>OX155962.1:13568345-14300258 GCA_944548615.1 Micropterix aruncella | reverse complement strand
CCCCTCTTCATAAAGAGGCCCCTCTTCAGTCCCTAGCCGAGGGCCTCCAAAGGCGCCAATCTTTGCCTGATCAAAGGCCACACATTATGCCTCTAAATGGGTTGGCACAGGTGGCGGATCCTCTTCATCTCTATCTCCAACTTCTTCAACGGTCTCGCAAGTTTTTCTGTTGTTTTCGGGCGCAGTGGGTCGGCATGACGTCATTGGAATGAACTTAATTTCGACTCTGAATTCAGAAAAGCACTCCGGTTATCTGTAGCCAGCCATATATTAACCTAGCTTAAAAATATAAATATCTAAACAAAATACAAGGATAAATGTTCTACTTGTAATTTCTCATGAATTAAGTAATTGTTTGATCGCATGTATGACAGTTTATTACTTTGAATACGAGGTCAGATGGTGCACTCGACTTAGTTGAACTTTGCAAACTTCAAGGAAACATCAATTGAGTTGAATGATGACTAGACATCGTGGGACCCAACACGTGACATGATGATGATGGGCGTAACTTCCATAAAGTTGATGGATAGTACGGTAAGTGTATTTTTCGAAGGTCGTTGTAAATGACACGTAGGTATTTCTAGTATATTCAGATATTTCTAGTTATTTCTATTTTAAATATTAATTATATGGTCTCTGTATATTATGTATATTGTCCGCCTTAGAACAGGCTATTGCCTAGTTAGGCGACATTAAAATACGATCACTGGCGACAGTTTCTGGCATAATATGTTATCAGTTTTTTGCTACTGGATTCTCGGCTATGACATTGTAATTGTATATGTTCATTTACTGTAGATAATTGTAAATTACCAAATAAATAAAATAAAAAAAAATATGGTGGCCTATTTTTGCCTTCATTTGTTTCATTTAGAACAGGACAATGTGCCGCATTTGTGCCTCTTTATCCACCTCTCTCTCTGGGCCTAAGAAGTATGAACGTGCAATTTCGAACCTGCAAATTAAAATATTTGATTCCTCCATACATTACGTATGGCGGACTTTAAACATTACTTGTGTCGCTTGTATATGAGATACTCCAAACAAATGTTCACAATGTGATTTCGTCCTAAATTTAAATTTTTTATACCGAATTGCAAGTCTCTAAGTTCAATATTTCGAGATTGAAGTATAACTAGCGCGCCCTCTGGTGGACCGATTTCAACCACAATCTTTTCAACTCTTGCCGTGACCAAATTGATGCTCGCACACGCACACGCACACACAGACTTCAGTCTGTGATGGGTGGGGTGGGGGGGGGGGGTGGGGGGGGGGGGTGAGAGAGAGAGGGGGAGGGGTCAAAATGTATATATATCTGTCTTCATCTTTAGAAAAAATTGCGGGTTCCTAATACTTTACCTCAATTTCGGTTGGTGAAGTAAAAATAAACAAAATTCCGGCTATAAATATGCAGTTGCATGATTGAATTCTAGCGGAAAGGTCAAATTGGTGTTCCGTGTTGGGTCCCACGATGTCTAGTCATGGCCTATTCGTGGTACCCGTGTTTTTGGCAGTGGTAGACTAGGTGATACGTACCACGAACTAAAGCTAGCTACTTGCAATACCTATTACCTATAATTAACATGTCTATGGGCCCCGAATAACTCATTCACACTGGGCATGCCGCTTGCACGTTTTCTAGAACTACAGAGCGAGCGTCATCGCATGCTGAAACGTGAAAATCAGCGAGGTGTTTAATCAACGGTATACTAGTAGAAACATACGATCGAGTTTTTTAAAACATCGATAATTTAAAAATTAACAGAAGTTGGTAAGAACATAGATATAAAAATATAGAGAAAAATAAATACTTTTAGTTAAGAGCTCAACACACATGCCAAATAAAGTGCATAGTACATCCAGGGTCGGATTTAGACCTGATAAGGCCCTAAGCTATTTGAGATATGGGGCCCTTTGTGGGATATGGGGCCCACAATTGCTCCCTTCTACTTTTTTTTGGAGCTCCTAAGAAAGTGGGGGCCCCTAAGCTATAGCTCGTGTAGCTTATACGTGAATCCGGCACTCAGTGCATCGAACTATGCACTGAGAGCATCAAAAATAAAAAACCGAAATTTCGCAACAATAAAACAAATATCGCCTAAATTTGCATATCAATACACTTAAAATGGATATATAATGTATATTAAAATCTAACATTGTTGTAATTTCAACATTTGACTGTTTTTAGAGTCGTTTCTCTGTCCGTATCGACGACAGAAGAAGCTCTCTGCGTCTACACTGTCAGTTAGACTCCAAATTCTCAGTAACGCTGCTTCAACATAGTTGAAAAGCAGCAATAAGAAACGCAGCCCACAAAATATTCTTAACGTTAGTTTCTTCATGCCTGTTTATTGATTAAGCGATGAGGCGATAAAGCTGAGTATACCCAGCAATGAGCTCATTTTGAGGAATTGCTCTGAGAAAGGAATCTTTGAGAAGCTTTCGAGTAATGTAAGTATTTTAATTTAAGCTGGTCATACTTGCAGAAACAGATGGGCAAAATAACTGATCAATATGAAAGAAGGCTTCGATTTATTGTATTTAATGTGATTGTGGAGATAAAGTTTATTGAGGCTTTGTAAGGTGCGGTTTTTTTGCATTTTTTTTAAATTTCAAGATTGGTTGCATAAATTCGCACCTATTTCGTAAAAACAAAAATTCCGTACCATTATCTATAATGTTTATCTATCTATAATATATACTCTAAATCAGGACTTCCCAACCGGTGGGGCCTGTGCCCCCCCGGGGGTGGCGTAGAAGAGATTCTTAGGGGGGGGGGGGGCATGAAGTGTTCGGATATTTTAATCAAACACTTACACACAGATTTAGTCGCGCCACCTAGTTCCAATGGTCAATGTTGTGCACTCCAAGAAATGAAGGCAGTTTTTGACAATGAAAGATTGGACTTTCACCTCTTGACTTTTTGGATAAAAATTTTGGAATAAAACGCTTTCTCCTTAATTCAAAAGTTACTACTCTTGCCTTGCGAATACTTCTGGCATTTTCTTCGACTTACTATGTGAAATGTAATTTTCAGCATTAGTGCAAGCAGCGAAATCGTCTTGCAGTCGATAATGATTTGATGATAGCTCTGTCAATAACAGAACCTGATATCGACCAACTGGTTCAAAAAATGCAAGCGCAAACATCCCATTAATAAATAGTAAATCATGTGAAATAAATATCGTAAAAATAATTTTGTGTGTTTTATTGAATCAATGAAGAAAAATATAGGGGGGCTTGATTATTTTTTCATAATCCGGGGGGGGCACCATGCAAAAAAGGTTGGGAAACCCTGCTCTAAATGGTCATGGCCTGTTATTTAATTATTAAAAAGAATTTAAATGAAGTCTAAGATGTCTGTTTCATGTATCTGTTTCAAAATACCAGACAGAATTATTACCGGTTATTTTTGTAGGTATAAAAAAGCAAAAACAGCCATTTTCAATTTGCAGTGTTTTGACATACCACGACAAGTAGGATATTTCCATCAAGAAACTGCTGTAAACGTTACATTCAGCTAAGGCATATGAGAGAATTTCATTCAAATTGTCAGTAACAGCTGGTTTTTATTTCCGTTGGCAGCGCGTAGGGTTGGGCGATATAAGTAATCTGTCCTTTCCTATACTCATGAAGATTTTTTATGAAAACCTCGTTCTATTATTCTGACATTTATAGAACTTACAAACTTACAAACATTACTTTTTTAATAATAATAGTATATATTATGTGAAAATAAATAATTTCTGAAAAATTATTGCAATGGTTTTAAAAAAAAAAATAAAGACTAATAATACGGCGTTCACATATTTAATCACCTTGCATATTTTAATATAATTTTAAATTTTCCTACGTATGACTTAAAACATTTGTATTTAAAACTTTTTCTATGTGTTCCGTACCTAATCTTACGTGTGACCTTAGTGTGACAACCTGTATATAGTTTCAATAATTAAAAAAACAATTACTTAACTTCTATTGTTGTTTCAATTGCCTTAAGATACATTTTTTAAAAAAAAAGAAAGCAAATCATTTTTGTCCTGCTTTTGAAACCAAATCCGCACAAGGGCGCGCGACACTGACTTGTAGCGCCGTCTAGTGTGGCGTCGCGAAGCTCTCAACGGAATTCGGAGTAGTGGTACTCGCAAATTCTAACAGAGAGCGCACTTAGTTTTTTAGAAACATAAAAACAGTTATTGTAGCTTAAATATAAAAGTAAAGCTGGCACTTCACATCGCTATTCGGTATTCGCGTTTTGTTGGCGTTTTTATTCGGCTTCATCGGACGAAGTCCGAATAACACGAACACCCCCGTCCACACATCGATATGAACAGCGAATATGCCGAACATACCGAATATTTTTGCTATCTTCCTACGCGTTCACGTGTTGCTATCTTCCAACAAGGATGGATGTATTGACGGCAGCAGCGGCTTATTATTTCTTCTGTGTTAATTACCAATACATGTTATGCGTACATAAAAACAAAGTTGTTCAAAGACCATGGAAGAGAAGACGCTGGTGGATGTTAAAAATTCACAAAAATCGTACTAAGTAAGTACCACCTACGAAAAACATTATTGCTGAACGGAATAGCTAGATAGTTTCTGTGTATGTTCAGACTGTGGTTACTTACTTAATAGAAGTTAATTTTAGACTGTTTTTTAGGGAAAGTATGGAGAGAAAATTTCAAGAAATGCTGGCTGAACCCTCGGATGAATTCCATAATTTCTGCAGAATGACATATACAGACTTTGAGCTCTTATTACAAAAAGTTGATCCGATAATATCAAAGAAAGATACTAATTGGAGAGACTCGATACCATCAAAAGTTAGATTGGCAGTGACTTTACGGTTTCTGGCCTCTGGAGATAGCTACCGGAGCCTACACTATCTCTTCAAGATTTCAAGTCAAATCATCTCAAAAATAATACAAGAAGTATGCATTGCTATATACCAGGTTCTAAAGGATAATGTTAAGGTAAGAAAATATCCTTTATTTTAATTAAACTAGTTTTATTAATGAAAAAACTTACAGCTTTTAATTAGGTACTAGTACCTACTTATAACCTATATCAGACTGCAATTACGACTAATTATTTCTTTGGTGGTTGGGCATAGATGATGACTTCGTTCAATTTTGCTGCTGGACCCTCATAAATAATATCGGGCTGATTAACATCTGCATCATTACATTCTTGAATCAAATCTTCAGGGATAAAGTTACCTTCTTGCGTAAATAGGAATCTGGGCTGATGAGGTTCGCCTAGATTTGAGTTATTATAATTGTGGTCTTGATATGTCCACATATTCTTATTTTCACTCGTTGCAAATGGGGAAGGTGTATTCGCTGGATGAGATGTGTTGGATGGTGATGATAGTGAAGATTTTTGCCTATTTTGATATTGAGATTCTTCATAAATTAGCTGGTTAATTTTTATCATCACCAGGTCCCTCCGATCTTCTGGCAATCTTTGCAGCTTCTTTGCTACTAGTTTTCCAAAAATATTGCATTCATCATCCTCAATTAACTGCGAATTGTGAAACTGTGAAACTGTTTTTAAAATTTGTAATGCTTCATCCGTTTGTTTTTTTGCCTTTTGAAGTTCAGGCGGATCATGTTGTCTTCTCTTGGATCCTGTCATTGGTTGTTGTCGTGAGGTTGAAGGTCCTTGATCAACAGTTGATTGGGACGGTACATTTGAAGTTGACTCTTGTTCAGGGTTTGATACATTAGTATCAGTTTCATCGAAGGTTTCCTCCGAACCGAGACTTTCGTTCTGGTTACTCTGAAAATGAAAATTTATTAAGTATCGTATCATTATATATCTACCCTGGACAACGGCGATTGCAACATCACCGAAACGTCGGGTCCTCCTAATTTCACGCGGTAAATTCGTTTTATCCTATTTATAATCATTATATATCGTTTTACAGATACCAAGCACAGAACAAGATTGGTTGGCCATAGAACGTGGTTTCTGCAAACGATTCCCACATGCTGTTGGAGCTATAGACGGGAAACATGTGGTATTGAGGGCACCAATCAACAGTGGCTCTGAATATTTTAACTACAAAAAAACCTTCAGCATTGTCTTAATGGCCTTAGTTGACAGTAACTACAGTTTTTTATTTGCCGATGTTGGATGTCAGGGCAGGATAAGCGATGGCGGTGTTTTTAAAAATACTATCTTGTGGAACAGAGTTGAAAACAATTTGTTGAGACTACCCGCACCAACTGCCCTGCCAAATGGAAATATTGATATGCCCTATGTGTTTTTAGGGGATGGGGCATTTGCTTTACATACAAATTTGATGAAACCATACCCTGGTGAGCACCAAGAAGGTACAAAAGAAAGGGTGTTTAATAAGAAACTTTCGTCAGCCCGTGTTATTGTTGAAAATACATTTGGCGTCATGACTTCAGTCTTTAGAGTGCTGCGTCAACCGCTACTAATGGAACCAGAAGCAGCAACGCAAGTAGTTATGGCCTGCATAGTTTTACACAACTTTTTAAGGAGCCGAAATTCAGTAGCTGCATACACTCCACCAGGCACGTTTGATGTATTTAATGGCGATATATTAGTTAGCCGGGGATCGTGGAGGGATGATATTCCAGATACTCCAGCTTTGCGTGACATAAGACACATTCCTAGAAGGTCACCAAGGAATGCAGTAGAAATACGAAATGAGTTCGCAACTTACCTATTTTCATCACCGAATTGATTACCTATATATGTAAATTCCTACTTCATTAATACATACCTACTACTGTTTACTATTACAATATGTTTCTACAGTTTACTTTAAATTATAAATAACAAAAGAAGAAAAGTGTTTTATTACATACCTCAGTATTCATCGATTCCTTACACGTATAAATGGATGCCAGGAAACTATCCATTAATGCAAAAGCGTACCAGCTCGGTTGGTAAACATCACAAATGCCTGCTCCTGATTTTTCGGTTTTTTTTATTTTAATTTTGTATCCCCGATAGGCAGCCATCAACGTATCTCGCTTTTTTTTAGCTCTTTTGTTATGCCTGGATATTCCAGGCTGTTCTTAATAGCATTCCATGCATCGTTAACTTTGCTTCTGTTTTTATGCGAGGCATGTTTCGGGTCCCATATGCAGGGATGCATTTGATATAATTCTAAGAATCGCATCACAAGGTCATTTGTCCAATCCATCTTGTTATGAGCTGTCAAAACAATAAGCACGTCCGTCGCTATCGCGCACCGCACACTACTGAGTGAGCGAAGTGTGGGCAGTAAACGAACTTATTCGGCATATTCGCGATCCTTTGATATGCGATCAAAAACCGACAAGCGGGCGGATATTGGTGTTCGTGTATTTGCGTATTCGCTCTGTTCGTGAAAATAGGCGAATATAGACGAATAGAGCCACTTCACATAGTAGTATTTGGGCGAATAAGACGAATACGCGAATACGAATAGCGATGTGAAGTGCCAGCATTAGATATATCCTGTCGCGGACTTTTTTATAGATCTCTTAGAGGCCGACGTTTTTGTTTTACATAGTTTTCAAATATACCAAACCGTTTCGTCAGCACACGCCGATAAAGCACATCACCCGCTCATTTTCTCCGTCTTGATTTACAAATATCGTGATTTTGTATTGAATATCACAATAAAATATAGTCTATAGCATTACTCGATAATGTAGCTTTATATTAGTGAAAGATTTTTTAAATCGGATAAGTAGTTTTGGAGATTACCTCCCTACATACAAACTTACAAACATTACCTCTTAAAAATATTAGTATATATAATACTCGTTCGTAGTATCGAATACTTGTCGTACGTTTACGTCGTTCTTCTCACTGCTCAACTCTACGCATTTCCAGTTGTCATTAGTGTCAGTATTGTATAATAAAGTACGTTTTATATGATCACGGATTAAATCTGGGATAAGATATTATTTGGTAATCGGTTTATATTATCAGTGGTAATCGACTGTCAAGCTTCATGTTTCTACTTTCTTGGAGATTTTAATTATTTTTATCGTGATTCATTCATTTTATCGTCGCGTCGCCGATTGTGTTTTATGATTTCATTCAGTCAGGCTCAGTCAGCCGTTTTATTTCCTCGTTGCGAGTTGTGCGTGGCGGCACCGTGCTCGGCAGAAGCGAATAGCTTTGTGCATTGTGTTAACACAACTGTGCACATCACGCGACCTGGTCGTGATTAATTCTGACCTACTTTAAATTCAAACAAAATGCCCAAGTGCGAGAAGAAACTGAAAGTGATGGTGAAGTCGCACTATTCCCACGAAACCAGGAAGGATGTCAACTTGTCCGGCTTAAAATCGTTGAAGTTGGAGGACGCATGGCCTTTTATGAGGGAGGAAATCGAAAAAGAGATAGGCAACTGCCGATTGGTGTGCGTCCCTTTTATCACCGAAGCGGATTTATACAAAGCCTCCTCGCTTTTCATCAAATCGAAGGATGAGGTCAACTGGAATCAGTATAAAGCTCTCGGAGAGCTGAATAGTATCATAGATGAGACGAGAACGGATCCAGCTCACATTGAGATGCTCAAGAAAGGAGATTTTGAGGATAAGGAGTTCAAGTTTCCTCATGAAAGTGTGAAAGTGAGTTTTTTACTTAAGTATTCTCCAAGCTTTAATTGCTTTAAATGGTATTCAGTTTCTCGCAGACTTAAATTAAGTTGGCGCTAAAAGACTTAGAATATTTTGCACCTTTGTTATTTTATTGGTATTCAGTTTCATTAAAATTAAGAACCGGTCTTAAATCTTAAAATTTTCCTGTTTGACCGTTCCTAATCGGGGTCTTAATTTTGACAGCTCGGTCACTCCCTCGTCCTCGCGCGGTCGTCTTTTCACTGCATGCTGATTGTCGCCACGTTTTCGTTTGTTATAAAATATACAAATATACAAGGCGTCGTACGATATACAAGGTTATAAAATATATATCACGCTATTTATCTCCAAAGAATATTTAGACAGGATTTTCAGGGCAAAAATAGATATTAATTAACGATTACTTATGATAATCGGTGCTCATTGTGCCTTTTTCGAATTAGAAATTATTGCTGGAAATTGCGACGAAAAGTCTTTGATATCATGAGAGAAACAATAGTCAGACGCAGACTGCGCGATTTAGACCGCTCTTAGTTAAGTCCAAAAACAAGACCCATCCACCATGACACTTGTAGAAATGGAATACGGGCCAATGTGGGTCTTAGGCGCCGAATCTCCAAATCAGAATCCCAGCAAATTATTTGTAATCAGCACGATGGACCAAGGGCCAGGTTATAGAATTTGACTATTAATTGTTAATATTTTTTGGTGGCTTATTATATTTTAACAACTCTAAGTATATTGTATAGAGCACATAAAATGTAGAAAAACGATATAATCTGTTGATTTTTAGGTTTCCTGGTATTTATTTTGTAATGAAAGGCATATTTTGAGTTTTTTACGACTGGTCATGAAAACGAGTACTTTTTCTCGTGTTTTCGAATTTTTCTAGCAACTAATTTGAATTTAGTGAATAATCCTAAGCGACGAATTTAAAAAATACCGTTAATTAGAAGGTCCCATTTTTTAAAATAAAAATTCTCAAGATTCTCAAGTTCTAGATTTCTGGAGAATTAGAAAAATACATTATTACTTAGTCCGGCGATAGTGACGGTCACCACAATTCCACCTTCTACTTAAATGTTATTTTACCCTTTAACGGGCGTACTTTGCAGCACCATCACTCAAAATTAAGATTGAGGGTGCGTCGTCTCAGTACTTTTTGCATTGGTCGGTATGCTGCTTGTGCTTTTTCTTTGCGGCATCTGATCTTCGAAATGGTGTCCCAGTCCTCATTTACTAATGCGCCCAAATACATATGTCAGTTTGCTGATGATCAATTAGTTTAGTATTGCATCCGTACCTATGTAATTGCTGTTTATTCACACTAGTCACTTTGAACTTGGATTACTTGGGTTTGAGTTGGAATTTAAAATTCAAATAAATTTTTATTCAAGGCCATTTTAAAACATCAGCTGTTTATTTGTCTTTCCCTCGTTTGTTTTTGCTCAAATATTTTCGTTTGTGCAACCATGGTAAAGTTCAAAATTTGCATGTTTTTTTTTTTAATATGAGATCCTGTGTCGTTTTCTATTACAGCTTCTTGCAGTCTGGCTATACAGTTACTGTAAATGTATACTGTTAAGAACGGCAACGAATGATGGAGAAGCTCATTATTATATAACTGATCCTGCTTCTGTGTTAAAACATACAACCACAGATTTCACTGCAAACAGTTGCAAAGTTGCAGGAGTTGCGGCTGGAGCTCTTGGTCACCCACCGTACTTGCCAGACCTTGCTCCAATAGAGTTTCATTGTTTTTCAGAATTTAGATAACTTTTTACAAAGGAAAAAAACAACTTTGAAGAGTCGGTGAAAAACGCCTTCAAAGTATTCATGGGTTTCTGTCCACGAGAGTTTTACAGCAAAGGAATTAAGCAACTCCCATTTAAATGACAAATCTGCATAGATAATAGGGGTCAATATTTCTATTAATTAAATATATATTGTTCATACAAAATTTTTGGCCTTATATTTCTTTTCTAGAACAGCAACTTCATAGGTATAAGTACAACTTCATAGGCTGTAAGCCAACATTAAAAACTGCCTTCTTAGACACTCTCTTACATTAAATCGGAAGCCGTAAGTCACTGCAAACTGTATCATCGACCTTGCCTTATGTTGCTTATGTGGACTCCATTGATTTTTATGCTGGCCTCTACATTTTCGAGAGCTGCATTGAAAATGAGTAAATTAAATATTGAAGAGTCTTGAAGAGATATTGAAGTAACCATTCTCTTCAATATCTAATTTCAAACTCATTTTCAAAGCAGCTCTCGAAAATGTAGACAAGGGTGTATCTCCCCTGAGACAAAATACACTGTTGTCTCACTCGCGCTTGATTTTAACAGCATTGTCTACTTTGATTTTCGTTGATTAATTCTAAAAAAGATCGGTGGCGACTTTATCCACAATGGCTCTTTGTCAAATTTATCCCAAGCGTCCCTCCATCTAATACCTTCAGTGGTTTGAGTCAAGAGCTTGTCAGGAGATCTTTGAGTTGTATGGCAGATCCAACTGGGCCACGGGATCATTGATCCTACCTCTCTGATGTAATTTTTTAATATTATCTACAAAATTTCCAGATTACATTACAAGATGAAGAAAATAAACACAAAGTCAGGGTGATATTGATAAACTTTGAAACAGCAGTTGTTGCAGTTAAAGACTTGTCAAAGAAAATCTTCATATCGAAAGAAAAATGCCCAGGTGAGTCGAATAATATTAATAATCGTGTAATAAGATATTGCATTATGATGCTTATTAGATATTTTCTACTTATGATATGGCTGGCCTCCCTCACAAAAATACAGGTAATTTAAACAGCTATTTCCCCACTTACTTCGTCTCTCCTTCCTCCTTTTGGACATAAAGTAGGGTGTCGTTCTTTATTTAGCTTTCTATTATCAATGTATGCTGGCTCGACCTAGAGAATGCCTTTGGGTCAGTCCGACACAGTCTCCTCCACTTTGCACTCCGCTGGTACAACTTCCCACCAGTCTTGCGTGACATTGTAGCCTCCTACTACAACTGTCTGACTTTCCATGTTAAAACGCAAGAATGGACTACCCGCTCTATACCATATTCAATTGGACTATTTCAGGGCTGTTGCCTCTCCCCAACGATTTTTAATATAGTTTTTAATATACTTCTGGAAAGCCTGAGCCAGTTTGACAGGAAGTGGGGCTACCGTTTTAAAACAGACGGCCAATACACCTCGTCGTGCCTCGCTTTTGCCGACGACCTAACTTTCATCACCAGAAGCCCCAAGCAGCTTTCCCTGCTATTACAGAAAGTGGAGCTTTTCTGCGACTGGTCAGGCTGTATAAAAGTGAAGCCCTCCAAATGTTTTTGCCTTGGACTCGCCCGCATGGGCACAAAATTTACATCCTATGACCCCAAATTGGTCTATAAGGGCTCTAATATCTCCCTTATAGACCCAAACAATCATTTCAAATTCCTCGGCAGAAAAATCACCCATCAGGGAAAAGACGTCTCGGGCGATCATGTTATAGAGCATTTCAAAGTTGCCTGGCGAAAATAGATGCCTTGCTAATTTCTGGCCCTCGTAAGGCCTGGATCTATGACAATTATCTAACGTCACATTTGTCATGGCCCTTTCTTATTTACGATTTTACCAAAACCCAACTGTCCCGTCTAGATGCACTGGTGACAGCTAGTTTAAAATCCTGGCTGTCCTTAGCCAAACCAGCTGACCCCTCGACTCTCTTCAGGTCCAAACAAAATTTTGGGCTAGCGCTTAAACTGCCCTCTCTGCTCTACGCCAACTCCAGAATAACCAAAAATTCGATTCTGTGCAATTCCAAAGATCCGGCAATATCGAAGCACGTAATAAGTGGCTGTAGTGATTCAAATGAACTACAAGCCCGCGTAGACTTCCACAAAAGGTTCCTTACTGGAATCAGCCAGAATGGCACTGGTCTGGGGTATGGCAGTACAACCACGAGCGACGTGGACTTGAAGAAGTCTCTTTTGCGGGGAGATTACGACAGCAAGAGTATGGCTCATGCTATTGGCCTTCAATGCCAGAATGACTGGACAACAATTGGTGACTTTTGCATTCCGCCTCCAATGCACTGGAAGGTAATGCTCTATGACTGGACGCCAGAGATGCTGAAATTTTATTTGAATGCCTTTCAGCATACACTTCCAGACCCCAGTAACCTCGCTCGTTGGAGCTTTGCCGAGGATAGTTCTTGTCCCCTCTGTAGCAATACCCCTTGCACAGCTAGACACATTCTAGCTGGCTGCAAGGTGGCCTTAGATCAAGGACGGTACACTTACCGCCATGACAAAGTTCTCGCTGTTATTCGCGAGGTAATTAGTCTCTCAGTGGCTCGTGCCAACAAGGGTTTGACAGTATCCTCCAAACCCCCAATACAGTTTGTGCGGGATGGCTCTAAAGGCAAAAAACATTTAACTACAAAACCTTTCTCAATAATCGAGAAAGCTACAGATTGGACTCTGGAGGTTGATTCGGTCTCTAAGCAGTATAAATTCCCTGAAAGTCTCGGATGCACAGCCCTCCGTCCAGATATAACTCTTTACTCTCTATCTCGGAAGGTGGCTCTTATTGTAGAATTAACTGTTCCATGGGAATCAAATATCCCAAAAGACCACGAGTACAAATTAAATAAATACCATGATCTTGCAAATGCCGTAACCCGGAACGGCTTCACTGTTCACCTTCACGCGGTGGAAGTTGGCGCTCGTGGCCTGCCAGCTAAATCTCTATTTCACCTCTTTAAAGATCTTGGCCTTTCCAGAAAAATAATCAACTCTTTCTTAGAAAAATTATCTAAAACTGCGATTTGCGCATCTCAAATTCTATGGCTTCGAAGGGGGAGTGAATGGGTGGCAAGGTGAACGCTCACATGTGGCAAGACAGCTGTCCTAAACCTACCACAGCCGGTTCGTAAGTCCGGAATCCACTGCTCACCCCCCAGAAGTGTAAAAAATAGTATTATGATGGGCCCGACTCCGGTCGGTGAATTCCATGGCAGCTCCGTTTGTATTTATTTATTATTTATATTTATGATTCCGATGCTTATATTGCCTGGTGGCAATCAACTCGCCTCTTTCAAAATAATAGAGCAAATAAAGAGTTTTATTACAGGTATCCAAATATTGGAACCGTGGTGCAAAGTCAAGGGTTCAGAGAAAATGTGCCATAGTGCATACCACTTCCTAGAAATTTAGTTGGTTAGGAGTGCAATCTGCTTTTTTATAAGAATTCACATTATAGGCACAGTATACCAAGCTAGAACAGAAATCACACTCTCGAGTGGCAAGGCGTTTTGGGGATAAGGTAAGTGAGCAGAGGGATACGTTACAGCAAACGCCTGTGGTTGTCGTTACGCAGATGGGGGTTGTCAAATTTCGATGACGCTTGTGGTGCAATGTCCAGTAATCGTATTACAATTTGTGGTAGCCCTTAGGACTCGAGACGTTGCTTGCTTTGATTTTAATTTTGTTCTAAAAGAAGTTACTGTCTCTATACCGTAGTATAGGGCATACACAGTGAGTAAGAGTTCCATAAATTATTCATTTAGTTCGAGTCAAGTAGAGAAAATTATCAGTCACATTTTTTTAAAATTCTCACTGCGCTCAATTATGAAATGATTTGCATCTTCGCATGTACAAAATTTGATAATGTCAAACTATTGAATTTCTCAAATTTCATGATAGGATAAATTTCGTGAATAATTTAGAGTAAAGATAATGCACCCTATTAGCCCAGATTTAAGTCCACGTAATTAATTGTTGTTACATAAACAGTTTGTTTGCTTGTTTGTTTCTACTCTTTATTGTGAAATTTCACAACAGGCGGGTTTATTATCATACGACAATCTCTTACAACCAACCCGATTACAAAGTTTTTATATGTGCGTATGTATGCATGTATGCGTGTATAAGTGTGCGTTTTGTTATTGCATTCGATCGACAGAATTGAAATGCAATTCTGTTAATTTTATACCAACGGAAAATGGTGACCCAGCCGGGAATAGAACCTTGTACATCCCGGAACCCATGTAAGATCAGGCAACCTAACCACTATGCCACCGGGGCCATGTGTAGCTCATGAGCGAATATTATGAGAGCAATTCTTCCACTCTTACTAAATTAAAGGCAATATTTCAACTGGAGTAGTGATGAACTCAAGACTAAAGTATGGATATGTAATTAAAAATCTACTTAGCAACGTAACGTATGTCATTTGGAAAAAATATTTTACACGATAAAAAATTACATTAAGATAATAAATATAAACGCTTACAAAACATAAACAAATATAATTAATATTTTGTTTTAATTATGTACTACTGCTACCCTTTTTGGACATCATTATAATACATAAAAGTCAGGAAAAATGTACCTGTGGTGCAATCGGGAATCGTTTGCATGAGAAAATCGTTTGCGATATGGGAGCTTCACAGCTGCAACTCTACAATCCTCTACCTCTACCATTCTCTACTAACCATCTACTACCCTTAACCCTTTACCTTGGCATAAATGATCAGGACCGGTCGCAGCAATAACAGGCTACACAGGCTGTACAACCCCTCCACTACCAACCCTCTACCCTCCAGAAAATACATCAGCCTAAAAAAACACAAAATACAACACCTAACTAATTTTAACCAAAACACAAAAATCTGGGTACTGAGCACAAATTAGCATACCTACTTCAATGATATGTGATACTAAGGGGCGCCAATGCGACCATTGGCCATTGACTTGTGGCTAATGAAAATAAAGGGGGATGAGTCAAATATAAACAAAACTTTTTTGCAAAAAAAAATTAGTTGCAATAAGAAAAAACCAAATTACATATAATTATTGTAGATCTCTTGCGTTAGAAATGCATTTTTGCTCAGAGGATTGGAAAGTAATGATACCATTATTTAAAAAAAAAGTGGTTTGTGTTAGCAGCCAATTGCGCAAAAACCTCTCTGACTCCATTGTTTACACTGAATTGTTGGACTCTAAAGAGTTTGTTTGATTGGACCAGAGATGAAAATTGCAGGGCGATGATATTATTAGGATTATACGGGGGTTCCAGTGGTGTCCACTCATTTTCTCCAATTTTTCTTTTCTTTCTTACTGCAACTGAAATTTTCTTTGGTCTCATTTTTATTTGATCTAATTAGAATTTTGATCATGTATCATGTTTCCTATCATTCAATCAATTGTTTGATTTAATTGTAATCAATGCCCCCGATAGCTCATTAATTGAGTTGTTTTCCTTTACAGAGCTGAAGGTCACTGATTCAATTTATTTGATCACGAATGTGTTAATGGCGAGAACGGTCGAATTCCGAGTGACAACCGGCACTTCATCGAGGATTTTCCACATCGGAAACCCAACTCCTCTCGTCTTTGGTTTCGAGCAGTTCAAGATCAACGAAGACGGACAGCTGATTTCAGAGGTAGTATTGATTTGTTCTCTCGATATTTATTTTTTTTCTCTACTATACTCCTGTAGCATCACGACCCGAGCCGGATCCTTGCTTGACAAAACAGTTTCCACCTTCCTTTCTTTCCAGGTATTGGCTCCGCTCCACACAGGTTAAAACTTTCCTAACATATTCATCCATTGATATCTAGGCTTAACAACTGCTTTTCTTTCTGTAGGAGTTTCAACAAGTGTGTTATTGAGGATTTTGTCTTATGGTGCTTTCTTGACATGGCCCAACCACTTACTCTTCCTCTCTGCAACTATCGTAGGCTGTCTTCAAGTATCCACCATGTATTATTATGTATTCTATCAGAGCCAACTCTTCATTCAAATACTAACATTTGATTGATTTGTTTTTCCGTCACCATCCAGGATTCATTGATTTTCTAGAAGTCAATAGAGAATGTAAGGCACTGATAGATCTCAGTGCATCTAGGACTCTTAGTGTGCAGTTCATATTTTCTATGGTGCTTGTTATTGAACTTGGTGCCTAGATAGTCAGATGTGTATGATTTTTGAACGAAGTTGCCTACTGCCTTTGCAGTTTGCAGCATATTTGCCAGGTATACCTTGTCATCAGTAAGGATTGCTAAGTTATCGGCGTAACCTACTACAGGTATTGTTAGGTCTGCGAGCTTGGCACCAGCATTCAGGCTCTGGACAGATCGTACCACCATCCGGGGGACCAAGTTGAATCAAAGACGAAAAAGGCAGTCTCTGCCATATATGAACTCTTACACTGTTTCAACGCTTACTGGCTTTGATAGCCTTGTTTAATTGTCTACGTACCATTGAATTCTTAAAGCTGAACAACCTTGAAAGTATTCTGATAATGAAACATTGAGATAGCGCTAGAAACCGCAACCGATTGATTTTTTATATAATTATAAATAAGCTACCTGTGCTAATCTTTTCAGTTACGAACAAACAACGTCGATACCATTCATTTCGAGGACTTTACCGCCAAGGTTAGTTTCGGTGTTCAATAACAACATGTGTTCAGAAACACTGTGAAAATATGATAACAAACTTTATCAGTCCTCGACAATAATGAATTTGTGATTCACATAAGAAATTAATAACCATGTGGCTTTAAGACTACTAAAATTGTAATAACTCGTGTCCTCTATGTTTTTGTGACGCTTTGCGACCCGAAATCTTTATGAATATTCCCAATTAAGTTTTTATTTCAGAAACCCGTGGAGATCCCTTCGAAGTCTATGGAATGGAGCAAAATCTACCCTTCCGATCGTCTATGGTCGTCATCTGCTAGCCAGAGACAAACAGCATCTGCAATTTAGTTGGCTTTTTCATTTCCTGCAGCACCCCGGTGAAGATTTAACTATGTATTATAAAACAGTATTACGTTACTGGCGGTATAAAAACCAAAGTGCAAAATACGCTTTAGTCTGATTGGAGTATGGAAATTTTCTGAGGCCTGAACATTTAGGATTAGAGATAATACAAAATCATGCCTATTTACATCTGTTATCTGCAATTACTTTCTCAAACCTTTCTCATATCCATAATTTAAAAAAAAAGGCCTTAGAAGTTACAAGAAAGAAATTTAGGATGTGATCTCAAGGTGGGTATCCATTAGAATTGCGCGTCAACTCTGCTCTGCTCAAATGGAGACGGTGCGCACATCAACTCGAGAACAACAAGAACTCCGCAGTTTTCATTCGAACATTCATTTCTTATCCTTCGGATCCGACAACACTATGCTCGGTACTCCTACTCGGTTAGAGCTACTTCGGTACTCCTCGATTAGAGCTAGACATTTATCTTCAGCTCACTCCATAGCGATGGATTCGCGGTTACTAAACGCCGAACGTGATGTGCGAGACGTACCCACCAACGTCTTAATTTGCTCGCATCCACGAACGCATTTACCGCCACCGCGTGGAGCGCTCGCTGCGGAGCGCGCAACGTTGCACGCTCCAGGAGCGCAAACGTATTCACCACTGGAGCAGTTGCAGATGCGCGGAGCAGAGTTGATGCGCGAACCTAATGGATATCCACGTCAAGTTTTTCCAAAATTGTGATTCTGAAAGAAGTTATTTCAATTAGCAACATTTTTTTTTTTTTGTCACTTAGCTATACTTTGGATTTTCCCTTTTCTTTTCTTACTTAAAGAGTCTTGTGTTAAAAATTAACAAAATATTATATTTTAATTTAAAAAAGCGTGTCTGGTAAGTTTGCAGAAGAGTAGGTTTTTTTTCCTTTTCATTTGGAAATACAATGTTGTCCCCTTCAAAATACTCCCCATCACAAAAAAATATAATTGTGTTATCGCCATTTTCGCTGTTAGCCCCTCAGGCCCCGATTGGCCGATATCGGCCACAACACGATTCAGCGTGACGGCCCCGTTTTGATTTTATTTTATTTAATTTGTTTTATTGTATTATGTTTTATTATGTTAATATGTTACTTTTTAATTATGGGTACAGTGGTTTGGCAGTAATTAATGTTTTGATGAGACAGTGTCGTAATTCAATTTTTTTAGTAATTTTTACTAAAATTTTTTGGGACAGCAATTTGTCAATCGGCTGGGGGGCCGAGGCCTGAAGGGTTAAAAGGATTCTTGAAAGTCTTCTGTTGTAAGGCTCTGCAGCTGCCACGTTCCCTAATTGCCACTTCTGAATTACCATCTTGCATTTTGGAGAGGATGAAATATCAAGGAGCCAAATCCGGCGAATAGAGGGGTGGTCTATCACAGTAATTGAGTTTTGGACCGAAAAGTCACACAAAACTAGCGACAGGTCACTTCATGATCCACCGCCATCTCATGCCTAATGCGGTCAAACGTGGGCCACTCGAACTCGTGAGACGTCTGAGAACTCTAATACAGAACTTTCCGTTGACTATTTGGCCAGAAGGGACAGATTCTAGATGGAGAATGCGCCGCTCTTCAATGAATGAAAGCTCCCCATTCCGACAGGAGATACAAAATGTTTTAAGTGCAAAGAGCGAGCGACACACCCAACTGACTCGTAGGGTGCTTGGGCTCAGACTGAGCTACATGGGGATTGTTTAGAGCAGGGGGAACTGCTCGAGCACCCCTCCTACACTTTACGCCCCGATTCTACCAATTTTTTATACGAACTTCCTAGACAAATCTCGTATACTTCTATCGCTTTGTAATACATTAGTATTGCACAGTTCAGTAGACTATCTGCTTAGATAATGTAGCCCTACTACTCTTTCCCAAGCAATCAAAATTTTGGTCCATTTCACTTGGTTTTGCAATATGTTTCTCGAGCAATATTTTGTGTAGGTTTAGTTTTTTTTTTGTATTATTCTCGTAAACGAAAGTATTGTAAAAGTTAATTTATTATTAGCAAGAAGCATTTAACTTTAGGTTATGAATGATACGTTTGATGAAGTATCTTTCTTTTGTGATCTTTTTATAGTTTTCTTTTGTGTTTTAGGATATGTAATGTGGTTGATTAATAAAAAATTAAAAATATTGCGTATTCAGTTTTATTTTATTTACTGGGACTAGACCGGTGCATGCATCTGAAAACAGAAATAATTTTATTTATAATTGATATATGGTCTCAAACAGGTATCATAAGATCCCGTTTTGTTCTTTTTACTCCATTCATCTGTTATTTTTATCAAAATGGAGATTAATAAAAGGCAATACATTGCGGCAGGATTTCTCATCAAAATCTTATAACTATCAAAGTTGCATTGCTAGACCTTTGCCCTCAAGCGGCGCCGCTACGGCAACCGGGCAATTCATTGCGTCCACTAGTATTTTAGGAGTATTTTTGTACTATGTGTGTAGTATTAACAGGAACCGAATGGCAAAACCTCAACCTTTTGCTTATTTGATTCTGTCACCCAACTGGGACTAGCCAGTTCTAGCGTGTACAGGCCTCTAATATTACAATCAATTATGTACAAGTTTTATTAAAAAGCTAATAACACTAAATTGCCCTAAAATGTGATCTTAAAAGAAAATAATAGATAAATAAATAAAATGCAATTCCATTATATAACTGGAAATAAATATAATATAAATTTCAATTAAATAATATAAATAAAGTTATAAGTGAGAAAAGAAAGAAATAGTCATTCTTATTAAATATATGTTAAGTAATATAGAATAATATAAAAATACCTAGTCAAAAAAAGTACAATTCATTTTCAAAATAATATATAACAAAGTCAAATAATGTTTGGCAGTTAGTTCAATGTTAAAATATACTCAACATACATGTTTAAAAATATGTTAATAATTTGTGCATCTAAGTTTTATTGAACTATAATTTCTAACATTTGATGTATGGTTAGTCGTCATGATTCGATAACCATTTCTTTATTTTATTTTTGAATTCCCTAAATGTCAAATTCATTTTTATTTCCATATATTGATCAGATTGTAAAATCTCGACGTAATGAAAGAGAGTCTTTGTCCAAATTATGTTTTCATGCTGGGTATTATTAAGCTATTTTCTAAAACTTGTCGTCTCGTTAGTCTTCGGTTTTGAATTATTCCTAAATTTCGTTATTGTCCAAAAATAGCTTTAACAGAGAAGTTTTTAAAATAATTATTAAAATAGTGGGCTCGATTGCGTTTCTTCGTGAACTAAAATCGGAAATTAGTCCGTGTGAACGAGACAGGGCAATACGCTAGAGCGGAGTGTAAGATGACCGGTTGTCGCTTTTTCGCATTAAAACTGCGCGCCAAGGTCAAATCTTACACCGCACGAAATATGCTCGAATTTATTCGGACGAGTATAAGTTCAACAGGTAGTATTTATCGATGATCGTTCGTTTCATATTCCGCTCTAACGTAACGCTCTGTCTCGTTCGCTTGGACTAATTTTAGTTTTAGTTCACAAAGAAACGCAATCGGGCCCAGTATGTGTAAAATGTTCCAATATGATGAAGTATTTTCTTAAATGTGAAAATGGCCTCGAGTGCAAAGGGTTAAAAAGCCAGCGTTTATATTATTGAAAAAAAAAAAAGTAAGTTAGTGAACGTTTTCACAAAAACTAAAAATGACCAAAAATTCAAAATTGATTAGTAAAGTTTGGACATTTGAATGAACAGAATTAAATGGAGATCTAATTGTATACCTATTGTTGTATTGTAGAGAAGTAGAGATAGGTAATGAAGATAGATAGCATTATTAAATCGCATGCCTTTTCAGTGACTTTTTCAGATATAGTTCAGTTAGAGTCCATTTAACATTTTAACGAAATGCTGGATCTTAGTCAAAATCTTCAATAGTTTCTTAATGGGTGGAAAAAAGCTCATCATCGCACTGATCGATGGCTTTCAATGCACTGGTTAGTTTTTCTAGCTGGCGAGTAGTAATTAAACAGGACTTTCGTTCGTCAGGCCTATGGTGTTTCGGAAAAATATTAGGCAACTCTGCTATTATTAAATTATACATTTTGATAAAATAACAGATCGACGAATAAATCTTACTGTGGGACCTTAGATAGGTTAATTCATGACGGTTACCTCTTCAGCGATCTCTGTCCAATCCACGATCTTAGCAACAGCATCGTTCCTCGAAGGGTTATTATCCCAATTCCAATAAACCATCTTTTCAAATTTGTGATTAACAATGAATTTCCTTTCGGCATTTTCGCCGAGCGGTCTTTTTGATTCAGTCAGGAAATAGCCCATGTAACCTTCCGGCATGTCTACGGCTTTGCCGTTTAATGGGAAACCTCGCAGCGAGCACGTCATACCTTAAAATATGAATGTTATACCAGCATATAAAATAAAAATAATAATTATAACCTACCATCTTCATTTTCTGTGATGAAGGGCTCGAAATATTTATCGACGCTAGCGGGAGCGTCCGCTTCAATATTGCAAGGAAGAAAATGCACTTTTGTCGCAGCTTCGTCGGATTTACGCGAATTTACGATATTAATCGCCATGGTTACGGAAACGTGAAAATAAACAAAATTAAACGAACTGTCAAAAATGGCGGTAAGATCCATAGACCCATAGACCTTCATGGGTAGGGAGTGATTAGGCCGCTGAGTATCGATACATTCTCTACGAAGTAGGTATCGATACTTGCTAACAGTCGAAAAGTATTGGATCTTTTATAAAATTGAATACTCGCTTTTGGATTGACAAAGCTGCCGAAAGTCGAGGAAGACTAGTACTGCTCTGTTAAAGCTGGGACAGAAAGGGATCAGTGTACCTATTAGGAGTTACCGAAACAAGAAGAAATTGTCAAATCCTAACCACGTTCTAAAAACCCAAACAAGGAGAAACCGTCAAATCCTAAACAGGGTCACGAGTTGGATTCAATTAGTAAACTAATAATATATCTCTACGTTGAAATTAAGGAGGTAGGAATCAAATAGTTATTATTAATTATGCCAATAATATTAGTATATTTGCGCGTTTACGGTTAATGATATTAATGTGAGAGTGAGAAATATTTTTACGTACTTTATAATTATTAATTAAGTATAATCATATTATGTAGTAATAATATATTGATACGTTTCACGAGACGTATTTACTACTTCTACTTTTATTATCGAATTAAAACTCCCCTTAACTCCCCAGAAGTCGATTATCTTTTAGGGTTGTTTATTTCGTTAGATGTTCACCGCTCCCGTCGTTTTTATTTGATTGATAATCCTGTTGACGGATGCGAGGCCAACTCCAACATTGCTTGCTATCTCTCGGTACCTCATAGAATATCGCTCAGCAAGCATAATTATCCGTTCCCGCTTTCTTAGAGTTTTCAGTCCAAATCTGCTCTTTCCGAAAAACAACAGATTTCCTACTGAAAACACACCAATATAAACTAGAATACGTTTTTTTTTAACATTTTACATGTCCTCGAATAACTGACAGGTTAAAAAAACATTGCCAGAATTACAAATATCCCAGATAGTTGCCAGAAACAAAAGAAAAGTTTAAATGGATTGCTTGTTCCAATTAATTCGCACGGTACCTACCTACTGTAAATGTCAATTTTTTGCCGATAACATTTAAATTGTTTACTATAGTAGAGACAATCGCTGACATTAAAATATTACAAAAATATATCGCGAATTTAGTAGCATAGAGTCGTAATAACATATTTTTCAATTTGGAAAAATATGTCACTTTATCCTAAACGAGTTTGAGAAACGCCACTATATTCGACTATGAAATCGGAAACCATGTCGTTGAGAAAAGGAAGATTACCAAGGACTTGGGAATGATTTTCCGTAAAAAACTCACTTTTAACCATCACATCGACCTCACATGCAAATCGGCATCGAAAACTCTTGGGTAGGTATGAAATATCCACAATTCCTCAAGCATGAAATGGTTTATGATGTCCTTGTAAGGAGCAAGCTACATATATTGCGGATAGAAGAGTCCAAACTAATAATGAGTCAGGCATACCTATGTAAAATCGGGAAATCCGATTTTATCCTGATTATCCCCAGTTATAACGAAGCTTATATTTTTGGGCATGATCGAATAGAACAGTTTGGAACTGATGCACGTGTGCAAGCTTCCTAAAGAACACCCTGGCCGACGTCAGCATCTTTGCACCGATTAACTATCTAAGGGTGCACCGACATACCTAAGTTACTTCAACAGAGCCTAACGAAGACCACTCGTGGAAAAGAGTCGTTGCTAAGCACGGTTGCTACTCTATTGAACAGGCCGTATGAGAAAACCCTCCAAATTAAAAATTTTGACGATAGTGCCTACAGGTATTAAAATATATGGATTTTAGAACACAACTGCTTTGTTGTAAAAAGTTAAAATTATAAATATGTAAGTATCTAAATATATCCAGTATATAGCAAATATAGTCAGTGACATGATAAAATAAGTAGGTAATACGTGTAATACGTTATATATTATGATTAACAAAATTATTTGTGGGTGACGCATACGAGTCACTATGTAATATTACCCATATAAATAAAAAAATAAAAGTATTTTTTATTAACAGTTAAGTAAATCCTTAGATATATTCACACGATTAACAGACGGGCAGACACCAGAGCGATTTCGCTTTTTTATTGTTGGCAAGACAATAAAAAGTATGTAATACAACTTATCTATTTATGTTACGAAACAATAAATTTATCCATTTCGTTTGATGTCTCTTTCGCGTCTTTTACTATTATTTTTGAATTGAAAATTCTCCTAATTTGGTTTATAAAAGCACCATTAACAATTTCGTTACTCGCGAATTTCGCTTCTATCTCTTCTTGATTCCTCCCTTCAGTCTCCGGTAAAAATATGTACACAAACACAACTCCAACCAGGGTGATGGATGCATAGAAATAGAAAGCTCCGCCAATATCCAGACTATTCTCCATGTTAATGTGAGTTTTAACCGAGAGAAACTCGAGCAAGTAGTAGACAGCAGCAACTATACCGCAACACGTTCCGCGAGTCCTAAATTAAAATAATATAACGTTAATAACAATTAACATTTCATCCCTTAGTTAAATTAAGCAAAATAAACTTACTTGAATGGAAAAATCTCAGAAATAATCAACCATGCGATAGTCAAGACGCCTGGCCGCTGTCCAGGGCTCGCGCCAAAAGACACAGTTTACTGGGACGAGCCTTTCTCGAACCCAGCGATCTGCCCAACTTGAAGGTCAGTGACCTACTTAGTCTGGTAAGAAGTACCGGGCTACTAGCTGACAATTGACCTAACCACACAGTGGGTAGTTACAAAAGACCTTACAGATCTAGGTGACATCAAGGGATGGAAACAAGCCCCCCACTCCATCTACTACTACTACTACTACTACTACTAGTCAAGACGCCTGCTGTATTCCCGCATATAACCAAAATCCATAATATTAACGGTATAATAGATGTTACTGACGCAGGTTTTATAATCCCATAGGTTCCTATATCGTGTGGAATGTATTTATCGGCGTATGCCCCGAGCAGGAACAAACTTATCGATACGATGGACATCATAGAAAGAATTGTCGGTCTCTTTCCAAGTTTTTTTACGAGAATTGCACATAGAATAGCGCTAAAAATCTTCAGGACTGACATTGCCACCTAAAAAAATATCATTTATTTAGGTGAGGTAATTAATAAATTCATTCTCGATAAACTTACCAAAGCCCAGTACGAATTCACCGGCATATTGAAAGCCTTGAATATATTAACTAAATTCGCCTTCATAGAAATATATCCACCAAATGCAGAGAAGAAAAATACGCAAGAAGCTAGAATTAAGGGTCTGATTGTCGTTCTCTCCTTTAATTCTCGCAGAGCTCTTCGAAGTCTCAAAAAATAATCTTCTTTGCTGAGCACGCATTCCGATTTATCTACGTCGCACTTTGTGCATGTTAAAATATTTTTGTTGTAGTGGATAACCAAATCGTCGAATTCTTGTTTCACTAGCGGTGGTTTCACCCAACCGCGTAACCAGCACAGGGATTTCAGAGCGTCGTTTTCGCGCTTTTGGGACAGTAGCCATATCGGTGTCTCTGGTATCTGAAAAACATTATATTGTACGCTTTGTTGGAAGCATTGGAGAATTAGTATAAGGGCATGAAAAGTTGTAGGTGTTTTATACTAGGGTATGTCTAGTATCTATCATGAGAGATACTAAAGTATACTAAGTATATACTAATACTAAATTATAAAAAGATACGCATGAATGATTGTAATATAATTCAATTCAATTCTTTATTGAGAAATCACACAGTAATAATGGGCTCAATTGCGTTTCTTTTGAACTAAAATCGGATATTATTCCATACCAGTGATTCCCAAAGTGGTTTATATGGACCCCCAGGGGTCGATTTCGATTCGCAGGGGGTCCATGTCAGCGTAAAAAAAAATCGGGGTACAAGAGATGTAAATGGTGGTCCACGTTAGTGGACTCCATCTAAGCAGGTCACCATAAGCATTCAGTATCACTTCTTAAACAGATTTTGTATACAACATAGTATTTTAAAATTATAATAATAGCAATAAACAAACGCGCGCGTCACAAGAATCACGGAATGAAATCAACACTCAACTCAAATTGCATCACTAGTCGATCAAAGAGGCCAGCGCACATGACTAACGAGGGAAGGTGCGAATGAGATATGTGAAAAAATTGCGCTTCAATGGGTATCCGTGCGAACGAGTAGGATAAACGCGACACATGAATGAGCAAGCGAGATAGTGCTACATGGGCACTTATTGCCACTTATGTGCGGCTTTCCCAAATGCTTCGCACTTCACGGTCGTGGACGCTTAGAAATGAACAAATAAAAATTGTACATATTTTGCATTTTTTACAACTGTCCAGATTACCAAAAACCCTATGTAGGCGATCAGTACTGTTCCAGGTGTTAAAAAACTTTTAATGTTAGTAAGTTAAGGAAAATTCAAGTAGGGGGTCTACGGAAAATATCAAGGGGTCTATGGGTCAAGAAAGTATGGGTATCTCTGGTCCGTACGAACGGGATAGAGCGGAATGTAAAATGAACGGTTGTCACTTTCCGCATTAATACTACCAATCGAAGGTAAATCAGCTAAATCGAACACCGCACGAAATGTGTTCAAACTTATTTGGACGTCTAAAAGTTCAAAATGTAGTTTTGGTGCGGGAAAATCGACGACAGTTCATTTTATATTCCGTATTGCTCTGTCGGTTCGGTTGAACTAAGTTCCTATTTTAGTTCACGAAGGAACGCAATTGGGTTCAATGTAGACGCAATGTACGGCCTCAAAAACCTGGCGACCAATAACTTAGTTATTGAGGTAAAGGGCAATGGCCCACCGTCCAATCTCTAAACAACAATAAAGTAATTGCCATTGGAAAGATCTATTTATGTAGAATATTTACGAGTACCTACTACAATAATTCACCTCAATTATAAGCCGTTTCGGAGTTTTAAAGTTTGAATCTTCTTAAATATATTTAATTACACGCTAGCCCAATGTTATTATGTTGTAAATCATTTATTTAAAATATAGGTATTATTTGCAGCGAAGGACCATAAAATAAAGCTTTTTTTTGGTAGTAGTCTTTGTTCACAAAAAAGATACAAATTATATGTCACAGTTCCCCACTAAGGCTAGTGCCTTTTCAGTATATTACGATGTTGGACAACTGTTGGACAACATGTTGGACAACTGACCTTAGCAAATTATATATGTCATTAAACCGAGCGGCAATAAAATCATGAGACATATTACAGAGTTCAGCCAACATATCCCAGTCGATCGCCCTCCATATGCTGCTGACAAACTCGAGCATTTTTAGGAATATATATTTTGTACTCACACAGCATAATGTATACTTTTATCGTTTGTTATTATGCGACGGTTTCCGTTTAGTTATTAAAAAGGCAATGCCTGGACGCGTTAGGTGCCCTCATGTATTAGGTGGACATGTTAGGTGCCCTCGTGTATTAGGTGGACGCTTTAGGTGCCCTCATGTATTAGGTGGACATGTTAGGTGCCCTCGTATAGGCTCGTTGGTTGCGCGCAAACATCCACGCAGTGACTCAATGCAGGGTGGAAGGGAGAGAAGGGAGGGGAGACTACCGTGTGTAAAGTATAAACGGAGGTTTGGAATGCAACCGATAACAAAATGCGTGGAATGTACAAAAAACCAGTTACGATATCAGGACATTAGCCATATTTAGAGTATGTAACTCCGAAACGGCTAATAATTGAGATGAGTCTGTCAGTAACGAATGTTTTACATAAAGAGATATTTTCATTGATATGTGATTTATAGCCATTGGAAAGATTGAAGGGAGGGCCCAAAATGCCCATTCTCTTTTAGAAGAGAACCCAGACATTGACACAATGTTATTTTGTGCTGCCAAGTGCTGCTCCTATAACAAGTAAATATATTACAAAGAATAAAACACACGACTGCCGTTACACAAAGTGAACTAACTTATGTATTACTTTCGTAACGGTTTTTATGACATATTTGTGGTTTATTTATTTATCCATATAGATCGATGTATATTTCCGGAATCATGGGCGCGGCCAGGTTTACTTTCAGGGAGGTGCATCTGCATCTACACTCTATATTATTAAACAAATAAAAGAGAAAAGAATAGAGGAGGACACTAAATTTAATGACAAGGTGACGAACAAATATGGACAGCAACCCAGAGGCCTTAAGTTTTTATTCAAACAGTAACTATATATACAAAAAAAACATTTTTTAAAATGTATTTTCCTTCCCGACAGGGGGGGGGGGGTGCAAGTGCACCCCTTGCACCGTGCTGCCGGCGCCATGTACGGAATGTACTCAATAAGACCTTCCATTTGACACTAAAGACTATATATTGTTGTTAACTTATTGACATTTGGACATTTAGACAACTATTATACTAACTTGATATTTTGACAGTTAACGTTCCCTATGATACTCGTGTTATCATAACGGTTCTAACAATACCACACACTTCTAAATCGCTCCAAGCGTTTAGAAATTATGTTGGAATAAAGAAACAGAAGACATACATAGATGGACCCTGAATACCTTACACTTCTTTTGTGTTGGGCAGTCGTGTAAAAACAATACAACACTAAATGTCAAGAAAAGATCTGCTAACTAACGTAGGGAAAGGAGAGTATAGAAACGGTATATTATTGTATGGTAGGCAGTGATAATATTGGAAAGCGAAGGGCAGGAGTTAAACCAATTCCATTTAGATAACAAGAAGGATGCGCCGGTTTGTATCAGTCGAATGGACGAAATATTAAAAGTTGTAATATATAATTAGACAAATTGTATACTCACCATAAATATCAATAAAATAGTGGAAACAGGTATTGCTAAAAGAAATGCAGCTGCTTTCCTCCAAGGCAGTAGTGTGCCAAGCAAAAAATCCACAAATATTCCCAGATATCGAAATAGTACACTATAACTGACCAGAACTCCTCGTAGTGATGGTTCACTAAAAAAATACACGTTTGAAATGGAAAATACCTGTCTAGGTTACCTTACAAAGTTACTTACCCAGTTTCCCCTAAATATGAATGAATCGGCGATTTAAACAATCCAGTCCCGAAACCAAGAAGGACGAAAGCTACTAGCAGAGTGTCAACGTCTTGTGCGAACCAGATCATCGTCCAAGCTACCACATGTGGAAGACACACGACGATCATGGATCTCTTTCTTCCAAAGGGATTGATCAATAAACCTCCTAATACACTTCCTAGCGCTTGAAAAATATAGCAAATACTTGCGATCCATGATATTTCTTGCTTCGTCGCTTTGATCGTATCATTTCCTGAGGAGATGGCAGGCAGTAGGATTGTTGTGAATGCTGTGCCGCATCCTACGTTCAGAAAAAGCAGGCCGCAAGCTGTCCCGACGAAAGCCTGAAAATTTTACCCGTTTCAAAATAGCACACAACCATTAATTTAACACTAAATTACCTGAGCAATAATTCTTTTCTTATTATTCTTTTGACACTCATTTTCAACATCCACGACGTCCATCGTAAACTGATTGATTTAAACATCTGTGCCAACAATATTCAGAAACGAACATGTGAAAAAATGTAATCTATGAATGCATTAATTAGCAATTTACATTTGATTAATTTACAATTTTTCAATCGCTTTTTCGTGAAATATATTTTTTGATGACAAGAGGGATAATTATCGGTTGCTATTGTTTGTTTTTTTTAACTACATATGTACCTATTATCATAATATCACAACAGTTTCAAACTATTTTACCAAGCGATAACCGCTAGGTGCAACAGTGACGTCAAACTATTGGTTTGATGTCACTGTCTATCTATATGATATTCGTCATAGGATATATCACTGTCGCCAGAGATATATTTCTCCCTGTCGATTAGAGAGACAGGTTTGACGTCATCGGTTACCCAGTGGCCGTCGCTAGGTAGAGTACGTTTAGCACCACAGTTTAATAATTACTAAAATTGTTGGGCACTTTTGTGGTGCTTCATTCCCCTACATACTATTTCGCCGCACTCTCCATTCGTCTATGCTTGGGTTGCCACTATCAACTCGAGCTGTCATCTACAATGTGCGAACCCGTCACCTAAGGAACTTTTATCGATATTTGATCGTTCTGTCTCCCGTGAGGTGAGCGTAGAAGACTTGGAACGAAACAGACCACTGTCTAGTTACGCCACCCGCCCGTAAGAAGCCACCGCCTTACCGTGAGAAACCAGCTTCACATCGACACTCGCGCCCTTAGTTCCAGTTATGGCCAGTTTCTCCGGCCTCCCGACTGGTTACGGGTTCGAGGTCGCTTGCGCGATCTACTCCCTTGTGTAGCGGCGATCGGTGTCTACCGAATCTATCACGGAACACGGCGTCCTGTGCTCGGCTCTTCATCCGGTATCGGGTAGCCGAATGGTCGTTTCAAGAGTGTTTGCCACAAGGTTAACGACCACCCCCGCTCTATAGGAAACAAAGCCGCTTCCAGACTCCCCCCAGAACAGTCGGAATGCACAGTCGATTGGCTGACGTCGCATGGTGCGCAAATCGTCCAGGAGCGCTCGAAAGCTGATTCCCAGGGAACTGGCTCGCAGGCATGGAGTCCTATCCGGGCTCGCACTTCTGCGCCGGATAGGTGTTGACCTGTGATTTAAGCCGACCCTAGCCCATGAGTCATAGTGGTTCAAGTGCAATCGACCCATTGCTTACCATGTTTCCCCTAAATATGAATGAATCGGCGATTTAAACAATCCAGTCCCGAAACCAAGGAGGACGAAAGCTACTAGCAGAGTGTCAACGTCTTGAGCGAACCAGATCATCGTCCAAGCTACCACACGTGGAAGACACACGACGATCATGGATTTCTTTCTTCCGATGGGATTGATCAATAAACCTCCTAATATTTATCGATTATCATTGTTACTGTATTTTTTTACTGCATATGAAGCTATTAGTATAATGTTTAAGTTATGACGGTTTGGAACGTCGCCGAATTGAAACGATCTATGCGCAGCCAGCTCATAACTGTCAGCCAGCTCATATCGCCATAGGGGAATGGATGCAATTTTTCTAATTTTGCTATTTCGTCAAAAACAACGGAATCAACACTGTTTGCAATTATTCGTCAACTACATGCTTCGACTGCAACATCTGGAACTCTAGATTATTAATGAATACATAATTAGGCATCCACCAACGATATTATCAAAATGTAGAGCTATATTTATTTATTTTTAATTTTTTAATCAATTGTTTATATCTTTATATTCATGTTTCTAAAGTCTCACTACAATTTATTATTCCTGGCCATATAAATTGTTGAGGGACCTTCATCGACGGGAAACGTAGAACAAGAGCCCCCCTCCCCCCCCGCCGCTTCTTTAAACTCATGTATTTCCTTACACGAGCTTTTCCTTGCGTACCTATTTGAGCTCTACGCAGACGACTTTGCCAATGAGGGTTTTCGCCGAAAAAACCGCGCCTTATTTTGCAGATTTCTCCGATATGTAGTGGTAGTGACAGTAGGCGTGTAATCTAACAGGTACCTAACAGTATGTCTGTTAGGTACCGCGGCTGGAGCCTAAACTGCTTAGGTACTCGTTTTCTCTGAATTTTAGTATACTTGTTTAAAATACTAATATCTCCAAAAACAAAACAAAAAATCGAGTTAACTCTAAACTAACTGCAGAAGTGTTCGTATACGAATTCTTTGTTCTATTCGTGTCTTTAGGCCAACCTAGCTTCTGGTCCGATTTGACCAGAATTTAACCTAGTTATTTTGAATACGCTTTTTTTTATTAACCATTGAAATAGTGTTACGTATATCCGAAATACCCTAAACATAGATATTTATTCAAAAAAGGTTTAGTAGCCCTTAAGGAAGTTAGTTTAGTTCGCTAGAAAAATAAAATAACGGCCTAGTAAAATAAAAGAGAACCTGCTATAATGGTTTTTTTTCTTTCTGAACGCTTTTATTAGCTTGACCTGTATTACTGTACTATGTATCTATCTATGTATCAATGTAACTGAATCTTTCAAGTTAATTTTCACTAACTTCCTGACGTCTAAATAATTTGAAATTTTGCATCAGGATAAAAAGAAAAAAATACTGTTTTTACGGGTTGGACATATAACCGGCCATATAATAACAGTAAATATGGTCCTTCTTTATACTACATATATTAAAAAAAAAAACGAGAAAAAATATTATATTTGAAAAAAGAAACAAAAAATCACACATTGATATTAATGTGAACTAAAAAGAAAAAACATTTTTGAAATATAAAGATAATGCTCAACAGCCATAGACAGTACCATAACTAGATATAGTTAAAGTATTATAACTCAATATGATTTTGAATAAGTTTAAAATGAGAATAAAGAGATTGTGACATTGATTGTGATTGTGAAAGAGATTGAAAAAAGCGTGGGGTTGATATCAATTGTTATTAATATTTCATAGGTAGATATTTGTAAATATATAGTTATTTATCTGCCTAATAATTTTTCTTTTCAGTTTGTTTTTAAATTAACATTTTAATTTAAAAACAAACTGACTGATAATAATTTGTAGATAATAGTTCTCTTTATTATTTTTGTTAATATGTCTAAAACGTAATACTTTTCGAATTTGTTTTCCTTCAACTTGCGAAGTGAAAATATATTTATTTATAGAAAAATAAATGTCGTAAGCCTGATTGGTAAGCTATATATAGCACATAAAATAGAACCTATCCATATTGTACGACCTACTTACAATTCATAATAAAGAAATTATTATTATTATTAGTATTATAAAAATAAAATAAAAATCACCTCCGCTTTTTAAAATATTTTTTTGCCAATCGCTTTATTCTCCTATACTTTCTATCGCTGTTAAACATTATATTTATATTTTAAAATTATTTTTTACTCTTTCGTTGACATTGCTATCAAAGCGTGATTTTCTAGTTTTTTAAATTACAATTTGATTAATCATAATTAAAATTTTTGTTTACTTATATTTTTAAATAGTTATTTCAGTAACAGATGTTGCTTTATCCATTGGATAGTAATTGAAATTCAACATTCAAAATTCTTTATTAAATCTATAAAGTCACACATATTTTAGTTGCAAAGCCATCCTAACTAGGCCTCGCCTGTACCAAGGTAGGCTTAATGTAAAAGAATATAGAGTGGTTTATGTAACTTGCATTATTTTTTTAATATATACATAGCATGTGACAAATAAAATTGATATATTCAGTCTAAGAAGTTAATAATATAAAAAAAATATTAAGTAAAGTAATAATAAGTTACTGTTTCTTGAGGTTTCCAAATTTTGCCAATATTATACGGTAAAGTTTGTCCGAGTCGTGTCGAAACGTTTATTTAATAAAAAAAACGAAAACTGACTTAATCTTAATAACGTATTCACGAAAGGTGTGGCAATAGAAATCTCAAGTTCGGTGTGTTTAGTACATAAAACTTCGTTCAGTTTCATATTATATATTATTACAGTTGATTATATAGGCTTTTCAAGGTTTTAGTGGGCGGGGCGGGGCCATCTGGGCCCATCAGTTAAAACAACGAAAAATAGTACAAAATGTTTGAGTTTTTAATCAGCAGATGCGGGCGAAATGAAACGATTTATATCAGGATTTTGTTAAGTATATGAGTTTTTCTTTTAAATCTATTATTGTGGAACCATTCATAAGACCCAACCGACTGGGAAATTCAGGACCTGCGTGGCCACAAAGGGAGTCACAGCCACTTTTCTACCCCAACTCAGCGGCGATGACCTAACGGTCGTTTTAACAAAAACTTGGCAGGAGACCGGACGGTTGATCTACTCATTGGATCAGCATACATGCCTTATGACTCCATTAACCTGCCACCGCAAGAAGAAATAAAAAACCTAGTGACCAATGCGAAGCAACGCGGGTTGCAACTCCTCCTGGGTTGCGATGCTAACACCCACCACATGTGATGGGGTAGCTCCAACATAAACTCGAAGGAGGTAAACCTGCACGACTTTATCTTACGCAATGAACTTACAGATCAACTCATTCTTTTTGAGCTCTACAACTACATGCTCAGGTCACACGTATTGCATTTATTGCACTGCACTGCACACCAATGCACTGAAACCAAAAAAGGGATAGGCATATTTTATACCTGTGAGAATGACGGAGAGAGGTTGAGTTTACGCGTGACTATAATGATTCTCGTCGAAGCCAGCCGTTTAACGGTAGTCAGACGATTACATAACTAATAGATTCGTGCGTTGTGATCGTGCGTTCGACTGTGCTGAATCCCAGGAGGTACAGTAGGTAAATAACTTTATTTTCTATTATTTCTTGGCTAAAATTGGCACATATAATTATAATAATAGTTTGGACAGTGAAAGGTGATCGTATTGTGTTGTAAGCAGAGTCTATAAAAGTATTGTGTTTGAGATGTACTGTTATAATTGAGGCTCCTAATATAAAAGTGGTAATAGTTTGGAAAGTGAAACATGATTGTTTTGTGTTTTTGTGTCATAATCCTAAGGTTATTTTCCACATAATTATATATCACACCGTATTATAAACCAAACTAATTATCGATATTACATCATGGACGGTTATGCATGTAATGCATGTGTTAATCGCTAATGAACATTTAAATTATAGTACAGTCATTCTCTAAAACAATACTGTTAGGATGGCTAGTCGATTTTGTACGTCGAAATTAAGTTTTTTTTATTTTGTATTCATCACTTCAATATTTATTAATTTTTTATTTTATTTGATTAAAAAAATTACACCGTTTGTAGTAACAAATGCTTGCGTCGCTCCTAACTAGGCATAGCCGATCTATTTTGAATATTTATATTTTATTGTGAAATTACTTGTTTTCTGCCTGCCTTTTGTCTTTCTGTTTCATGTCTTCAATTCACGGGGACATCGATAAAGTAAATACATGGACCGGGGACATGAAATATTTTTGAATTATTGATTATATATAAATTATGGACAATAATAGTACCAAAAAAGTGGTCACTGGTTTTCTTTGGCGGTTCTTTCCAGTGGAATCTTACTTGTAGAACTCGCCGCAAAAAAATGGAAAAAGTACAATTACTGTCTTTTGACGTTCAGTATGTGTATATTATGTATTTACATTGAATAAAAATATTTGAAATTGAATTTGAATTTGTTAATTAGACTATAAAAGCCAATTTTAAATTTTCAATACATCATCACGATATCAAATATTCTGTCGTTGGCTGTACATGCCTTGGTTTTAAGGAAGACGGCGAAGTCCGTTACATATAGCGGCTCTAGTCTAGCACGAGGCCATTTGATTTTCTTTCTCATGTGCAGTTTTGACGAGGTTGTGTTTAATCTGTGTAAGCATTTTTGAGACTGTGGTCGAGAGCTCAAAAAGAATGAGTTGATCTGTACTATCATCAACAGAGGAACAAAACCTACCTTCTTGGACGCAAGAAGACAGGATGGACATCACGATCTGCAAAAAAGTTTATCCCTACGTTCATAACTACATTTATCGAGTATCTCATTTCTGCAATACCAAGCTAAGCGAAATTGACCTGTTTAATACAACTGCGACTGCGCTCAAGACTCTTATTCCGGGTCTTCTGAAAGGCAATATTCAAGGACGAGTGAAATAATTATATTATATTTTTTCTTTTCTTCTTTCTTTTCTTTTTTCAATATTAAAATAAACCATAAAATTTCCCTAATAATAAAATAATAAAATTATAACTTCAATTCCCCTCCACTTCCTCCTATCCCCTTCCTAGGCGACTGTATATTTTTACGATTTTTAAGTGGAAACTTTTAACTGGCATTGTAGTCTGTAAATAAAATTCAGATATTTCTACTGTAATAGCTGTAAGTTTCCTTAATAATAATAATAATAAAATAAAATAAAAAATCCCTAAAAGCAAATATTTTATTATACATACACGAAAAAGAGCGGGGTTCCGGTTATTTGAATACCCAGTAATTAAGGGTCGGTTATTAATGATGGAAAAATCAATCGACTATCAATGACTATTTATGTTTGAAAAGCTTATTCTTCTAAATTCCATTCGGCCGAAAATAACGCGATCTATTAGTTGCTGCATTATTTTTTTTAAGTAATCAGCCTATATAAAAATGCGATAAATTGCAGTAATTATTGAATAATATCGTTATTATAAATCAGCCCTATATCAACAAAAAACATTTACATTATCATTATAGATGACCAAATATATTGCAAAAAACTTCTGGTCCTTTATAAATAATTGCTCTAAATCCAATAGCATTCCGACACCTCTCAAATACCTTGACTTGATTGCGACCACTGGAGATTCCATGTGTGAAGCCTTTTCCCAGTACTTCTCTTCTACATTTTTGGTAACGGATATGCAGCCTACTGATTTGCCACCACTCGACTTCAACGACGTTATTCCTTCCCAGGCAAATGATATCTGTAGCATAGAGATCAATGATCACGAAGTGGAAAAATTGTTACTTCATTTAGACACTTCCAAGTCGGCTGGACCTGATAATATCAGTCCAATATTTCTAATTGGCTGCGCTAAAACTGTTTGTGTTCCAATATCCCTGTTGTTTCGCAAATCCTTAGCTAATTGTGAATTCCCCAGTATCTGGAAGTCGGCTTTTGTTTCACCCATACATAAGAAGGGCTCGAAAACAGAAATTACTAATTATAGACCCATTTCGAAATTATGCGTTATTGCCAAAATATTCGAACGAGTCGTCTATAACCAAGTATATGCCGCTCTCCAAAACTCTATCAATCCGTCGCAACATGGTTTTATCAGGGGTCGCTCGACGGTGTCCAATATTATCCTTTTTAATGACTTCTTGACTGAAGCTATGGATCACGGCTATCAAGTAGACGTAGTCTACACTGATTACAGTAAAGCCTTTGACAGGATTGACCACAGACTACTCTTGAACAAGCTAAAGTTTATGGGTATACAAGGGGACCTCCTCCGATGGTTCTCCTCCTATATCAATAATCGCTCCCAAGCTATCGTCATCAAAAACTATATTTCTAGTTGGGTTGCTATCCCTAGCGGTGTACCGCAGGGCTCACTACTTGGTCCATTGCTGTTCTTAATTTTCATCAATGATATAGCTAGCTGTTTTCTAAATAGTCACTTACTATGTTTTGCTGATGACATGAAGATTTTCAAAATAATTAAATCGGTCGGTGATGTCGCCGACCTTCAGGCGGACCTTTCAAGATTGGACAGTTACTGTCTCTCTAATAAAATTTACCTCAATCCATCCAAGTGCACCGTTGTCACCTTCACCCGTAAAAAAATATTTACTCTAGCCTCATACTCATTAAAATTTCATAACTTGCAGAGGTGCAGCGTGGTTAAAGATCTTGGTGTCATTCATGATTCTCATCTACTGTTCGATAATCACGTTCAATCTATTGTTTCTAAAGCTTCCAAAGCTTTAGGTTTTGTTATGAGGAGTGCAGCTTGCTTTCACCGTGCTAAAACTTTCAAGATCCTTTACTGCACTTTTGTCAGAAGCATCTTGGAATATGCATCTCAAGTATGGAACCCTTGTTATGACAAATATATAAACAGAATCGAGCGCATTCAAATGAAGTTCATGAAATATCTCTGCTTCCGTCTGAAAATCCCATACAGCTCATCTAACTATTTCAATTTATGCAAGAAATTTCATATCCTCCCCTTGATTAAGCGGCATGAAACCGCGGACTTAACCTTTTTGCTAAAAATTACCTCCAATAATATTAACTGTCCTGACTTACTAAATAAAATTAATCTCCATGTTCCTTCTAAACTCAATAGATTTAACCCTGCTCTTCATGTTCCTCATGCTGGTCCCAACTATAGGCAAAATGCATTTCTGTGGCGAACAAGTGACAATTTCAATGACATGATTAAACGCTTTGACTTTGATCTATTCTGTACGAGTGTTAACTCAGCTAGGCAGCGGCTGAACAGTGAATTTTTTAGCATTAATTGTTGAATAATTTTTGATGCATTCTTAACCGATAGCTTTTAATTGAAAGATCACATATGTTTCTACAACGTTATTTAAACGTGAAAACCTTTAATTGGCTCTCTGCTATGTTACTCCGGCATTGTTAAATTATAATTAGCTGTTGGTTTTCCTGAAAATAAATAAATAAATAAATAAATAAATATTAGTTTCGCGGACAATGTCAGTGCCAACTGCATATCGCAGACGCAGAAGAAATGCCAAAACGTAGTATGGAACTCGAAAATCTAATAACCCATGTAATTGTATGTATGGTGCTAGAAAAGGATTTTGAAAAGGAGATTGGTGAGATTGGGCTTAATAAAGCTGGGTATTTATACAATTTATCATGCACAAATAAACAGTTATATTGTTCTAAAAACAAAATCAAGAAAATATATTGTTCAGTTTTGTGGTTTTTGAGCTATCGAAAAAGTTGTCTATAAAAATAATTCTATACCTATATCGCTCAATAGCTGCACTACGTTCACCTTTATATAAAGTGTTGATTTCTCGATTTATTTTCAAGTGCTATTTTTAATATTTATATAAATATAAATTTTTTATATTTATAAACATATTTACACAACACATAAAATATATAAAAAAACAATGATGGTAATATAAGTGAAAACAGAAATCGCTACCGACTTTCTGATCTACGAGATAGATATAAAAGGTAATATGGAAATGCCATTCGCTGGACAGAACCATAATCAAGCACACAAATATGAGAAAAAAAGAATTTAATAGATTCAAAAATAAGTGGCAATATAGTAGAGCAATTTTGATGGTAAGTTTAGCTTAAAAATATAAAAATTGTATAAATTAACGGAAGATGGCTGCATCCAAATAACATCGAAGAAGTGATGATATTAGTTAGTATAAAGTGATGGATTAAGTATAATTACACATTTAAATGTAGATGCTACGCCTACATTTTGTCGGCAAGACGCGTATAGTCATTTTTTTGATTAGATATAACATGAGTATACTTAAAATAATTGTCATTTTTATATTTATGTTCATATTACATCTCAACGAATTGGTGTGTAATTTAATGTTGATTTGTTAAAGAAATAAAATAAATAAATATATGATTCCACGTAATTGCACCACTAGATCTGGATCTCTTAATATACACTATCCAATATAATATCTAAATAAACACTGGATTTTTACATATCACGCCTCAACGCCATCATCAATGCCATTGCCAGACGTAGTTACAAAAACCAACTGCCTGATTTTCGCGGATGACCTAAAATTATTCACAAGAACGGGCAGTAATGAATCCTGTACATTACTGCAGGATGACATAGACGCCGTGTATCTTTGGAGCATAAACCACAAGCTATACTTCAATACCGGCAAATGTTCTATCATGACGTACTCGCGAGGTGACGCCCCGCTTGTACATAGTTATGACATTGATGGCAAGGCACTATCACGAGTAAATCACACAAGGGACCTTGGAGTGACCTTTGACTCACGGTTGACATACAGACAGCACATCTACACCCTAGTTGATAATTCTTACAAATTGCTAGGTTTTGTAATGAGGAGCATGAGGCAGTTCAACAACACATTTGTCATGCGCCTCCTATTCAATTCCCTAATTAGGAGCAGATTAGAAGTCAACGCGGCAATATGGAGTCCTTACGAAAATAGCTACATATCCAGGCTAGAGAGTATACAGAAACGCTTTCTGAGGTTCCTATACTTTAAACAGCATGGATATTATCCCTTTCTATATCCTACGGCATTTATTCTGGGGATGGTTGGGTACAACTCACTAAGTGTAAGAAGAGATTGGCTGTCAATCTGCCACATATATAAACTGCTTAGGGGGTTCGTTGATAATCCGACCATCCTTAGAAGAATCGGTCTATTCGTACCCACCAATTACTACCGTGCTAGGACTCATGTATTGTTCGCGTTACCGCAAGCTAGAACTAACATCGTTCAACACTGCTTCACAGTGCGGACGCTTCGTACCCTAAATGCACTATGTTCGACTGAGCCAGAATTGGATATTTGGACGGTGAACTTAGCACAACTGAAAAGTATGGTAATGGCATTTCTTAGCAATCAAATAATTAGATAAATATGTAGTATTAAAATTGTTAAAAAGGAGTAACTAGTATAATAAAAAAGGTTAGATAAACATTAGATATACATATGTAAATATAATCGTTTAATATTACGCTCTAACGGATGTCTCCGTCTCGTTTGCTATAGTCTAGAATAATGATTTATATATTAGAATAATAATGATAGTAATAGTAATGGAGTAGAGTAATAATAATATTATTAACAGTAGAATTATATTAATAGTCTATAGTAGAATAATAGTTATAATCTAGAATAATAGCCTAGAAAAATAATTAACGATTTGGAATCATCTGTAAGGTTAATTATGTTTTGGGAAATAAATAAATAAAAATGAAATAAAATTGCAAGCTGAAATGTATGAGTCGTCAGAGGAATGATTCTTGAAATATGTTTCATATACAATTTACAGTCCATATAAGAGGCCATATATAAATTAAGCATGATCTTAGGCGGTATAACCTAACACCCAGTAGGGCAACTATCTGGAAGAGGCTTCAGTGGCCTTTAGAGCCAAATACTCTCAGAAAGTTCTGCTGCAGATGGCAACAGGAAACCACTGCATTATTTTCCCTAGTACTCAGCTTCATATGGATAGGACAAAAAGAAGTATTCAGAGCTGACTGCCAACCTTCACTAGTTGGAGAGGCACCCAAAGAAAAAGAAATATTTATTTTAAAGTAAATTTAAAAAAATATAGTCATAATTTTAATAAATATGGTGTTCAATTTTAACTGACTACTAACCTTCACAAAAAATGTGGAGTCTGCCTGCTAGCCATCTGTATCATTTTTTATTATTATTTTGCCGAATGAAGATGTTTCCAAGCGATATCCATGTATATTTGTAGTGGTGTTCAACAGATACATTTGTTACTGCCACTTATAAAACCTTAGTTTTTATTTTTAGACGTTCTAAGATAAAAATGGTAGTTTTCCGAATAGTTGAGTAGTTTCTGTATTTAGTTTTGCCATTTTGTCTTTGCTGCTTTATTATACGAATCTTATGCTATCATTTTGTCGCGGAAACATACTGATAGGAACTTGCTGATAATATCAAGGTAACTTTCGCGATATATGTTTTGTACATCTTACGGGTCCACAGGGTGGTTTTCAATGTAGCCGATTTTCATTAATATCTCAGTTAAATCTTTCTTTTTTCTTCTAGTTATTTCGACCATACCATCAAATTTACTATCCAGTTGTGCTATTTTCTTTTCCAAAGTTTTATCCGTTTTAGGTAATTTAATGGTTCGAACTCTTTTAACATCCCAATGCCTCGGTATGCTACTATGTGGCTAATTAAATATTTATTCACTTCTTAACGTATTTTCTGCTTGGTAAATCAATGCTCACTTATAAATTCTTCCTTATAAACACTGTCACGCAAGTTAACAGACCGCCCAAAAATGTTCAATTACTCATAATGTCTGCGATTGGAAAGACACCTAAAATTGATTCATATCTAGATACGGTTACTTTGACGTTGAAAATAGCTGGTATATGGCCGTGGTTCGAAACCTACCGCCCAGTGTTGAAGTTGTTTAACTATGTCTACTTTTGTTTTGTATTTGGTAATTGTATTCTAATCAACGTGCTGAGCGCCTGCAACTTCTTCGTCGTCTGGGACGACGGGATACTTGCCATCGCATTGAACATGATGAATTTCGTCGTATACTTGACAAATCTCTTCTTGGTCATTTATTTCAGACTGAATATAAGACGCTCACAGAAATTGGTGGACTTTGTGAATAACAATTTTAAATTTCAATCTGCCAAAGGATTAACAAATTTCACCATGGCTAGGAGCTGCAAATTGGCCAAATACTCAACGATAGCTTTCAACCTTAGCGGCTTAGTTGGGGCACAGTATTGGGTTGTGATGTCGCTTCTTGCTGAGGGTAAGCCACGCGCTATAAGTAACTAGGATTTCCCCCTATTTTTCACTTAATAGAATCCCACTGGAGGGTGAAAAACTATTCCAATCTAGTTAACATCCGTCAACATTGTAGTTCAACGAAAAAACGGTGGCCGATATTTATTACGATAATATCAAAGACCTTAACATAAAAATAAAGAATTTCTGGAAGGTCATAGAAAATTATTAAACTGAAAATGGCTTTATAGCGTCGCACAGTGGTTCCTATAATATGGGAGAAGCGGTCAAAAATAAATAACAGGTGTTTTAGTTTATACGTATATAAATGAAACATACCATAAAGACTCCTAAAAACACATATCACGATTTATTGTCCGTGAATATTTTTTTTAATCAATAATTTACGCATTTATAAAATTAAATATCATTGCTATTCATTAGTTCCACAATTTTAGAGATACAAATTTCATAAAAATAATTAAACAAAATGTTACAAAAGAAGACTTAGAACTGCGTCACTAAAAGTAGATTTTTGTTTTCTCGGTAATGGCTGATTATTAGTTATTAGTGGGTCGCTTAACAATAACCTATTTAACAAATCTTGCCAAGACATTTTTCGCGTGTTTCTTAGCCTAAACGATTTGACGTCTATTTTTCGCCTCTGCAGCTTCTTCTGTCCACTGTCCGATTGTTAAAATTGCATGGCGGACAATGTATGCTCCATATATTAGTACTTTTCGGACTGAAGCTGGCCTGGCATATTCTACAATGGGTTCGTCTTGATACTTATTTCTTTGGCGGTTTGCAAGGCAAATTACTTGAAGGCCGGGATATTTATTTCGTAGCCAGAGGATATGGTTCTTATCACGATTACACATCTCTCTATGATGCCTCGGTTTATGCCCATTATGTCGTGTCATGCAGAAGCAGCGAGGAAGAGCGACTGAAGAGGCTCGGCTGTTTAAAAACGAGTTTCCCCATTATTGTTTGCAGTTCTTGGCAGTAAACATTTGCGCAAGAAACTATAATGGATAACACCGGAACAAGACCTCGCTTTGAAAATAAAGTGATTTTTTAACATTTCCATGATTGCAACACGAACATATTTGAGCAATAAGAAACGACAGAACGACAACTGAATAATTGATTTAAAAAATAACATCGCGTTGAATTAAAATTTATTTAAATTTGGAATTTCCACGCATATGTAAGGACCTAATAAATTATGTAGACATTCATAATCATTCAGAAACATCTATCTTGTCGATGATGTAAAAAATCACCATGATGATGATCTTTGAAAGGTATATTTGAGATATTTTTTTACAAAAACTATCATACAACCTGTTCCCGCGGCTTACTTAAATAGGTAGATACCTAAATTCCCGAGTAGTACTTATATTATATTATTTTTATCCACACATATTTTCTAGCCATCTCTATGGATAACAGTGGAGCATGAAATACTGGATAAATTATAATCAAGTTTGTAATTTAATATACTCATTTAATATACTCATATTGTATATTAAACAAATATACAATAAACAAAATTTTGTTTTGGCGTATGCACTTAAGTACTGATAGCAATAATAATATATGTGTCAATCTTACGTTTATTTCAGATCCAAATGGAACGAGATTGTTACCTCCAAATATTTGGTATCCGAAATACATGACTGCTTCTCCGTATTACGAAATGGTATATTTCTCATATTGGATAGGACAAATACAATTGGCATTATCTTTAGGTGGTTTTGGTAAATATTCTAAGCAATGTACCGTTTTTTATATCAATTAACTTTAGTTTATTTCCTAGAATATTCGTAAAAAATCTCTTTCGAGCTGCATTCTGTTTGAAAGAATTGTGTAACTGATAGCTGTATTATTGTGCCTTTTAGAAGGTTTTTACATGTCGTGCTGTATCTTTGTCTGCGGCCAGTTGGACATCGTTTGCTGCAGTCTCCGCAATATTCGATTCACGGCCATGCTGCAAAATGGAGTTACGCGTAGCCAACTCGAAAACTTTGTCGAGGAGTTGGTAGCCGATGAAAGAGGGACATACTTTTTTGGTGAAGCGGATAAAAACATAGATGTGGAGGTAAACATAACATTATTCTACACTGTGATAATGGTATTATTATTATATTATCGATTATTTTTTAAAACATATTTTAGGTAAACTCATTATGCGTTACATCTGGAATAACACATTACAACAAGAAAACGCGGGAAGGTATATAACAGTTATTAAAATATCTATCTCTATACGTCATGGTAGTTATCTGACTTCAAAAACGATAAGAAGTTATGACATTGATTTTGATAAAATGAAGATGGATATATTTTTTTAAATCCTCGTAATTGAGGAAATCGCATTGTGACAAAAGAAGAGATTCCATTTAATCAGAATTACCCAAAGGATAATGTACCTAAGGTAAACCTGCCCAAATGGGGTCTTTTAGCCGACATTCAGGTGGCATATTCTTGACACCAGTCTAAAACCATAGACCACTAGACCACAGACCAATCCTCATGCTAATTTTTAAAGAAAAGGGTCTCACGAGTATCTTATCTATATCATCAGATTACATCAGATTTTTACATCAGATTTTTATCCATTTGACTATATATTAATTTAGTATCAAGCATACCTACAAGTGTAGCGGCAAATGATATGTATTTTAAAAGAAAGAGAATAAAGTCTGATCCAGAGCAATTCGGACCCAAAAAAAACCAATTCGGTAGTAAGGCCCGCCAAGATCGGACGAACTGGTTTTATGTGGCCTTAGGGCTAGCTTCCCCTAGGAATCAACTTTCTGGCGCTCCTGGATGGCTGCGCACCGTGCGGCGTAAGCTAATCGATTGTGCACTCTGACTAACAGTCGGGGGAGTCTGGAAGCAGTACTGTTTCCTATAGAGCGGGGGTGGTTGCGGTACCTTACGGCGACTGCTCTTGAAACGACCATCGGCTACCCGATCCTGACTCAAAAAGTTGCTCATTGCCTTGGACATTAAGGCTTTAAAAACTGACTTCGAAAACTTTCAGGCGCGATTACTCCTACAATGTAAGCGGGGATTGTGTTTTATTATAATTTCATTATATTGACTGGTTAATTCTCTAGGGCAGCACTTAGCCACATTTTTTATTTAGGCCTTAAACTAATTACGATTATTTAAAACGTGAGAGCGCTCTGAGAGTTACTATAAATATGCTTTGCCATTAACACCCGTATATTACCACTGCGTAAAGATAGTTATTCTGTGCTAGCGCTGCGATAGAATGTTTAGTATGCGCCTGGTCCCCGGCGCGAGCGGACGTGGAATCTGCGCTTGACGCTTCGTCAACGCTGGATTTTTATTAGTCAAACCCTACAAAATTGACCACGCCTATTTTTTCGCGTGTCCGCCCATTTCGGATATTTTTCTGAGATCTCAGTACTCGAAATGCATACATTTTATGTAAAGGTCAATACTGTTATACTCAAATGAACATTTTTTTGGTTAGAAATATCTAAAATAGTTAAACTAAGATATTTTTAAGCATACTTTTTACATACATAATTCGTTTTTTTAGATCTTTTTAATCATATTTATGATGCAGCAACGAAAGAAGCTCTGAAAGAGTGTTTACAATTCCATCAGACGATAATGGCGTTTATTCCACAGTTCGAGGAGTTTGTTTCCCCTCTTATTTTTGTGAAAATAGCGGAAATAACTATATTCACGTGCGTTAATTTGTACTCCTTGAGTTATGTAAGTTAGAGATCCTGCAACTATAAGCACCCTCAACTATTCTATTGGCTGATAACATTGTTAAAAAATATTTTTTTTTCAGGGCCTAACAATTCAAGTGATTATGTATTGGAGTTTGGGCATAGGAGATTTGTTAATTCTGTGTTTTTTTGGCAACCAACTAACTCTAGAGGTAATGTAATAATTTTATAGTTTAACGTCATTTGCTATTAATTTTTGTTGTTTTTAATTTTCAGTGTGCCAAAGTCGTCGACGCAGTTTTCGGTAGTCCGTGGTGGTGCTGTGATAAAACAGTGACGTCTAGCTTCAGAATTCTGATGCTGTCGTGTGCACGCCCTAAAGTTATACAAGCAATGAAGTTTTATGGCTTGACCCTCTACACATTTATAACGGTGAGTTTTAGAGAGAATTCAATAAACATGTAGCGGAAAACTAAAATCAGCCAACGAGGATAACACTTTTCATCCCATCTATTCGAAAAGGACGACTTGGTTCGCCTTTAAGTGCGCCCAAAAGTGGTGTTTTCTATAAGAAACTTTATAAGTGCGCCGCAAATTATCTTTGCGGCTCACTTTTTTGAATAAGTGCGCCGCAATTTATCTTTGCGGCGCACTTTTTGAATTTGGAACATCTTAGTCTTCAGCGCCGAAGAAATCGAACGCAAATATTGTTTGAATAAAGACTGGCTGGTACGATGGCCCCTAGTCGCGCCGCCGCGCGGCTGAATAAAATAAAACAAATGAAATTTAAAACGCGCGAACGTCAATTGTTTTTGTCGTTGTTATTTTCTCATAGAGGGTGATGAAAAGTAGAGTGTATCACTCGGGCGCAAAATATTTTTGGTTCTGGCGCTTTTTTGAATCCCACGCTACGTTCAGGATTCTACTAAAGAATCCCTCGCTAAGCTCGGGATTCTACTCTAGAATCCCTCACTTCGCTCTGGATTCAAAAAAAGCGCCCTCGCCGTAAAAATATTATTTTGCTCCCTTGTGATACAATCTACTATTGAAGAGCACTTCATAAAGGTTTTCAGGCCGAGTTTGCTGCCTCTATTGAGACAAGCAACGTTCCGCAAAAATCCAATCAACTAAATGTATTATAATTGTTAATTCCAAAGGATACCACTTCTCTATAAAAGCTATTGCTCGTTGGTAAACATTTAGAGCCTTTTTTAAATTGATGTTATGAAAGATAGCCTTTCCGTAATGTCCTTTTTTACCAAGATTTTCTTGGCCGGAACATAAAGAAACCGAACTGTCTGGTCGAACACCGGACATCTGGCAACCCTAGAGGTATTATATCCCATGCCGATCATTATCGCTTATTTTCGGGATTTAACAAATTGTTGAATGATGGTAATCAAACTATTGCCGTTAAAACGTAACATTTGCTCTATAATATCGAGGCAGTAATGTGGGGGCATATCGAAATCATCGAGATTAGGAAAAAATGATATGTATGCTGACTTCCCGTCTTGACGTCATTCCGCTTTCACCTTGAAGAACTATAGCGTACTCGTTGTAAGTAGCGCCAATCGTTTTGTAGCCACGTCAGTATCCGTGTAATCAAGCTGTTTTCCGGCCCTTGGACTTATTAAACTTCCTAGAAGTTATTCTTTTATTCATGCTATCGAGCACGGTCAGTATAGCGATCGGTCATTCTGACGCCTAGTTGCCCATTCCGGAACGGGCAACTAGGAGTCCATTGCGGAACGGACAACATGGACTCCGGAGTCCATTCCATTATCAAAAAACAGTTTCAGAAGAGCGGGTACCTGCTTCTCCAAATTCGAACTCAATAAATCGCATCGACTAGTCATTTCACTACGAAGAGCCGTTTACATCCTTGGGCTTCATCGTTTATGGGGCAGGGCTGCTGATATTAGAACCATATTTGTGCTGCAAAAAGGGCTATGCGCAGGTTATTAAAAACACTGTTTTTAGTTATTTTTTAGCTAATGGGCTCTTGCTGAGTTGGCCACGAAGACCCATTTGTTCAGGGTTGGTCACACTCACGACTCAACACCTATCCGGCGGCCTCCACGTAGAAGTGCGAGCCAGGGTAGGACTCTGGCCTTGGCTACTTTCCCCTAGGAGTCAATCTTCTGGCGCTCCTGGACGGTCTGCTCACCGTGCGGCGTAAGCCAATCGATTTTGCACTCTGACTTACAGTCGGGGGAGTCTGGAAGCAGTACTGTTTCATATAGAGCGGGGGTGGTTGCTGACCTTACGGCGACTGCTCTTGAAACTACCATCGGCTATCCGATCCCGGGTGGAACATGCCGGGCAAAGGACGCCGTGGTCCGCGAAAGACCGCGCAAGCGACCTCGAATTCGTAACCAGTCGAGAGATTGGAGTAATCTGGTCGCAATCGGAAGTAAGGGCGTGAGTGTAAGCCCGCTGGGTAACAAACCTGGTTATCTCGCGGATAAGGCGTTGGCCTCTTACGGGCATGTGGCGGAACTTGATGGTTATCTGCTATGATTTATTTCCTGACTGCCAAAAGAAGGGTTATATTTTTACTGCATATGTATGTATGTATTTGCATGCCAATTTGACTATATTACCGTTATTTTGTGAGTGTCATTTTGTGAGTGTCCTATTTGTGAGTGTCTTATCTCTTTAACCATTTATGCAGTAAAAGGAAAGTTATATGCAGTAAAAGGGAAAAGTCTTTTGTTTTAAACACTTGAGACGATAAATTTACTTATTTTGATAATTGTTGATAATATGACCAATAAACATGACCTAACGATTTAAATTATTTTTTTAATATAAAAACTACTTTTTATGACCTAAATATAAAATTTAGACATATGCTGTCGCTGACTTTTTTGTAGGCATTACCAAGCTCTACAACTTATCTCTAAAGTAGCGTTCGTAAGAAACCTTTTCATTCGACCGTTTTTTCCGACTTACTTTGCAAATCTAACTACCACTAAGTCTTTTCATTTTTCGTATGACACTCACAAATAACGTGGCTTTCTATTGGTAAAAGAATTTTCAAAATCGGTTCAGTAGATCAAGAGATTACTACCTACGACTTCACAAACTTTACCTCTTTATAATATTAGTATAGATTAATAATTACAGAAACGAAATAATTATTTCTCCAATGTCAAACCGTACGCCCTCAAAAGTCATCCAGGTGACGTCTTCAAGTGGCGCTGTAACCAAGTGGCGTCTTCTCGCTGGAACTGAACTTTAGTTCAGTTCCAGCGAGAGTTTACTCTCAGAGTTTACTCTCAGCAATGATTTTTATCTGTACCTTTTAAAATTGGAGCTGGGTATGCCTCTACTAATTGCAATATTTTTTATTATTTTAAGGTGTTAAAAGCGTCGTTCTCCTACTACACACTTTTGACCAATATGGAATAACAAAATCAATATGGATAAGGATGAAGTACAGTTGTTTTTTAATGGATATCGTTGTGTGCACTTATTGTTTTCACGAAGCACGACATAGTATAACAAGTTGACGGTTAGCCACCTCATTATGAAACGCTACCGTCCAACACATGCAGTACCTTAGCCTGGACACTAAAAAAAATCGGTTGTGTCACCCCAAGACTTTCCTGTCAAGTAGTCAGAAACTTAATTTATCTGAATATTAATATCATAAATCCTACCACAACCCCCCTACCCCCAACCTAGCGCCACCCTTTAACCCTCGAAAATCGAAATCAAAATCGATTTAGACTTCGACTTTTTCGACTTTTCCGACTTTTTCGACTTTTCAAACTTTCCCGACTTTTCTGACTTGTTCGACTTTCCCGACTTTTTCGACTTTTCGAATTTTGTGTCTGCTGTTGACCGTTGAGGAGTTCCCTAGTCGGGAGCCAACCCAGGGCACATCAGTCATGGTATGGTAAAACTTGGAAATTCCTATCATGAATGAATGCGTAGGGGAGACCGGGGTTGGAAGTCACATTTATTTTCTTTTGCATTTTTAGTGGCTATTTTATTCGTTTAGCAATCAATGACATTTGTATATCAATGGACAGTGTATTTATTCTAGTTTAAAAAGAAATAACGACTTTTTCTCTAACATTATTTATTCAGGAAATATTATTTTTTTTGTGAAAAATGAAAAGTGTGACTTTTAACCCCGTATCGGGTATGGTTGTCACAGTTTCTGGGGTAGGTAGTCACATAGTAATGTAATAGGGATATATTAAAAAAACACTTATTGAAATGAAAATAATATTTTAAATTAAGGTAAAATCTTTTATGTATCTAATTGTACCCAAGAAATAAACGAAAAATGTCTTATTTAGACTTTAAAAAAATAACCAAAATTACTCAAGGGATTAAATTTTATTTAACAAACTTAGAATTCCGGTAACAAAAATATCTTTCGACGCATTGTTTTTTTAAATTGAAAATATCTAACCTAAGGAAATTATTTTTAGTCAGCCTAAAAATCAGTCTGAATATTCAGAATCACAATAGTGCATGCTTCGTGTGCCCATAACCTGCAATCCTGGCACTGAATCCAGACTTCCCTAGACTTACTAGCTGAGTATGGTGATAAGTAGACTAAGCAAAACTCTTCAACCTCTTTCTCGTCTTCGTCGCTGTCAACTGCTTTCTTCTTAATTTTCTTTCCTTTATATAACTTTTGTCTTCCTTATTCTCACTCAATATACATTTCGCTACTTTCTTCTTCTTCGCTGTTTGTTCTTTTTTTTTCTTTTTTAAATAGGTCTTCTCCGGTGTATCTGTTAAAATTGCTGATTTACGTTTTCTTTTATCAGCTCGTTGCGACTTGCGCGGTGGAGCTTTTGGTAGAGGCTTCAAAACTTGTGGCGATACTATCAGAGAACTCCTTGATTCAAGGTTATCAAAAAAATGGTTGACATTATGTGGGTTAAAGCTGGTGGCTCTAGCCAAACTTGTGGCTTCAGGTGTTCTAATGGACAGAGAAGAGTGTCTTTACAAAAATGACATAAACCAATCGCAGCCAGCTAGCTTGTTCGATTCCCAAGACTTTGGAACTTCAATTTATTGGAAATAGCAAGTTTGAACGCTATTTTCCGAATATCCTTGGGAGACAAACCTTAATAAATACTTGAAGCCAGAAGTATATATATTTTCTATTCTTTTTCCTGTTCATCGGTAAAAATCTGTATATTACTTTGGTAGCCTATTTTTGTATATGGTGTTGATACGGCCGTGTTGCTTATCTCTTCGGTAGTAAATTTGTTACATTACCTTGTTAAAGTGCGATAATTAATTCCGAAATCCTTTGCAACAGAGCTTATGGATTTACCATGGTTTTTGACTTCTCTTGCAGCACGCAACATCAATGCTGGTGAAACAAGCCCTCGAGTTGATTTTCTCATGTGATGTCGTGGCATTTTTATGACCAGCTCTGAAACAAACATTCATGTAGAAAAATCCCAAAGAGCCAACTAAAAAGGCAGCATACGTGCATGTGACAACCATCCCCCGTCAATCTGATACAACCTGCCCCAAACCTAGTTTTAAGAAAATAACCTCCCAAAATAAATTGAAATCAATGGTTATTTAAGAAACCATATAGCGATATTATGTAATACATATTTAACATCATAAATACACAGAAAGGTATATTACTATGCAAAATTTAAGAATACATACTTACAAGACTGGACACAGATGCACAAAAAAATACTTTCGCTGTGCGAAAAAAACGAACGCACGTGTCTCCGTCACAGCATGCCAGAGCGGACTGATGTGAAGTAGGGGGGAAGGTGTTCCTTTCTCGCTCCTTTGACGCCGATTAATGAGCTTATTTGTTCGTTCAGTTTTCTATTATGACTGCTGTGACAACCAACCCGTAAGACAACCATACCCGGTCTCCTACAAAATTTTGGGTCTCTGCTGTTGACCGTTGAGGAGTTCCCTCGTCGGGAGCCAACCCTGGGGGGGCGGATTTCAACCACAATCTTTTCAGCTCATGCCATGACCAAATGATGCCTGCATGCCAAATTTCATCTCAATCGAAAGAAGCGTTTCGGCGATATCTTCGGAAAATACAAACAGACAGACACACAGAAGTTCGTCCACAATACTTTCCTTGACAGGAAAGTAAAACACACGAATTGGTTCTCTCTTACAAAAATTCACACGGTCTCACATGTATTTAAAATAAATTGAAATTCTACTTAAAATAAATGTATTTTCAAAATCAAATTGCCTTTTCTTTTTAAACAATGACAATGCTGCTATTTTATTTTACATATCTTTATAACTCTCCTACATGAAGGATTTTGTTGAAATTTTTGGAAATTTAAGTCAAAAATCAGTGATAAAAAATGGGGTATTCCGTTTATTGCTCCTTGCTCTTCAAAGTCTTCGTTCATCACTTTTTTCCCCTTTCCGACCCCTCTTCATCAGAAAAGAGAACCCATAATCTTTTCGGCGGATCTCATTGAATTCCTTAAAAGTTGGAGATGACGAATTTTTTCAATACGTGGACAGTTGTTTTGCTAGGGACCGTAATGGCGAAGCTATGTTTCTTTCATGGTTATAAATCGATACAAAAGCGGATATTTTTTAAAATCCTTAATCAATTATGTAAAATGATGTGTGCTATGAACTGCTATGCCTACCGAAATCTTCACTTCTTCAGCGATCAAACGAACCGACACAACGATCTGTTAAATCATTTTTGACGTGAATACGTCTTTAAAATTGCTTCCGTAGTGGGGGGTAATTCAAAAAACGAATGATAACATATTCGGGGGATACGTTTGCTGTTGCAGCTATATATCTATCATCTACGTCCAAAATTTAATTACCCCATTGGATGGATCAAAAAATTCGTTGCGCTTAGTGAGGACTGTGACGCTTTGCGCGCGATGGAGGGTAAGCGCCGCCATTTTGTGGCTATTTTGCTGCGTTTCGAGATTTCCATTTAGTATAACTTTTGACTCGGAGAAGCTACGACGTTCGTTAAGGTTTCAATCGTCAGCTCTCATCAAAATTTATCGTTTTTTTATAGGAAACATTAGTATAAAATAGTTATAGTGAATATATATGGTGATAAAATAAAATAAATCAAAAATATATAATGTCGGCCTATACGTGTCAAAAAGCCAAATCTAAATACAAAGATCGTATACGGTTGGAAAGGGCTTCTCAGAAGCAATCGAATGATACCAATAAAACACTATATGACTAAGTGAAGCAGTGCCGGACACGTAAAAGAATGAATATGGCCGAGCGGATCAACGACGGTAAATCTGCAGCTGGGGCAGTTGAAGTTATGCAAGGGGATGATGAAATCGCTTCTATATCAACGCCGGACTGTCTGTGCATCGATTGTGTACGATTTGTTTACTTTATTTATTTCCTGGACCCGACGATATTATAGGAAATAACTGCCATCATAAACAAAACATGATAATCCAAGGACTTCTTAGTGTTCAGACATGATTATAACATAGATTTTTAAACTGTCATCGTTTCTAACATTAGAATTTGTTTGTATAGCGGGATATTTACCATGTGAATTGTGTTCGAAGAGTCTCCGATATTTTGGCACTGTTGCTAGCGCCCAAACATACATAAAAAAGCGTATTTTATATTATATTACCTGTTACGTACACGTATTCACGTACAATATACGGCCGTGTCCATGACACAGCCACACCCCATTAGTTAATGTTTACCGATTTGTTCATTATATTTATCTAATGACACTTGATTTTTAAAAATAATATATTTTAATTTGGAAACTGAATTATATTGTAATGTTTTATAAAAACTCATGTTTTGTATATGTGTAGGCAATGTTTCTCTACTTTTTCATTGGATCATGGCGGTCAGGTGTACGCTGCTTATTTAGATTTCATTAAGGCATTCGATCGCGTAGACAGCTGTGTCCTACTTGGGGATGGGGTGTTAGAATCAACTAATACAGTATTTCTGTCTATCTTGGAAGTAAGAAACAGTTAGTAAGCTTCCAGTTATACACGACCACCTTTCTGGTTTACCTCAAGGCTCCAGTTGGAGTCCGTTGTTATTCTCTATAATGGTGAATGACTTGCCAAATGTGGCAGAATTTGGAAAATTTACATTTTTCAACGATAATATTTAATTATTTACTATAGTAGAGAATATCGCTTACGGTAGGATGTAGCAAATTTATATCGCGAATTCAGTAAGTAGTATAGAGTTGTAATAACGTATTGGATTTTAACGCGGAAAAATATCACACTGTTTTCTATACGAGATTGAGAAACGCCACTATATTCGACTATGAAATCGGAAGCCACGTGGTTGAGAAAAAAGATAGTACCCAGGACCTGGGAGTAATTTTCTATAACAAACTCACTTTTACCCATCACATCGACCTCACAAGCAAATCAACATCGAAAACTCTTGGGTTTGTGATAAGAAGTATCCACATTTTCTTAAACATGTCAAGGCATCTTTAGGCATGCCTTGACATGCACAGCACAGCCCTGTCGTTGTGAAACTTAGAACGGGCTATTATAATTGAATGCGTATACAAAATTTTGTTTCTGTGCTGTTAACCTTTGAGGAGTCCCCTCGTCACATTATTGAATGCGTATACAAAATTGCGTGTCTGTGCTGTTGACTGTGTGAGAGTAGCCTCGTCGGAAGACGATCCTGGTTGTAGAATCAGGCCATGCTCACCTTAAAGATGCATTGTCATCGGAACTGAACAAACGTGTAAAATTTCAAGGGTAATATGAAGTGGTTTTAATACAGCTTGCAAGATTTGCCCTAAACAAACATACTAACATACGTTGCAAGGTAAATAAAAGCTTGTAAATAGCCTAATGTCGGTTAAGGAATATAAGAACTGGTCACCAGATGACTAGAAGTGAGTAGTTTTCACCGATTTGTTTTTTTTATTCATTATTGAAATGTCGAGAAAGCAGTTTCGCTGTCACCAATTAAATATTTGACTTTGATTTTCCACTAGTTTTTACTTATAACAAGTCACAGTATATAAGAAGTGCATATCAAGTAATTTCAAAAATATGTAATCAGGAAGAAATTGACATTGAAATTGACAAATTAAGGCGACGATGTAGGTAAATTTCGAAAATTACATTTTTTGGCAATTTTTGAACAGTAATACTGAAATAACTGATGATGTTAGCCAACAAAAAAAAATTATCGTAACTCACAGTACCTTTCTTAAGTAGATAGCTATTTCAGATTTTTTTTTAAGTATTGGAAAATTGAGGAAAATAATTAAATCTGGGAGCTATACAGGAAATTTTCATTTTAGAGCATTTTTTGAAACGTGCCTCACACTAAACTGCACGATCAAGAAACTCAAAAAAAATACTACGGCATTTTAACAATAGTTGTAAAGAGGAATGCTTTCGCATAAATTTAAAAAAATAAGTTTTTCTTGTTAAAAAAAATTATATAAAAAGTGTAACTTTCATCCATATTCACTGTTAAATATTACTTATTACTGTGTGTTTTTTTCAAGTTTGTTTTTTTTTACATAAACTATGTACAATAAACTTTAGTACTGACGATTATTTTTTTCAAATAAAATATCAGTATATTTTAAAAATAATATTTTGCAGAGCCCGTTTATATTATTTTTGTCATACAATGAGATGAGCGCGCTCTTCTCGCGACGACGCGCTGGCATTCAAAATGCCGCAAGCGACATTGGGTCAATATGGTTCTTATGTGGGGATCAATTACTGATTCAAATGGCATAACAGCCAACCTTTTATAATGAAATGTTATTGGCTCTTAGAAACGTGGTTCATTTCGGCTTCGAAGGCCGACATATGCGGTTGCGTTCGCGACGCTCTGTTTCATGACTTATTATTACCAAATTGACATTTCGATGGATCGGAGATGTGAAGTAAAAAAATATCGGTTTTAGATGGCTATTTCACCGTGTAAATGAAAGAGGTTTAAAAACATGATAAATCATATGTTGAAAAATAGAAACAATAATAAGTAAAATAATATTTAATATTTATTTATTTTTTTTTTTAATTTACAATATTACTTTTTTTTAATAAAAAGTGTTCATTTATTTGATAACAATGTTTCTTTATGTATAAAAACAAAAAAAAAATATACATATCGGTAGGTTTTGAACCTACGACCGGTGTGATCTTATGCGAGTTTAAAACGAGTGCGCCACTTCAGCTTGCTTCCCGCGAGTCAAAATGTGTCATATATAAGGGGACAGTAAATAATGCCAATACATTTGCGTTAGAGCCATATGACAGAGCTATACACCATGTATAAATATAATATACTATTAGGCTACGATTCTGACCGTTCTAATATAAAAAACCGTCAGATAGGCAGAATTGTAATTTAAAAAACAAAACGTAGGTATCTACTTTTTAAAAGCTTTTATTCAACTTGTAATGTCTGTGAAAAAAAAAACTAAAAATGCGAAGAAATATTACATCAGCAGTAGCTTATAATAAATGTCAAAACTTTTCAATTGATGAGAAAATTGATTGCCTGTATAATGACATTTTGAACGCCCCGATAGATGCATTTGGAAACCATGATAAATGTAGAAGTTTTTAAAATTGTTTGTCGGAAAATGAAACACTGGATGCAATGAGTTGTTTGATGGGTGACATTATTTGGGAAAGAATACGTTACATAACTTAAAACGTAGGTAGCAATACATGCAAGAAGCCTAATTCATGATGTAGATAGTAATGTTCTCGAAAGGTTTAACGGCATCATTGCAAAATTTATTGGTGGTAAGAGGACAAATTATATCCAAAAGCAGTCTTACCAAGCGCGATGTAATGCGGCAGTTATATCATTTAATACAAAACAGCCACTCTCAAGATTACATAAAAAATATATAGGCAAAAGTCCCTCTGGCAGGATATCAAAAGTGGAATAAAGAAGACAGAGGCATTTAAGTAAATCCATTCTTTATAAAAGAAATAAAAGCAGAAAGTTTTTTTGAAAAAAAAAACAATAATTCGCATTATGGAGAACATTGCAACCAACCCGATGTTCCATCAGAAATATTCGAAAAAAGCAAAGCTCTGTTATTTCAAGAATTGGAAAATAGAAAAATGATCGATTGCGAATTGAAAAACTTACGGTTATTCAAGGTGAAAGCAGCGAGTGGTTGGAATTACGAAGAAAAATGGTAACTGCGTCTAACTTTGGCAAAATTGTCAATAGTTAACAACACACAAAATGCGCCAATTTAGTTAAATCCATGACTGAAAATGGGATTTGAGCAACGTAGCATCAATTTGCCATGGAAAAGAAAATGAAACAACTGCACTAGAATGAAAAATATGTCTAGAAAAAGTGGAAATTCAGCAATGTGGATTATTCATTGACCCTAAATTTCCATTTTTGGGAGCTTCTCCAGATGGAATATCTGATGATTATATTTTTGAAGTCAAATTTCCCATTACAGCGCATAGAATCTGGTTAACGGAAGCGACAAGAAAAAGAAAAGTGACATTTTGGAAACAGAAAGATGGAAAACTTGAAATCAGCATCAAACATCACTGGTACGTTCAAGTTCAAGGACAGGTCCATATATAATTTCTTTTTATTTATTTATTTTTTATTTTATTTCTGGAAAAATACAGCGCATACAATATACATACGTGTGCATAAATGTAGAAAAAAAAGAAAAACATTACGCCTATAATCGTTTATTACACATTTGGATTTCAGCATATTACACTTAAAAATTAATTATAAAATAAACAAAGTTCATATTAAATATAAAAAATATATAGAAAACCGATGGGAGAGGTAGGGAATTGGAAGTGATTAGGAAGAAGGAGTTAGACGATGGTATGTGTATATGTATATAGATATAAATAAAGATATAGATAGGTCGTATAGTGGATATATAAATACAGATATTTATTGATGTTTATAGGTATTTATAGATATATAATAAATATTTATAGATATTTATAAATATTTGTGGTAGCTACTGATATGTTGTATATATATCCTTCTAGCCGTGTTCGGCCACAGCGACTGCATTGTAGATTCTAGTGACTTCTTTAGTCTTCTCAGAGTCCACTGTTCGGAAGCAGTCAAGTGCGCAGGCTATATTATAGTGCACAGGTGGGCGCGCGACCACGGGTGCACTCTCTCTTCCTCCCTCTTCTGAACCCGATGGAACGGAGACCGTTACGACCAGAGAAAAGTTTGGATGCAGATAAAATAAAATAAATCAATTAATCGCTAACGCAGCAATGACTGTCATTGTTAAATTTTTACTCAATATTGCAGAGCTATTTTTTCGGATTTAGTTCGTTTTTCACACTGTCATTTATGAAATTGGTAGTTATGGCTTGTGGTGATGTTTGAGTTTTTTCTGGAGCTATTGTAGAGATGACCGGTGACTTATTGGTAGTTGTTGTAGTAGGCGGTGATATAGAAGATGCATTATTGGATTTATCCTGGTTTTCTGATGATCTCGTGTTGTTGCTCATGGGGCTGTGTTGAATACAGCATACAGTCTCTTGTTCCGACATTATACAAAATTGTGATAGTTTCCCTTTTGGCAAATCCCCCTCAGTTTTTGGACAATTTTTCGCCTGTAGACATACTCCTAAAACGCCATTTATTTCACATGACTCTTCACGGCAGTGTATATGCCAGGTCCCTTGGCACTTCCGCAAGGGCTCTTTCCAATACTGGTAACGGTGATGATGTTGAAAAGGCATTGGTTGTCAGCTATCGCCACTTGCAGAGGTCCACCACTATCGCCTCCACAAGAGTCTCGTAATCCTTCTAAGCTGCCAGCGCACAATTGATCGTCCTTATACCTTGCGGTAACCTCCTTCTGAGAGTCTTTGCATATAGTCTTCGAAAGGTGGCTGGTCAATCAAATCCACCACCACCTTCAGTAAGTCCTCCGATGTATCTTCAGCAAAGTCGATCTGCCTTCAGCCAGTAACTACAGCTCCCTTGTTTTCGATGGTCGACTTTTCCATAGACACGCTGGTCGAATATTTAAAGTGAACAGCTCAGACCGATCAGATCCTTCGGGACGCGTCCCGTGTTAACCGCGAGTTAATCCAGACTATAGAATTGCACTATAATCACTAAAATTTATTATTTAATTATTATTTAGAGGGGAGAAAATTTTAAAATATGTTGACACTTAGAATTTAAATTTCGAATTTTATTTTGTTGTATAGAAAGTATATAACTAATTACTATAGGTATTAACAAGCTCGTTAGGTGCAATTGATTTGAATAATTCTTTAACGAACGTCGGTTGGTTGAGGTTGAAAATGTCGATGGTGGAGAAACAAGAGTCGTACGTGCATATCAGCCCATAAGCGATGGAATGTTTCCCGTAGTTGGTATTGGCACGAGATACCTCAAACGTGCGTGAATTGCGAATTAATCGCTGAGGAACGAAAAAACGTAAGTTTTCAACAAGGTATGAACTATCTGTGGTATTGTGGATAACTTTAAAGAAAGTGTGCTGGAAAGAAACTGTAACTGGAACGATACATATAACTGGAAAGGAAGTGTGCCTATTTACATTTTGGTCTGGTAAAAACGATTTCCTCAAAACCGAATATATACAGACGAATGATTTGATTTGGACAAATGTCATGGAAAAAACTTGTTTGTTTTTATATGGACTGTGTATTACCTGAAATTATCGATCCAGGAGTATGAAGGAATATGGATTTAAGGGAGCCTGAATACACTTTGAAAGAAGCAAATAAAAGAAACGACACGATAAAACGAAAGAAATCGGTTCCTCTCCCTTGTCCAACGCTTAAGCGGTAGTTAGTTTTCAGTGATTCCATCACAAAGTGAGCAAAGAACTCACAGAGAATGTACTTGCCAATAACACTCCAAAGCAAAGCACAAGCAATATAGAGCCACCGAAAAGTACACGATATTCCAAATCTGTGCTGAGTACAGATCTAATTAATAATGATGAACAGGCTTTTGAAAATGTATTATCATCTGATGAATTTTAATTACAAAAGTCGGCGCACCACTACAAAGCGACACTGTCAAGGCTACAAAAAGGAAGTCTCAAATGTACTGCGCAATTTTAAATGTATTTATTCGTCTCTTTACATTTAATATGTATGTATCTACTCTGAAATAACAGACTACTTTGCCAACCAGAAATGTCTTCATGATTTTTTGTCTTAATGATTTTATATTTTAATTAATAATTATTTATTTTTAATGATGTGTATTTCTTTAAAGTTTACAATGATGTGCTTACAGTATCTAAAAATAAATTATATTACTTTTTAATTAAATAATTTTTTAATGATAATGTACAAGGCGATGGGTGTCGTTATGTCCTCCTCAAAGAACTATTATACCGCGAATAAATAGTTCGATACACAATGTTGTTTTTTAATTCGATTCTAAATGTTTTTTCTGCCAAAAAATACTATCAAAAACTGTCACTACAACTATCAAAAAAATACTAAAGCTGTATCTCACGGAACATGAATTGCGATTTATGTCATTTAAAAGCCCTTGGAAAACTGTATCCAAAACAGTTAACGGCATTTCTCCAATTGTCATCTATCACCATTTAAAATAATTTTAAAATGTCGAAAATTAATTAGTGACAGGTGACTCTTCTTAATACAGTTTTTCAGGGGATTTCAAATGACATATCGCAAATGAAATTCTGTAAGATATGGCTTCTGTCAATTTCTGACAGTGATAGTTTGGTTTAACAGTTGACAGCCAAAATCTAATGGGCGCATTCCAGGGTGATACTATCCCTATGTTCCAAATTTCAACTCAATCGGTTCAACGGCTCGGCAGTTATCGTGAGAGATTACATACAGGCAAACAGACATACATTTCTCTGAAAATGGTCTTAATCATCTTGGTGGACCTCAAAATGGACATCTCTATCGTTATCTAAACATTTTTTTCCGCACGATCACAACACCTTCCCTACCAGTGGCAGCCGGGAAAGTAATATAATGTTCAAGTTTAGATGATGATAAAGCGTAGCCTTCTTCACCAGCGTAGGTACATGACACTTGCATAATCCCAAAATATAAATCCCATTGCAATAGTGTATACCTAGTGTGTTTAGTCCAGACAACGATAGCGAGTGAATATCGCTGCCAGATGAGTCAACATAATAAACACCTGCCCCGTCGCGAGGGGAGGGGGTAAGTAGGCGGGGCTTAAAAACTCAGATACGGTTTATTTTTTAAGTAGTACGTCGCCTTAATAATTGAACTAGTGTAGACAATGGGCTCGATTGCGTTTCTTCTTGAACTAAAATCGGAAATTAGTCCGTGTAAACCAGACAGGGCAATACGTTAGAGCGCAGTGTGAGATGACCGGTTGTCACTTTTTCGCATTAAAACTGCCCGCCAAGGTCAAATCTTACACCGCACGAAATATGCTCGAATTTATTCGGACGAGTATAAGTTCGACAAGTAGTATTTATCGACGATCTTTTGTTTCATATTCCGCTCTAACGTATTGCTCTGTCTCGTTGGCTTGGACTAATTTTAATTTTAGTTCACAAAGAAACGCAATCGGGCCCACTAGGTATCGCAAAAATGACAAAAAGACAAAATCTCTGAAACGGTAGATAATCGGGTAACATACATGGGAGTTATTCTGATAGGTACTGATATAGTTTTTTTTTACGCCTGTATAAGAGAATAACCTTTTCATTCGTTTGTGTATTTTTTTTCAGAACTCGTGGAATATCGTCCGGATTCGTTGTTGCCTTTCACTACATATTCTCTTTCATTGCAACAAAAACGCATATAAACTTAGAATCCGCACTGGATATATACGGATCATATTTTCTATGTGCAGTAAGCACGTTCATAGGCTGGATATATTTGTATATTTTCCTACCAGAAACAGAAAACGAAACTCAAGTTGATATAGAAGCGAAATTCTCAAGCGACGCTATAGTATTTGCCAACAATTACTTTTATAAAGGAGTTAAAAATTGTTTCAAAATGAAGGAAAGAAATGTAATACATGATGCTGATAATAAAATCGAGGGAATTAGTTATATTAAAGTATAAAAGAAAATGACTTCAATGTTAATTATTTTATTTATATTTTAACAATATAAGCTAATTTATCTTCCTGGAAGAAGCTCATATTTTATTTCCTCTTTTTAAATTAAATAACAAACTTTATATTTATTGTGTCATTTCGGTAGCCATCGTTACAATAATTACATTATTACATATTTTCCTAAGCACACGATCTATTAAATAGTCTCACTAGAAATGTACCGTCGTATAATAATAGAAAACTGTGCGTAACCTCTACGTTTTACATAAATTTACAAAATTTACCATGTTTTTAGGTAAGTAAGTATAATAATGTAGTAAAAGTACAGAAGCTTTCTCGGTTGTATATTATAGAGCGAAAAGTGTAGCGTTCAAAAATAATTTGGTGCTTTTCATAGAAATACCTTAGCTACATAGTTTTAAATCGAAAAGTATTCGTTGTTACTCGAAATAAATATTGGTGTATACGTTCGAGTATCTCTCTCGCGTTTCGATAGACCGTCGAAAACTATTGTATTTTTTTTTTGTTAAAAGTTTCAAAATGTTACGGTACTGTTTCTTACTGTAAGTTCGCTAATTACATTGTATTCGTCTACGATGCGGGGGCGTAGAGCGATCGCGGGCGACGGCGGTAGGTAGGTAAAAAAGCGAAATGAATAAGTGCGCGAGAATCGGAGTGTCGTTCCCCATAGATATATAATTCCCTAGATGGGCCTTTCGCGCTCGAAAATGACCACTTCAAAATCACTACTGAAAGCCGGCCAGTTTGGTCGCAGTCCGCTGGCAGACAGCCGACCGTTTCCGGTGTGAGAGCTGCGGCGAAGAATATTGGCGTGCTATTTTCTCGCATACTGTTCAATGTATTGCTCTTTCTGTCGCATGTTTTACGAGCGTAGAGTATGGAGCCAACTTATTTGGATCTGAGGGCATATCTAGCTAATAATATATCGATGGTCATTCCCATGTTGGGTCTCAGGTGATGTGGGAAGGCTCGGCCGAGAAGCGCGGCGCCGCGTCGTCGTGGCTCTCCCACGAGTGCGAGCGCGGCGGTCGCGCGGCGCGCGCGGCGCGACGGCGCGCACGCCGCGCCGCGCGGCCGCCGCCCGCTCCGCAGTGCAGCGCGCACAGCGCCGCCGCCGAGAAAAGCGTGACGGCCAGCGGCAGCGCGAGCGCGCGCATCGCCACCGCCTCGTGCTCGGCGCGCGAGTAGTGCGGCAGCGCGAGCCCGGGCTCCGCGCGCGACCAGTGGCACGGGAAGCGCGCGCCGGCGCGCCCGTACTTCGCCGTGAAGTTGGCGCAGTCCACGCTCGGAGGGTAGCCGCAGCCCTGAAATTATTTTACCCTCTCATGCGCGGAAATCTCACGTGCGCACATCCATTAGCGTCGGAATAGGTGCGTCTAACTTCCTTCCGACAAACCTCGAATAGAGCCAGTCATCTACATTTGAACCCAAAAACAACAGAAACGGTTTTATTATCATAAATGGGGCTAATGGGCCTAGTGTAGTTAAGTCATTATGACCCATGTGTTTGGGTCAGCCGAACTCACAGGTCAACACCCATCAGGCAGTCTCTAAGCAGAAGTGCGACTCCGGGTAGGACTCTATGCCTGCGGGCCAGTTCCCTTGAGAATCGTAGTTCGGGCGCTCCTGGACGATTTTCGCACCGTTCGCCGTTAGCCAATCAGCGTGCACTCTGACTGATAGCCGAGGGGAGCCGGCTTTGTTTCCTATAGAGCGGGGGATGCGTGTTTACCTTGTGGCAGCAGCTCTTGAAACGACCATTCGGCTACCCGATACCGGGTGAAGAGCGTGGCAAAGGATTCCGTGGTCCGCGATAGATTCGGTAGACACCAAATAACCGATACACATGAGAGAGAACCGCGCAAGCGACTTCGAACCTGTAACCGGTCGGGAGGTCGGAGAAATCTGGCCATAACTGGTAGCGAGGGATCTTTGTCTACCCGCTGTGTTAACTACCCCGTGCCGGGCGGTAACGGTTGTACTCTCGCAGTTGGCGGAGCTAGATAGTGGATCGTCATTGTCTAAAGTATTCTACGCTCATCCCACGCCTGAAAGAACGATCACATATCGCTATACCAGCTTGGGGTGACGGGTTCGCCCGTTGTAGTCGACACCGCCCAACCTGATTGCCATAAATACTCTGATCGGCTTTACTCCCAGTAGTCACCCCACCTAAGAAAGTACCCTTTCGCCGCCACAAGTCAAATCTCCAGTTAACATAGATGACAGCTAGAATTAAATATATGCAATTAATCGCTGCCAGCGTCATTGCTTGCTACAATAATCATTTAATTACCGTCAGCATGGCATTAGTTAGAGTGACGTAAGTTTGAAATTAAAAATAACGTAAAACTCAGGAAGCTGACTAAGGATTCGAAAAAAAAAGGTTCTAAAATAATGGAGATTCATCTTCTTAATAGGATGATGTTGATGGATAAAATCAATGACAGTCCCTAGCTAGCCTTAAAGGTTCCTAGATATTCGGTTATATCAAATCTCATCAGCGGACCATGCTGAAGAGTGTAATCCCAGTCGCCGCATAGAAACTACAATGAGCAGTAGTGTAACTACGTATATGCTCTAATTCCTCATTTTAGGCCTCTGTCCAACGTGAGGAGACTGCGTTGTACACCTACGTTGTATACAGATCAGTGATCCTTTGATCCGGATAAGACATAATTTTTCTACTACTTTCTCTTAAATAAAGCATTATTATTATTATTATTATATATTAACTGATTAAAGCCGACCTTACTCGCTTATATCTTTCATCGAATACTTCTATGCTGTTAAATTTTCGGAAAATAAGCGATGTCAACGTTTCTCGCCTGATAGTGTAGAGTTTTGATGGACAAGTCGCTGGCTCAAATCCAGCTCGAAGCATAACTATCATGGCCGATCGTTTAATCAGTGTATGTTTACAAGGGGATAACGAAGTAATCAGCGGCTGAAAACACAGCGTTCCCCTCAGACAGGAGGGGCTACTATCAACACGGACGTCAACAGGTTTCCATGTCAGACGATGGTAGAAGCAAAAGGCACCTTGATATTGATGAGGAGCGTCGCAGGCCGCCAGCCATCCTCGTCGTGCGGTCTGTAGAGGACATGGAGCTGCGTGCAGCGGTAGGCGTCGCTGGTGCAGCCTTCTCGGCATGAGGCCCAGGTGCAGTTGTCGAGACCAGCTCGATCGTCGCGCCGTACTGTCCTGCACTCGGCTGCTTCCGACGAGAAGTCGGCCGCCAGCGCCGCCAGGGCGCCGTCCGCATACAGAGGAACCTAAAAACCATATCATCCAAATCACTAAAGCTACCCAATATGTAGTAGTAGTAATATGTAGCTATCCGACCGCCTGGATAGATAACCTAATGGTACCTCGCCATAAGTTGGACTCAAGACCTGTGCGGAAAATTATAAACCAATTTTATCAAAATCAATTTGTGGTGGGGGTAGTCGCTTGTCGCTTAGTAAATAGGATCGGATTCTATTCACTTGCACTGGCAGTTTTGCTAATACTAAGCACTAACATGCTGAATCAGCATGTTTACACGCAAGGTATTAGTGCAAATGACAAGTATTAAGCATTAGCTACTAATCCCTTGTAAATCTAGCATAGATGATGATTTAATTTGACGCTAAGACAGAAAATTTTGAAAATCCCGGTTTTCGTCTCATAAATTTCTGGCTATGATAGAAACATTTTTATGCGAGGTATCTTGGTATTTTCGAAATCGGGGATCACGGTATCTAATCACGGTATCGATCACTGATCACGGTATCCCCTAGAGGCGTGGCGAACGGAGCAGGAAATGTCAGAAAATAATCTTCGATCTCGACAAAAAAAATGTGCCAGAGTGTGTCTTGCCAGACAGTTATGATAATGGGATGATGGCGCATTAATCAAGATTTGAAGATGATGAATCCATCTCTGTATCAGAATTTATACACAAATATATATACGCTTAAAATAAACATATATCCAAAAATTAAGATATCCAAGATATCGGCTGGGCAGACATATTCCTGGAGTTCTTTTGTCGTAGTTGCTCAGCTTAGCGAAGGTTATTGATGAAATTGCCACTATTTAGGTCTTCAAGTGCCCTTACGTAAATACGCTCTTGCTTATACAGTGGATGACCATCACATTAGGACCACCATGCAATTTCAGTTTTAATTGGCATATTTTAATATTCCTACACTTTTAAACTGTAATATTTTCTGGTATCCACATTTTTTGTTTTAATAAATAAATATACATAGATAGTTTTTCTCTCATTTATCATTCAATATAATGTCCCCCTAATAGTTTAATTTTATATATTTATATTAAAATAAGTATCTATTTGCATGAATATAATACGTAGGTAGGTCAGTATACATAGACTTACTTGACTTTTCAAATTGCTTCTTTACCCTTATCAAATATATTAAAAATTGTCAATATTTTATTAGGGAGTAAATATTTACTGGAATAATGACGCGGCCCACACTAATTATAGGGCATCACAATGAATGTTAAATTAGAGATAAACGATCCTCGTATATTTATTAATTAAAATTAATCAGGTATTGCAATTTAAAAATATTGAAAATTGCTAATTAGTACTGAAATTTCATGATGGTCCTATTGTGATGACCACCCAGTGTTAATTTATTCTCGTCGCGGGCGCATTGCCCTTCACGCATTCAGTGCGGCCACAGCATTATTCGGCCTCCACACGTTGACGAATGTTCGTGTCCCAGGGTGTAAACAGCTATTAGGAAACATATATGGAAAGCTCCTATAGCAGATATATCAACGTCACCGTACCAAATATGAGCTGTGATTGTCAGCCTGCGAGCCGCGCTTGCTCACGCTGCGCACCCCTTCTAATTTTGACGTGATTTTGACAGCTCGGACCTGTCAGATGGCTGTCTTTTTCTTTGAAAATCCGCATCTTATACGTTACAAAATCTGTCGAACATTCGCCAACGTGTGGAGGCGGCATTAGGCGTAAGCCAAACACAACGGACTTAAAAGACTCGGACAAGGCGCAGACGGGAAGAAACGTGTCTGCGCCCCAGTCTTTTATGTATGTTTTGCGTCGGGTCTTTTCTATACATTTTGTATGAAAGTTCTTTTAACGGACTTCGTGTTCGTGACGTGTCTTAGTCTTACGTCCATTGTGTGTGGCTTACGCCTTACGAATTCCGTACCAAAAGTAGTAGTGCGGCCGTGCCTCCGACGGCCAGCGTCCAGAGCGCGGCGACGGCGCAGCGGCGCAGCGAGCGCCAGCGGGCGGAGCGGCGAGCGCCGCGCTCCGCCCCGCCACCAGCGCGGCCCATCACCGCTCCCGCGCCGCTGCCGCTGCCGATGCCGCTGTCAGTGTGACCGCACCCGCGGCTGCCATCGTCCGCGATGACACCGACCACGCCGACCGCGACGCCGACCTTCACGCCGACCTTCAGGCGACGCCGCAGCCTCCCTCAAACTGACAAAAAACACTCATATTTCATTACAGTAGGAGACGAGTGGAACTTTTCGTACCCCTTCATACATCAGGTTTTATTCAGTGACAAATAATAAAAACAATTCTTTATTGAACCAGTAGGTACCTATCTTGTACGTTGGTCTTACAGCTATAGTGTTATTGAGAATTTCCGGGTAGTTCAAAGTTTTACGCGTAGAATAATCTAACGTATATCAAATCCCCTAGTATCATGATTATGTTACTGAACCCTTTAGGTTTTCGATTTGTCTTCAAAATGGGTAAGATACTCAATATAGTATCATTCAAAAAGCTTGTGATAACTACATGTTACTTACAGTACCTTGTATATTGCCACCTATAGTATATTATGACTAGTCCAAGAGAGGTAATTTCGTCAATTGGGTACTCTAGGTAAGATAATATAGTATCATGCAAGTTAGTTAAATCTTGTAATAACAGGTAGTTATTAAAGCTTGTAATAACTACCTGTTACTTACAGTAGCTTGTAAGTAACAGGTAGTTATTACATTGTATATTACCACCTTTAGTATATTATGACACGCCCAAGAGAGGTAAATTCGCCAATTTTATATGGGCCCGATTGCGTTTCTTGAAGTTAGTTCAACTTCACAAGACAGAGCAATACGTTAGAGCGGAATACCTGTCGAACTTATATCTATACGTCCGAATAAATTTAAACAGATTTCGTGCGGTGTCAGATTTTGCTCATTTGTCTTCCGGTGGGTAGTTTTATTGCGGAAAAGTTACGTCCGATCATTTCACATTCCGTTCTAACGTATTGCCCTGTATCGTCCACATGAACTAATTTGAGATTTCGCTCAATCGAGCCCAATCGATATCACACAAAAAGCTTGTAATAACTACCTGTTACTTACAGTAGCTTGTATATTACCACCTATAGTATATTGTAACACATCCAAAAGGGTTAAATTCGTTAATTGGATACGAATGTAATGTAATTTAATGTAATTTATCCAAAAATATGTTTTTCCAGAATAAAGTCAAAATCATTTTTTTAAATTATCTTGTTTAGTTTCTACATAAACTTTTAGTTTCTTCATACAAACTTATTCTTTGAAAGGTTTTTCGTGCTCGCGAATACACAGTATTTTTTAAAGTAGAAACTTAAACCTAATAGAGAGCGATTGAACGCCTCTGATATTTGAAGGGAGCTCGTTCTATAATCGAACTTCAAGGACAGAGAAAGAGAAAGAATAGTACGTAGTATTATGGTCGAGAATGCAAATCACGTTAATCTGAATTAATCGGAGTGGGAGACTATGACTTCCTATAAGATAAGGGGAGGGGAAATCAGGCATGGAATGTAGCGCAAAGCGCCTCATACAAAAAAAAATACAAAAATCTCTTTTTTATATATTTTTTATATAGTTCATTTCGTGAGGTAGTGAACGGTTTCGTGCAGCTTGGGCCATAATATCCACTGTGTTTCCGGGTCAGTCCAACTCACGATTTAGCTCCTATTCAGTTGCCTCCTCGTGCGGAGGACTACCTCGCGTATAAGGCCTATCGGCTGGTAGATCGGTTTCCCCTGGAGGAATGCCTCCCGGCGCTACTGGACGGGTTGCTCACCGTGCGGCATCAGCCAATCAGTTGTGTACTCTGACTAATTACTAAAGGAGTGTGGAGACTATAGAAATATACTGTCTCCTAAGCAGCGGGAGTGGATGCTGACCAGTCGTCAACCACTCTTGAAATGACCAATTGACTGCCTGATCCTGAATTCAAAGCCGGGCAAAATATGTCAATGGTCCGCTTATATAGATTCAAACCGAATCACCGCCGAATATACGGCAGGTGAAGTCGCGCAAGCGACTTCGGATCCGTAACCAGTCAGGAGGTTGGAGGTATTCTGATTGTTAATTCCAGATGGACATATCCTTGAAAACTAGTAGTCAGGGAATGAGGCAACCCCCTGGGACCTTGACCGGTGCCTCGCCGTAAGGCGTTGGTCTCTGACGGGCATGTTGTCTTAGCTAGATCAATTCCAAAGAGTTTTATACAATCCTCAGTCTTTCGTGGTGTTTAATGCACGTTGGTAAGCATTCTGGTTACCCAACGCGCGGATGAATGCCTGCTCTATGCCAAAAAATCATTTTTTTAAATTGTGGCTATGAAAATTGAAAAAAACGTGACTGGTACAACAAAGGAAAATTATTTCATTATGTTTACGATATCTTCTAATATAGGGCCAAAACAGTATTTTTTTTTATTTTATTGCATTGTACGACAACCCAAGTTGCACAAATTGGCTATATAAAGGTCACGGCAACGTTTTCGCTACAGCATTTAGTCACAAGAACTACTAATATAGCAGTCATATAATCGTCTATATAACGTCTATACCACCGGATTAGGCGCATTTTATACGGCTTTTAGCTGAATAGTGCAGCGGTCATAACAGCTACCTTCGGTGGTATAAGAAAGCTGAATAAACGCTTATAAAGCACTGCTGTGGCACCCTTATATAGCCAGCGGGTGTAAAGTGTCTCCAATTGATACTTTATTACAACTTCTAGTCCGGTAATGCCTTGAAATGATATAGAATGGAAACGAACGAAAGCTGCATGATCATTTGCCGTCGCAAAAATAGAATTCCCAATGGCTACTAATATATTTTATTGACTTTAAAATGATTGTATTGTAGTTTAATACACCAAATTCTTTTGCGTACATTATTTCAAAAGGCTCAAAAGGCTTGGATCTCTGACAACTACCTAACTTCTTTTTTGTCATGGCCCTTTCTTAATTACGAGTTCACCAAAACTCAACTTTCGTGTCTGGATGCATTGGTGACAGTCAGTTTAATATCCGGCTTACCCCTCTACTCTCTTCAGGTCCAAACACTATTTTGGGCTAGCTCTAAAACTTCCCTCTGTGCTCTATGCCAACTCCAGAATAAACAAAACTTCGATGCTGTCCTCCGGCAATATCGAAGCACGTAATAATTGGCAGTAGTGAATCAAATGATCTACAAGCCCGCGTACACTCTTCAGACAAAGTTTCCTGCCGGAATCAGCCAGAATGGCACTGTTCTGGGATATGGCAGTACAACCATGATCGATGTGGACCTAAAGAAATCCTTCTTGTGAGGAGACTAGTTTTTTTTACTAACCACTGCACGTCCTACAACATTTAGGTGAAGTGATTTATCACATGTCATGTTTATTTCAAATGCAAATATTTACATTATTAGGGAAGTTCTTCAAAAGAGATAATGGAGTACGGTATCAGTAGACTTTCTGTGGCGTGACATAATTGTTTGATAAAGACTATCTGCATTGATAACCGAAAAATCCACGAATGAAACCAATAAGTCATCCCGCCCAATCGTGACAAAAACACTAACGGAGAAGTGTCTAGTTAATATTTTTTTGCTAGAATCTCAGGCAAGCCTGGATTTTGAGGGTATTAACTTGAGAAATACTCACGCAGGCTTCTCGGTTTTACGTCCGACATGGAAATAACATCACCACGACAAGGTGCAGTACTAAACACATTATTTCACTGTGTTGTTTGACGTATAGGGCCTGATGATATACTACTGTCCAGTGTTGCGATGGCATCACCCGTGTCACTCTGCTGTCATGCTGTCACGCAAGACAAATAAATAGAAAAAATATTCTAGTTTCATTGTTGGGGCTAATCGTTTCATTAAATCTACCCTTGAATATTTAATTATGAAGAGTTTCGCTTGTTTCAATATTTGGTTTCGGGATTCCGCGTTCATTTTCCCTTGTTTCAACCCTGGTTATACGCATGCGTGATTGTAAGGTAGAGGGTGGTAGACGCAGGGGTAGTGGAGAGTGGGGATCCTTGAGCAGGAAATAAGCAAGTGAACACAAATATTTTGAATTAGAAAAACTACATTTGAGGACCGCTTCTTATAAATGATACGTCAGCAAAAATCTTTTATTACTGGTTGAACATTTTTATTCATAAAACGTTTCCTAGAAATTAGGTACATTTAAATTTAACAAATACTTGAAAGTCCTTAGATCAGATATCAATTAATCGTAGTCAATCAATTTAGTCTGACAGTTCTTCGTACTGTGTTTTGGGATGCTTTAAAACTTATTATAGCACATTTTCCGCACATGCACATTTTCAACAAAGCTCCCCGGAAAATTGATTTCATAAAAACCTACTCGTATCACATCTAGCGCCATACATGTAGGTACTATTAATAATTTTAATATTTTACTTTCCCGACAGAGAGGGTAAGTATTGTGAACGCACTTCTGTGTGTGTGTGTGAGTATTCCTCCATGATAGCGCCCACACGTTTCATACGATTGAGCTGAAATCTGCCATGCAGACATCATTTCATCATCGCAAGAGTTGAAAAGATTGTGGCTGAAATCAGTCCACCAGGGGGCGCGCAAATCATACTTCAATCTCGAAATATTCGACACTTGAAATTCGGCATATCTACCGATACCCACCCATTTTTGAAGGGTACAATAAAAGCGAACATAAATGTAAGTAAGTATTGCAAAAAAAATTAATATGAGGTATTTCAAGTTGGTATTGCAGGTAGGTAGGTACCTATTGCAAAGAAGAAATACTCGTTATTATTTTTTATTGAAGTCAGTCCCTGGACAATAAGTCAATCAGTCCCTGGATAACGGCGGCTCTAACATCGCCGAAACGTCGGACGATACGAACTTCACGCGATAAATCAGTTTTTATTTTGTTTACAATATATTCTTCGATATATACTGCGATATTCTTCGATTTCATAATAAGTTTACTTGCTCGGCTTCATATTATAGTTCACTGGCTTTTTCGGGATCAAGACAGAAATATCCATTTTAAGCCCTCCCAAGCATTTTCAGATTGAAGTATGTCTGTGTGTGTCTGTATTCCTCCAAGATAGCGCCCAAACGCTTGACCGATTAAACGGAAATTAAGTATGCACGCATTATTTGGTCATCGGTCCACCATGCGCACTATTAATATATCGATCTCAAAATATTGAATTTAGAAACCTGAAATTTGGTACACATATGCCTTATTGGGCCAAAATCACATCGTAATTTTTTTGTTTAGATACATATCTCATGTACAAGCTACACTAATATTTTTTAACTTCTACCGCCCAACAAGCACAAAAGCCATAAAAGAAGTGCCGAATATAGCTTTAAACTGATTAAAAGTCATGTAAACGCGTTCAGATTACCTCTCAGCTATGTAAAGGGGTCATTTAAAGCAATTTGGCTTATATTACCTTTTAGTCATATAATTGTGTCGTATAAAGCCTTTTAGTCAAATAAGGGTGGTATAATCGCTATAAAGCATACTAATTTATAATCATTATATAACTAACAGCTGTATAGCTGTAGTCGAATAAATAACCTTTATAGAACAAAAAAAACTAAAGGTTCTATATTACCCTTACTCCACTAAAGGCTGTATAATGGTTACAAGACCCACCCTTATACAGCTTATAGTCATATTGTTGTCACTAGGACCTCACTTACCTACGCAGCTTATAGTTTTATAAAGGTTATATTAAAGTTGCAGATGCCACATAAGCAAAGCGGCCATTTTTCTCGAACTAAAATAACCTAAAATAAACTAAAATTTTTGTATTATATTTTTAAAGGCATTTTAAGTCATAAAATACACGTATTATAGGTTAATCATATTTCAAAGTGTGTATACAATAACCTAGCAAGTATTCTTTTTACTGCGAAAAATACAATTAATTTACAAAAAAACTAACCACAATTATGATATAAAATTGAGTGAAAATATTAATATTTTAAAGGCGCGTAAAAATTTTGTTAGACACGTTACTTAATATTGTTAATGATATGATGTCCGCAAGAGAATTTGATGTATTAAACTACAATACAATAATGTTAAAGTCAATAAAATGCAATATATTAGTAGCCATTAGGAATTCTATGTTTGCGGCGGCAAACGATCATGCAGCTTCCTTTCGTTACCATTTTGTATCGTTTTAAGGCATTACCCGACTAGAAGTTGTAATAAAGTATCAATTAGAGGGTCACTTTCCGTTGGAATCAAATTAACGGAATTGCATTTTCAATTCTGTCGATCGAATGCAATAACAAGACACACACTTACACACATGTTACACGCATACATACATATAAACACGTCACAGTAAGTTTGGTTGTAAGAAATTGTCATATGACAATAAACCCGCCTATTGTGAAATTTTCATAATAAATAGACTAGAATAAATAGACTAAAATAGAATAATAGATAGACAAATAGAATAATAGATAGACTAGAAATAGAATAATAGATAGACAATAAATAGACTAGAATAAATAAATAGACTAGAAACAAACTTTTACAGCCGCTGGCTGTATACGGGTGGCGTATACCGCCATAGGTAGCCGTTATGACCGCTATTCAACCACTCAGCTAAAAGCCGTATAAAATGCGCCTAATTTGGTCATATAGCAGTCATATAAACGTTTATATGACTGCTATATGACCAGTTCTTGTGACTAAAAGCTGTAGCGATAATGTTACCGTGACCGTTATATAGCCAATTTGTGCTACTTGGGCGTACATTTTAATTAAACATTAGTGCCACCTGCTGGCGCTTGGCCTAACCCCGCCCTTAGCCTAGAAACGAACCGCGCCGCCCGAGGCGGTTGCGATGGAACCCAACCAGGTCCGTCCGCCGGCTGAGAGGTAGCTCGACGATTTTATGTATGCTATTAATAATCATATGAAATCAGTCCTTGTCTACTTTCCGGGAAGTCTTGGGGTGTCAGAACCGATTTTTCTTAAATAGTATGTACTTATGTGTCCCCACTCTCCCCTGGCAGTGGCTCTACAATGGTCCCCAGATATGCGCCTTCGAATGTGATATCGCTGTGATTTTTCTGTGAACGGTCTAAAATCATCGGTATTTTAAAATCAAGTGTGCTGTGAATGCGACATCCTATAGTATAACCAAAACTATCACAAAGACAGCTCATAGCCTCATCATAAATTTATTATGTACTTATAAAATGAATCAGCTGTTTTATAAGGTTTTGGAACAGTTCGGGTACGGCCGACCATAAAAAAGATGTCGCCATATTGATTTGTCTCGTTGCCTTTTCGATAAGCCGACGATTTCCATATAAGGAGATGTTTTGGTCATTCAACGTTGCCAGATGTTCGATATCGGAAAAATTATGTGTGATTAGTTATTTCTTGGAAAAATGATAAGATTGCAGAATCGATTATGAAAATAGATAGTGGCAGCGTGTGTGCTTTTAAGGTATGCCAGGCGTATAATTTTGAGGTAAGTAACGTATTGCTGACTGCGTTGTATACATTCTTTAATTCAATTCTTAGGGTTCCTAAATGGAGGCAAATTGTAAAGCATAATGTTGACAGAGGAAAATGCATGAAGTAAGTATATTGGACATTTTTAAATTAAAATACAAAATAAAAACTCACGACGTGTATCACGAGTCTATAATTAGATGAAGGTACATACGAACTTGGTATTATACCGCGCAGTTCTACATTGTTGACGTCACCCGACTATAATCACCACGCTGATTCCAAAACTGCAATAATCTTTTTTGGTCTCAATTAATGAGCATGATATACGCATTTAAACAAGCGTCAAACACCCATATTTCGGTAGGTTAAGGTCAGGACATGTTATTTTTTTTTTCGGTTATGTAAATTCAATTTTAAAACATTGCGTTCCCTGTCAGATTTAGCGTCGTCCTATCAAATTTAGCATTAAAATCTAGTAGTTTTTTTGTTCAATAAAGAAGGTAGTTATACCTAATAAATTCCACTAACATTTTATATAAATATCGTTAATCACCTAATTTATTGTATATTTCCTGAATAAAGATTACTCCCAACTACAACCGGTAATACATTGGTAACGGCATAAAACGAAAAAGTCTGGAAAAAGGAGAATGCTGGCAGCGCCGTTTTCTAACGTCAAGCACGTCATTCTTTCTGCGATAACCGCATAAAATAAAATCCGTCGAATGGCTTCTTTCTTTCGTTCGTTTGTCAGTGCGTTTGTCTGAAAGTGTGAGTGAATGTGACACAATTTGCTTTTATTTAGTGAAAGCTTCGAAAATACAAGCAGTTGAGTGTTGTTTTCGCGTTCGGCGTGGGAAAAATGTCGTATTCTAACAGTGAGTTGCCGTTTATCTGTTGTAAATATAGCGATACACCGTTTCCGGTACGGGGCGTTCCTATTTTTATGAATTTCGGTTATAGTTATAATTTATAGTTTGATAACTACAAATATGACTATTTTCATCGTTCTTATAGCTTTAAAATAGATTGATTACATCGTTTTTCTTTCTGCATCGGGGGATAAAGCGGTGTTTTGTTAGGTTAAGCGATGGCCGGCTTTGCGGCTTCTAATTTTCATGGTCTACTTTGCAAATGTATCAAAGAGAACGCCTCGTCGTTGAATTGTTGTAAAAAAAACGCATCTTGCCGTCGCTGGATCATTAGATGTTAACGATTATCGACTTATTAGCATTCTAATGTGATACTAAGTAGAATCATGTTAGAATTAACGTTTTAATGAAAACATCACAGAATGCGGACAGCGATTATGGTGCGATACTGCGTTATTCACAATAAATTTTTAATTTATCATCATTCCTGTGATCTTGATAAAATTTGTGAATTTCTCAAATATGGCACAAATATTGAAATCGGCCTAAACACACAGATTTGACATTCAGGCTAGTCACTAGGGAGTTTCGACCTTAAAAATTGTTGGTGACTAACGAAGATGCATATCATTTTTTTATTCATGTTAGTAACTAAAGTGGAATTGAATCTGGTTATTTTTTTTGCAATAATGACACAAATCCATCATTTCTAAATAATTTGCTGATAAACTTGAGCATTCTCAGGAATATATAGCAAGTACTTTCACAACATATGCACTGTATCGCTTTGGGTATACTGCAACAGTTTTCTTTTAAAGTTATTAGAAATACAATGTCTGCATGGGTTAGGTGCCCTAGGGGATATCAGGTAATTAGCCATATTTAATAGGATATAATAACTCAGAAATGGCTCATAATTGAGATCAGTCGTTCTAGCAATAAATGTTATATAAATAAAGATCTTTCCATTGGTATATGATTTACAGCTATTGGAAATGTGGGCCCAAAATGCCCATCCTCTTTTGTCTATGTCCCATGCAAATCAAATAGACCATAAACAAATTAGACATGCATTTTTTTCGAGAATCACCCTTCAGTCCTGGCCTCAGCAACTTGTTATGGAAAGCATACATTTTTTATCGTTTATCTTTGGAAACCTACTAAAATTATGTGTTTCGGGGGATTCTTTATAGTGATGTAACATTTCTTAGAATGTAGTGCTTTGAGCATTCGCAGAAAATACTATATTTTGATTGTTTATATATTTTGTTGTTTTGTTGTGTTTATGTTAATTCTTTATAGTGATGAAACATTTCTTAGAATGTAGTGCTCTGAGCATTCGCAGAAAATACTATATTTTCATTGTTTATATATTTTGTTGTTTTGTTGTGTTTATGTTAAATGATTTATTTTGATTCTATAGCGCTCATATGAACTAAATATCGCCATACATTGGATATTTCTCTTAGTGCGGACTATGGCTTCGTTAGGCAGATTGTATAGGTTCAGTTAGGCAATAAAAACCACAAATTGGTAATTTCATAAATAAAAAACCATGGATCCTCTTCAATAAATGTTGTCAAAACAAAGCAAAGCCCAAGACATTGACCAGCTTAAATGCCAGATGTAACGTTAATAATTTTGAAGAAGTCCATTGCAGAAGAGGAAGTGTTACTCCCATTCGAGCAGTATATTCATTATACAATATGCATAATAGGCACAATACAATAATGTCCAAATTAGCGCGGTTATTAGGCCTCTTGTCCACACGTTTCTCGCCGTGAAAATCCACGGATCACTATGGAAGCTTGTCCATGGACACTTCAGAAAAACGGCATGGCGCCATCACTAATTTTTCCCTTGGCGAGCTGTGTTTATTTACGGCGTAATTTGTATCAGTGTTGCCTGGCGAAAATAGATGCCTTGCTAATTTCTGGCCCTCGTAAGGCCTGGATCTATGACAATTATCTAACGTCACATTTGTCATGGCCCTTTCTTATTTACGATTTTACCAAAACCCAACTGTCCCGTCTAGATGCACTGGTGACAGCTAGTTTAAAATCCTGGCTGTCCTTAGCCAAACCAGCTGACCCCTCGACTCTCTTCAGGTCCAAACAAAATTTTGGGCTAGCGCTTAAACTGCCCTCTCTGCTCTACGCCAACTCCAGAATAACCAAAAATTCGATTCTGTGCAATTCCAAAGATCCGGCAATATCGAAGCACGTAATAAGTGGCTGTAGTGATTCAAATGAACTACAAGCCCGCGTAGACTTCCACAAAAGGTTCCTTACTGGAATCAGCCAGAATGGCACTGGTCTGGGGTATGGCAGTACAACCACGAGCGACGTGGACTTGAAGAAGTCTCTTTTGCGGGGAGATTACGACAGCAAGAGTATGGCTCATGCTATTGGCCTTCAATGCCAGAATGATTGGACAACAATTGGTGACTTTTGCATTCCGCCTCCAATGCACTGGAAGGTAATGCTCTATGACTGGACGCCAGAGATGCTGAAATTTTATTTGAATGCCTTTCAGCATACACTTCCAGACCCCAGTAACCTCGCTCGTTGGAGCTTTGCCGAGGATAGTTCTTGTCCCCTCTGTAGCAATACCCCTTGCACAGCTAGGCACATTCTAGCTGGCTGCAAGGTGGCCTTAGATCAAGGACGGTACACTTACCGCCATGACAAAGTTCTCGCTGTTATTCGCGAGGTAATTAGTCTCTCAGTGGCTCGTGCCAACAAGGGTTTGACAGTATCCTCCAAACCCCCAATACAGTTTGTGCGGGATGGCTCTAAAGGCAAAAAACATTTAACTACAAAACCTTTCTCAATAATCGAGAAAGCTACAGATTGGATTCTGGAGGTTGATTCGGTCTCTAAGCAGTATAAATTCCCTGAAAGTCTCGGATGCACAGCCCTCCGTCCAGATATAACTCTTTACTCTCTATCTCGGAAGGTGGCTCTTATCGTAGAATTAACTGTTCCATGGGAATCAAATATCCCAAAAGACCACGAGTACAAATTAAATAAATACCATGATCTTGCAAATGCCGTAACCCGGAACGGCTTCACTGTTCACCTTCACGCGGTGGAAGTTGGCGCTCGTGGCCTGCCAGCTAAATCTCTATTTCACCTCTTTAAAGATCTTGGCCTTTCCAGAAAAATAATCAACTCTTTCTTAGAAAAATTATCTAAAACTGCGATTTGCGCATCTCAAATTCTATGGCTTCGAAGGGGGAGTGAATGGGTGGCAAGGTGAACGCTCACATGTGGCAAGACAGCTGTCCTAAACCTACCACAGCCGGTTCGTAAGTCCGGAATCCACTGCTCACCCCCCAGAAGTGTAAAAAAAATAGTATTATGATGGGCCCGACTCCGGTCGGTGAATTCCATGGCAGCTCCGTTTGTATTTATATTGGCGGCGTATGAAAGCTTTCACTGGATGTTTTCACGGCGGACAATTATTTTGGCCTAGAATGTTGTTTACCATATGTATGTACCTGACACGTCGTACGGAAATTATTTTGAATATTCCTATTGCCACTTGGTAAAGTTACGTCATTAGGGTGACCTAATTAAATAAAATATGTTTTAAATAATTTATTTTATAAAATAGGAATTATTTTGAAAGTAACTTCTTAAAAAACACAACACCTCTAGAGTTTCGTCAGCTAATCGACTTATCGAAGCTGCATATCAGATATCCAGGCAGAAAATGCCCATTCTGCCTCGACACTTGTCGATACCACAGATAAAAGGCATTGGTAGGCAAACTGCAGGTATTGTGCTTTTGTCCCGCCTGATTCAAAAAGATTTATTTCTTTTCTGATATGTTCATCAATGGACAAACTAGTTGCAAGTGAAGGACGTTCTTGTAGTCAGGTTTTCAAAACCATCTCTAATTCCTCATTAGGGTAGAGAGATGTGTTTGCGGTTGCGGCTGCTAAAGATAGAGGCAAGTTATCATCATCATTACTTTAGTTCGCTGTTATAACAACTTAATTTGCAGATGTAGACGGACAAGCAAGTTTACTATTTGTTTGAGAAAAGTAGTAATTTCAGTTGTCCATATAATCGTTCATTCAGCTTTTTTTTTTATTTCTCTCTTGATCTAAGATTTTGGTGAAAATCTTGCGAGATCGCGCGGGATTTTGCATGCAAGATTAATCTTGCAAAATCAGTGCGAGATCTTGGTATTTCCAGATCTCAGTATACCGAGATTGCAATCCCTAGCTACAACCTGCAGAAGTAGACAGTTGGGAGCAGAACTTACGCAATCCGGAAAATAACCAGGGGAGTCTGGAGATGCTTCCTGAGAAGCGGGGATAGCTGGGCTAACCTGGCGTCACCTATCCTTAGAAACGATCCATTGGCCACCCGATTTTGAGTGATATTGACGGGCAAAGGATGCCACGGATCCGCAACAAATTCGATCTGAATTACCGCTAACGTTACCTTATTGAAAAATAACAGTGTCATGTTAGGCTGCTAAAGCTCGTTTTCTAGTCAATGTATGTGGAAAATGTTTCATATCAAGAACCTTTTTTTAAGTAGGTGCGCGCCTCGAAACGCAAGTCAGACTTGTAAGTAACTGCTTTCTTTTTTGCAGAGTATATTTTTGCGGCGCTGCCTCGCACAACCCGCGGTACGCCCCTCGTTCTCGGCGGTGACCCTAAAGGGAAAAATTTCCTCTACACTAATGGAAATTCTGTCATCATTCGCGACATTGAAAATCCAGCGATCGCTGACATCTACACCGAACATTCTTGCCAAGTGAACGTGGCGAAATATTCACCGAGCGGATTTTATATCGCTTCTGGAGGTAATGTATGAAATGTATTGTGACGTACCTAATTTGGGATATAATTTCGTTGTGAGCTTACTGTCTTTCAAAAATACTTACTTTCAAACATATTGTACTTTTAAAAATATAGTCTTTCATAAAATATCGTACTTTTGGAATGGTATAAATCTCATTTGTATTTCTATAAAATATCACATATAAAAAAAATCCTACCTTTAAAATAACACTTCATTTAGAAAATATCGTACTTTCAGGAAAAAATGTTTTTTTTTTAATATTATACTTTTGTCAAGTATCATACTTTTAGATAATATTGTTATTTCAGAAAACATTGTACTTTAAAAAAACTTACTTTTATAAAATATTGTATTCTTAAAAAATATCGCAATTTCATCAAATATCATACTTTATCAAAATATTGTACCTTCAGAAATATCACACTTTTTTTTAATATCCCATACTGGAATATAATTTGTGGAAAAAATGGGTAGTGCCTCTCTTCGCTAAAAAACTTGACCACAGTAAAGTACCAAGTTTAATAATTACTACAGTTGTTCAACGCCATTCGTCTGTGTTCGGGTTATCACTATTAGAAATATAAGTACGTAAGAAATGCAGGGCCAAGCGTCCTCGCCAGGCGACAATAGATGGCGACACTATAAATATTATACCCTTTCGGCCTGCAGAATGCATTGGTATTAATGACGCACCGGAAGCTTTGAAAGTTCTACCTGGTTCTTGAAAGATTGTATACTTAATAGAAAAACCATATAATGGGGGTTGTTCCTGTTAGTAAACAGCGAAAAATAAGCGTTTTGTTACATTTTCAGTTTGTGATTACGCGTAAACGAGTCCGTAAACAAGAAAAGTATGTATAAACTTTCATAAAATATGTCATATATGTACTAGTTTGCATATAATCAAGAATTGAAAATCACACATGCAACAATTTGGCTATCAGGTTTCGAGTACCTATTTTGTGAAGGACATCAGCCTGCTCGAGAAAGTGCAGAGCAGCTTCACAAAGATACCATGGACTCTAAGACGGTCGAGTTATGAAAGGAGGCTTTGAAACCTAGGACTCACAACATTGGAGGAATACAGAAAGCTATGAGACTTGATTGAGATATACAAAATAATTTTAGGATGCTAAAGCAGTAGTGATATTGAACAAATTCAACAAGAACTCACATCTCCGAGGGAATGACTCCGATGGGAATGAACATTGCAGTCCTGTTGAGATGTAATATAAACATAAACATGCATGGGAAGAAACATTAAAATTATTATAATTGCATACATAATAATTATTAACTAAGCATTAAATTAAATTTCATTCATTTAATTTAAGCATTTTCCAAATTTAAATTCATAAATATTAATTATAATTATTAAATGTAGTGAATAAAGTGCAATTATGCAGCCTAGATTAACCTGCGGTTGACACAGGACGCGTCCCGAATGTACTCGATCGCCGTTTGCATATCGGTCTAAATATAATGGGAAGCAAAATATATAGTAAAAGACCAAGTCAATGGCGGTATAGCCATTCTCACCTGGGAAACCGGTTGAAGAGGTCTCAGCGGCCTAAGGTCCTAAATAGACCTAAAATGTCTGGTGCAGAAGGCAACGGGAGACCACTGCACTATATATCCCTATTAGTTAGCAATAGAAAAGTCAAAAATAGCCAGGGCCCCAAGTGCCCGGCGGCCCTTTAATAGGTCAGGGGTGCTAAGAATCCCCGGGGGAAAACTGGACCGGGATAACCAGTACGGAACAGCTTTTCCGGATGGCGCAAGCCCGATAAAAGTATTCAGAGCTAACGGCAAACCTCCAGTAATGGAGAGGCACTTCAAGAAGAAGAAGAAGCATTAAATATACAAGTACAGGCATAAATAATAAAAAATAAAACAGAATACTTAAAAAATAAAACAGTAGGATCTCATTCAAACATAAATGAGTAGCGCAATGCCCACACCTTGAATAGGTTTGGGCTTGCAGGGAATTTAGGGGAGAAGCTTTAAAACATGGGATAGCGTAACTAACAACAGTCAAGTAAATCTAAATTTTATCTTTCGTACAGTTCCTATATTTGACCCTTGCGATAAACATATGAAATTTTTTGCTAATAATCCAGAAAATAAAAACATAGCAAAAATAAAGCGCTGAAGAGGCGGCAAGAACCACTGGGTTATTTAACAATTGGGTCATCAATCGGAAAACTGGTTCCCTAAAGTAAGGAAGGGATTCCACCAAATCGCTGCCAATGCTTTTACTGAACTGTAAATAAAATTCTCCATTCACTATATATTCAACATTACCTCCTGCATCTATTTCTTTTATTTCCTAATACATAAATTAAGGAACGCTTCTTAATATGATTATCAAATTCTTCAGCTAGCATTTATACCGGAGCAGTGGTCCACTCTAAATTTAGTTGGCATCATGCCAGATTGCGTTGGAGAGGAACATTACTCCAGCCGGACTATTTTAGAATTCTCGAGAGCTCACGACACAACCATTTGCACAGTTATCTTAAAATCTTCTTACGTACCATTATAGAAATGACTTTTTTTTTTACATGTACAGGATGATTTTTAATTAGTGACATTCTTGTAGTGGGTAAATCAATATGACGAACTATGCAACTTTTAATAGAATTTTTGGGAAAAACAAAAAAAAAAATTTTTTTTTAAGATTTAAAAAAAAATAGGTAGTATAAAATGCTATGAGCACGATGTGCTATCTAATGGTAGGTGAAATATTGCTAATATTGTTTATTAGCATTATTTTACCTACCGCTAGATGGCGCAGCCCTTTCGATATTCATTTTACACTTCCTATAGACCAATTCAGAGCCATCTCAACAACAAATAGGACATTATAAACAATATGCAAAATCTAATGAAAATTAAAATTGTATTTTTTAAGCAAAAACAAAAACTTTATCCTTCACTAGAAATTGACATATACTTTGTTATGGATCAGAAAATGCAATGAAAAATACAGTTACTCGTTTTATCCAGGCTCTAGATCTCATAGTTAGGCTTTTCTTAGTTACTTTAAGTTAGTACATGCAGAAAGCGCCCTTGATTCTGAATTTGCAAAAGTGTCAATATGGAAAAAAAATGATTACTTTGTTTTTCTTTAGGACAGCCGAGCGCACCAACAATGTTTTGAAATTTAGGTCTTGTCTCTTTTCAGGTATTAAACAGTAGACTATATCAGTGAAATGTCGTGTTTCTCCCCGCTTTAACAAAAATTCTACATTTACATATAAAACAGTCATTACTACAAGAACAGGCATTACCACAAAAAACATCAACAAAATAACTTTGAAAGAAGAATTCGATAAAGAAGAAACTCAAAATAAAAGAAGAATTCGACATTCAGCCCAATTATTATAATAGTTTTCTTAATAAAAAATGTATTTACCTAAATAAAGGAAAATTCTAAGACGTGGGCACACTTTCTATTTACAACATAAAAATGTCTTAATGTTAAAACATATCGGTCATGCAAAGTCCATTTGACATTTTTTCCTGCAAATGGCAATATTTTTTTCAATAGTGATAAATAGAAGATGGTGATAAATAAAACATAGTGATAAATAAAAGAAACTATTGATCAAGAGATCATTCTTCGTAAGTGCTATTTGATTCAGAACCTAAAACTGTTATTGGAATAATTAATTTCTGTGAAAACAGTTTTTCTGTTAAAATGAGAGATACCAAAGATGCGTCAATATCATCGGGTCCTATGTATCGCAGTTGATTTTGTATATATTTTTTTTCAGTATGCTTATAAAATTTGTTATGCAGTGAATAATTTTTTTGTAGTTTGATTATTAATTCCTAGGGTTTATTCACCGAGACCACCAGTGCAAAATTTGTTTATCATCATAGAAAAGAGAATCAATAAAAATGTGTTTTCCGTTTCGGCGAAACAATATTAAATGTTTCTCTTTGTCCCTATTTTGTTGTGCTTTTTGATTTTATCACTTTTGCATCTGTATCATAGCTATATCGCAAGCATAACTCTTTAACTGCTGAAATGCTAATACCACCGGAATGGAGTACTAATTTCCCAATAAGGAGTAGAGTAGAAACAAACAAGTTGCCTTCGGTGGATCTTGTTTGGGATGGCGGATTCATAGAGGAACTCTTTGAGCAATTCTCATTTTGTTCATGGGTTTGTCTGCTAGAGTAAGGTCACGGTCAGGGTACCTAACACACCGGTCCAATACTTTTGTCTTCTGACTCCAGAACATGAGAGTATTCGGGAAAAAAATGTCGGTCGGATCAACATTATATTAATATTTCTATTTTCAGATATTTCGGGAAAAGTACGCATCTGGGACACGGTGAACAAGGAGCATATCCTTAAAAATGAGTTTCAGCCGATCGGTGGTCCGATTAAGGATATCGCTTGGAGTCCAGATAATCAGAGAATGTGCGTCGCAGGCGACGGCAGAGAAAGGTATATAATTTCTAATCTTGGGTGTTATAACTTAAATACAATGGATTTCTGAAAGTATCCTCGTAGATTCCGGGGATAGGATTTATTTCACTGATCTCAACATACAGATTAAAACATTCTCAATTATAATAGAGAAAATACCGATCAGATTCTGAACCGCTGCCACCGGGCTGTTCAGAATCCCTGCCAGGCAGGTTTTATCCCTGCCAGGCAAGCCGATGCTCTCAAACTCAATTATCATCTCAGAGCAACTAACAAATCATCTATTCTAAAGGCCAAAGTGTTTATTATTTTACTTAGATTTAAAAGCGAACCTAAATGTAGGTATTGCAAAGAAACAAAATTTGGTATGCAGGTATCATTTGGTCATCTGTCCACCAGGAAGGGGGGCACACTAGTAATATACCGATCTCAAAATATTGAATTTAGATACTTGAAATTTGGAACAGAGATGCCTTGTTGGGCCAAAATCACATTGTGAATTTTTTGTTTAAATACATATCTCATATACAATATTTATCTTATATACAAGCTAAACTAATATTTTTTAACTTCCACCGCCCAACAAGTACAAAAGCCATATAAGAAGTGCCGAATATAGCTTAAGTTGACACACAGATAGTTGACACGCCTGGCTTTGGCTGTAAGAAGAGAGATAATAATAGTTACATATGGGGCTGCTGTCACAGGTCATCGTGGATTCTGCGACTGGTCTCCCAGGTGAACAGGTTGCAGGATCTATAATATGGACTGGGGATTAATAGATATATAGGTGGAAGTAAGGTCACAATGACCCTAAAGGTAGGGTTGAGTGCAGGTAGCCTATTTTGGCTTCAAAGGGTGGGGGGGGGGGGGGGAAAGGGGAAAGAGTAGTAAGGTAAACGCTCACATAAGCGACAAGATAGGTGTCCTAAACCTACCATGGCCGGCCCAGAACATCGTATGGACAATGGGCCCTACTGGTCATGATTTTTTTATTATTCTTGGTGATGCTTATTATTATTTATTTTTTTTAAATTAGGTTTGGTCACGTGTTCATGGCGGAGACAGGGACATCGGTGGGAGAAATCAGCGGTCAGAGCAAACCCCTCAATTCTGTGGATTTTCGGCCGAGTCGTCCGTTCAGGATAGCAACAGCTTCCGAAGATAACACCGTCGCTATCTTTGAAGGGCCTCCCTTCAAATTCAAGTGCACGAAATCGGTAATTTTAAATGATTACAACATACACTTCAGCATACACTTCCAGACCCCAGTAACCTCGCTCGTTGGAGCTTTGCCGAGGATAGTTCTTGTCCCCTCTGTAGCAATACCCCTTGCACAGCTAGACACATTCTAGCTGGCTGCAAGATGGCCTTAGATCAAGGACGGTACACTTACCGCCATGACAAAGTTCTCGCTGTTATTCGCGAGGTAATTAGTCTCTCAGTGGCTCGTGCCAACAAGGGTTTGACAGTATCCTCCAAACCCCCAATACAGTTTGTGCGGGATGGCTCTAAAGGCAAAAAACATTTAACTACAAAACCTTTCTCAATAATCGAGAAAGCTACAGATTGGACTCTGGAGGTTGATTCGGTCTCTAAGCAGTATAAATTCCCTGAAAGTCTCGGATGCACAGCCCTCCGTCCAGATATAACTCTTTACTCTCTATCTCGGAAGGTGGCTCTTATTGTAGAATTAACTGTTCCATGGGAATCAAATATCCCAAAAGACCACGAGTACAAATTAAATAAATACCATGATCTTGCAAATGCCGTAACCCGGAACGGCTTCACTGTTCACCTTCACGCGGTGGAAGTTGGCGCTCGTGGCCTGCCAGCTAAATCTCTATTTCACCTCTTTAAAGATCTTGGCCTTTCCAGAAAAATAATCAACTCTTTCTTAGAAAAATTATCTAAAACTGCGATTTGCGCATCTCAAATTCTATGGCTTCGAAGGGGGAGTGAATGGGTGGCAAGGTGAACGCTCACATGTGGCAAGACAGCTGTCCTAAACCTACCACAGCCGGTTCGTAAGTCCGGAATCCACTGCTCACCCCCCAGAAGTGTAAAAAATAGTATTATGATGGGCCCGACTCCGGTCGGTGAATTCCATGGCAGCTCCGTTTGTATTTATTTATTGTTTTAATAAACGTATTTACCGCATGTCGCTATATTACAAAATCTTCACCGCGCGACTAACGAGATCCTACTAGTAGCCCAGTCAAATAGGAACGAATTTCGACGTTTGACGGAAATAATTGGTAATAGCTTGAAATTTGGCATGGATGTTCTTTGATGCGTACTGTTAAAGATACTAAAAGTCCCCTACTCTATCTGTTGTGCTCGGGCCGACATCTTGGAAAAATGGCGCCCCGGTTCAGTTTTTCGCTTATACCTCGCTAACTTTAGCGATATCAGAATTATGCTTCATGTAAAAAATATAGCTTATAAAATTCTCTACAAATTTACATATCATAATATGAATAATATGAAAATTACCTAGTCAACTGACAATCAATCTGGGGAATAGGTGCAACTTTTTGAATTCTTTCTACAATTAGTTTAATTCGTTGTATGGATGACATTATTAGAGCTCACATATATAACCTGATTCGAGCCCAGAGCTAGCGTTTTGCAAAGTACTTGTACGTTTCATCGCATAACTAGTCATGGTTTTACAAGCTTTTATTTACCTTGCAATGTTTGTTACTTTGTTTAGGGCAAATCTTGCAAGCTTAATTGGAACCACTTCCTCTTATTCTATGAAATTAAAATTTTACATGTTGGTTCAGTTCCGATGATAATACATTTTTATAGTGAGCATGACCTGATTCTACACCTAGGATTGGCTCCCGACGAGGATACTCTTCCACGGTCAACAGCAGGCGCACAATTTTGTATACACATTCAATTATGATAGCCCATTCTAAATTTCACAATGACATGGCTGCTGCACCCAGGGTTGGCTTCCAACGAGGGGACTCGTCGACGGTCAACAGCACAAACATAAAATTCTGTATAGCATTCAATTATGATAGCCCGATCTAAGTTCCACATGACATGGCTCCTGCTCCCAGCATTTTAATACAAGCTTGTTTTTAAAAATGTGTTTATTATTAACATATTATTTTTTGTCTTTTATTAGGAGCACACTCGATTCGTCCAAGCTGTGAGGTACAATCCGTCCGGTAGTCTTCTAGCATCTGCCGGATTTGATGGGCACATTTATCTGTATGACGGAGCATCATCAGAATTAAAACTTCAGGTAGATAATACAAAATATTCATTGATTCATCAATTGAGCTTTTAGAGTTGTCTTGCAAACAAAATCAAACATATTTTTTCTCCAACAGATTGGCTCACCTGCTCATAAAGGCGGAGTTTACGGTGTTGCCTGGTCTCCAGATGGAAAACAACTTCTCTCTTGTTCTGGAGACAAGACCTGTAAGTTGTGGGATGTGGAGACCGGCCAGGTCGTCACCGAATTCCCCATGGGTAGTTCCGTTGATGACCAACAGGTTTGTATATATTTTCTTCAGTGTTGGTTAATTGCTTATCCGATTTTCCAGACAATTTTGAAAGGATAATTGTAGCTTTGCTAATTTCGTGTTATTGTTAAGCCTCTGATAGTAGTTTTCTTTATTCCTATTTAGTAGTTGTTCTATTCTGATAGTTGTTCTCTTTATTCCTATTAAGTATTTAGTAGTTCTCTATATTCCTATCAGTTTCTATTGTCGGCCATTCTCACTTTTAGTATTTATACAGCCAGACTTTCAGTTTTTATTCAGCAGAAATCTGTGTCATGCTGCATTGCACCATGCTGAAAATGCGAAGTATTTAATATTAAAATTTGGTGTCATTAGCCTGAGATACCGAGTGGTAAATGTACCTGAAATAGACAGATAACGAAGTAGGCTGTACCATCGCTCTATCACAGATATTACTCATTTAATCAATAATACTTGTTACTTTTGTATGAGAAAATATCACTTAAGTATGTAAGGTGACTTTCTCTATTAGGCTCGCTAAAAATTGGAGGCCGATAGCCATCACCTTGTCGTCCAGGCAAGGAACTCTGTAACAAGGTAGAAGAATTTATTATCGTGCCTGAAGTTATTAACGGAAGACGAGGAATTGCTGATTTAGGTTTATTGCCATAAATGCTGAAATTTTATTTAAATGCCTATCAGCATACACTTCCAGACCCCAGTAACCTTGCTCATCGGAGCTAATCTGAGGACAGTTCATATCCTCTTTGTAGCAATACCCCTTGCACAGCTAGACATATTCTAGCTGGCTGCAAAGCGACCCAAGATCAAGGACAATACTATTACCTCCACGACAAAGTCCTTGCTGTTATTTGCGAGGTAATTCGAGGTAATTCAGTGGCTTGTACCAACAAGGGTTTGACAGTACCCTCCAAACCCCCAATACAGTTTTTGTAGTATGGCTCTAAAGGCAAAAACATTCCACTACAAAACCTTTCTCAATAATCAAAAAAGCTTCAGATTGGATTCTGGAGGTCGACTTGATCACTAAGCACTATAAATTCCCTGAAAGTCTTGGATGCACAGCCCTTCGTTCAGATATAACTGTTTTTTCTCTATCTTGCAAGATGGCCCTTATTGTAGAATAAACTGTTCCATAGGAATCAAATATCCTTCACGCATGAAAGCTGACGCTTGGGGCTTGCCGGCCAAATCTCTTTTACACCTCTTTAAAGATCTCGGTCTCCAGGAAAATAATCAACTCCTTCCTAGAGAAATTATGTAAACTGCAATTTCGGCATCTCAAATTCGAAGGAGGAGTGATTGGGTGGTAAGGTGAACGCTCACATGGGGCAAGACAGCTGTCCTAAACCTGCCACAGCAGGTCGTTAGTCTGGAGTCCACTGCTCACCCTCCAGAAGTATAATAATAGTTTTATGATGGACCCAATTCCGGTCGGTGAATTACATGGCAGCTCCGTTTGTATTTTAGTTATTTTTCATTTTTGAATCTTAAAACACATCTCTCTTGCGAATAATACTCAGCATGCACTTATGAGGTTGCTCTGCTCACTCCTTTTCCATTCCACAGCCCCGATATGATGCATCATCCGCTATGCCCAGAATGTATAGGTCTGTAAAGTCTACAATGCCCAGTGAGCATGCGTAATATTATCCGCAGGCTTGTTCTTCAGAGGTCGAAGCATTACCTTGTCAGTCTGAGTCTGGATCTTATTACTATAGCTCTTTTTACCTGACTGCATTTTGTCATTCTCTGCCAATGACACGATAGGTTCAGATCCGATTGCGATTGCCTCCGAGCCCTTTCTTGTCAGTCTATCTGCATCCTTGTTTCCCTGAATTCTAGCATACATAGCTTTAGGCTCATTACGCTAGTCGACGGCGACCGAGATTGCATTGCCGACTAGTCGCCAGCGACTCGTTCTCTCGGCAAAAACATAGGTAAATAGACTGGCGAGAACTATAAAACCATTCAAGAGTGGATCACTGTGGTTTAATTTTAAACTCTTCTTTTCTTTAATTTGACTTGCAATTTGTGACACTGATTACAAGTTCATATACATAGATAGATGAAGACTCTTATGAAAAGCATTATTTTCAATCTATTTAATGATATTATTTTTTTTAAATCGATGCAGAAATATTGAGGTTATTATTTTTGTCCTATCTCCCCATACATTTGAAGCAGTTACGGTGTTGACTAGAATGGGCAAACCCGTAACCCCAGGCTAGTATAACGATATGTGATCGTTCTTTCAGCCGTAGAAGACTTAGAGACAATACAAATCTACTGTCTAACTATGCCAATATGCCAGACAGAGGCTAACGTCTTACGGCGAGGCACCGGGAAAGGTACCCAGCGGGCAGCCTTGCCCTCCGTCTTATCAGTTTTGGAAGGAAGTCTCGTCTGGAATTAACCATCAGGATACCTCTTTCCTTCTGCCTGGTTACAGGACTGAAGTCGCTTACGCGGCCTCTACCTATTGTATTTCGGCGGTATTTCAATAAGAATTTATCGCGAACCTGTGCATCCTTTGCCCGTCATACCACTCGGGATTGGGTGGCCGATAGGTAGTTTCAAGAATAGCATGATAACAGGTCAACATTCACCCCCGCTGCTTAGGAGACAGTATATTTCCATAGTCTCCAGACTCCTTCAGCAATTACTCAGAGTGCCCAACCGATTGGCGTCGCCGAACGGAGCGCAAACTGTCCAGTAGCACCGTGAGGCAATCCCACCAGGAGAAACCGATCCACCAGCCATGAGGCCTGAGACGCGAGTGTTTTTCACACGAGGATGCTTCTGAATAGGAGCTGAGTGGTGAGTTGGGCCAATCCAAGAACAAATAGGATCTTATGGCCCAAGCTGTATGAAACCATTCCCTACCATTACATTTGAAGCACTGTGCTACGTGCGATCGCCTTGGAAGTAGCTTGTCATGCGAATGCTAATTGCGTCGCCACGACCGGTGACCGCCTGCGTAAACACCTAATAGGTACCGTATTGAGACTATAAAAAGTAAAGTGCGTAAGGAGCCTTACTTACCACTGCAGCGAAAATTATTAATATATTAATTTTCTTGTAATGCCAGGTTGCCTGCTTATGGCAAGGCCCACACCTTCTGTCCGTTTCCCTCTCTGGAGCCATCAACTACTTGGACTTGGACCAGCCTGAGAAACCGAAGCGCATATTAAGAGGCCACTCAAAACCAATCACCGCTTTGACAGCCAAATCACCATCTCTCTACACCGCTAGCCACGACGGAAAAGTTTCCAAATGGAACGTCAATACAGGTACGGTCTTTTATTATAACTTGAGGCAGTTGAATGTATTACTACAGATAAATAGAATACGGTTCCAAAATAAAATAAAATAAAATCAGAGAAATCATAATTTGAATAACTTTCTTCTGATGTCCTCCTAGATGTTAGGTGAATATTTCATTGGATTGTTTTATTTTGTAGCTTTCCTAAAAAAAATATTGGCACCTTGAATTGAAAACTTCGATTTCATAAGAGATACCGTAGCTTGTATTTGTAGACTTGTATTTGCAAACTAGTTCATGTCAAAGCCCAATGATTTGGCTTGAATTATTAGTCTGTCTCATTTCGTTGAAGTGTAAAAAACGAAAATTTCGTGTGCTTCGAAGATGTCAAAATTTGAGCTGACAAAATGTAATTTACGGGAAGCTAATTTTCGTTGATTCAAATAGGCTTTTTCTCCTGGCCCAGGCCAGGAGATAAATTTGAAGAAGCCGAATTATGAAGATTCAAGTCTGACGCTGGAGAAAATAAGCGAAGTACCTACTATTCATCCCTCAATCGTTTCGAAATGTTTGAAGGTCTTGGAAGTCATTCAAAATGAAGGGGCATCGGGTCCCTCACGAGTTGAAGATCTCTTCTCTTCTCCGTCATTCCCTCATTACTGAGGATCGTGGCCACTAGACAACAGTTTGCCTACGAGGCTCCTCCACTTCGATCTGTCTTCTGCATGGCGGGTCGCAGATTGTATTGACCCTTTTGTAACTTCTTTGATGAGGTTGTTCCATCTGGCCGGTGATCTGCCTCTGCTTCTTCTTCCCTCCACTTGGGTTGAAGATAAGAGACGTCGAAAGACGTTTCATGACTTGTGAAATGCTCCTTCAATGTAAAAAAAGAAAAGGTTTTCTTCGTAAAATAATCACCGGCGACGAAAAGTCGATATTTACGTAAAATAAACACATAGAATATCTCTCGTGCCCCGGCCAATCACTTCCATCGACCTCCACAGCCACGCCGAAGAAACATCTATGGATCCAAGGTGATGCTTTGCATTTGGTGGGACCAAAAGGGTTTCATCTATTATGAGCTGCGCTGAAACCAGGAGAAACCATCATGGGCGATCGCTATCGAGCTTAGCTCATGAAATTGAGCGATGCGGTGAAGGTAAAACAGCCAGAATACACTTGAAATAATGTCAGAAAATCATAGCAAGCAATGGGCAATACTTTGAATGAAATATGCTTTTCAATTTGTTTCCAAATAAACACGCATTTTCACGAAAAAATTAAGTTTTGAATTCAAAGTCCCAATACTTATTCATAATTTTTTAAATAGTTTGCCTCACTCCAATCACTTTTTCCGGTATTTTTGTCTGGTCAAGAGGCTAACTAAAACGCAGGTGCTATGCTTGGACTGAAATTGATTTGAATTTTGCTCTCCTACACAATCATTGATCGCTTTTGTGTATGTATACTTAGGTAATCAATTATTAGTTTCTTTTCGTTTCGAGCCATTTTCAAATGGGGGCTACCCTGTATAAATTAAAATTTTAAAAAAATACATAAAATAAAACAGCCGGCTTTACACACAGCCCTAAGGTAACGCCGTTATTATTAGCTGTTAAGTATAAATTAAAATAAAATAAATGAATACATAAAATAAAACATCCGGCTTTACACACAGCCCTAAGGTAACGCTGTTATTATTAGCTGTTAAGTATAAATTAAAATAAAATAAATGAATACATAAAATAAAACAGCCGGCTTTACACACAGCCCTAAGGTAACGCCGTTATTATTAGCTGTTAAGTATAAATTAAAATAAAATAAATGAATACATAAAATAAAACAGCCGGCTTTACACACAGCCCTAAGGTAACGCCGTTATTATTAGCTGCGGGTTAACAAAATATGGCCTACCGGTGATAATGTTGACAATAAGATGGCTTCCTAAAAATGTTTTATATGTACCGCCGGCAATTGAGATGGTGACTAACGTTTTAATTTTGTGGTTCTTGCAGGTGAAAGTGTATGGATCGAAGGCAGCGGTCACGGAAATCAGATAAACGGCATGAAAATCTCTGGAACTGAGCTGCTCACCTGTGGCATCGACGATTCCCTCCGCATAGCCAATGTGGAGGCCTCAGAAACCGGTCCACAAGAACCGCAGTACACAGATAGGGTCCTCGCTTTAGGATCGCAGCCCAGGGGGCTGGATCACAGTGAGGAGGAGAATTTAACTGTTATCGCCACCGTTAAAGAGGTATGCATTATGCACCGAATTTTAAAACCCGAAGGAAATTATGAAATCAAAAACTATTGCAGTTGTTTGACATTACAAATAAGATAAAAATGAATTTACCGTATGAATTTTGTAGCACCCGATATTTCGGTTATGTTGCAACCGCCGTTGTCCGAGGTAGACCCTCACCCAGGACAGCTGCCCAAGGAAAATTTTTCATTTTAACTCCCAAAACAAGAGATTCAGAAAAATTGTCACCATGTTGTTTTTTGAAAAAAATATGGAAAATTGAGTAGAAACTAAACATCAGGAAAATTAAAGTAACTTATCCCGCAATTACGCTCTCAGTTTTTGAATTGAAAATAAGATCATTTGCTAATTAATCCGACTGATGTGACCCGTCCATCATTGAATGCAAGCCTACCCGCGGCGGAATGTGAGCGTTCCAATATTGGATATGAAATCCAATATAAATTATCACACGCAGAAGTGACGGCTGAATTTTTACCCCGCGATAAGAGGGGTTAAAGATCATTTGTTGATCATTAGTATCTTGAAATATGTGATTTATTGATGAGACTCTGTCCTCTGCCTTTATTTTTATTTTATTTTATTACAAATCCAACTACAATGACAATGGTATCTACACAGATGTGTGTTCGTGGTCATGATGTAGATAGTTTGCATCCCAGAATTGTCATACGATTCAGTCAGGATCTCTATTGAGTCACACCCTCCGTATGTCATAGTGGTCAAATTCAGAGCCGCCAATTGTTCCTTTTATGTGGCATTTTAGTCGCTCTTCGCGGGACTCTCTAAAAGATCGATATCCAGACATGGATTCCAGACTTGACAGAAATGTTCCAAAAAAAATGGGTTCAGTAATAATCAGTTTCTCTAGTGGAAAGCTTTCCGAATGAGGAACAACAACGAGTTTACCTTCTTCACTATTGCAGTCAAGTTTTCAATTTTGGATACTATCAAATTCTTTCACAAAGTTAAAGAAGCAACTATCCAAGAACCTGAAGGCTTTCTTTCCGCCGCCATTACTTATTTCTTTATTTCAGCTTCTTACGATCAAAGATGGCAAGAAACTAAGCAGCGTACCTCTCGACACGGAGGCTTTGGGCGTAGCTCTGAGGCTGACGGAGTCCGCAAGGGATGTGGCAGTCTGCTGCAGCAATAATACCCTGCGCATTTGGTCTGTCGGTGCCGACGGAACTGTTTCCGGCGCTCCAAAGCATGTGCTGCAACACCGCGGCGCTGTGACCAGCGCACGATATAGTCCCGATGGAAAACTCTTAGCTGCCGCGGACGGCGACAGGAAAGTGATACTCTACAATGCTGAAGATGAGTATAAGGTAAGTAAACGAGAGATACAAGACAGCCCTATATGGTCTTTGTATGGTCGCAGCTGCTGATTCCATAGTATAAAACCAGATAGTAAGGTCTTTTCAGTCACGCTTCTTTCGTTGCGTCTTCGTCATAAAAGTACAGGCATAGTAAAAAAAGAATAGTAGGTCATTATCAACCCTGTTTACGAAATAATTACCAATGCTGTGCCGAACCACCGCGGATAGAGTTTACGTACTATCAAATGGTAAATCTCATTTTGGTAAATGCTTTCCCCATTGCGACGGTAATATTCCTATTCTATGTTAGTTAACAACACATATACGATTAACAAGGCGGTGAGCCCATCGTACCAGAAATGCAATTGTTTATAATTATTATGTACATTTAGGTATTACATTATAGACCAAGAGACAGTTCCCAAAATTTTACTTAGCGGAATATATGAGTTAGTGCTGACTTTGTGTGACTCAATAGTCATCACATGTAACAAGTGTTCGGAATACCTATATTTTAGTAAGTTTAAGTCGGTACTTTACAAACTAACGAAAAACAGGGTCAGGTTAAAAAAAAACAGTTCATCTTTTAAGGCTCCCTTCCGAGTTGACGCGACTAAAGCCCGCGTGCTTTCGATATATACATAAAGATGTATAGGTATACCGCGGCGGCAAGGGAATACGTCCAACCGTTGGCAGTGGCCAATTACGAATGACGATTTCGGCTTCGCCCGTCGTCTAATATAGTCGTTTTGGCTTTTCAATTATAATATAATAAATTATCAAATGATTAGTTTTTTATAAAGTAAAAATTAGATTACAATAATAAAATAACTTAAGATCACTGTGTTATTTTTTATATCACTCAAAAGTATCTTTAATAAATAGAAACAAAATAATGTTTGGCCATAACATTTCTGGAAATTACGTAATTTCAAACATTTTTTCTTATATGTTTTGTATGGAAGTTCCAAAAACTGTCTTAGTACTATGCAAATAGACCATACGCTGGTGTAAATAGTATTGTTTAATATTGATAATCATCTCTAGGTTTTTCAAACACTGAGGACAAATCTCCCCCTTTTTTTTTTTTTGGAAAACAGTAACAGAATAATGATAATTTACAATTTATATGGAAATAATTTACCAATTTCGTTTTGGCGAAATGATAGCTTAAGGACCGGGTTTTTAAAATTCGGCATAATTGTATTAAAATTCTTTTTCGTGTTCTCACAACCAGGCCACAAAATTATTCTTCATATAGATTTTGGTCGCCACGGCCTCTCAATATATATTTATTAGTCAGTTAACAAGTAAAAACGTTACAGGAAAATTCACAGACAGGCATAAATCACGTATTATAATTACTCAAAACAAAACATAGGTAAGCATCTTCTTCTTGTAGTGCCGCCTCCTAACGAAGGTTGGCAATCATCTTGCTGATTTCGGTCTTGGAGACCACCGCACGGAACAATGTGCCAGTGCTCAGCTGGAACCACTGGCGTAGGATTTTGCAGCCATGTTGTCATTGGCCGCCCAGGCCTCCTCTTGCCTTGAATTTTCCCCTGGGTTACTATTTGTAGGAGTTCGTATTTGGGGTTGCGCATTATGTGGCCGAAGTATTCGAGCTTGCGTCTCTTTACGGTTTTGAGTACCTCTGTCCCTTATTTATTCAGTCTTTGAAGGACTGTTGTATTTCGAACCTTCTGGACCCATGATATTTTAAGCATCCTCCGATACACCCACATCTCAAACTCTTCAAGGCGCTTGGCCATCCTTTCTGTGACTGTTCAGGCCTCAGCTCCATATAGGAGGACGGAGAATACGTAGCAAATTACGGTCACAAAGGATTTTCTTCATTTTTCGAAAGGCGCTACGGGTCTGCTCGATTCGGCATTTAATTTCGACACTGTGGTATCCTTTGTCGTTGACTATGACACCCAGGTATTTGTATTTCAAGGTCTGTACCATCGATATTTATGGAAGAGTTTGACTTTGACCGCGGTGTTCGACTTACTACCTTTTTGGTCTTTTTGACGTTGATGTTAATGCCGTATGACGCACTCGCTAGGTAAGCATAAACGGTTGTAAATAATCAAAATAGTCAGGTGGAACCACTAGTAAGTCAGAAAGGCGGCATACACGGCGCCCTTGGCTGATGGCCGGCGACATAGTAAAATAACATCAGTAGGACATCTCAAGCCCGTTTCGAAATAACTACCTACGCTTTGCCGAACCACCAGGGTTGCCACAACAAATACACAATTGACAAGTTGTGATCCCATTAAAGCAGAAATGCAATTCTCTATAATTATTATGTACGTTTATGTATTTTTGGTTTATAGATCAAGAGTCGGTTCCCAAAATTGTACTGTAACAGAATATATGAGTTAGTTCAGACTGTGTGACAGCATTCATCACTTGTTGCATGTGTTTAAAATACCTACATTTAAGTAAGTTAAAGTACGTACCTTACAAAAACGCATCTACCTACCACCTATGCACTTTCATACCTATGCACCTACTTACCTAGACACATACTTACCTACGCAAATGAACAATAAACGTTACCTCGAAAATGTAATTTCGTAACAAGTTTAAATACTCCTAAATTTAATTTCTGATAGGTTGCATTACAGCCTGTACAGAAAACATACCACATTTGTTTACTTAGCTTTCGCGCGATAACCCTGACTGGCTAGCACCGAGGCGCCCGAGAATCTATGTAGTGGTAGCGTACTGACAACGGGCGCTTGTATGAGTGCAAAATTGGTGCGTACTATGGAGATGTTATACTGTTCTTATTTTACTATGCCGGCGAGACCTGTGAATCTAAATAGTGGTAGTGTAGACAGTGGTAGTGTAGACAGTGGTAGATAGCGCGCGCTTGTATGAGGGCTCAGTGTCAGCTCACAATCAGTGCTCTAGTATGGAGATGACCTACTATTCTTTTTTTATTATGGTATAGGGTTGTCGCATCAAAATGTTTAACCCGTTGAGTATGAGTCAACCAAATCTGGTCGCGAAACAATTATCCGTTTAGTACGAGTCGACCAAATCTGGTCGCGCGTTTTTTTCACTTCTTTGACGTTCTCATATTTATTCATAATTATCTAATTGTTTTACAAAATGATATTTCAATATTCTATATTCGAAATTTCAATGCAATCATTGTGCAGTTGTTCTTTTTATGATTAGTGTAGTAGTTTCGTAGTTATAGTACTTTAAGTCGATGTCGCCGAAAATCCTGCAAAAGAGACAGATGCATCCATGAAAATACCCATTTACTCCAAGGGTTAATTAAATAATAAATGACTATAATTGAAATTGAATTGAAATTTTAAATGGTTTTTGTAATAATTTGTTTTAACATATGCCAATGTTTACGATGAAATAGGTACAGAAGCATAGAGAGTCAGTTAGTGTTTCATTGTATCACACATTTTAAATTTTATAATTTGTTTTAGGAATTTATATTGCTGGATTAGGGCAGAGAATTATCTTAATTGGCAACATAATAGTTCACACCTTATTAAGTTGTTTTTAAATGTTGACATAGCGAAATTTTACCTAACCTGGCAACACTGATTTCCGTATACGAACGTCTCTGAAAGAATCCAGAAAACATATGAAAACAAAACCGGAGTCGTATATTCGAACCCAGCTTCTCGTATTTTATTTATATTATGTTTCTATTTTCGTAGCACGCTCACAAACAGGAATGGGGTTTCCATTCGGCCCGCGTGAACTGCGTCGGCTGGTCGACCGATGGCATCAGGGTGGCATCGGGTTCACTTGATACTTCCCTCATCACCTGGAGTCCAACTAATCCATCCAAACATCTCATCATCAAAAGTAAGTCACTGATATTTTTGCCACCAATGTTTCGGAGAGGGGTTTAACAGAGGGTGCAATACTAGCCGATGAATGTGTTGCAAAAATACAATTTGTTTTACTATGAGCTCCATTTTGGAAATGGCACGGTATACATGTGCAGGTTAACATTTACCTTATAGTTGAGGAGTCAGCGACAAAAAGGTGCAAGAGTTTCGGAAAAGCTGATACTTTCAGATCAGACAGTATTTTAGATCTCTCTGATCAGCCTATATACAAAAGATGGCACTATTAATTTATTTATTTATTTCATTAATTAATTTAACAACGTATATACAATGCATATGTATTACTAATATTCATATCAATAAACAAGTATTTATATTATTAAAATAAAAATAAAAATTGAACACGGCCAATATGTATGTACTGCTCCTGCCCAACTAAGTGCCAGGGCTTGCTCCAAGGCAGTAAGCTCTCTAGTTTTATGGAAACTATAAAAAATAAATATTACCATCACTATTACAAATTATAACTAATTGAATGTTATTATAGGTTAAATTATTGGGTTTTTATAATCAATCATTCCTTTATGAAAAAAAACCTTCATTATCATTGATATTATAGATGGCCAAATAAATTGCTATTAGTTTCGCTGGACAATGCTATCAGCGCCACCTGCATGTTACTGGCACAGAAAGATGGTAAAAACGTACTATGGCATTTAGCAATCTAATACCCTATTTAACCCTTGGAGTAAATGGGTATTTTCATGGATGCATCTGTCTCTTTTGCAGGATTTTCGGCGACATCGACTTAAAGTACTATAACTACGAAACTACTACACCAATCATAAAAAGAACAACTGCACAATGATTGCATTGAAATTTCGAATATAGAATATTGAAATATCATTTTGTAAAACAATTAGATAATTATGAATAAATATGAGAACGTCAAAGAAGTGAAAAAAACGCGGAACCAGATCTGGTCGTATCATACTCAACGGATAATTGTTTCAGAACCAGATTTGGTCGTATCATACTCAACGGTTAATCAATGATATTATATTACCACAGACCCGGATATATAGTACTGAGAAGGTCGCTAGGGACAAAGAGACCACTCTATTTCTGAAGCCTTGACTATTATTGTTTTGTCGTCTCCTTTTGCTGCATGTTATAACGATTAGGGATCCAATCGGGTTATACCAACACAAAAAACAAGAGCGCCATCGAGTTTATCCAAAACGCGAAAAAGAAAAAATCATAGGTTAGGTTATGATCGAAAAATAAAAAAAACAACCACAGGGTCGGGGAAAGAATTTGGTTTGGCACTAAATTTGGCAAAACGGAGAATAAACCTTCGCAATTTTAAAATAAAACTACAAATTTATGAGTTATGAAACAAAGATCCTTTATTTAGCAGGTAGCTTTTTCGTAAGTCTCTTCTTCCGACTACGGCGACAATTCGTACTTTTACAATGTTCAATTTGAAATATCCAGGCGAGAATAAATCCGGGCACGGTTGGCCGATTAGTGAGGTTTCTTTACATTTGGAAATAAAAGGCGACACAGCCAAAACCATACTGTGACGAAAAGAGAAAACCAAACAACTCAAAAACTGAGTAAGACCAATATAAAAAACACGAGAAATACACGCGAAACATGTTGCAATACGTGCAACATGTTTTTGAAACATAACATGCCATGCAAATTTGGATTTTTGTTACAATGTTGCTTCCATGATATTGTTTTTCGTGTATATGATAGATATCTTTTGTCTTTTCCTCCGAATTGATTGTTTACTAGTTTTAACGCAGCCACATTTCTTATTGTCACAATGCAATAGATATGGTATGAGAGAAGACGGGCATGAATTCTGAATAAGGAAATGTAGTTGATGTCCTCCAAAATGAATGAGGTTCACTATGCGCAATATCATCAGAATAATCGTTTTTTACTGCAATTAATTAATTAAAATGATATATTTAAAATTCTTTTTCAGATGCCCACCCGCAGAGTCAAATCACAGCCCTAGAATGGATCGACAGCAACACCCTCGTCTCCGTAGGACAGGATGCAAACACCAAAATTTGGAACATCGACTTCCAATAAGAAAGCGCTTGCAAAACGAAAAAAAATGCTTGCTCATCTAACAATACTGAAAGAAATCTGTCAAACGGCGTATTTCCGTCTGTTGTACATACATAGCCGTATCTTTAAATTGACTGACTGTCTTAATTAACGTAACGTAAGACAAAAGTTGCCAAAGTTTGCTACATAATTTTGTGTTACTGAAAAACCCACTAACGTCAGTATTATGTTTATTTTTGTAAGCGGTCCAGTTTTTCTAACATGATCTATAGTCACTAAATCGAAGAAAGTTTCAAAAGTGTTAAACAATGTTAGCGACAATTGTATTATTTCATATAGTTCGTTCCACTTCCACTAATAAATTCATCACAAAAGCATAGATTATATTCAAAAACATATGTAGAACTACACTCGAGTGAAATGAATCGGCTTACTAACATAACCCTTTATATCTCGGAAACTAACAATGATAGCTTATTCAAATAAAAAGTATTTTATAGACAATTTAATAATAATCTAATTTAATTTAATAATAAATCTTCTTACTAACTGTAAAGTAATGCTATCAAAAAGGCTAAAACTAAACACTGTAGGCGCTCGGTAATCCGGCGCTCGCCAATCCGGCACGCCCAGTAGTCCGGCATTTGCGACTCAGCTGACCCGCTCTATAATCCGCTTTGACAAAATGGCGGACAAATATACATAAATGCTTTATTTCATATACAAATCCAATAATCGGGCAATTCCAGCAATCCTGCAAACCTGAAAAAATTCAGGTGCCGGATTACCGAGCGCCTATTGTATAAGATTTTTTGAAAATCAAACTACGAATTCACTGCACTTGTTTTTGCTTTTGTTTCTGTTCCCTCACAAAAAAACGTAACAAGCGCTCCTGTTATTCAATATTCATTATTGGTATGGTAATTATTGAATAAGCTAGCACTTTTAGTTTTTGAGATATTCATACATTTATGTAGGTGACCCGAATTCATCGCTCTTGAGTGTATTTTCTAAAGAATTTAATTAGCTTTAATTTCAACTTCAATGATTCTTCAATAAAGTTAATAAGAAAATTAAATGAGATCATTTTTTAAAATATAGGTACTGATACTGAAAAAAATACTGATGCGACTAGAAGTCATAAAATCTTCACCAGCATTTTTAACGGTCGAACACCATAGTCAAAAGTTTGTAAAGTCTCAAAAGAGTAAATTTTTCCTATGCTTTCTCTCCCCTAGGGTCTTGTTGGAAAAAGTGGTCTATCAATCTTTGCATTTTGTTTTTTCGCTTAATAATATTTATTAATTTAAATGTAAGCTTTATTGTCTAATGGTGCGTTTATTTTCACGCAATTTTATATTCCTCGTCAATTCTTTTCGAAATAAAAAAAACGAAAGAATATTTTTTATCGATGCGAGGAGAGATAAAAATAATTTTGTGAACCGTATACTCTTTTATTAGACTGTTTATATATTTATCTTTTCTTATTTTAATGTTTGTATAAATACTTTGAATAAATGATGATATCAATATTGCGTTTTTTATTTTATTTTCATTGGCTATAAAAAAGATGGCACTGGGCTCGATTGTGTTTCTTCTAGAACTAAAATCGGAAAGTAGTCCGTGTGAACGAAACAGGGCAATACGCTAGAGCAGAGTGTGAGATGACCAGTTGTCCCTTTTTCGCATTAAAACTGCCCGCCAAGGTCAAATCTACACCACACGAAATATCCTCATAGGGCGTTTACACTCTCGCGTGAGGCGCGAGGCGAGACGCAAAACCATATCAGTAAACAAATGGAACAGAGGCAACGCTTCTAACGAGCGTACAAAATGTTTACCTACTTGCTTTGCCTCTGTTCCGTTTGTTTACAACATGGTTTTGCGTCTCGCCTCGCGCCTCGCGCGAGAGTGTAACCGCCCCATCAAATTTATTCGGACGAGTAGTATACGTTCGGCAGGTAGTATCATTGATTTTATATTATAAAATCAATGGTAGTATTTATCGACGATCGTTCGTTTCATATTCCGCTCTAACGTATTGCTCTGTCTCGTTCGCTTGGACTAATTTTAGTTTTAGTTCACAAAGAAACGCAATCGGGTCCACTGTCTGCTCTGAACGTGCTCTGAACCAAAGATAATTTCTCTGAACTGGAGGATTAATGATCGCCATCTGCTGGAATATTTCGTAATTACGTCAAATCCTATAAACAAGAATGCAAAGACATTCAAAGAGTTTACGCTAGGGGCGCTCAAAGTTTACATAATTAAATATGTAAATAAATCCGCATTCTCAGACGTATATTTTCTCGTAATTTCAAGAATGCACCGAGCGTTATCTTTTGAAAATAAGTTTTCCGCATACTTCATCTTTCTTCCGCGTTTAACGCCATCTATCGCCAAAGGTCTATCACTAAATCATTAACGGTCAATGTTTTTATAAATTGAATATGGGTCATCAGTGAAGCTACGCACACATGACCATTATAATAATTTATTGAACGTTTTCGCCGGCTTACTATCAGCGGGCTATCAGCCATTGTTGTACTACGGTGGAAGGACAGGTTTCTTCGTCGACCGCTTGACAGCAGCTTTGAGTTCATGCAGAATGGCGCGCAAGCAAAAGAGTTGAGAAGGCGCACCCAGAGTCGACTTAGCAATTAAGTCGACTTCATATTTTTGAGGTGGAATTGTCTTTACAAAGGCTCCCATACAAAAAAAACTGAATAGTAAGCGATGTGACGCTTTTGTCGTCCGCTGGTATTGGCGTATGTATGTCGTAGTCCGATGGCTGCGTCGCGAAGTATGTTCTAGAAATAGACCTTCGTCCGTTGCTATGCCTATTAAACTTAACTCAAATTGTGTGCTTAGGTCATCGAGCAGTTAGGGGGGGGGGGTAGGGTCTTGAAATTCCCTTCGCGCGATTAGGGAATCAGTTCGATTGATAATAAACTATTTTAAAAAAACAGCGATGGCCCATTTCTTCTAACACAACGGGCAAAAGGCTCTCACTTATCCAGGGCAAAATCCCTTCGAAATCGTGGTACCACATCATCAGCCATTTAGTCGGAAAGGAATATCGATAATTTGACGAATGTGGATTTATTGAAGCTATCATCGCAAGCAAACTCACTAAAAGATCTCTTTATGTCATATGGACTGCAGACGATGGTGGATTTTCCCACCAGAATCAACAAAACAACGGGCAGTGCGACTTGCATTGACAATATCTTCACTAATGTTTCAACAGACCATTCTTATATTCATAATGTCGTTATTACTTTTTCTGATCACAATGCACAGATATTAGAGACTTTATGTATTAAAAAAATGTCATATAAAGGGCATGTTTGGAAACGGCAGATAACTGATACAAATAAGGCTATATTTTATAAGCAAGTAGCAAGCGTGAAACTAGATTTAAACTCAGGGCCTGATAATGTTTTTACAAATTTCATTACAAAATTCAATCTTATTTTTGAGTCAAGTTTTCCAAAACGCCTATGTACATCTAAACAATGCAAGAAACCATCTTGGATCACACGTGGACTTCAAATATCACAAACTAAACTACAACTTCTACAAGATGTACTAAATCGCTACGAAAGCGGCTCCCTAAGATGCTACTACAATAAATATAAACAAGTTTACAGGATGACTGTTATATCCGCAAAGAGACTATCAATTAAAAATGAAATTCTTAATTCTAAAAACCAAAGTCGGACGACATGGGACATTATAAATAGAGAATGTAGGAACAAAACTACAAGAAACATCGAATCTATCGAATTACTACACAATCAGATAAAATACACAAATCCACAGGAACTTACAAACATCTTTAATTACCACTTCATTAATACATGTGATATCATTATAGACACGGCGAAAAGTAATCCAAGTGTGAGTCTACCGGATAGTTTGCCTGCCTCATTACACCTCTATCCGATCACAGAGGGTGAACTTAGTGCGTGTTTTAAATCATTAAAATCCAAGTCGGCTACTGACATATGGGGCCACTCCATGAAATTAATCAAGGATATATCGCCAATAATTACGCCCATCCTATTACCGATTTTAAATAAATGCCTAAAGCAAGGCATTTTCCCCACTGCTATGAAAACAGCAAAGGTTTTGCCGATATTTAAAAAAGGCAGTAAAACAGATATAAATAACTTTCGCCCTATATCTTTGTTGCCGTGTTTCTCAAAGGTCTTTGAGAAAATTATATTTAATAGAATAAATACTTTTTTAGATACTTTTAATGTTATTATAAGAAATCAATTCGGCTTCAGAAAGCATAAGTCGACCACTATGACAATTAGCGAGTTAGTAAAGCAAATTTTAGAATCACTTGACACATCTCAAAACCCCATAGCCGTTTTTTGCGATCTATCGAAGGCCTTCGACTGTGTGAATCACCAGATTCTTCTAGATAAACTAGAGAGGTATGGTATCCGCGGTAGAGCTCATAGCCTGATCACATCATATCTAAATAGGAGATACCAAATTGTGGAAATAAACAATGCTAAGTCATTGCCAAAATTAATTTCACGCGGGGTACCTCAGGGCTCTATACTTGGACCACTACTATTTATTATTTTTATTAATGATATCGATAGGACAATTACTCATTACACCTCTATCCGATCACAGAGGGTGAACTTAGTGCGTGTTTTAAATCATTAAAATCCAAGTCGGCTACTGACATATGGGGCCACTCCATGAAATTAATCAAGGATATATCGCCAATAATTACGCCCATCCTATTACCGATTTTAAATAAATGCCTAAAGCAAGGCATTTTCCCCACTGCTATGAAAACAGCAAAGGTTTTGCCGATATTTAAAAAAGGCAGTAAAACAGATATAAATAACTTTCGCCCTATATCTTTGTTGCCGTGTTTCTCAAAGGTCTTTGAGAAAATTATATTTAATAGAATAAATACTTTTTTAGATACTTTTAATGTTATTATAAGAAATCAATTCGGCTTCAGAAAGCATAAGTCGACCACTATGGCAATTAGCGAGTTAGTAAAGCAAATTTTAGAATCACTTGACACATCTCAAAACCCCATAGCCGTTTTTTGCGATCTATCGAAGGCCTTCGACTGTGTGAATCACCAGATTCTTCTAGATAAACTAGAGAGGTATGGTATCCGCGGTAGAGCTCATAGCCTGATCACATCATATCTAAATAGGAGATACCAAATTGTGGAAATAAACAATGCTAAGTCATTGCCAAAATTAATTTCACGCGGGGTACCTCAGGGCTCTATACTTGGACCACTACTATTTATTATTTTTATTAATGATATCGATAGGACAATTACGCCGCCAGTAAAGACGCTTCTATACGCCGATGACACCAGCTTCTTTTTTGAAAATAAAAACACCCAGGTCTTGGAAAAGCTGATAAACGAGCAGCTTCTTGTGGCTAACACTTGGTTTGAAAAAAATCAACTTTTCATAAACCCATCAAAAACGGTAGCGATGAAATTTTCAACTACTAAAAAGAGTGACAAAAATATTACGATTAAAATGGAATCAGAAAACATAAATATTGTCCGAAATACTAAATTCTTAGGGATCACTTTAGATGAAAATTTAAACTGGAATCAACATATCGATAATTTGTGTGCAACTTTGTCATCGGCAGTCTATGCTATAAGAAAGGTGAAATTTCTGGCTGGCGAACGTGCAGCGATCAGTGTGTATCACTCCTGCTTCCATTCAAAGATGTCTTATGCGATACTACTATGGGGTAATGCAACCGATACCCATCGCATTTTTGTGCTACAAAAGCAAGCCGTTAGGACAATTTTTGGTGTAAGCAGAGAAACACATTGCGCCCCTTTTTTTATTAAAGCTGGTATCCTTACCATGTCGTCTATGTACATATATCAGTGCCTTTTATACGCCAAAGAGAATATTTTAAATTGCGAGCTTCACTCCACTCGGCATAGCCATAATACGCGACATAAGAACAATGTGTTATTGCCTAAAGTACGCTTGACTAAATATCAAAAAACATTTTTATATATAAGTTTTAAATTGTTCAATGCTTTGCCATCATCAACGAAAAGACTTGAGATGGCAGCATATAAAATCTGCTTGAAAAATCAGTTAGTCAAACATGCCCTTTACAAACTGGACGACTTTTATGATATTGCGTCCACAATTGCTTGATTATAAATATCCATATTATGACTATACTTTCGAACTAAGTTTTAGATTTTATTGACATTGTTTTCAATTACGCATGTTTCAGAATTTTTCTTTTTATGGTATTGATTATTATTTGTTTGATTATTGATTATTTTGTAAATTTGACTATTTTTAAGTACCTAATCACCTCTGATTACAATTCTTTTTTTCCTTTTAATTAATCAAAGCGGTTTTATCATCCGGTAAATTATGATTGTAAAATTTGACATGTTCCTCAGTATTGTGAAATGCTTTTATGGAATGAATAAATGATGATGATGATGATGATGATGATGAGGATCGGATGCTTTTCTATCCCTTCGCACCTCCATCGTATTAATGTCCTCCTGTCTCCGCAAGGCGATTGTGGACACTGGGATTGCACGCTGGTCAACCTATTTTTTTACTACCCCATCTTCAACAAATATCCGATATTCATTCCAGACCTTATAAACTGTCAAATCCAAGTCCCCCTATGTTGTCTCCAAATGTTTTCTTGCTCTTGTTCCCTTAATAATGTCTCTGTATAATATATTAGTATATTTCATATTCTGTCCCCGATTATATCGTCCTCAATAACATGTTTCAATTTCTATGTCATCTTCTATATATATATTTGTATAATTAAATCGTTTGCTTTGTTTCGTTGTTTCCGTATTTTGCCGTCTTATATTAACAAACTAACTTAGATGCCCTCCTAAAACGACCTGGCAAAAAGGCATCGTATTTCGGTGATTGCCTATAAAAAACAAAAATAAGAAAGAAGAATCGGTAATAATTTATTTGACATGCGTTTCGATTATTATATTAGTATTTGTATATGTACTTTTAAGGATATTTTTTGAGACAATTTTTATTTTTATAGATTTTTGAAATTACATTTTGTTGGGATTTTGTTTGATTTTATTTGTTTATTCTATTTTATTTCCATGAATATTTCTTTAGAGTTGATGATTTTAAATCAACTCGTATTAGTTCATTTATATGATTATATTGTCTTAGTTTTGAATATTTTAAATTGGGTTTATAACTTTTTGTTATATTTTTATTTTTATTATTCTATTTTATGATTGCAATGCAGCATATCATTGCACTGCAAGCATTAGAATTATTATATTTAGTTCTATTCGGATGTAACTAATGGAAGTAGCTTTTGGTCGAGAGCCTGCTTTTAATTAGCATTTGTGTTTAATTGTTTGTTTTTTTTAGCACACATTCAAGACTATGCTTAAAAGAAGCATGGAAAACATTCTTAAAATCCGCGCATTACGGATAATTTCTGCAGTGCGCGTGGTTATATATAACTCTATAGTGTGGAAAAATCCGTGCGTTGACGCACCGCAGGCAATTTGCAGCAATCCACAGAATTTAAATCTGCACCGACTTTTTTTCCGTAGTGCGCTCGCTTTCATGTGATTCTATATAAGTCACCGATTTCCCGAAAATAAAACTCACGGAATGTTACCGCAAATGAAGCTGTCAACTACAACGGGCGAACCCGTCACCTCAGAAAATTTCAAAGATATTTGATCGTTGTGTCTCCCTTGAGGTGAACGTAGAAGACTTAGAACGGAAACAGTCCACTGTCTAGCTACGCCACTCGCCCGTAAGAAGCCAACGTCTTACCGTGAGAAACCGGGATTTCACCCAGCGGGTCGACACTAGCGCCCTTACTTCCAGTTACAGCCAGATTTCTAGGTCGCTTGCTCGGTCCTCTGCCTCGTGTAGCGGTGATTCGGAGTCTACCGAATCTATCGCGGACCACGGCGTCGTTTGCTCGGTTCTTCATCCGGTATCGTGTATCCGAATGGTTTTTTCAAAAGCGGCTGCCACAAGGTAAACAACCGCCCCCGCTCTATAGGAAACAAAGCCGTTTCCAGACTCCCCCGTCTATCTGTCGGAATGCACAGTCGATTGGCTAACGCCGCACTATGCACACACCGTCCAGGAGCGCCCGAACTACGATTCCCAGGGAAACTGGCCCGCAGGCACAGAGCCCTACCCGCGCTCGCACTTCTGTTTGGACGTTGCCGGACGGGTGTTGAGCTGTGAGTTCGGCCGTCCCTAACACATGTGTCATAATGGCTCAACTACACTAGGCCCATTAGCTCCCGGAATGTAACCGTAGTGACCGAAGTCAGGGTGAAGTCGATCAAAGTTACGATTCGACTCGAGTCGGTCTCAATGCTATGAGCGCGTCGCCCGCCACTCGATCGAGATACTTATTTTGATTTTATTTATTTTTGTTTAGTCGCATTTCGTTTGGCTTTCGAGTTGGTTTGTCGCGTGTCGCCTCGGCCCGCGCGCCGTTCGTTTTCGTGTCATGGAGTTTGGCTCGCGGCTTATTTTGGTGACAAGAAATGTCGTTGTCGGGTAGTTTACGCTCCACCGCTAATTATATGACAGGGAAGTGAAACGGTGTTTTCGGCCGCCGGAATCTGTGCGGAAAACGTGCTGCTTCTTCGAAAGCTGCCTGTGCCGGAGCTTTCTAGTTTGTTGTTACCGGCTTCGCGCCTACGGATTTCTTTCGGAAAAGGTTAAAATAATACTATTTTAAATAAAACTCTCTTTAATATGTATGGTTTTGTGACGGGCTTCTGTTGTTCTGTGGTGTAGTTCATACAAAACGTTTGCCGCCTTTTTTTTAAAAAGCTAAGTCCCATTTTTATGTATTTTTCGGCGGTTTAACCCCAATATCGGCCATCATAGATACGACCTCTTATTTAAAATAGAAATTATTTAAGTAAATATACGGAATTATTGCAGTATAGGTACCTTTCTCAGAAATCGAAAAAACAAAGAAATACTACTAGGTTAGATCATTGTAATGCTAAATGTGAAAGAAAAAAGGGTATTATTGCAGTATAGGTACCTCTTCTAGATTGTTGATTTTTTAACGTCACCAGACTATATTCACCACGCTGATTCCGAATCTGCAATAATATTTATTCGGTCTCAATAAATACGCGAGATATAGGCATTCAAAAAAGCGCCAAACCCATACATTTCGGTAGTTTAAAAAAAAAATAATACATAAACACCTATTTGGCGGTAGGTTAGGTTAGGTTAGGTTAGGTTTTTTTAAAACCACCTTAAAAACTGAGGTAAAAAAAAAATTTTTTTTTTTTTGTATGTAAATTTGGTTTCGAAAATTTACGCGTCCGAAGCTTTTTTCGGAATTATTGCAGTATAGGTACCTTTCTCAGAAATCGAAAAAACAAAGAAATACTACTAGGTTAGATCATTGTAATGCTAAATGTGAAAGAAAAAAGCTTCGGACGCGTAAATTTTCAAAACCAAATTTACATACAAAAAAAAAAAAATTTTTTTTTTACCTCAGTTTTTAAGGTTGTTTTAATAAAACCTAACCTAACCTACCGCCAAATAGGTGTTTATGTATTATTTAAAAAAAAAACTACCGAAATGTATGGGTTTGGCGCTTTTTTGAATGCCTATATCTCGCTTATTTATTGAGACCGAATAAATATTATTGCAGATTCGGAATCAGCGTGGTGAATATAGTCCTACTCCTATTAAATGGAATAAAATACACGGCTGCGGTTACAAAAAGTGAACTACTGTATTTATAATTTGTTTTATTACATTTTTTTAAAAGATTTGTGTTTTGCGTATTTAACCATATATGTATATACATTTATGTTAATTTATTGACATTTAGATATTTGGCCATTTAGACAACTATTTACTTGATATTTGGACAGTTACCCGATGACACTCGAGATGACATAACGATTCTAACAATACCACATACTTATAAATCCGTTCTAGCGTTTAGAAGTTATGGTGGAATAAAAAACGGAAAACATATAAATGAACCCTGAACACATTACACTCCTTTTTTATTAGGCAGTCGCGTAAAAAAACGAGGGTAATTTTGCAGTACATGAACCTTCTAGAATATTCTAGATTGTTGATTTTTTAACATCACTCGATTATATCGAAAAGTGTTAGTAGTACGCTGTTAAAATACCGCTTGCTGCGAACCCCTGAATCACTAGTCAATCAGTTCAGTTGCGTTCAATACGAAACTATCTGCCTACCTGCATTATGGATAGCAATATTTACAGGGAAACGAGCGGAACGATACGATGCGAACTCGGAATACGATGCGACAATCACCTCTATATTGCAAAATAGGGGATTCGCGCTTGTGGATTATATTTTGCGGTTATAAAAACTAGAAAATTAACAAAATAATAAAATAAATAATAATAATAATAATAATAATGATTATAAATTAAAATTAAAATAGAAATCATTAAAAATATATATATTTTAGATCTTTCCTGACACAACCTGACACAACCGTGGCACTCTAGTGTGACTCCCGAAGTGAGCTCGCCTTAACACAGGGGTGCCTAGCAAGGCGGGCTCGGCTGCTCTTTGCTTAGCATAATAGAAATATTATCATTTGCGTTTAACGTATGCGCTATGTAACCTAGGCTCAGACAGATGTATAATGTGTATATAACTTTAAAAGCATACGACGGCATTTTATAAATTGACATTTTATTTTCTGTTGTGCTCATGAAGTTGAATGTATATGTATATGTAAATAAATAAATAAATAAATAAATATTCCGAATCTGTAACAATCTGTATTCGGTCTCAATAAATAAGCGAGATATAGGCATTCAAAGATGCGTCATACCGATACATTTAGGTAGGTGAGTTAGTTTTTTTTAAATAATACGTAAAAACCTATTTGGCGGTAGGTTAGATTATTATTTTTTAAACAATCCTAAAAACTGTGTTTAAAAAAAACTTTTTTTTTGTATGTAAATTTGTTTTTTTTGTCTCTAAATTATACGCGTCCGAAGCTTTTTTCTTTCACATTCACATAAAAAGTGGCCGCTTTTTTTGTTATATAAAATCTTGGCATTTTTTTTTACGAAAATCGCTTCTGCAATCAGAAACACAACAAGACGTCAGTCAGTATTTTCGCCAAATTTTACCGAAAAATGAAAAAAAAACTTAGATTATTTAGCCTTTGCATGAGTTCTAGCAAGTAAAACCGGGGACGTGATTCCCTTTCATACCAAATATGCGTATCTATTTGCAATAGCCTGTTTATTTGTGCCTGCTCCTAATAACTCGAGAACCGGAATGCCGATTACATCGGTTATTTGTAAGTAAGTACCTATACTTTTCGAAATATTGTGCCTACAACAGGTCAGAGAAAATATGTGTTTCAATCTATCGAACAATTTTGCTGATAGGGTTCCGTACCTTTTTAAGTCTACCTATAAGAGTTCGCTATAAAGACGACGCGAATTGACTCATACCTCTTAGCTCAGCCACATATTACTCGTATTATATTTTTTGGTATTTTATTTTTATAATTGATTTGGTTTAATTTAAAAAATGAGATTTAATTGGTTCCATGTACCTACTTCGCTTGGAGTCGGAGAAATCAGTGAAAAAAATGCTAGAAAATGATACAAGAACCTTTTTTACCAGTCGTAAAATGTGAGTTTTTCAAAGTGGTACATCATCCATAGATAATCTTCAATTCTGCGTCTTGTAAGTATTTTTTATGACGTTAGCGAAGATGTTAATACACAGATATATTAGGGGATAAATGATATATTAGGAGATACATGATAATGATAAATAGACTTCACTAAGATACTGATGTAATTTTTGTTGTATAACAGTCGAGGAAAACCTATAATTATAAAATTGTCAATGTTGAAATTACCACATGGAAGCTTTTGTGAAAGCGATACATCTACTGCAAATGTATCGATTTGATAAAAACTCGACTTATCTAAGATATTAAAGAAGATTTGTGTCTATAAGGGGTCGTTTATTAGTCACGTGATGCCTAAGTAGATTTGAGTCTATAAGGGTTCGTCCATTAGTCACGTGATCCTTTTAGCAACTTTTTAACCCTCTCTTCCCCCTGGTGATTACGTGGTGAGTTTTTGGACTACCCCTCCTCCCATACCCAAGATTACAGAATATTTTTTTGGTACAAAGTATCTGTCATTTCATTATGGAAAATTAAGCAATTTGATAAAAATGTCCAGACAGACATGCAGGTTGTTTCTGACTGGCATAAACACAATAAAGCAACGCCTGGCAATGGCGAGTCAAGGCTACGCACCGTTTTTTGGTTTAGAAATCGCGCGTTCAACAAAAAAATAAATACACGTGATCTCACTACATCCCCCCCCCCCTCCTCCCCCTTGTGATATTTCGTGATTTTTTCCGAACCCCTTCTCCCCCCCCCCCCCCGTCCCCCTCGAGCCTCACGCGATTAATGGACGATCCCCAACCATCAGTTTGCGTTTAGATTTATAGATATCTGACTTAAAAACTTACAAATGTTTTATGAATAAAAATGTTCATCCTTTTTTTGTTTTTCATCTTTTTTTGTTTTGCAAAAGTTTTTTGCTGGTGTATCATTTAGAAAAAACTTTTCCCAATTTTGTAGAATAAGAGCTTCTGGAGGAATGCACCCAGGTAGGAATAATGTTATAAAATACCAATTTTTGGACATATTATTGTTTCGGCTACAATCAAGCACAAATAAGCTATGAAATTGTCGAATCAAAGCATTGCCCAGAAAATTCTACATTTATATAACACATTTAAAAGAATTGGTTGTCACACCCGGAAGACTTTCCCGGCAAGAAGCCGAGTAGGTACCTACTTATTTCATCTGAATATTAATTTCGTAAATAAAATCGATGAGCACCCTAGCCGGCGAACGAACCCGTTTGGGTTCCGTTACACAACGGCCTCAAGCGGCGCGGTGCGTTTCTCGGCTAGCCTAGGATAAGCGTTAATATTTGATTAAAATGTATGGCGGAATTTAATTTTTATTAGAGCAGCTTGTATGTATATGCGATATTCTAACCAAAATTACACAGTATGCGTTCGGCTCAACAAGGCATTTGTGTACCTTGTTAGGCCGATTGCATTTGAAGTCTCTAATTCCAATATTTCGAGGATGATATAATGACTAGTGCGCCCCCTGATGGACCGATTTCAACCGCAATGTTTTCAACTTTTGCCGTGACCGAAATATTCTGCCTCCACACCAAATTTCAGCTCAATCGGATCAAGCGTTTGATCGCCATCGTGGAGGAATACATACAGACAGACAGACAGGCAGACTCACAGACAGACTTCAACCTTGAAATGGTCTAAATCGTCTCAAGGGGTTCAAAATAAATATTTCCGTCATCTCGGAAAAAAAATGCGCGTTCACAATACATACTTTACCTTCTGGGCGTTTGTCGGACCGGGAAAATAATTACCGCGTAGAAAAGTCAGTTTCGAGTATTTTTAGTTTCTGTGAATATGTGACCTTTCTTATACTAGTAATAAAAAATCAATAATTTGCAACCTTTTTTTACGTTCGCGAGGCTTGCTCATTTCTCAAAAAATATCACATAATATTTCTTTTCAAAAAATTCGAATAGAATAGTGAAGTGATAGGTTTGGGGGAAGGGGGCATCTTTTTGGTGATCACGCACAATAGTAGATTGTATCACAAGGGAGCAAAATAATATTTTTACGGCGAGGGCGCTTTTTTGAATTCAGAGCGAAGTGAGGGATTCTAGAGTAGAATCCCGAGCGTAACGAGGGATTCATTAGTAGAATCCTGAACGTAGCGAGGGATTCAAAAAGCGCCCGAGCCAAAAATATTTTGCGCCCGAGTGATGCACTCTCTTTTTCATCACCCTCTATGAGATTTTTTTTTGCCTCAGTTCTAATGCTTTCAGGAGTTAAATCTATACTTTCACTGTCACTTGAAGAACTCATTTTTCAAAACAATACGATGAATTTCTTACAATCCGTGAAAATTTTCGAAAACGCGGGCGACAAAAACAATTGACGTTTGTTTTTTTTTATTCAGCCGGCGCGGCGGCGCGACTAGGGGCCGCCGTACCAGCCAGTCTTTATTCAAACAATATTTGCGTTCGATTTCTTCGGCGCTGAAGACTAAAATGTTCCAAATTCAAAAATTGCGCCGCAAAGATAAATTGCGGTGCACTTATTCAAAAAGTGAGCCGCAAAGATATTTGCGGCGCACTTATAAAGTTTCTTATAGAAAACACTACTTTTAGGCGCACCAAGTCGTCCTTTTCGAATAGATGGGATGAAAACGGTATTTACATACTGTTTTATGATTCATTGGATCCTTTGTATCACCGCTTTCATATTGTTAAATATGCCCATTTATACTTATGAATGAAGATGCCTTCGCATCTTTCGACATTGGCGAATCGCTTGTTTGGACGCAGGCGAGAAATTTCATCGGCGCCGACCTCATTACACGTACTGTCGAATTTCGTCAATCGAACAATAATGCCAATAAATTGTTTGGCTCCACTCGACAGACGATGATCGAAACGAAGAAAAGAGAAACACTCCAACAGAAACAATCTGCGCCCGGGCAAGCAATCTATACTAAGATTATAAAGAAGTATTTTTTGTAAGTTTACGTCAATCGCTCGACATTCCGACAAAGTCATAACCGATTTGTGCATTCCGACAAAGTCATAACCGATTTTTTCAAACTGCTATCTATTTTTAAAATTAATTTCTTTATCATAAAAAAATACGTACTACATATCGCAGTTTCCCACTAAGGACAATTTTAGCCGGTGCTACGTAACGTTTAGGAAGAGGGAGGGGGGAGGGGGGTACAGAAAGACGTTACGGCGCGTTACATGATGGGGAGTGAGGGTCAAAAAATCTTCAAAAATTGCGTTACGTAATACTTGAACGCCCCCTTTGTAAGTTTGTTTATATTGGGTAATCTTTGAAACTACTCACCCGATTTCAAATTATTTCACTAATGGAATGCTTCATTATCGATGAGTGCTGTATGCTATATTTTATTGTGATAGATATTGGTTTTCAATAAGAAATCGCTATATTTGTAAATTAAGTCGGAAAAAATGAGCTGGTGAGTTGCTTTATCGGCGTGCGCCGAAGAAACGGTTTGATATTTGTGAAAACAATATACCACAAAATCATTGGCCTCAAAGAAATCTATAAAAAAGTCAATGACAGCTAGTATCCAACGTTTATATTTAAGCTACAATAACTGCTTTTATGTCTCAAAAAGTAAGAAAAATAAGTAGGCAGAGTTTGTTGAAGATTCAAACTGAATCACCGCTGAATATACGCCAGGTAGAGGCCGCGCAGACGACTTTGGACCCGTAGCCAGTCGGAAGGTCGGAGGTATCCTAATGGTTATTCTAATATATAATAAATATATTAAATATATAAATTATATACATGTATATAGTCCGTTGTAGTCGACACCTCCAAGTACAGTACACTAAGAAAAACACAGTACCTACACTACAGCGAAAATCCACCTTTTTTTTAATACAAAGGAGCTCAATGAAATTTTGAAAATATTTTTACTGCTTACATACATAGAAATAAATTCGAAATTTTGTTTAATATTTTTTTTTCCAGCTATTTTCGTAAATTTCTAAAATATCGCCTGCCGAGGATTTTGTCGCTTGAAGTGTACAAAACGTTATAATGAGAAATAAGAATTTGAGGTTTTAAACTTATTTTCCCTTAGTGGTTTTAGTTATTTAATAATAATAATAATAAACTCTTTATTTGCACTTAAAAAGTATACAAAAAAGGCGAGCTTATTGCCACATGGCAATGTCTTACAGCTAACCTAAACATAGTGGTACATGCGCGCATTGTGAAAATAAAGATTATTACATAACATACAGACAAGTGGAAGGATTTAAGACTAATAGTGCCCGAGGAGAGGAAATTGGGGGAGGAACAGGAGAGAAAGGGAAGAACTGGTTACTTCTTAGAAAGGTAGTAATCCTTAAGGTGAGTCTTAAACGATGGTAAAGAAGGCGAGTTTCGTATATTTGCTGGGAGATCGTTCCAGAGTCTTGCACCATGGACACAGAAAGAATAGGAATAGAAATCACTATTATGACTCGGAATTTTTAATAAACTGTCAGAGGCTGACCGAAGTACGAGACCGTGGGAACTTAGTGGTTCAAAAAGCTCCTGGAGATAGGATGGTGTTAGTTGGGTGAGTACACGATATAGGAGAGCCAGTATATGAACATTTTATTTACTCGATAGTGGTTTTTTATTTTGACAATTATGAAGGTAAAGTTCTGCATTTAAAGTTAAATTTATTTAACAAAAGCCCTGCTTGATCTGCCATATTAAAGAAAGGAATAAGATGGCCATTTAAAAAAACATGCAGTCAAATAGGCTGTTTATAAAAAAAAAACTTTTTGAGAAATTACTTAGAGTAAGGTTTTGTCGGTTAAAAATGGCGTCCATTTTGTCAAGTTCTGAGTGAACAGAGCGGTAGCATTTATTTCAAACAATCCAGTGATATCAATAGCAAAGAATGGCCAAAACAGTCGATAGCTTAATCATTCGGTATAATAACGGAAGTTGGTGGTTCATACCAGCGGGGTTTCGTTTTAATGATATTTTTAGACAATTAATTTCCAAGAAAGGTATCTCCCTGTTATTATTGTACTTACAGAACACCATTAGTAGAGTTTCACTTCTTGTTTGTATCCAACGTATTCGAGACAACGCAACCATTTGTCTTTCTGCGTAAACTTTTCGGTTTGTGTCAACTTTTCAATTGAAGTAAAAAAATAGTATGAATGTTTCTTTATTTATATTACTAGCTGACCCGGCGAACTACGTACCGCCTAACAGTCAATGAATGTCGTGTTACAGATTACCTGAACTTAATTTATGATTTTATGAAAGTAATACAAAACAATGAATACAAAATAAATATTAAGTTCACTACTTTACACAAAAAGAAATATAAAAGTACAAAAATTATGTGATTGAATTAAACTATTTATTTATTGTGCAGCATGGGATGCACTCGGTTTAATTCTCTTCATTGAAGCACCTTGTGATATAATACGACATTTTTTGTTTTTTTATCCGGCGCAAGAACAAATAAAGCGGATGATTTGCCGACACATGAACATGCCACGTACAACTGACCATGCAGAAAACACAGATTTACATTTTGTATGGGAAAATGTTTTTTCTTTAATTTTAATTTTTCATAAATTTTTGTTTTTAATAGTTATTCTGCTATTCGTAACGGAGACAAATACAACAAATAAAAAACCATGAAAATCGGTCCAGCCGTTCTCGAGTTATAAGTATTCGAAGAAACCCGACTTTGTTTTATATGTATAGATTTGGAAAGGATTTTCATATCCCGCAGTGCAGCCCTCTTCCTCTGTCATGCAAAATCTTGGTCGCAAAATAGAAACGAATGCCCTGACACCATAAAATAGTGGTTAACAAGTATCTGAACATGTATCTGCATGTGGTTAACATTGTATCTGTACATTAGGCCCCGGTAAAGAGTATTTTCGTTGCCTCTCATTGTATGCGTGGTGAATCCGTTTTCCGCTGAGGGGTGATCATCGGGTGCTGTTGAGCGGTTTGCGCACCGTGTGGCGTCAGCCAATCGACTGTGCACTCCGGCGGTTAACGGGACGTTTCTGGAAACGACATACGGTTTCCTTGTCAGGCACTCTCAAAACGACCATTTGGCAACCCGATCATGCTTGAGCCGTCGGGCAATGGACGGCATGGTCCGCGATAAATTCATACCGAATTGCCGCTGAACTAACAGTTAAGAGTTTCAAGGCGATAGGTGAGGGCAGCAAACCCCGCCCACCGCCCGGGCAGTTATAACGACGAGGGTCGTCTTGTCTGCCCAGGATGTCGTGCTACGACAACCCTGCGCGTACCAGAAGGGTAAAACGCGCAGGGGGTGAAATAGGGTAAACCACCCCCCCCCGTACCGCCCCGAGAACCCATTTATTCGAAAAATAAAAGTTATTTACAAAACAAAATAAAAATTTTCAAAATAATACAAAATTTACCGAAGAAAAAAGAAAAACAACAAAACCGTAAATTTAGGAGCCGGTAAGCGGGGTAGAGGACGCTCTAGAACAATGAAGGTGAAGGCGCGCTGTCCGTGGGCAGGTCTCGGAGCAGCCACGGGGGGGAGGAATCCCTGGATCCTGCAAAGAACGAAACGCCCCATCGGGGCGTTTCGTTCTTTGCAGGATCCAGGGGTAAAGAGACGGACACAAAGACGGGCACTTCGGGCTGGAAGTAGCCGCCGAATCACGCCACCAAGGAAGAGGGTACCCCCTGGGGGGTATCCCGAAGCCTCATGCTTTCCCAAGAAGCCACCCAGTGCTCCACAAACTCGCCAAACGACTGGAAGCAGCTCCTACAACTGACCAAATCCGGGTACCAAATCGGAGAACGCCCAACGCACGCTGAACTAACAGGTAGATGCCGCGCAAGCGATTTCGGACCCGTCACCAGTCAAGAGGACGGAGAAATCCGGCCATAACTGGTAGTCGGGGCGCCAGGCTGCACGTTGGGTTAACTGCTCAGTGCCATGCGGTAAGTCGTTGATGTCTGACGGGCTAGTTGGCCTAGCTAGAAGGTGGACTGTCTTCATCCCAGGTTAAAAGAAAGAAGAGTGCAGTGGATCGATTTCAACCTAAACCTTTTTAATGATGCCTATATGCCAAATTTTTGATTAATCGGATGAAGCGTTTGGGCGCAAACGTGGAGGAATACACACAGCAGACAGACAGACAGTAGGGCGGTGTCGACTACAACGGGTGAACCCGTTACCCCAGCCGTGGAATAAGCGTAGAAGACTTGGGGACAATACAATCTACTGTCTAGTTCACCAGCAACCCGTTAGAGACCAACGCCTTACGGCGAGGCACCGGGAAAGGTAACCAGCGGGAAGCCTCACCCCCTAACTACCAGTTTTGGTAGGATATCTCCGTCTGGAATTATCCTTCAGGATACCTCCGTCCTCCCAAACGCGGACCTGGGCGTTCTTTGCCCGTAGTGCCACACGGGATCGAGTGGCCCAAGGTCATTTCAAAAGTGGCATGACAACAAGTCAACGTCCATCTGCTTAGGAAACAGTATATTTCCATATTATCGAGACCCTTTCAGAAAGTAGTCAGAATGCACAGCCGATTGGCTGCGCCGACCGGTGCGCAAACCGTCCTGTGGCGCCGAGATGCAATCCCGCCGGGAGAAACCGGTCCACCAGCTCTGAGGCCTGAGCCACAGGAGTCTTACCCCCCCCCCCCCGGGTAAGACTCACAGACAGGTAAGCAAACAGATAGACACACAGACAGACTTCAAGTCTAATACTTTCTCTCCTGGTCGGTTGGTGGCCCGAGAAAGTAATAGTAAAAAATATTTTATGACTATTTATCAAACATGTACTTCTTTGTTATGAGGGGTGATTCTTGAAAGAAATATTGTAGTATGCTAGATTAGTGTATGACCCATGCAAACAGGCTATAGATAAATCTAGTATTCTAAAGCTAAGAATTAGCCCCCAAATACGGTTAAGATACGTATGTATGTCCATATAACAATATCACAAATCAACTGATGTGTTTTAATTCTCATTGGAATGTTACCAGCATTCACCACTCTAAAAGGAGTCATTAGTCTTAGGCCGTTATAATAATTGCCGATCCAATTTTGAATTGCCAACAAATCATAGGATATGTTAAGCGCCGCCAAAGAGGACCCCAAAATTGGCAATACAACCCACTCAAATTTTGGTGGGTAATTACAGAGAAATGGCTACACCCACGAGTAGTTAAAATGTTCATTTTATGAAACTCTTTGAGTTACGGATGACTTTTTTTCATCGTATTTGTCATGGTTTGAGCATGGAATTAGAAAGCAATGTAAATCATCATCATCATCATAGAGTTTCGTCTAACATCGCTTCATATGACTACAATAATAATTGCTGAAATATTACGAATTATATACGGGCTCGTAACTTTAAACAAGGAAATATATTAGAAATAATTAAAACAGGACTGCCATTTCAGAAAGTCAACTGTTGTATTTATAGATATTTTTATTTAGTTTTTTTTAAAATAAAATATTTGGATGTATGTATTTATTTATGTATATTTACATGTATATTTCTGGAATGTACTCAATTAGACCTTTCATTTGACACTAAACATTATATATTTATGTTAATTTATTGACATTTGGACATTTAGACAACTACTTAATTGATACTTTGGTTAGTTAATGTACCCTATGACAATCAGGATGATATAACGTTTCTAACAATACTACACACTTCTAAATCGGTTTAAGCGTTTAGAGGTTATGGTGGAATGAAGAAACGGAAAACATACTATATGAACCTTGAACACATTACACTCCTTTTTTGTCGGGCAAATGCGTAATTAACGCATAGGTGGATAAAAGTCTCAAATACATTATGATTTAAAGTCTCATTTTGTTTTAGTCCTAAATACCATGAAAATTACGTGACGAAAATTAGAAGAAAAGATCAAAAATACTTTTACTGGGATCGTATTCTCACCCATTTAAAACATTTATTGTAAAACGTAGCCTATTTAATATCAAAGACAAATTAATCGAAGAACTTTTTCGATGAATTAAAACCTGTTGTGTCTGTACAAGTTATTCAGCAAAACTTAAATATTTTAATTGTTTTAGATTTCGGAACACTAAATATCAACGAATTACTATACTAGCGCGGGAACATGGGCGGGAATACCGTTCAACGCGAACTGTCGATCTTATTAGTCAGGATATCGTGCAAGACGGCTATGCCCGGACTATCGTCGACTAACCTAACTAACACCCACAGATAAACTGTTGACAATTTTCGCCAAAACTATACGTGATGGTTAAATACATACAGATTCATATTTTATTTTATTAGCATTAAGTACGTTCATCTTTTTATGTAAATATTATCAAGGGGGTGGCTTTCTGTGCCGACTATGTAATCATTACTAATGTAGCAGACAATGCAGTAGATATATTATAATATGATCAAAATGGCCACTAAAGTTGCACCGAAAGTCACCCTATCATAATCTTCAGCAGGTAAGCCTTGCAAACAAAGCTATATTTAAACGAAATGGGTATTAAAGAAATAAAAAAAACATTGCTAACAACTTCAGCATTTTTGGCATAGCTTTTGTTGGTGGGTTTTAATAAGATTAATAGTAAAAAGTATCTTTAAAAACAAGCTTTTATTAAAATGTTCTGAAAAGAAGAATGAACGGGCTACCATAATTGAAGGCGTATACAAAATTTTGTGTATTGCGCTGTTGAGCATTGAGGAGTCCCCTCGTCGGGAGCTAACACTGGTGCAGTAGCCATGTCATGGTGGAACCTAGAACGGGCTGAATCATAATTTAATGCTGTACAAAATTTCTTGTCTGTGCTGTTGACCGTTGAGGAGTTTCCTCGTCGGGAGCCAACCCTGGCCGCAGCAGCCCTATCGCGGTGAAACTATCATTATTGAATGCTTATACAAAATTTCTGTGCTGTCGACCGTTGAGAAGTCCCCTCGTCCCATATATTAGCTGGAATTCATCATGATGGCCAATATATTGACATCTTATCAAACCATATGATACGGGATCTCCACAAGGTCTATCCTTCTAAGCTTTTATGAAAATGCTCTATCCCGAGACAATCCTGGGCGCAGCAGCCATGTCACGATGAAACTTAGAATGGGCTATCATAATTGAATGTGTATACAAAATTTCGTTTCTGTGCTGTTGACCATTGAGGAGTCCTCTCGCCGGGAGCCAACCTTGGGCGCAGCAGCCATGTCATGCTGAAACTTATAACGGGCTATCATAATTGAATGCGTATACAAAATTTCGTTTCTGTGCTGTTGACCGTTGAGTTTCCCCTCTTCGGGAGATAATCCTGGGCGCAGCAGCCATGTCATGGTGATACTGAGAACGGGCTATCATACATGAATGCGTATACAAAATTTCGAGTATGTGCTGTTGCTCGTCGGGAGCCAATCCTGGGTGCAGAATCAGGTCATGCTCACCATAAAAATGCATTGTCATCGGAACTGAACCAATATGTAAAATGTCAAGTTCATAGGATAAGAGGAAGTGGTCAGATTCAGTTTGTCAGATTTGACCTAAACAAACTGACAAACATTGCAAGGTTGTTAAAATGAACAATTCTCGGTGTTTATTTGCGGTATGTATTCTAGTCGTTTCTGACGGGACCAAACATTGTATACAACAAACTCTTCGTTTTCAGTGTCAAAGTTATATTTTTGTTTTCTCCGTGCTTTCATAATAATGTAATTGTAGTCCGACGTTGTCTTCAATCTATTTTAGACGAGTAGGTAATATTGTACGGGTGATATTGTACGATTTCAGTTATGCGCATCCCTAGAGCGTTACATTTAATTTCAACGAGAGTAATTCGATATAAGTTTTTTCCTCAGTGTCAGGTTTCAAACCTACATGGCCAGTTCGCCGTCACACTCATTCATAGGTCGAGTCGATCGCCAACTCACTCCATCGATAGTCCCAGATATCCGATATCTGCCAACATAATATGAATGCTTTGATATAAACGAATTATCATTTTGTTCTGCATGGCAATAAATCACATATTATGATATAGATGTGATGGAAAGGTGAAGATTTACTACTAGGAAAGTCGTAGGTTAAAATGTTGCCAGTTGTGGAGAAAAACTAAATTTAGATTATGGTGGAGAGTGTGGAGAGTTTCGCCATTAGTGAGAAGGGCATTGTTACACTACGTATTGTATCTAGAGGGACGAAATTTCGCGAAAAGAAAATTGAAAATATCGAAATTTCGCTAAAATTCACATATACTGCATATAAAACAACTTTTTAATAGAACTAAAATGTATATTTAACTAGCTGACCCGGCGAACTTCGTACCGTCTAACGGTCAATGAATGTCGTGTTACAGATTAGATGAACTTAATTTATGATTGTATGGAAGTACATAATACAATGAATAAAAAATAAATATTAAGTTCACTACTTTATTAAGATAATAACACAAAAAGAAACATAGAAGTACAAAAATTAAGTATATCAATCGCGTGTCAGCATGACAAGATTGAATTAAACTATGTAATAATTGTGGTCCGAATATTGTGGATATATCTTGTCGATTCGAAACCTTTATTTAAATACTTTCTTTAATTTGAGGGGAGAGTTTACCGTATCTACGGGATGAACAGTTACGAAACCCATGAACATTTTGTATGGCAAAAAGTTTTTCTTTTATTTAATTTTTCTGTTAATTTTCCTATGTTTTTAATAGTTATTCTGCTATTCGGGACGGATACAAATACAACAAAAAAAAAACCATGAAAATCGGTCCAGCTGTTCTCGAGTTATAAGTGTTCGAACAAACCCGACTTTGTTTTTATATACGGGGTGTTATTACCTACTGCACGGGCTTTTTTTTGTGGGTGAATCAGTACAACGAAGTAAGCAACTTTTAATAAAAAATTTTGGAAAAAACTGAAGATTTATTTTTTTTTTAATTTTTTTATTTTGTTTTTTTTAAAATTATTATTAAATATTATGAAAAGCTATGATCACGATGCGCTATCTAGCGGTTGGTAAAATGTCGCTGATATTGTTTATTTACGACTTTTTACCTACCGCTAGATGGCGTAGCACGCTCAAACGCTTCTCAAACCTTTGTTTAACAGTCAACTTCTTCAAATTTTCAAATTAAAAAAAAAAGCATAAAATATTATTTTTCCAAAAAAAAATAATTTTTTTGTTTTTTTTTCCATTTTTTTTAATTTAAAGTTGCTTACTACGTTGTACTGATTCACCCACAGAAAAAAAATCCTGTGCTGTAATAACACCCGATATATAGATATTAATTAAAAGCTAATACTGTTGTTGTACTTCCAATATTTGACCATTTATAATCGTTCTGTCCGTAACGGCGACATTACGTTCTGCTTCTACGCTGTTCAACTAAATGCGTTGAAGTAACTAACTCTGTAACGTTGTTTCAGCAAAGGTTAAAAAGCAGCATTTAGTATCCCAGAATATGTTCTTAACACTGGAATCTTCATTTCTATTTACTGATTAAAGCATTAGGCGATGAAAGTGAGTATACCGATCAATCAGCTTATTTTGGGAAAGTTCTCTAAAAAAAGGATTGATCACAGACATGTTGACATATTGATCAGTTATTTTGCAGCCACAGATGGGCAAAATAACTGATCAATATGAAATTAGGCTTTATTTGTTGTATAGAAATTCTCATCTGCAGAGAAATTTTCGTGAAACTTATTTCAGGTGCGTATTTTCGCATAAATTCGCATCTATTTCGTAAAAACGAAAATTCGGTGCTTTTATCGTATAATATTTAACGACCACAATTTAAATTCAGGATTTAAAATTTGTCCATGAAATAAGAATTAGATATTAATTATTTAAATAAATCAAAATAAGAATACAAAAAAATCTAATATTAGGTCCTTACCTATGTAATTACTGTTTTTTCATACTGACCACGTTGAACTTGAATAACTTAGGTTTGAGTTGGAATTTCAAATTGCAGTAAATTTTAATCCAAGGCCATGTTATTCTTTTTTTAAGAATCGTCTGTTTATTTGTCTTTCGGTCGTTTGGTTTTGCTCAAATATTTTCTTTTGTGCAACCATGGTAAATTTGAAAATTTGCATTTTTTTCAAATATGTGTTTTCTATTACTGCTTCTTGTAGTATGTCTGCCTACAGTTACCGTAAATGTGTACTGTTAAGAACTGCATACAATGACGAAGAAGCTCGCGATTAAATAACCGAGCCTGGTCAATCGCTCATAGCCACTGCACCTGCACGACTTTCCAGATTTCATTGCAAATAGTTGCAAGTTTGCAGGAGTTGCGGCTGGAGACTGTTAGTCACCCACCGTACATGCCAGACCTTGCTCCAATAGAGTTTTTTTTTCAGAATTTAGATAACTTTTTACAAGAGAAAAAAAATCAACTTTGAAGAGTTAGTGAAATACGCTTTCAAAGCATTCATTGGTTTCTGTTCACGAGAGTTTTACAGCAGAGAAATTAATCAACTCCCATTAAAATGATAAATCTGCATAGATTATAGGGGTCAACATTTGTATTAATTAAATATATATTTTTCAAACAAAATTTTTGGCCCTAAATTTCGTTTATAGAACAGCAACTTCCTAACATAGTCACAACATCTACTTTAATTTATCAATCTATATTACAGCCGCAGTTGTAGCTGAGTGACGGAGGTGGTGTAGATGACTGGGGTTACATCAGCCACATCGCGAGCTAAGCTGATGCTGTACGGATGACACATGCCCAGTGATAGACAGCGAGAGTGTACCATCGTTCGAATTGTACTGAATAGACGCATGGTTTGGCGCTAATGGACGGATACGTCACATTAACGAAACTAATGTTATGTATTTCAGCCTTAGGCGTAATAAAACCGAAATACATGTGACCGTGAAAAACGAAGAATTAACTCAGGTATCTTCGACGAATTTCTTGGGGTTCATAATTGATAACGGCGATGGCATCTACATATTGATGATTCGTACGATAAATTAGTAAGAGCGTGCTGCGCACTCTATTACATAACTGCATTTCTCGATTTATGGTACCTGCGCGGCGCATGTGTTATTCTGCATGATACTTCGATGCTACCTTACTACGAGTAATGGGGGCGTGCAGCCGACAGGTAGAGATCTTTGATTATCCAGAAGCGTACTAATCGTACAATAGCGCGTGTATCGCTTGATACGAATGCAAGGCCTCTGTTTAAAGATCTGTGCATAATGACGCTTCTGTCCATCCATATAATGGAAGTACTGCTGTACGTTCGCAGAAATCTCACCGAATTGGAAGCGGATGGTGTGCATCACTACTATCCGATATGATCCCGAAGCAAGCTGCGTTCTTTGAGTCATGCATTATCCAAGTCGGATATTGCTAGCATATGTCGCATACAAAAGTTTACTACAAACTCAGCGATCATGTTTTGACAATCGCAATCTTTTGGCGTGTTTAAGAAGTATCTCACAGGCTGGAGGAATATTAATTGTATGATGATTAAAATCAATAGCGTTAATGAGTTTTTTTGTAATGTGTTTAATTATTATTTTCTCGCGTTTTTTTACATTTATTTCTTTGCGTACTTCTTTATTATGATTTGTATACCATTATGCTAATGAGATGAATGTGAATAAATATGAATATTAAATATGGGACGCAGTATCTATCTACAAAAGCAAGACAAAGCTTATGATCGTCGCCCGACCAGCAGAACCTTAGATGATACCATTCATTCTCAATTTGTCATATCTTAGATCGCCTATCTAAAGGTGAAAGTTAAGGCGCTTCACTAGCAAATACAATCCTAAAACCAGTATAATGAAACTTAATTTTTTTTTTTTAAATAAGCTGGCATCCACATCACACAAAATACTTTTTGTGTGGAGTAAAGTGTGGAGGCATTACTATACCTCCACACTTTCCCAATATTTGTCATCAATTAAAAAGCCCAAGAATAATAACAAACCTTTCATAAAATCGAATCAAACTCCGTTATTGATCTCCCACGCCTCAATTAACTTTTTTATATCTAAGATCCTAAATGATAAACGCATAATAAACACATCAGTCACGTGGAACAAGCCTAATCACAGCTTACCGGATGTTTAACATTAATCATCGGATTAACTGAGAAAAATGTCATCGACCCTAATCGAGAGAATACGATAATAGAAATTCATTTGTTGGCTGTAATATAAAAAGATTTAAAGTGAAATTTTACGATGTGTAAATCTGTTATTATAATATATCTATTTTTAACAGTGAATTTTATTGAAAATTATTCACTTCGATGGATGAAACGAGAGATTTGCAACTGGGTGGGTGAAAAGCTTGTAAATCAATAAATGACGCAACGGTGTCAGATTTTACTTACTCGATTTTTCGACAGGCTGAGAGACACCAAGAATGGTAAATGAGGTAAACTATCAACTTGGGTTGTCGACTACAGCGGGCGAGCCCGTCACCTCAGGAAGTTTTAACGATTAGTCGTTCTATCTCCCTGGAGTGAGTGCAGAAGACTTAAGGACAAAACAGTCCACCATCTAGCTACGCCACAAGCCCGTAAGAGGCCAACGCCTTAACCGCGAGATAGCCAGGAATGTTACCCGGCGGGCCGACACTCACGCCCTTACTTCCAATTGTGACCAGATTACTCCGGTCTCTCGATTGGTTACGAGTTCGAGGTCGCTTCCGGTGTTTACCGAATCTATCGCGGACAACAGCGTCCTTTACCCAGGATCGGATGGCCGATGGTCATTTCAAGAGCAGTCGCCGTAAGGTCCGCAACCACCTCCGCTTTATAGGAAACAGTACTGCTTCCAGACTCCCCCGACTGTTAGTCAGAGTGTTTCACTTCGGGCTGGGTAGTCGTCGCTGACGCACGCGTTCGCGACACTTCTCTGCCTCGTAGTTGTTTTCACCTTCTTTTTTACCAGTTTTTCTGGTGTTTTTGCTTTGTTTGTGTGACCGGACTGTTGACGCTTCGTTTCCTGTCGAAGTTTCTTCCACAGGGCGGAAAAAAAAAAAGTGAATCCCCGAGATTAATAAACTTTGACAGCTGTCAGTGAAAGTGTACTGTGGTTTCCTTGCTGGCGAGTGTGCCGCGGGTGGCCCTCTGGGCGGGGCTTGAAGACAATCAATCGCCCCCGCTGCGTGCCGGGATATCGGCCGCCACTGTCGGGCGCAGCAGGCCTGCGCAGGCCTGCGGTGTGTGAGCTATTTAGCTGTGAGCAGTGTGAAAGGGCGTTTCTCGCTCGTTAAGTTTCAAGTTTTTGACCTGCGGCCGTGTGCGCGCCGCTGCCGTGAGCCTCCTGGTCTACGTGGTTAACTGGACTTGCCCCGTGGGCTCGACGGTCCCGTGAGGGATCTGGAGGATTCCTCTGGTAAATCGTTGCGTGTGAGCAGTGCGACAACGCGTTTCCTCGCGTTTCCCCGATGGCGAGTAGTGACCCGGGCGGTGGCGGCGATCCCTTCAGGAGGTCGCCGCGTATCCCGCGGTCCCCCCCGCCGGCCCCCCGCCCCCCGCCCCCCACTTCACCGCGAGGTTCGGTGGCCGGGGCGGTTTCAGGCGCGGTGTCCCCTGGGCGAGGCGCGGGGGCGTTCCCGCCCCTGCCGGTGCCCTCGCGGGTGAGTGGGAGGTCCGGGGGTGGTGGCGAGACCTCGCCGCCCCCCCCCCCCTTCCCCCCCTGCGAGCCGCTGCCCCGGCGTCGCCGCGCCGTGCGGAAGGGGAGGTTGCAATGATGACTCGCGCGAAGCGAAGATTGAAAAAGAAAACCCCTCCGAAGGCCAAACGAGCGAATATGGAGTTCAGCGACGAGGACGGCGAGAGGGAGACGGACACTGACACTGCGGGTGTCGGGGCGAGGGCCACCGCCCCCCCTTCTACCAGAACTGTTGGTTCCCGCGCGCCCGCGGTGGCTGTGTCTACTCCTCCACCTGCTAGCGAGGCTAAGTTGGCGGTAAGTGGGGTGGAGGATGCGTTGGCCCGTATGGCGGCCATCACCTGCGAGGGGGATACCCCGACCCGCTGCCGCCTAACGGCGGATCAGAAGATGAGGTTGGCCGGGGAGACAGCGTGCATCCTGGGCCTGGTGTCCAGGCTTGCCTGCGATCTCGCTGCCGCCCACGGGCGGCTCGGGATCGCAGATGAGATCCTGGGGGGGATGAGATCGATGGAGGCCTCGGTGAGGGAACTGGTGGCAAGACCAGCCCCCTCGCTGGCTTCCACCCCGAGCTCGTCCTCGCCCTCTTATGGGGATGCCCTTAAGAGGGGTATCAACCTTCAGGTCGCGGGGAATCGGACCAGGGAGGTGCCTCCAAAGAGGCCCTCGGTCCTTATCTACCCCGCGATTGAGGATGCCGCAGCCACCTCGGAGGCGACCAAAGCGGCTCTTTTAAAGGCACTTGACCCTGCGGCCGACGGTTTCCGGCCGGTCACCGTGAGGAAGGTTGCTCGGGCCGGCGTGCTGGTCCAGACCTCTACTCCTGGGGGTCTGGAAAGAGTGAAGGCCGCGGGCGAGAAACTTCGCGGTGCGGGGCTGAGGGCCGTCGAACCGCAGGGTCGATTTCCGCGGATTGTTATCCACGACATTCCGCGGGACCTAAAGGAAGGAGAGGTAAAGGAGCTTATTTGGTCGCAGAACCTCGAGGGCCGCTGCTCGGTGGATAAGTCAACTGCGCTAGGCTCGACCCGCCGGGCGTTCGCGTTCGGCCAGAGGGACGGCCCTGTCGTCCAAAGTGTTTGGATCGTGCACCCGGCGGTGCGAGCGGTGCTTGTGGCGGAGGGGAGAGTGTTCCTGGACTGGGACTCTTGCAGAGTGCGTGACTACATCGGGGCGGTAAGGTGTTTCCGCTGCCACAATTTCGGGCACACCCAGGGGAAGTGCTCGCAGGAGGTAGTCTGCGGACATTGCGCCAGCAGGGGACACGAGAGGTCGGCTTGCCCTGCTAAGGAGGCACCCCCCAAGTGTGCCACATGCTCGGGTCTGCGAAAGGAAGCAGCTCACGTGACGGGCTCGTCGGGCTGTCCGGCCTATCAGCGCGCGGTGGACAGGGAGATAGCCACCACGAACTATGGCGGGGCATAGTCCCCAACTAATGATAAGTTGCGCGCAACTGAATCTGCAGAGAAGCCGGGCTGTAACGGCCGAATTCGGTCGCACGCTTGAGACGATGGGTATTGGAGTGGCGTTTGTGCAGGAGCAGTACACGTTCCTCGGTAAAACCCGGGGTATAGACGGGCGGTGCGTTGTGCTCGAGAAGGGGCACCGACCCATGGCAGGGATCGCGGTGAGTTCGTCTCTCCCGCCTCCCCTGTTCCTGGATCGGCTCTCCAGTGAGCACCTCGCCTGCGCGTCCATAGTTATCAACGATGTGGACTGCTACTTCATCAGCGTCTACTTCCAGTTTGGCGAGGCTGTGGACGCCTACATTGCTGAACTCGCCGCGGCCCTTGACGCTCTTCGGGGTCGGCCGGTAGTGGTAGCGGGCGATTTTAATGCCCGCTCCCCGTCCTGGCACGACGACGGCAACCTGGACCGCCTGGACAGGGTCGCGAAGGGAAGAGCCGAGGCTGTCGAGGAGCTGATAGCGACCTATGGGTTGCATATTGTCAACTCCCCCGGGCAGCCCCGGACCTTCTGTGGCCCAGGCGGGTCCAGCAATGTGGATTTGACGCTGTGCTCCCCTGGATTCGCCCGGGAGCTGATGAACTGGACCGTCCACGAATCGTCGTCTTCCTCAGACCATAGACTAGTGACCTTCGACATTGGCCGCCGTGTGAATCCCCCGTCCCCCTCGGAATGGGCGTACCGCACCTCGGATGTGGACTGGGACCGTTTTGGGGAGTCCCTCTGTGAGAGGCTCTCCCGGTTCCCGTCCCCTCACTCCAATTCGGCCGAGGCACTTAGTGTTGCACTTCATGAGGCAGTTGCCTCGGCCTGCGAGTCGGTCCTCGGTCGGAGGAGGCCCTTCGGCGGCTTTACGGCCCCGTGGTGGTCTCCGGAAATATCCGACCTTCGCAGGTGCTTCCGGCAAGCGTACCGCCGCATGGGGGAAGCCCGCAGGGGTTCTCTTCCCCCTGAGCGTGTTGAGGTACTTCGGGAGTCCCTGAGATCGGCTCGGAGCGTCTACCACGCCGCTATTAGGCGTGCCAAGACTGATTCCTGGCGCACATGGGTTAGCGAAGTTGGGAATGCAAACCCATGGGACATGAAGAACGTCATCGACAAAGGTGCCAAGCGGGGTGGGAACTACCTCTCTAGCATTGTCGAGGGTACTTCCGCCCCGCTTGACACCGAAGGCACTCTTTCAGTTCTCCTCGGTTCTTTGTGTCCATCGGATCGGAATGACAATGACGATCCCCACCACGCGCAGTTGCGGCGGCTTATTGCCGTAGACTCGCGCGTACCTGATCTGTCAGAGGTAACAGCGGACGAGGTCGGCACCATCATCGGGTCGCTATCGCGCAGAAAGGCACCGGGGATAGACAACTTTACGTCTGATATAGTGAAGCGGGTGTGGGAATTCGCAAGATGGGAGGTGACTGTCCTGATGCAGAAATGCATTAGGGACGGTCATTTCCCATTATGCTGGAAGGCTGGCCTCCTGCGGGTGATTCCCAAAGGTAACGACAAGCCGCGCTCGGATCCGAAAGCATACAGGCCCATCACGCTCCTTCCCATAATGGGTAAGGTGCTCGAAGTGCTTGTGCGCGAACGGCTGGAGAGGACTCTGTCTCCCCAGAACGAGCGTCAGTTTGGCTTTACCCGAGGGAAAAGCACGGAGGACGCCATCCTGTTTGCGAAAAACTAATAATAATAATAATAATGCTTTATTTAAGAGAAATTAGTACAAAAATTATGTCTTAAAAACTACCCAACTAGGTTAATGCCCGTACTAGGGTAGATTCTTTTCTTTTAAATTGAGATGCGCACGTAATTTTATACTGCAATTATAGAACTATGGTGATATTTTACATGTTTATATAATATTAAACATTATACATATATTATTATCATTTATATATAAATATATACATTTACCTACTTGTATTATTTACATACTATTATTATTTACATACATTTGCATTTACATACACGTATTTATTAGTAATATATATTTGTAATATTAAATTAAATTGATAACGTCGTTTTAAACGAGGATATGTGTAATAATTTCAGCTACTCCCTGCCGGTCTCAAACAGCCACAAAGTAAGTTTTCCCTTTTTCATATGTAAGCTTTTGCATTGTTTTAACTTATCCTGAAAGTAATTGTGGAGTTTAGGAGCTACACAACTAAAGTGCCTTTGCGCAAATTTAGTTTTGGTTTTTTTAATTACATGTTTTTCTGACGCGCAACCTCTAGTTAGAATCTTGTGGTCAGTGATGTTGTGTGTGTGCGGATTGTTGAGATAATAAAGTAGGGTTACTTTTGCAAAAATCTGTCTAACGTCCAAAAGTCTCAGCTCTTTTAGTAGTTCGTTTGTTGGATATCGATGTGGCTTTCTGGACATGACCCTCAGGAGAGCTTTTTGCGCTTTAACAAGCGGATCTAACGCCGAATCTGTAGAACCCCCCCATCCTAATATACCATATGTAATCGTGCTGTGGGCTAGCGCGTAGTAGACTTTAATGAGGCTTCTTAACGGTAGAACATTTCTAAGGGCCTTAAAAGCAAAAATCAGCTTCCTGATTTTACCCGCAGTAATAAGTACGTGAGGATCCCACTTTAGGTTATTGTCAAAGGTTATGCCTAGGTATTTCACCTGGTATTTGTGTTTAATAATTTGGCAGTTACAGCGTGTGCTTGTTAAAGGAGTGTTCTCAAATGATTTGCATATATGACTCTTGATTCCTGTGTGTGCGAAATCCTTTTTGTCAGTGATCGTAAAGGTCATATAATTTGTTTTATCACTATTTAGTGTTAGAAGATTGTTCTTTAGCCAAAGATTTATATTTGCGAGACCCTTTTCAGCATTTTTATATACACTTGGCCATGTGTTATTCCGGAAGATTAATGCAGTATCATCAGCATACAAGATTGCTTTCCCTCCATCTAATGCCACATTTGTTAGATCGTTAATATAGATTATAAATAAAATTGGGCCTAGGACACTCCCTTGAGGTACCCCATATCTGATAATCCTGTCATCGCTAACAATCCCGTTAAGCTTTGTAACTTGCATTCTTTCAAAGGTAGTCGGTAAACCATTTCAGGGCAATACCACAGACCCCACATTTTTGTAACTTTTTTAGTAATATAGCATGCGATACCGTGTCAAATGCTTTACAAAAGTCTAGAAAAACGACAAGACATTTATCTCCCTCATCAAGAGTCTTCACTATATTCTGGGTCAGAAAAGCAATGGCGTCTTGGGTGGATTTACCCGACCGAAAACCATATTGAGTGGAAGCTAATAAGTTGTGCTTGTTTAAGAAGCTCATTAAACGGGATTTGATCGTAAGTTCGAGTATTTTTGATAGTGTATTTAGCAAACTAATTGGTCTATAGCAATTTACTTCATTAATCTCCCCACCTTTAAAGATAGGGTTAACCACCGCTTTCTTTAGACACTGAGGAAAAACCCCAGTAGATATACTTAGATTTGTAACTACGTCCGCAACTACGACGGCCGCTACGTGGTAGGCGTATTTTTGGATATCTCCGGTGCATTCGACAACGCGTGGTGGCCGATGCTTATATGCAAGCTTCGCGCCCGCCTGTGCCCGAACAATTTGTTGAAAGTAGTGAGGAGCTACTTTTCAGACAGATCTGTCACTCTGAGGTACGGCCCGACCAGCGTCACCAAAACCCCGACCATGGGCTGTCCACAGGGGTCAGTGTTGGGTCCTAGCCTTTGGAACATTCTCTTTGATGATTTCCTCGGTCTACCTTACCCGGAGGGGTGCACCGTCAGCGCTTATGCAGACGACGCTCTTCTCCTGGTGGGCGGCAGGAGTCGCGCAGAGGTCGAGAGAAGGGTGGCTGACTCGCTGGACCTGATCCTCGGATGGGGTCAGCGAAACAGACTCACCTTCTCTCCGATGAAAACTCAGGCGCTTCTCCTGAAGGGACATCTTAACCCCTCAAGCCCCGATTGGCCGATATCGGCCACAAATTGATTCAGCGTGACGGGCCCGTTTTAATTTTATTTCAATTTAATTTGTTTTATTTTATTTTGTTTTATTATGGTTATATATTTCATTTTAATTATGGGTACAGTGGTTTGGCAGTAATTAATGTTTTCGGTGAAACAGTGTCATAATTCATTTTTTTTACTAATTTTTACTAAAATTTTTTGGGACATCAACTTGTCAATCGGCTGAGGGGCCGAGGCCTGAAGGGTTAAGCGGAACCCTGTCATCAGGATGAACGGTCGCCCGGTATCCTTCCCGGCCACCGTTCGATACCTGGGGGTGACGCTTACGGCTTCCCTTTCCTTTCTTTCGCACGCAAAGATTACAGCCGAAAAATCCCGGGATCTATTCTTTGCGCTCCGCGGAGTGAGTCGGGCCGACTGGGGAATTCGTTTCCCGGCGGTCATGACTATCTATAAGGGCGTCTTCGTCCCGCGTGCGATTTATGCCGCACGCGCTTGGACGGAGTCTGCTGTTCCTGAGGCGACGCGTGTCGCGCTGCTGCGCGGACAGCGCATCCCTCTCGTGGCCCTGACCGGGGCGTACAGAACGACGTCCACTCTTGCGTTACCCGTCATCGCTGGCGTTCTGCCGATTGACCTGGAGATTCTGGAGCGTGCAGCGTTGTCGCGGTACCGCCGGGGCGAGCCGGTAGTCCTTCATGGCCTGTCGATCGACCCGGTGGCGCACCGAGCTGGGGAGTTTGCCCGCCTGATTCGGGTGGAGTCCTTGCGTGTCTGGCAGGCTAGATGGGACGCCGGGGGTACGGGCCGCCTCACCCATTGCTTTTTCCCGTCCGTCGCAGTGCGGATGGCAAATTCGTTTCTGCGGTTCGACCACCATACCACGCAGCTGGTTGGGGGCCACGGAGAGTTCAGAGCCAAACTATTTGACTTTGGACTTGCCGATGACCCCCGATGCGCCTGTGGGTATGGTCGCCAAACTGCGGAACACGTAATTTGGTCTTGCCCAATTCTAGCGGCTGCACGGGAGAAATTGATGGATGCAGTGGGCGCGTGCGTTGGGCGTTCTCCGATTTGGTACCCGGATCTGGTCAGTTGTAGGAGCTGCTTCCAGTCGTTTGGCGAGCTTGTGGAGCACTGGGTGGCTTCTTGGGAAAGCATGAGGCCTCGGGATACCCCCCAGGGGGTACCCTCTTCCTTGGTGGCGTGATTCGGCGGCTACTTCCAGCCCGAAGTGCCCGTCTTTGTGTCCGTCTCTTTACCGCCCCGAAGGGCGTTTCGTTCTTTGCAGGATCCAGGGATTCCTCCCCCCGTGGCTGCTCCGAGACCTGCCCACGGACCGTGCGCCCCCACCATCATCGTTTATGGAGCGTCCTCTACCCCGCTTACCGGCCCTAAATTTGTTATTTGTTGTTTTATTTTTTTTTTTAATTTGTAAATATGGTAAATTTAGTATTATTTTTGTAATTTTACTTTGTAAATTCTTTTATTATTATAAATAAATGGGTTCTCGGGGCGGTACGGGGGGGGTGGTTTACCCTATTTCACCCCCTGCGCGTTCTACCCTTCTGGTACGCGCAGGGTTGTCGTAGCACCATCCCGGGCAGACAAGACGACCCTCGTCGTTATAACTGCCCGGGCGGTGGGCGGGGTTTGCTGCCCTCACCTATCGCCTTGAAACTCTAAACTGTTAGTCAGAGTTGTAGCCCTCACCTATCGCCTTGAAACTCTTAACTGTTAGTCAGAGTTAGTCTTGGGAGCTAATGGGCCCATAATGAGGTGGCCACGATGACCCATGTGTTCAGGGTCGGTCACACTCACGGGTCAACACCCATCCGATGGCCTCCACGCCTGGGGTGCGAGCCTGGGTAGGACACTGGGTCAACCAGTCTCCCCAGGGAATCAAACCTCTGGCGCTCCTGGACGGTCTGCGCACCGAGCGGCGCAAGCCAATCGACTGTGCTCTCCGACTGTGTCTGTTTCCTATAGAGCGGGGGTGGTTGTCTACCTTACGGCGACTGCTCTTGAAATGACCATTGGCCATCCGATCCCGGTTCAGAGTCGGGCAAAGGACGCCTTGGTCCGCGATAGATTCGGTGCACACCGTTTCACCGCTTCGTAAGGGAGAGGACCGCGCAAGCGACCTAGAACTCGGAACCAATCGAGAGACCGGAGAAATCTGGTAACAATTGGAAGCAAGGGCGCGAGGGTCGGCCCGCCAGGTAACACTGGCTATCTCGCGGTAAGGCGTTGGCTTCTTGCGGGTTGTGACGTAGCTGGACGTTGGATATGTTTCTGTCCAAAGTCTTCTATGTTCACTGCAGGGCGACAGAACGAGAAAATCGTTAAAACGTCCTGTGGTGACGGGCTCGCCCGTTGTAGTTGACACCGCAAGTTGTTAGTCAGAGTGCACAGTCGATTGGCTTACACCGCACGGTGCGCAGATCGTCCAGGAGCGCCAGAAGATTGATTCCTATGGGAAACTGACCATAAGGCCAGAGTCCTACCCAGGCTCGCACTTCATGCGTGGAGGCCGTCGGATAGGTGTTGACCCGTGAGTGTACAGAATGGGTCTTCGTGGCCAACTCAGCAAGGGCCCATTAACTCCCGATAATGGTAAACTATCAGATAAAAAGACTCAGATGTAATTTTATGAATATAATGCCTATTTTTTACACAACTGCCTATTTTTTATTTTTTATTTGTTGAGGCCACTCAATTATTGCTCGAATTATTGTTTAAGATCACAATGTGCGGGTTTATGATCTAAAGACAATCTCTTACAACCAACCCTAATGTATGTATATGCATTCGTACGTATAACATGCGTGTACGCGTGTCTTGTTATTTCATTCGATCCACACGAGATCGAGAATTCAAATGCAATCCTAAAATTTGTTTCGTATTCGATTTGTTGTAGTCGTGGATTTGTTGAATAGTTTGTATTTAATTAAATTTGATTCGTAATTCACAATATACAGTTAAAGGAACAACATGTACAAAAATCCAGTAGCAAAAAACTGATAACATGATATGCCAAAAACTGTTGCCAGTAATGCTATTTTTAATGTCACCTACCTAGGCTTAAGAATTTTTAAGGCGGACATTTAAATTTGTATAAATATGTATATATCCCATATAAAATCTAAGTAAAGAAAATAACCTAATAAATTAAAAAAAATATATACATACATTTTTTTATTTTATTATTCGTTGTATGGGGCTTTTCTAAGGTCTTTATGAGCCTTGTAACACTTCGACCATTGCTGATCTATTGAGTTCTCCACCTACTATATATAGTTCTAGGCTAAGCCTCGGTTCCAGGCTTTTGGCGCCAGATTGTTTTACCTCCTCAGGTTGAAGGTAATGACCACCCAAGTGGGTGTATCTTTTACGCATCAGCGGGCCACACTCGCACATGAGGTGCTGGGGAGTTTCCTCTGCTCCTTGGCAGAACCTGCACATTTTTGTGTCTCTGAGCTTGAGGTTGAACATGTGTTTGTTCAGGCCACAATGCCCCGTGAGCGCCCTCACCAGTATGCGTAGATTGTTTCTATTTAGCGATCAGGCCACACGGTCTTAGGGTCGTAAGTCTTAATTAGCGCTTTGGAATGATTCAACCCTGGCGTGTTGTTCCAGTGGTTGACGGATTGTTCTAAACATATTTGTTTGCGCATTAGGTTTGCAAGGCTTTTTGGTACGCCACAGCAAGGTTCAAGGCCATATAACGTTCCCTTTGCTCCCGTCTTAGCAAATTCATCGGCTTTTTTACGCAACTGCCTAACAAAAGAGGAGTGTAATGTTTTCAGTGTTCATCTATGTATGTTTCCCGTTTCTTTATTCCACCATAACTTCTATACGCATGAACTGATTTAAAAGTGTGTGGTATTGTTAGAATCGTTATGTCATCGTGAGTGTGATAGGTTACCTTAACTGCCCATATATCAAGTAAGTCGTTGTCTAAATGTCCAAATGTCAATAAATTAATATAAATATATCGTGTTTAGTGTCAAATGAAAGATCTGATTGAGTGCATTCCGGAAATATACATGTAATCTGTACATGAATACATACATAAACAACAAATATTTCATAAAAATCCGTAATAAAAGTTATTGTTAATACAATAGTTCACTTTCTGTAGCGTTTTTTATTCCATTTAATATATATTAACTTGTTTACACGAATCCCCAAAATAAAAGAATTGTAATATTTTCAGGGTTCATGTATGTATGTTTGTCCGTTTGTTTATTCCAGCATAACTTCTAAACGCTTAAGCGGATTTAGTGGTATTTTTAGAATCGTTATGTCATCCCGGGTGTCCAAACTGTCCAATTGTCCAAATGTCCACATTTCATTAAATTAAGGTAAATATATCATGTTTTGTAACTAAAGGGTCTAGCTCAAAAATATATAGGTATATAAATAGATAAATACATAAATCACAAATATTTAAAAAACCGTTTTTCTACTTGAGAACCGAGGGCAATTGACTGCGTGCGTCGGCGACGGCCGGCGCGCGGCTTTATACAGTGTCACGAGCGACGCGCGATCGTTCCGAGATACCTTCCGCAGGGCGTGCAGCCTTGCGACGCCACACTTAAAAAGCCAAGTAAATGGGCCTGGCTTACGTGAAGCCCCGCTAAAGAGCAATCGCCCAGCGGAAGAAGCCACGAGGCTTGGACAAAACCCCTCGAATGACTCAAAGTCTTTAAGCACTGGATGTTTCATAGGGATAACACCTGTCAACGGGGCCTTAACGAGATTCCGTAGATCTCAACAGCTATCAGCTTTTGAGATGTGGTTCTACAGTAGAATTCTAGCATGTCGTGAAGAAAACAGTTTACAATGCGACCTTACCGGAATGAATATAAGAAACCTGTTGTACCTGATGTTATATTTGTTGTTGGGGTCAGTTGGGGTACCAATTGCCTGGTCGATTTGTTCTCCATGCGGGGATTTTGGTCGTGTCGTAATCATCTTAGAGTCCGCGTCATTTCGGATGACCGAAAGCTGATGAGCGAGAGAAAAGATAGTCTATCTTACAAACTTGGTCGGCCCAATTTATGGTTCGGCTCCCTTCCGGTAGCCTAGTCTAAGAATCTGGGCAGTAACAGCAGGAAACCGCCTACCCGCAGATCAACAGCAGCCCACTGACGGCACTTTAGTCGATACTGGACATCGCCGTTCGTAAAATCGCCGAAACGTCGGGCGCTTTTATTTTATTTATAACATCCAACAACCGCGATAGTCTTCGATTTCAAAGCTGTTATAACATCCTGGGATGGCGAGCATGTCCGTAGCAAATGAATATGTCCAACTGTTACAAACTCCGTAAACCCATTCAATAATAGTATTATAATAAGAGATTGTACATTATCCATTCAATGATAGCCTGTTTTGCTTGAGGAGTATTCGCCACTAGCGTGCCTGCGGGAAAATTAGTCCATGTCGTGTTGGACCGTTTATTATAGCTGCGAGCAAGATGATATTTTTTACAATTGCGATTGCGGTATTTTTCATATTTCTATATTTACAGTATCGGCTCCTCATCGTTTGTATCTATAAATATATGTAAATTTTTGTCCTGGCGTTTGTGTAAATCTCTCGAAATCATGTTTGTTGTAAAAATTCTCACTATATTTCTCAACGACTCTCGTTGGAGCTTTATTTCTAAAATAGTTGTTTAACACCATTGTATGAAATGAAGTGTTTCAAACGAATTGCTCGCCTTGGCAAGGTTCAAAGAATTAAAGGGACCAGTAGGGCTTTTTCTTAACATTCTAAATTATTATAATAAAATTTTGAGCCTTTATTAAGAGAAAATTATGGTTACCACAGTGCACTCCAGCCGATAAGCCTACATGTAATCACTGTCTTTACGAGTTTGTATAGTATTGTATAATATATATTTGAGATAGAAAATTTCAATTCAACGTTCATTGTACCAGCGAAATTATACAGTTGTTTGTTCCAATGGCTGGCACGAGCATTTGATTCCGTCGTAGTTATTTACGGTCAATTGTTTATCAGTTGCAGGTTGCCTTGTCTTGTCTGCAGGTGGTCTTGCTTTGTCAATATGTAGCATAAGTAGGCGTTAATTTAGCCAATCATAAGTTTAATCCGGAGTCCTCATTTTGGTAAAATCAGCATCCCACATTTTACATTAGAGCAATAAAATACGGTATCATCTGCTATCATCCCGGGAGTAACTTGTCATTATAAGTCATAAAGTTATATAAGAAATTTCGGTTATATTACTTATACATGTATATTACTATTACTAACTCTATAGGAATTATAATATGTAATCAGTTTCTTGACATGGTTTATTTTTACAATTGAGATAGTCCGTTATAAGTTCCACTATGACATGGCTGCGCACCCAGGGTTAGTTTGGGACAGAGCATTTTAATAAAGGATTGTTTTTAAAAATGTGTCTTTACTAGTAACTTATTACGCATTAGAGTTCGCATCGCAGATTTGGAATCCGCAATATGGAGTGTATAAAAATAGGGTGGAGGGTGTCCAAAGACGTTTTATAACATACACCTGGACTACCGTGAGCACTTGGGACTTACGAGAGCATGCTGAACTATTTTAGTATTTGTTCACTGGAAGACCGCCGCACAGCGGCTGATATGATATTATTGCATAAAATAATACATAACAAAATTGATAGCCCTCATTTGGTAAAGAAACTGTCATTGTTGGTTCCGCCACGAAGCGTTCGCTCTCCTCGTACGTTCAAAATCCCTCGTGTGAGCACTAGTCACGCCCAAAACTCTGTTATGCACCGCTTGATGACCACATATAATAGTCGATTCGAAGATATCGTCATTTTTTACTTGAATCAACCTAAATTCAGCGAGGCTGTCCTTAGCTCACTAGGCGTATAGGAAGTGAGTATATAATATACACATACAAATTGTTTCAAAACACTCAGAGCGAAAATGAGAATAGCAAAGACTATAATTTGAATACCTATATCCTATTCTACATATATCCCATCCCTCTCCGTTACTATCCTAGCAATAGTTTGATTGTTATTATAATTTAATTTAATTTAGTGCAATGCAACTTTTGATTTACCTTATAAGAAAATAATGTAGGAAACAATAAATCGGCCAGCGAAACACTATTTTAAGATAATTAGTCATAATTAATGAAGCGCTGTATGTTTCCCGAAAATAAAATAAATAAATAAATACATTACTTGTTAAATGCCTTTGTGTGGTAAATGTTCATGTGGTACGGTATCGAAGGCTTTGACCAGGTCAAGGAATACACGAGGCATCATCTGTTGGTATCGCGTCCCTGCGCCCATACCAGATCTAGCACCATGTGGCATTCTAATGTGGGGTTTGAAGATACATTTTGGTTGTTCAATGCTCGTAACATTAAACGACTGTCTGAAAATATGTCTATTTTTGGTTACCTTGAATTTACCTTCTTCTAACCTCACCTGCCGCCATAATGATCCTAATCGTTTTCGTTAGGAACATCGGGGCGTGCGATCCCAGTGATTTCATAAATCCCAGCTCCAGCTCTCGAGAGAACCCTGGCCCCTATCCCTTCTTTTTTTCTCTTATGTTTTGCCTTAAGTTATTGCTTTCTTTCTTGCATTTTTATACCGCAGTGTCATTTTCGAATGACGTGTTTTATCACACCTCACTATTCATTGGAGATATAAACAATCAGAACTGTCCCGGCATGTCCCGGCAAGTAGCAAGGACTTATGGAATGATTTTGTGAGTCATGTCCCGTGGGGAAGGAGGTTGACCTAATTAAAAGTTCAAATTATAGTATTGTCGGCGATCAGTAATCTAGGGTCGCACATATAAATTTTAATCGGATGCATCTTTGTTGATGTGGACACCAATTAAATATTATTATTGCAGCTAGAATATTCCAACCAAAATGTGATTTCGGCCCACCAAGGCCAATCTGTGTAACAAATGTTAAGTCTATAAGTCCAATATTTCGAGATTGAAATATATCTAGTGCGGTGAATGAATTTCAACCGCAACCTTTTCAACTCTTGCCATGACCAAATGATGTCTGCATGTCAAATTTCAGCTCAATCCTATTGTGGAAGAATACACACACATACAGACAAAGAAACACACATACAGACTTCAATCTGAAAATGGTCTTAATCGTCTCAGAGGGGCTCAAATAATTATGGATTCAAATAAAACTTTTTATGAAAAATATATATTTAATTAATCTTGACCCCTATTATATATGCAGATTTGTCATTTTAATGGGAGCTGCCTAATTCCTCTGCTGTAAAAGTCTCGTGGACAGGAACCAATAAATGCTTTGAAGGCGTTTTACACCCACTCTTCAAAGTTGTTTTTTACCTTTGTGAAAAGTTATCTAGATTCTGTAAAAAAAACTCGTTTGAATCAAGGTCTGGCAAGTAAGGTGGATCAAGAGTCTCGCAATCGCAACTCCTGCAACTTTGCGACTGTTTGCAGTGAAATCTGTGGTTATACGTTGTCATGCAGAAGCAGTGGCGATGACCGATTGACCAGGCTCGGTTATTTAATCACGAACTTCTACGTCATTGTTTGCAGTTCTCAACAGTACACATTTACGGTAACTGTATAGTTAGACTGGAAGAAGCTGTCATAGAAAACACCGGCACAGAAACTCATATTTGAAAATAATGGAAATTTTCAATTTGCACAAACGATAATATTCGAGCAAAAACAAACGACGGAAAGACAAAGCTATTTCTTATAAAAGAATAACATGGTCTTGAATAAACATTTATTTTAATTTAAAATTCTAACTCAATTCCACGTTATCCAAGTATAAAGTTGTCAGTGGAAAAAAACAGCAATTATTTAAGTAAGCACCTAGTATTTCCGTCTTCATCTCGATTTTTTTAGCGCCTTCACAATACTTTCCTTCCTCGTTGGTTTATAGACCGGGAAACTAAAACAATATTAAGTCTTTCTTGAAAATATTTAAAACTGACATTGGTAGGAAATTTCCAATCCCCTACTACAAACGCCTGCATCCAAATCGTAACGATTCATTTACATATTTAGCCGGCTATCCAGAAAGATAGGAATATACTATACTTACGTTTATATAAGAAGCTGTGGAGGTTATTTCGGTCTCTATCGCGTCTTCACTCATCTCGATTGGCGACTCACTTTCTTTATCTCGCATCTTCCTCGAAATCTGGGCGGAGGTCGTTTCATCTTTATCGACTATGCGTTGAGAAGTCAAGCTAAAGATAATAATTTATTATTAGGTCTTGTGTTTATTAATTACTGGCAAACCAGCTTCGATTAAAATGACAATTTCTCACCGATTTATCATTCTCTTAATGCTATGCCATATACAATCCCTTACCATATTATTAGACCCATCGTACATTTCAATACAATTTTCTCTTTTCAATAGCCTATAACTTTTAAAGAGTGCTAACTTTCAGATGTCTGTGTTGTTTATTTTAATGAATATCTCGCAAAACATAATTTTGACTAATTCATTATTCAATATCAGTTTTAGAATTAGCATGGATTTCGTCGATGTTTAAATAAATATTTACTCCAACGAAGTATTTTGTTTTTAAAAATTCTAAATCGAATTTTAGCAATATTGTTACCGTAGAAGACTCGTTTATAACGGTTAACTTTAAAATAATTATCAAAAACTACACTAATACATAAAAAAAGGAAAATATTTTTGCTTTTTCCTCAAAAATATTTCTATATGTCATCTTTGGTCGAGTGTTAGATATCGCTATAGCAATAAGTCCGCTATTTCTGCATAAATTGTCTTTTTTTATAAAACCAAGGTAGTATGCATTAAGTAATGTTTTTATCGCACAATTAAGTTATTGTATTCTATTCTATCTTTCACATTTAGAGATTCATTAGTGGTTTTTCGTAGTTAGCAATTATAATTATTAACTACTAGCGGAACCCGGCGAACTTCGTCTCGCCACTATATACTTCTGACATAGCTGCAAATTTTGAAAACTGTCGCTATCATCTATATGCCGACGACACTCAATTAATGCATTCCATAGACACGAATTGTCCATTTTCAGCAGTCAGCCTAATCAATGCCGATCTTGAAAGGTTATCCGCTTGGTCCAATAAACATGGCTTACAAATCAACCCTTCGAAGTCATGTTTTATGATTATTGGGTCGAAACAGGGCAGGACTAAAATTGCTAACTATGGCTCTCTTCCTATAATGTTGGACAGTTTGCCAATACCACTGGTCACTACGGCTAAAAATCTGGGTATTCTATTTGATGGAAAATTACGGTTTGAGGAACATGTCAGCAAAATCGTTGGGTGGGGTTTCTCACGTCTAAAGGCCTTATACAGAATTCGGGAGTACCTCAGCGTCAGAATCAGAATACTACTTGTAAATGCCTTTATATTGTCTATAATGGACTATGGCGACTGTGTGTACGGCCCCTGTCTATATAGGAAGACTGAGCGGAGACTTCAGAGACTGCAAAATGCCTGCGCAAGATTTTGCTTTAGGATTCCTCCACGTCATCATGTGTCACCATTCCTTGCGAAAGCTTCCATGTTGAATATGAGTAAAAGAAGGCAGCTCCATCTTGCGACCCTTATACTCAAGGTAGTACGCAATAAACAGCCGCGATATCTTTACTCGATTATGACGTGGTCCCGTAACCGGCATGTCCATTCAACACGGGCACGTGAACAACTTGCTATAATACCCAAGCACAAAACTACACATTTCCAGTGCAGCTTTTCGTATTATTCTGCGGTTGTATGGAATCGGTTGGGAATGGCTTTGCGATCGAAATCAATTGCAGTATTTAAGGACCACTTTAAAAGTTTATTATTAAAGGAAGATATTTAGATGTCATTATTTTTGATTTATTATATGTAGATTATTAAATTTATGTAATTACGTTATTTTCTTTTAATATCATTTGATGTTAAATATCTTGATTTTGATTATTTCGATTTGTGTATTTATTTGATTATGATTATTTGGATTTTTTGTTTTAAGATTTATTTGATTTGGTTATTTTTTTTTAAAAATCATATACCTATGTATCAATAATTAATAGGTGTGTCCTGAAAACCAGGATAAGAGATATCCTGAGGATACCCCTAATTTCCAGCGTTTGTAGCTTTATTTCATAGTCTTTGTCTATTTATAGTTTTAATTTTTAATCTGTGTGTTCTTGTTTTTTTTTGTATATGTTTTTTTATAACAGCTGCAAATAAATAAATAAATAAATAAATTTGTTCGCTTAGCAGCAAATAGCGTTACCATAGGTAATTTTCATCGACAGTTGTTTGAAATTTGCATTGTTTGTTTAAATTCTTCATTGAAAGCAGTCTGATTGTTTATTTTTTGTCTCACCAAAAGAGCAGTTTCATCAATTGCCATTTGTGGATTGCTAGTGCTCGTTGTGTCTTAAATGGAGGAGAAAAGTGTGTAAAAAGTACGATTTTGTTTGACAGAGAATGTTAGATATAAAATGCTTAGAATCTGGTGCATTTCCAGACACGAACGATCCTAATGGAACCAATGGTGTCAATCTCATTTTACCCCCTGCGCAACACAAAGCGAGTTGTTCGTGGCGGTACTTTAATGCATTGCAATATTGGCACAAATGGTCCATTTCTCCAATTTGCATGCATTTATAATCGCTGTATTGTTTCGTCAGGTCATAATAGATTGCCTCTCTGTATGTGTTTTGTCTCAAATTCAATCGTCTTCGCACTGCAACATTACGGATCCGTGCCGCTTTATTCAATTTTTGGCGACGCTCATCGCTTTCAGTTGCTCGAACCTCTCTTCACGAGTTACACAAATTCATTAAATTCAGTTGATTTACCTTCAGAATCACGAAAACGCTATCAAGAAATCGTAAAATTCAACTTAACTGTCAAATGTTAACTGTACCGCCATCTTGATTTTCGAATTTTTATTCTTGTCAAGCAACGCCATCTATGATCAAGCTTAGTACTAAAATAATTTTTGGTTTTTCACATTTTTCTCACTTTTCCGAGAGATTTTCCGGATTTTTTATTGCCTATAGTAAGACCGAAGTGATTATGAACAAAACAAAAAAAGAATCATCCAAATCGGGTTAGCCGATCGTGAGTTATTAGGTAACATACATAAAACCCGACTCATTTTTGTTATATAGATTTTAATAAATTTTAATTTTAATTTTTATTTATTAATTTACAATAACTTTATATATGTCATATACACACCATTAACATAATATGGTTGAGTGAGATAGATTGAGCACATTTTATGGTGAATATGTTTATCCGCATTCCTAACTAGGTCAGAGACCCGTATCTAGGGATGCTGATTTTTGTTTAATGGTATGGACCAGCTGACTCTTGATATTATGAACTTACGTTGCATTGCATAATACATAAAAATATATACATACACATACATACACACATACATAAATATATATATATAAATATATGTATATATATATATATACCTATATATATATATATATATATATATATATATATATATATATATATATATATATATATATATATATATATATATATATATATATATATATATATATATATATATATATATATATATATATATATATATATATATATATATATATATATATATATATATATATATATATATACTAGCGGAACCCGGCGAACTTCGTCTCGCCAAAATCTGAAACTAAGTGATTTTTTTTCAAATCGAATGGAATGTATTTTAATGCAGTGCTCTATGATACACGATGTTTTTCGTTTTGTTTTCTGGCGCAAATATATAAAGAGATGACGGTTTTCCCACTCGCGAACAGGCGACATATAATTGGCCGTGCGTGAAGCAAGAGTTTCATAAACACGTGTCAACTGGTTGTTACGGCGATGCAATACAATGTCACGGTTATCGGAGTGTTCGCCAACCATAATAATGGCGACATCATCAATCGTTGGAGCATTGAACCGCCGAGAATGTTCCCCAGCTGGAGTTTTGTCTGCTCTAATAACGATTTGGTGGTTATCAGAGGGCATTCGATCAAGTGCAGTTTTAAATAATGCCACCAACGCATTGTGTTCATGAAAAAATGTCTGCAACTGCTGAACAATGTGTTCCTTTGTCTTTGGATTGTAAATCGTTGCTGCACTTCTTCCCGTGAATTACCCATGAAAAAGATTTGCAGAAATTTATGTTCTGCATCTGGCTCCGGCAACAGCGAACCCAGCTTATGGAAAATTTGGCCTTGAATCTGCAATCACAAATTTTCTGGCGTTAAGAATGTTTCACCGAAGTGATCATTAATTGAATCATTTTAATTTTTGTTTTACATTATTATTATAAATCCAGACTCTTTTAGCTCGACTATTCTTCATCCCAAAGGTATCCTTGATTTTTGTATGCATGTATTTATCACAGGTATATAGATTTCTAAGTGTATGATTGTGAATGTAAATCGCAACCCTAGATGAAAGCTCCGGTAAATCAAAATAACACTTTTTTCAGAAATGACGATAACCTGATTTTATAATAACTATGGGAGATATAAAAAATCTAATATTACATCCATGAAGCTAACATTTTTTTAACCTTGTTTAATTAACTCATGTTTTATATTATTTTTGAGTTACTCTGGTTTTATATCAGCAGTACGCACCTTTTTTGCCCACTAAGTGGAGTTACTTTACTCTACTTGAAAGAAAAATGAGTTTAGCCTATATGTGTATATGTATATGTATATATATTTATTTACATCTCAATTGTTCTTTTATTTAGTCCCTATATCTACCTTAGAACAGGTCCCGGCCTAGTTAGGTGACATTGCCACTGGATTGTGCGATGGAATTCAATTTTCTGATATTGGCTTAACGTTAAAAATATTTTTGGGCATAATCCGTAACTTTTTGAGTTGTATAATGAATAAAAATAAAATAAATAAATTTGTAAATAAGTGTGCAGCAATTACCTTTACTGTGGGCATAAAATTGTCGCGAACAATATGTGTTCACCAAATGAAGTCATTTGGAAGCAATTATTGTAATATTGTATGTTCGACAGAAAATGCTTAGAATCTGGTGCATTTCCAGACAACAACGATCCTAATGGTTCTGGTGGTGGAACCAATGGTGTCAATCTCATTTTACCCCCTTCACAACACAAACCAAGTGGTTCGTGACGGTACTTCAAGGCACTGCAATATTGGCACAAATGGTCCATTTCTCCAATTTGCACCCATTCATAATCGCTATATTGTATCGCCAGATCATAATAGAAAGCCTCTCTGTATGTGTTTTGTCTCAAATTCAATCGTCTTCGCACTGCAACATTACGTATACGTGTCGCTTCATTCATTTCTTGGCGATCCTCATCGTTTTCAGTTGCTCGAACCTCTCTTTGTCGTCTCGCTCGAGCGGTCACCTTGCTGAGATTGGAGCGTCTGCGCAAGGGCATAACTGTGAAAAATGATTGCAAAACCTGGAAAAACATTCACGAATTACACAAATTCACTTAATTCAGTTAATTTACCTTCAGAATCACGAAAACACGAAAACGCTATGAAAAATTCATAAAATTCAACTTAACTGTCAAATGTCAGTTTTCACGCCGTGCCGCCATCTTGATTTTCGAATTTTCGTATTTTTATTCTTGTCAAACCGCGCCATCTATTGGCCGAACTCGGTACTAAAATAATTTTTGGTTTTTCTCATTTTTCTCACTTTTCCGAGAGATTTTCCAATTTTTTTATATCCTATAGCAACACCGAAATGATTAGGAACAAAACAAAAAAAGAATCGTTCAAATCGGGCCAGGCGCTCGTGAGTTATTAGGTAACATACATAAAACCCGACTCATTTTTATTATAGATATATATATATATATATATATATATATATATATATATATATATATATATATATATATATATATATATATATATATATATATATATATATATATATATATATATATATATATATATATATATATATATATATATATATATATATATATATATATATGTATATGTATATGTATATGTATATGTATATGTATATGTATATGTATATGTATATGTATATGTATATGTATATGTATATGTATATGTATATGTATATGTATATGTATATGTATATGTATATGTATATGTATATGTATATGTATATGTATATGTATATGTATATGTTTATGTATATATATATGTATATGTATATGTATATGTATATGTAATATGTATATGTATATGTATATGTATATGTATATGTATATGTATATGTATATGTATATATATATATATATATATATATATAAATGTATATATATATATATATATATATATATATATATATATATATATATATATATATATATATATATATATATATATATATATATATATATATATATATATATATATATATATATATATATATATATATATATATATATATATATATATATATATATATATATATATATATATATATATATATATATATATATATATATATATATATATATATATATATATATATATATATATATATATCTCTGTATATGTATATGTATATGTATGTGTATGTATATGTATATGCATATGCATATGCATATGCATATGCATATGCATATGCATATGCATATGTATATGTATATGTATATGTATATGTATATGTATATGTATATAAAACCAATCAAATATTAACAATATTATCTTATGTTTTGAACTCTTGTAAATATCATATAGCCTTAAGTATAAACTTCTCGACCAGAAATTACGATTTGTATCTTATTTCATGGGAACGAGCAAATGAAGTATTTTTTTTTTCATTTAATAGCTGGCTGATAGCGAGCCCAGCAATCGTATATCGTCCTTTTAAAGAGTGGATATATTCGAATTTCAAATCGAATTTTCGAAATGTCATTCCGCATTTAAGAGTTGATTGATTGTGATTTTTTTCATTGTTTTTGCTTAACCCTTGGAGTAAATGGGTATTTTCATGGATGCATCTGTCTCTTTTGCAGAATTTTCGGCGACATCGACCTTAAAGTATGTACTATAACTACGAAACTGCTACACCAATCATAAAAAGAACAACTGCACAATGATTGCATTGAAATTTCGAATATGGAATATTGAAATATCATTTTGTAAAACAATTAGATAATTATGAATAAATATGAGAACGTCAAAGAAGTGAAAAAAACGCGGAACCAGATCTGGTCGTATCATACTCAACGGATAATTGTTTCAGAACCAGATTTGGTCGTATCATACTCAAGGGGTTACTTAAATTTGTCTTTAATAAAGATATTTTATTTTGGTTTGCAAAAGGATACGCTTTGTTTTTGAGATGTGGATGAAGGGCGATCGTTCGCTAGCGATAAAGGGATCCCATTAAACCTACAGTGTACCGTCGAAAGTGGTACTCATCCAAAAATACATCTCGTTTAAACAATAAGCATTTCCCAGTCCAGTCCGGGAAAACCTTCCAGCTATGTAAGTGGCTTTTATTATTTTTATTTTTTCATGAAAGTGTCATCCTTTAAACGAATTCTTTAAAAAAAGATTTTACAAAAAACCAATCAAATATTAACAATATTATACAAATTTATCTTATGTTTTGAACTCTTGTAAATATCATATAGCCTTAAGTATAAACTACTCGACCATAAATTACGATTTGTATCTTATTTCATGGGAACGAGCAAATGAAGTATTTTATTTTTATTTTCATTTAATAGCTGGCTGATAGCGAGCCCAGCAATCGTATATCGTCCTTTTAAAGAGTGGATATATTCGAATTTCAAATCGAAGTTTCGAAATGTCATTCCGCATTTAAGAGTCGATTTATTGTGATTTTTTTCATTGTTTTTGCTTAAATTTGTCTTTAATAAAGACATTTTATTTTGGTTTGCAAAAGGATACGCTTTGTTTTTGAGATGGGGATGAAGGGCGATCGTTCGCTAGCGATAAAGGGATCCCATTAAACCTACAGTATACCGTCGAAAGTGGTACTCATCCAAAAATACATCTCGTTTAAACAATAAGCATTTCCCAGTCCAGTCCGGGAAAACCTTCCAGCTATGTAAGTGGCTTTTATTATTTTAATTTTTTCATCAAAGTGTCATCCTTTAAACGAATTCTTTAAAAAAAGAATTTACAAAAAACCAATCAAATATTAACAATATATATATATATATATATATATATATATATATATATATATATATATATATATATATATATATATATATATATATATATATATATATATATATATATATATATATATATATATATATATATATATATATATATATATATATATATATATATATATATATATATATATATCTATATACATAAGCAAATAATACACGAGATTTGATATTAGTTAGTAATACATAATTTAATAAAACAACTTAAATTATTAGCGAGAGCAATTGAGACTCAGCATACAACGGTTCCCTTTCAAGCAGGTACTTTTTTAAAAGTATTTTGAATAAGCCTTTATAGCCTTCATAGCCAATAAGCCAATAAGCCTAAATTTGTTTTGTAATAAGATTTTACGACGAATAACTTTTTGTAGGTTCCAAAGTTTCTTAGATACTATTTTGTTTTTATAATCTAATAGCTAAATTTTTGACAACATATGAATGTTAAGTAAAGATTAGAGTAGTCATGAGACTTACTACCTAACACAAATATTTTGACACGTCCAAGAGCGGTTTTTAGCCGCCAATTGGACACGACGTAAATGTAATGAGTGCTCATAAATATACAAAATTAATATAAAGTACGTAACCTTTCTCGTTGTTTGTTATAATAAAAGCAATTAGAAACGATCTTACCTCCACTATTTTCCTCGGGAAGACGACGAAGTTAATTCGGAAAACTTAAGAATTTTGTGATTTCGTAGGGTAAGATCCGTTTATAATAGATATCGTCGCTAAATTAAAGTCGTTAGGGGTTAAGGGTTTGGCGCGCGGGGAAGGAGGGGGGGGGGGGGAGGAGGGGATGTCTGATTGCAAGAAAATCTTGGGGTGACACAACCAACTTTTTTTAGTGATTTACAAATGCGACCGTAAGGTTGTAGGATATATGTATTTCATTATAATTAAAAACGATTGAGACCTATCCTTGCAGCATCTTTTTATAGAGCAATTCAATTTTCGCAAAATGACTCCTGACATTGTTTACGTTTCGTTTTAATTTATTTAAGAGACTTATGTTACTATGTTATTTTAAAAAAAAAATCCCTCAAGGTTTTTATATTGTTTGACTTTAATTAATTGACTTAAAATATTATAAAATCTTCTATACTCTGTCCAAATTTTGTATTCACCTTTTGCGTCGCCTTTGAATTTAAAAGTTTCACTTCTTTTTAATATATACAGTTTTAGGTAAAATTAGCAAAAGCTCCTTGGGCCCCAATGACTCTCCTCTCCCCTCAATTCACTCCTTCATTTTCTACTGTGCACAAATAATTTCCGTTGACTATAGACTTAGACATATAAAAAAAATAAAAAAGTTAATTTTTGGGACTTTCTGTATAGTTTAGAAGCGATATTTCTTTGAGTAATAGGTTCCCAAAGAAAAATTTAGTTTATTAGTATTTTTTTTTTGTAAATATTTATATTTCCCTAAAAGGTGTGTGTTTTTATCTTTTCATCATAAATAATGTCACAGTTCATTTCAACATTTATTTCTATCTATTATAGTTTAGGATGTCCTTAGTGGCACTTTTATATAACTTAGCCGGAATAGAGGATGTGACATTGAACGCAATAATGACATCGCCACAGATAAATATCACGTTTCTAATAAATAAACCAACTGGTTTGTTTTTTTTGATAAGGAATTCCTTATCAAAAACCAAATAATCTCAATGTTTTCGAAACAAAAAATACCCAAACGACAAACACGGAGTTATGGATATTATTATAGATAAAACGAATTCTCGGGAAACTATGGACTTCGGAGAATATTTATTGTTTTAATTAATTAAAACACGGTGATTTGCTGTAACTTGTTGTCATGTTGAGTTTTCCTCCCATATACTAAAGAAGTAAATATATTAAAAAGAATAAAAAACACGTTTGCGTTACAGAAAGTGAAGAATTCTATTTATAAATATTTTTATTACAGTGTTTTTTTATGAACTGGTTCTGGTTCTGGTTATATCTATTTTTATAAAATATGTATGGTTTATGTATTTATCCATATAAATACATGTATATTTCCAGAATGTACTTAATCAGACCTTTCAGTTGACATTAAATACTATATATTTATGTTAATTTATTGACATTTGGACATTTAGATTACTATTTACTTGATATTTGGACAGTTTAGGTACCCTATGACAATCAGGATGACGTAACGATTCTAACAATACCACACACTTATAAATCGGTTTGAGCGTTTAGAATTTATGGTAGAATTAAGAAACGGAAAACTTATATATGCATAGATGAACATTGAACACATTACATTCCCTTGTTGTTAGAGAGTTATGTCAAAATACGTTTATCTACATAGAATACCAACGTCTCTCAGAATTCAGAAAAAAACCTTTTAAAGAAATGTTTATAATAAGCAATAGCCACAGAAAAAACGCTAGATTCACAGTACCTAAATAAAGTATAATTTTATTAGGTTCGAATAAAAAAAACCTGACGAGGTGATCGCAACAAACAAAGCATGGCCGATTTTATCGACTGGGAAGTGATTGTTCTGCTTTCTGGGATACTCGTGGAATGTGTTTTATTAATTGGAAGATAAACAAAACAAATTCTTTAAGTATTATTCCCCTGTCTCTTCCGTAAGATTTATTTATTTTATTTTATTTATTTATTTAAGTCCATAAAAATACATTTATTTACAAAAACATTCTCCTAGCCTAATATTTCATAATTTATTAAACAGTTTTCCAAATTACTTCCTAACTCGGAAAGAGATTCAGAAATGATAATTTGTGGTTTACCACCTCACTAGGAATAACCTGTATCTAGGTGGTACCAACAGAAATTGTATATTTCCTGCCGAAAGGTCATGATATATCCGCTCTTAGGTTTGTATTTAAAAAAATAATATTTAATAACTTTATATTACAATGGTATTTACATTTAATAATTACAAGGATGGAGGTAGTTACTTCATATTAAAATTTAAAATTTTTGAACAGACCAAATTAAGCGGAAGGTATTTTAGTTCAAATATTCATAAATAAATATTCTTACATACTAAAATAATACATACATAGATACAATAATAGCATAAACTTTACACGAATTTATGTTAAAGTATATATAAATAAACATTATTATAAATACGTACATACATATAATATGATAATTAAAAAATAAAAATATGTTATTATGATAATACAAGTATATATTTACATATGCAAAAGTGCCTTGATAACTATTTATCAAAGAAATTGTCAAGTTGCAATGCCGTTTTTTGTATAATATAGATGTTAATTAAGAATGTACACTAAAACGATACAATATAGCCGTAAATTTGCATAATATATATAAATAGAAATAAATAGAAATATGTTCATTCAAGAGATTTTAATAATGCCTCGCAGTCTTTCCTAGATTTATTTAGCAGCCAATTCATAACCACTCTTCGAGAAGTAGGGTATGGTAAGTCGGTCGTCGGTACGTCCATTCTCAGTTTATTGTATAGTCTCGGAGCTAGGAAAGTATAATGTCGTTGTCCATATGTCGTGTTCATTTTTTCCTCCATTTTACCTAAGAGTAGCACGGCTTTATGAAAAACCAACCGGTAACCCTCTAACCTGGTAGAATTCGTCGGATATGTTACTAAGCAGTTGGATAGAGGCGTTCAATTCACATCACATCATTCACATGGATTTTTCAAAGCTTTTGAAAATTTTAAAAGCTTTCAGCTTTCAAGAGCTTTTAGCTTGAGCTTTCAGCTAGTGTACGTGCAGGCCTTGTCTCAACGGCCGCATCCCAACGAATAGGGCGCATAACCCCAGGGGTCGAAGCGTCCGCGCCGCCCTGTCGCCTATCCGACGGCCTCCACGCATGAAGTGCGAGCCTGGGTAGGACTCTGACCTTATGGTCAGTTTCCCCTGGGAATCAACCTTCTGGCGCTCCTGGACGGTCTGCGCACCGTGCGGCGTAAGCCAATCGACTGTGCACTCTGACTAACAGTCGGGGGAGTCTGGAAGCAGACTGTTTCCTATAGAGCGGGGGTGGTTGCGGACCTTACGGCAACTGCTCTTAAAACGACCATCCGCTATCCGATCCTGGGTGAACAGCCGGGCAAAGGACGCTGTGGTCCGAGATAGATTCGGTAAACACCGTTTCACCGCAAGAGCAGCACGGCTTGTGGCGGAGCTAGACGGTGGACTGTTTTGTCCTCAAGTCTTCTGCGCTCACTCCAGGGAGATAGAACCACTAATCGTTAAAACTTCCTGAGGTGACGGGCTCGCCCGCTGTAGTCGACAACCCAAGTTGTCCATGACACAGCCATGACAGGGTTCACATATTCCTTTCCAGGTTCGTCCCTCTGCTGGATCGGAGTTCAACCGTGATCTTAGCCGATCCAGGATAACAAGCAGGTCATAAGGCCCAAGCTGTACGGATCCGTTAGCGACCCTGCCACAGTCAATACCCTACTTCTTAATAATATAATATCTACAACTAAACTTATCCAGCAGTCGACAGTGACACAGTTATTCGCTTATTTACCTATTCGTAATGATTTTGTTGTATAAACATGGCCATTTTAGATCAACGTGTCGCACTGTTCGCATTCTTCCCTCTCGCAAGTACAATAGAGAATTAATCCGTCGAGATAACGGCGGAATGCGGCACGGCAAACGCGAGGATGTTGTCGGCAAACAGAAAACAGTTGAAATTTGCACTTGGCATATTTTGCGGATTGCGTCAGTCTGTCGGGGGATTTACCTTGTGCCGATGGGGTCCACACACGATCAGTTTAACTGCTCAGTTTATCACGTGTGACGTCATAACTGAGCGATAAACCGAAAAAAACTGCGCAGTTCTGGCACATTTTTACGCAGTCTGGCCTGCACGAAAATTCTACTTTATGCTAGGTTTAGACGGGCTTAGTACTTGTCACTTAGTAGTACTTGTCGCTGATCTGCTTAGTGATCGTGGGAAGTAACCGTTTACACGTCTACCGCCGCACGGTGGGTCGAAACTGTACTTTGAGGGACTAAGGGAAAAACATATAGGTTAACTATTTATTGTTAAGGTTAATAAGGTATATCTACCAGCATAAACAAAACAGTGAAAAAAGGAAGTTGGTTCCTAAGTCCCTCAATGTACAGTTTCAACCCACCGTGCGATACCTTGTTTTTATAGGATTTAAATTCCTGGATGAATTTTATAGTTGTTTTAGAATTTCACCTTTATATCACGTAAACAGAGACAAACGTGTGTTCACGTGCCTTTTTACTTTGTCACTAACCTTTGCCACGGCTAGTCAGCAAGCGACAAGTGCTTAGTAATTTGTGGTGGGGGTAATCGCTTGTCGCTTAGTAAACAGGATCGGCTTTTATTCATGCTAAATCAGCATGTTTACATGTAAGGTATTAGTGTAAATTACAAGTACTAATCATTAGCTTCTAAGCTCGTGTAAACCTAGCAATACACCGATAAACTTCGCAGTTAGCTCAGTTAATCGCACAGTGTGCACAGACTTTCCAGTCTGAAAATTCTAGAAATTTATGGGTTTTTGTAATCAATCGGTCCTTCATTAATAACCATTCATTATCAATGTTATTATAGATGGCCAAATAACTTGCTATTAGTTAGGTCGTCAATGCTATCAGCGCCACCTGCATTTCGCCGTCTCGGAAGTGTTGCCAAATAGTTCTATGGAGTTACGCAGTCTATACTTTATATAAAAAATGGTAGCACATAAAAAGACGTTGAATATTTACATATAACTACAAAATTATTGGCTGTAAGTTATCCTTAAGAAAATAAAAATAAAATTAAAAAAAAATAATAATAATAATGAAGACTTGGGACGATATACATGTATGAAAAGAATGAATTCAGTATTTTGGAGGTTTCGAAAACAAATAATGCAGATTGAATGCAATTTATATTGGGTCCTTACCTTTAAAAAAATGCTGTTCTATAAAAAAAAATAAGGCCAAAAACTTTATATGAAAAATATATATTTTATTAATAGAAATATTGTTCCCTATGATCTATGCAGATTTATCATTTTAATGGGAGTTGCTTAATTCCTCTGCTGTAAAACTCTCGTGGACAGAAACCAATGAATGCTTTAAAGGCGGTTTTCACCGACTCTTTAAAGTTGTTTTTTTCCCTTGTAAAAAGTTATCTAAATTCTGAAAAATAATGATACTCTATTGGAGCGAGGTCTGGCAAGTACGGTGGGTGACCAAGAGTCTCCAGCCTCAACTCGCAACTATGCCATCTATGGTTATACGTTGTCATGCAGAAGCAGTGGCGATGAGCGACTGACCAGACTCGGTTATTTAATCACGAGCTTCTCCATCATTGTTTGCAGTTCTTAACAGTACACATTGGCGGTAACTGTATAGCCAGACTGCAAGAAGCTGTAATAGAAAACACCGGCACAGGATCTTATATTTGAAAATATTGCAAATTTTCAATTTTAAAATGGTTACACAAACGAAAATATTTCAGCAAAAACAAACGACGGAAAGACAAATAAACAGAATAACATAGCCTTGATTTAAAATTTATTTGAATTTGAAATTCCAACTCAAACTCAATGCATAGGTTAAGTTAGTAACTATTCGCAAATTAGTACAGGTTAGCTCTAAAAAGGTAAGCTTATTGCCTGTAGGCAGTAAGCTTGCCTTTTCCTTTGAATTAAGCGTAAGGGCAGCAACCACCCCCGCTCTATAGGAAACAGTACTGCTTCCAGACTCCCCCGACTGTTAGTCAGAATGCACAATCGATTGGCTTACGCCGCACGGTAGTAATAGGTAATAGGGGAAACTAGCCCCAAGGCCAGAGTCCTATCCGAGCTCGCACTTCATGCGTGGAGGCCGTATAGCCAGACTGCAAGAATAAAGCTGTAATAGAAAACACCGGCACAGGATCTCATATTTGAAAATAATTTAAATTTTCAACTCTAACATGGTTTCACAAACGAGAATATTTGTGCAAAAACAGACGACGGAAAGACAAATAAATAATTAATTGTTAAAAAAGAATAACATGGCCTTGAATTACAATTTATTTGAATTTGAAATTCCAACTCAATCCCAAGTTATCAATGTTCAAAAAGGGCCAGTGTGAAAAAAACAGCAATTACATAGGTGAGAACCCAATGCATTAAGAAGACTTATTCGTAGGATACTTATAGCCAACAAACCCATCGCCGAGAAAACGCCGCCTATTCAAGTCTGGCAGATCTTATCTCTCTGACACAGCTCATTTATCGTTTTGCCCAATCGCCCGTCTGGCTTTTGGCGCGGCCGGCGATTATGAAAATTGAAAAATGCGGCGACCTAAATGTCACTCCCGAGTTGAGATTTTTGTGCAATTTGTCCTTAAGTTCATTCGGTCGGCTGCAAGACAAACATTCCACGTGTGGTTAATCCGCGACACAAACAGACGACGGCATCACAGTATATATACATATATGTGTAAACATACTTAATAACTACGTATATGTATATATACTGTGACGACATGGCCCCGCCACGTCCCACGACCCTGTTTGCACAAATGCATTCTTTACGATTTTCTGCATTATCAGTATTCATTAGTGCAGTGACTTCATTGTTTTATTAAGGGCCATATTAATGGCAACACATTATTTTTGTTCATTTTTTCACGACTGCCCAACAAAAAAGGAGTGTTGTGTGTTTAGCGTTCACTTATGTATGTTTTCCGCTTCTTTATTCCACCATAACTTCTAAACACTCGAACTGATTTAAAAGTATGCGGTATTGTTAGAATCGTTATGTCTTCCCGAGTGTCATAGATCATAGATCTTGGGCTCTTTAATTGATGACAAATACCTAGGAAGTGTGGATGCATTATTTTTTATGGGGTTTGTATATCAGCCTATTTTCACACGACTGCCCTTGCAAAAAAGGAGAATACATATTATATTACATATTATATTATAATATGCTATAAAAAATAATTTAAATCTTTAGGTCATGTTTATTGGTCATATTATCAATAATTATGAATTCTTATCAAAATAAGTAAATTTATCGTGTCAAGTGTTTAAAACAAAAGACTTTTCCCTTTTACTGCATATAATTTCGCTTTTACTGCATAAATAGTTAAAGACATAATACTCTCACAAATAAGACACTCACAAGAAGACTTTCGCAAATAACGGTATTATAGTTAAATTGGCATGCAAATACATACATACATCGCAGTAAAAATATAACCCTTCTTTTGACAGTCAGGAAATAAATCATACCACTCAGTACTAACCGAACCACACTCATAATTTCATCACAGGTAAAAAGTTTTACCGCCCAACGAAGTGGGCACGGGTCAGCTAGTTATAAATACAATATTTTACATTCTGTAACGGAAGTCGTGTTTTTTATTCTTTTTAATATATTTACCTGTTAAATTTATTTTTTTCTTCTTTGCAGGTTACCGCACGATGTCTGCAATGCCTTTAATATTGAAAAGCATGGGAAAAGCGAATTGGGGCGTGAGCTAGATGCAGGATCGCAGCGTGGGCGGGATGCATGACCCTGGCATGAGGACATCCACCAGACCACCCCGGCCATCATCACCAATCGTCACTGATTATATAAGGTTTCTATTTATACTAATTTATTACCTTTCTTTGTATGAAATCACTGCAACTGCTACAACTTTGGGGAACTAATGGGGCCCTGTTGCAGTTTGGCCACTAAGACCCATGTGTTCAGGGTTGGTCAAACTCACGGGTCAACATCCATCCGGCAGCCTCCACGCAGAAGTGCGAGCCAGGGTAGGACTCTGGCCTACGGGCCAGTTTCCCTTAGGAGTCAACCTTCGGGCGCCCCTGGACGGTTTCCGCACCGTGCAGCGTCAGCCAATCGATTGTGCATTTTGACCGACAGCCGGAAGAGTCTGGATACAGTAATGTCTCCTACAGAGCGGGAGTAGTTGTTAACCTTGCGGCAACTGTTTTGGAAACGACCAACGGGTGAACAGCCGGGCAAAGGATGCCGTGGCCCGCGATAGATTCGATAGACACCGTATCACGTAAGAGAGAGAGGACCGCGCAAACGACCTCGAACCTGAAACCAGTCGGGAGACAGGAGTAATCTGGTTGCAACTGGAAGTAAGGGCGCGAGTGTCGGCCCGCTGGGTGATTAACCTGGCTATCTCGCAGTAAGGCGTTGGTCTCTTACGGGCGAGTGGCGTAACTAGACAGTGGACTGTTTTCTTCTTAAGTCTTCTACGCTCACCTCACGGGAGATAGCACGATCTAATATCGTTAAAACTTCCTGAGGTGACGGGTTCGGCCGTTGTAGTTGACAGCTCTAGTGGGTGCTAATGGATCCTCTGCAGTGGCTCTATGACTTCGCTTCGATCCACTATGACTCGCTTCGTTTTTTCGGGTCGGCCCGTCACGCATCAGCACCTATCCGGTAGCTTCAAAGTAGAAATTCGAGCACGGTAAGGACTCCGTTCCCCCTGCAACTAAGTCTGCTGGTGGGTCAGTTTCCCTTGGGAATCGGTCTTCCGTCGCACCTGTACGGTTTGCGCACCGTGCGACGCCAACAAATCGATTGTGCACTCCGACTGATAACCGGGGGTGTGTGGAAACTACTTTGTTTCCTATGGAGCGGTGGTGGTTGTTGACTTTACGTCAGTTGCGTTTGAAACGACCAATCGGCCATCCGATTCCGAATGGACAGTCGGGCAAAGGACGCCGTGGTCCGCGATAAATTCAGGCTCTCCCCTTAAATCTCTTTTTTTTATGGGGGGTCTTAGACGTGTGCATACTACTGTAAAATGCTCTAAGAGGTTCCAGAAGGAAGGGAAACACTGGGTGACATTCAGCTGTTGTTTTTGTTTTGTGGGTAATACAATAATAGGCACTCTGTAACCTAAAATATACCCATGCAACTTAAAATAAATAAGTAAATTTCAATGAACACTGAAGATATCACAGATCAGAAAATCCGCAGTAAATTGAGTGTGTCAAAACCGGTGTTAAATTTTATCAAATTTGCAAGCGCAACTGCAGCTACGGCGATATCCGTATGCTTTGCTTTTTCTGACATCAACATTACATTAAATAGTTTCATACAAGTCTTCAAACGCCATTCTAGAAAATAAGTCGGTCAGGGGTCTATTAAAACATTTTAATTTTAGTCTATTTTCCCAATTCCTTTGAAGCCCCAAGTAGATCAGAAGCGCGGCAACTAGGTCATCGGTGTCACGTTTTTTCTAATTAAGATAAATGATTAAGGTAGCTTCATTGACGTTAAGAGGCCCTCAGATGTTGATATTCTCGCCGTGTTTGTGTGGATGTTGAAGAGCGTCGCGACGCTCGCGCGTTTATTTTTGTCACTGTCTCTTACTCGGCGAGCTTTACACCCAACGGAGTCGCGCTATAATAGTGATGTTTTAAAGACGATAGTTTTTCGAGTCCTTTGTACGGTACGATACAAATGAAGAATATTCCGGGAGTTTCAACTTTGTTCCAGGTTGTTCTATAGTTGTTAAAATTTCATAATTGTAAAATGTTATTCATACATAACTTGTTACTTAAAAAAATACATCGTGTTACACGAAGTATGTAAATCGAGAAAGTCTTGTTTTCGAGCAAAATTTGGCATTCGAGTATTCAAGTTTGCACCGGATCTCCGCTTTGTGAGATCCTGGAAATTTAAATAGGTCATTTCTGGAAAATGCCTATATCTCGTGCCTATATAACTTTAAATGCCTATATAACTTTAAATGCCTATATCTCGCTTATTTACAGCGACCGACAAAATTTTCTTCCAGATTTAGCATTAAATTGAAAAAATATATTAGTCTATATTTTTTTTTTTTTTGGGGAGAGGTTCCTATTCGCAAATTTTTAACTTTACCATGGTTGCACAAACGAAAATATTTGAGCAAAAACAAACGACGGAAAGACAAATAAACAGCTGATTCTTAATTAAAAAAGAGTAACATGGCCTTGAATTAAAATTTATTTGAATTTGAAATTCCAACTCAAACATATGTTATCGAAGTTTAAATTTACCATCGAGAAAAAACAGCAATTACATAGTAAGGACCCAATAGTACAATTTTTTCAACGGATTCTATGAGTTTCTCTCCTGGAAAGAAACGCCAACGAAAACCAGAAGCTACTTTTTTGGTACTATTATTGTCACTTTTTTATTTATTTTCTATTTCATGTCGTTGAATGGAACAGAAAGAATAGATTAAGATTGAAACAAGAAATAGGTAAGGTAAAAAGTATCCTTTAGTTTTCGTAGAATTATATATGTAGCAGCAGTGGCGTAACTAAGCCAGTGCAGCCGGTGCGGCGCACCGGGGCCCACGGTAGTTCGGGGGGCCGAAATGCTAGAAAGCTAATGCATTTAACTCTGCTAGGAAGCTAAGGAAACCAAAATAAATGGATGTCCCCAATCAAGACGAAAACTATTCTAGAAATGTATATGTTCATATTTTTTTTAATACATTAAGTAGTTCATTTAAATATGTAGATATGCAAAAATTGGTACGTTTGTAATAATATTATGTTGGTATTTTTTTTTTACCAGTTTCGCACTTGGTAGTGTTACTCAATTTAAAGTAATTAAAGTAACTTTTTTAAATATTTCTCATTACCATTCTCATAACAAAGGTGGAGAAATATAATTCAGTAATTAAGTTAACAGTTAAGCACCGTATTATTATAGGAACAAATATTTCGAAAATTCTCCATCAGAATGTTTGTTCCGCAAAAGTTCATGGGAACTTGTTCCGTGATATGTTCAAGGCAATGTCCGCAAATGAATACGCCGATTTATAATCTATCTTCAATATAAATATGTAATGTATCTAGATATACAAGGGGCCTTTTGTTCAATTTTGCGGCGGGGCCTATTTTTTTTAGTTACACCACTGTGTAACTAAAAAAAACATTTTGTCTACGGATTAACATTGATTTGATTGAAAAAATGTGATTCAACCACTTTTTTATTTATTTATTTTTCTTTATAGGTGATAGATAGCATTTATTGTGACACGGAAAATTAAAAAAAAGCAAAAGAAATTTAATCAATATTATTAAATGTAATGTTATAAGTGCGCGGTAAGCAAACCAATAACGAAGGTGTTATATTGCGGGAAGTAAAAAAGTGTTCTGGTACGGAAAAGCGGTACTCGGAGGGCGAATCTTTCTATCCGTCTCCTAATGTCGACCTTGCTACAGATATTATATGTTTGACCTTATATGATACATAGTAGGGTTGGTTTTAAGAGATTGTCATATGACAATAAACCCGCGCATTGTGATTTCAATAAAGAGCAGAAACAAACAAACAGTAGAAGGATGCTCACTCATCGTACGCGGTGAAACCTAGCCGGTCTCGATAAGTCGCCGTAAAAAGCGATTCTGAACTCCCTCAATCGGCGAGTAATGCCGCGACCGGATAACGCTGCCGAATTTAAAAACGCTGTGTATATATGTATGTGTACATTTGGAGTAGGTCGTTTGCCGAATAGACCATATAGCTCGAGCGGCGTAGGACCGTTAGTATAGAGTACGATAACTGGTCAGATATCGTCAATTTTTGACGAAGACGTCGCAACCCCGAGCGGCCGAAGGCGTCGGCAGTCGTAGTGCGGCGGGCGCGCGCCTCGACCGCGTCGGCGCCACCGGATATATATATATACACGCGCGCGACACACGCGAGTCGGTCGGTCGAGTTCGTACGCACGCACTGATCGCGCGTCGCGCTTGTCGGTTGCAGGCCCGCGTACGTGACGGTCGGCGCGGTGCGGTACGGCGTGCGCGCGTCGCCGCTGCGGCCGGTCGCGCGGCTCGAGCGGCTCGCGGCGCCGCCCGCGCCCTGCTGCTGCTGCTGGGTCGGCGGCGGAGCGGCCGCGACCCGCGAGCGGCGCCGCACGCTGGAGCGGCTGCAGCGCCTGCGCCTCGGCCGCGGCGAGCCGCCCGAGACGCACGCGACGCCTGCGACGCCTGTCTCGCCGACGCTAAGGTGCGACGACGACCGATTTCTTCCCTCACTGTGATTTCGCTTCTCCGGCCTAAGGCTGAGAAAATATAGTATAGTGGTTTTCTTTCGCCTTCTGCGCCGCTGTTAAAACGCAACCAACCTGAACTCCACTACGCCGCTCCATATCCAACTTAAAACCGGAATCTGAGGGAAACCTTAAGAAATCTTAAACCGCTGTTGAACGCCGTCGACGTCTGCGGAGCGGCGCGTCAAAACGCTGCCTAGCGCGACGGTGGCCGTTAAATCGGTTTAGCGGTATCGGGCTCGACGGTAAATATCGCTGTGATCGGCGGCAAATATCGCCATATATCGCAGCTAAGGCCACATGGCCCAAAATACTTCGGGAAGTTGCAATGGTAACATTATCAGAAGCGTGCCGCCCCGTTGACGTCGAGGGCGTTTGCTCGAAATCAATGCTTTTGGAGTCTTCGATGCAATGGAATCTAATACACTAACGCTCATCGTCCTGTTACGCAGAGACCGAAAAATCGTCGCTTTGTTGCAAGAAATCATTCAGTGTCAGTTTTGACAAAATCAAGTTAAAAGTCATTATTCGAAATCAAGTTAAAAGTCATTATTCAAAATCAAGTTATAAGTACTTTAAGTGTGTTCTGCAAGTGCAAGAAGTCATTAACCTGAAGGTTGCCGTAACAAAGAGGGTATTTTTTTTATAACACAAGATCGCCATACGTTTGGCGAATGTCTGCACGGCTCTCTGACAAAGTTTCTTCAAAGGGTTTGAAAGAAGCAGATATATTTAAAGATTTGAAAAATATTTTGGGTGAAAGTATTCTTTCTTATGCCACTGTCATGAACCGGAGAGGCTGAGTTTAAAAGTGGCCTTATACACCTTCAAGATGAACTCCTAACCGGACGTCCAAAAAGCGTCACGACCATCTCCAAAGTTCATAATATGGTTTTGGCAGATCCATGATTGAAATTATCTGAAACAGCTGACAGTGTAGGCATCTGTAAAGAACGGAGACATCACATCGGGTGAAGAATTGCATATGAATAGCTATCCGCCCGTTGGGTGCGTGCCACGTTGGCTTACTCTCGATCAAAAAAGAATTCCAATGCAAAACTCACATCACTGCTTGAACCGCTTTAAGAGTAATAAAGAGGTTTTTGCAGTAATCTGTAACAAAAAATAAAACAAGGCTTCATCACTATACACCAGAAACCAAAATTCAATCAAAACAGTGGACAGAATCTGGGTTATGAGGAAATCTAGTGATGGCAACTATCTTTTGGGATGCAAAAGGAATTTCGATGATTGATTACGTTTCGAAAAGTCACGCTATTACTGGTGAATGCTACGCTAATCTGCTACACAAGCTGCAGAAATGTATTCAGCAAGAAAGACAAGATTTGGCTCGAAAAAATCTTCTTCCGCCAAGATAAAGCAAGGGTTAACACAGGCGTTAATACTATGGTGACAATCTACGATTACACTACGATTTGTGGCCTCATCCACGTTTCCGTTTGACCTATAACTGTCAGACTTCCACACCTTCCCCAAGCTCAAAACTCCTTTATGTGAACAGAAATTTGAAATGAATGACGACGTTACTGCTGCTGTTGAGGAGTAGTCATGTTATAGAGAGAATAAATGCTTTAAAGTGTAGATGGGCTAAGTGCTTGGAGCATAAAGGAGACTATGTCGAAAATTAAAAATCAATTTCGTCACGTTAAACTGAGCATTTCCTTGCTAGACCAGGTACTTATCATCCCTCCGTCGTATAATGTTGCGCGAAGTAATGGAAGAAGCTAGAACAGGTGTTCCTTGTCAACAAGTTTATCATCCGTCAGTAAGTGATGGTTTGTTTCGTTCGATGATTTCGATGTTCGATCACGTTCTGTGACTACAAATTTTAAACCCAACTTTGGTTGAATTCTTTGACAACAATGTGTGAAGTTTCGCGGAGGTATAAATAACTCCAAGGCTGTTTCAAATAGATTTATCAACATAGCGATATATTTCACCTATTTATATTCTAAAACTCTTGTTTATATCTTGTATATGGCAATTTATATTTTCCCTGTTTTATTTCAATATCTTTATATTGTTACCTATCACTTTAAATGTATTAGTCATAACCTCTTGCATGTTCAATTATCGTGGATCGATTATTTCTCATTGGTCCTGGGTCATTTTATATACTTATTAATACATGTCAATATTGTGCATAATTTGTTCTATCCATCTGCGTCTTCATTGTGTTGCTTCGCTGTTATTTTTCAAGCTTCGAGCATATCAACATTAATTTATTATCTCTTCAATTTAGTCAAATACTGTCTTCACACACCTATTTTATTTATTGTGCGTCCTATGGGCGTAAGTTTTGTTTTGGTCCAAGTGCCTCACGACTCCTTATGAAATTATTCATCTATTACCAAAATGTTAGAGGTCTCCGAACCAAAACAAACGAAATCCTTCAAAGCATATTATGCAATGAATTCGACATTATTGCACTGACGGAAACTTGGCTTCACCAAGGAATATCGAGCAGCGAGTTGATTGATGGCCGATATACAGTATTCAGACGTGACCGGAACTACGCGTCTACGGGCCAGGAATATGGTGGTGGTGTTCTATTAGCCATTAAAAACGAGATACATGCTCACGATCAGCCTTTGTGGAGTACGTGCGCTGAGGACATCTGGGTCACCATACCGTCGTCATCTTTAAAAGGGTGTAAAAGTTCAGTTCACATATGCTGTGCGTACTTCCCTAGAACACTTAATTATAATACAAATATTGAAACATTTATGTCTCGACTAGTTGACATTGTTCTCAGCCATCCTAAAGATGCCTTTATTTTAGTTGGTGACTACAACCTGCCTGAAATCGATTGGGATCGCGAAGGTAATAGCTCATTTCTAACGTCTACTAACTTTTCATCCTCTGCTCATGCTGTCTTAACTCTGGACACTATGTGTTTGGCTGGTCTTCGCCAATATAATGGTATCCGCAACACTTTGGGGAAAACGTTAGATTTGGTCCTATGCAATGAAAATCTTAATGTTTATGCTAGCGACAACCCAATAGTTCCTGAGGATTACAAGTATCACAGAGCCCTCGTTATAGAATATTCCCTAGATCTCGTGATACCACTTCAGGATTCGCGCAGGCAGGTGACACAGTTTAATAAAGCTGACTATATCGCAATTAATGCTGAACTTGCGGCGTTTAATTGGAAAGATCTTATATGTAACACTGACATTAATTCTGCCTTAAGCGGTTTCTATCGAATTCTGGCTAGGGTAATTGATCTTTATGTGCCAACGAAATTGGTGTGGGCATCCAAATATCCCCCTTGGTATACAGCTTCATTAATTAATATTACCAAGGAGAAGTATCGATACCATCAAAGGTTTAAACGGTTTCACAACCCGCTTGACTACAACAAATTTTCCCTGTTGAGGTCCAGGCAGAAACTTATAAACAGGGATTGCTATGCAATGTACATTAAAAAAATTGAAACAAATATTCTTAGCAATCCTAAGTCCTTCTGGTCTTATGCCAAATCCCTCCGGAAGTCCGACTCTGTCCCTAAAAGAGTAACGTACTTAGGTAGTGTCTCTGCGTCAGGGGAGGAAGTGTGTAATATGTTTTGTAAGTATTTTGAATCCGTGTTTGAACCGATTTCCGCTAGTCCTAGTACTTCTGCTCATATCGAAGGCCATGGTAGTAATATCTCGTCTATTGAAATCACTGAAGAATTGGTGAAGGAGTATATTAGCAAGCTCGATCTCAATAAAAGTGCTGGACCAGACGGTATCCCACCTTTGTTTATATTTCGCTGCGGTCATACTTTGGCCTTGCCGCTTACCTTACTTTTCAAGAGGTCGGTTTGTTATGGCACCTTTCCCGACGAGTGGAAGCAAGCTTTTGTTACACCGGTATACAAATCAGGTTCGAAAATTGATGTTACTAACTATCGTCCTATTTCCAAACTCTCCATCATCAGTAAGCTATTTGAAAAAATAGTTTACGATCAATTATATGCGGCAACTACTCATTGTATTCTACCCCAACAGCATGGATTTAGATCTGGCAGGTCTACGGTATCTAATCTTACTTTGTTTACGAGTTTCCTGTCGCTTCAAATGAGTAAACGCAATCAAGTGGATGCTATTTATACTGACTTCAGCAAAGCTTTTGACAAGGTGGACCATACTAATCTTATCTCAAAATTAAGTGCAGTTGGAATTCACGGTGATTTACTACGTTGGTTTGCATCGTACATACAAAATCGTTGCCAGCGTGTGGTTATTGGAGGATTTAAGTCCGACTGGACAAGTATATCCTCGGGTGTGCCACAGGGTAGCCTTTTAGGGCCCCTTCTATTTACATTTTATATCAATGACATAAATACCTGTTTTAAATTTTGTAAGTTTTTACTTTTTGCTGACGATATGAAAATGTACGCACCTGTTAATTCCCTTGACGACTGTCAATTGGTCCAGGATGATCTAGATAGACTATCTCTTTATTGCGCCTCGAATCGTTTATTCCTGAATGCTGCGAAATGTGCTACCGTTAGTTTTACGCGGAAAAACAATATTCTACCATTTATTTATACTGTCAATGGTTTCTCGATAACCAAGAAAAATGCAATCCGGGATCTAGGCGTTCTTTTAGATAGTAAGTTATTATATAACTCCCACATAGATAACATCACGAAAAAAGCATATAGTATGTTAGGATTCGTACTTCGAACTTCAAAACATTTCGCAGTAAAAAATTCTCTATTACTCTTGTACTACGCTTTCGTCCGCAGTCACCTCGAATATGCTTCTCAAATATGGTCTCCTTGTTATAATGTTCACATAAAGAGAATTGAACGTATTCAAAATGTGTTCCTGAAACATTTGAATTATCGCTTCTTCTTGTCCTTTCCCAATCACAACGAAGCAGCTGCTTTTCATGGGCTTCAATCCTTACAATCAAGAAGAAAATGCGCAGACGTGGTGTTTTTCCATAAAATATTGGCAGGTTATATTGATTGTTCTGATCTTCTTGGAATGATATCTTTCCGTGTACCATCGCGACTCACTCGCCAAACGGAGTTATTCCACCTTCCGCAGGTTAGTACTAATTATGCACAAAACTGTTTCATGTATAGGGTATGTAAAATTTGTAATACGCAGCTCGGCGATATTGACGTATTCAATACGTCATCATTCGCTCTTAAGAAAGCAATTATTAATGATGGTATTGATTTATCATTGTAATCGCAATATATAATATATTATAAATAATATTTATTCATGAATATCTTTAAATAATATGTATGTCTATATTATGGAACGTCTATTTACATAAAATTTTATTTACTTATTATGACTCCTTTCTTCCCAGTTCCCACCTGTCCCTATGAGTGTTAGTTAATTCTTCAAAAAAAATATATTGTTGTGTTTAAATTATGAATGTTTAAGTGGAAACATGTAATTAGCTTTATTTTTTTTAACTTAATAATTCTGTAACAAATTTATTGTAACAGCTGTATGTTTCCTTAAAAATAATAAAATAAAATAAAAAAAAATAAAATAAAACAAGACCTAATCGGCCATGAATAGTCTAGACTCTAGACCCTAATCTATATCTAAAACCTTTTGACTACATAATACGGCAGCCCCATCAAACATTCTATCTTGTGTAGCTAAAATTGATTGAAGGAGTACGATGCGGCATTTGTGAGGTAGATTCTGAACCAACAAATGCGGTGGCCATTTTGAATAATATTTGTCTTTACCCCGCTGGTGAATTCACAGTCCTCCTGTTTGTAGGACCTGATTCAGTTTTAACGCTAGCGATATGAAATTTGGCATACCTATTTAAAGTCGTAATATCTCCACACCATTTTTTTGCAAGTACCCTAAAATGGAGAGATGTTGTCATACATTACTTATTTTTCTTTGCTTGAAACCTGGACCTGGAGCCTGAGATGCTATTCTGATTTCTACAATATTTAGGTCTTACATTCGAGTATAGAAAAACTTAGGTTAGTATAATAGCCGTGTATTAACGACATATAGTCTGCTATTTCTTGAGGTTTTCAGTTTTCGCCAGTGCAAAAGTTCGAGTCGTGTCGTACCGTATAGTTTTCTTTTATGGCTATTATCACTGTTTTTTATTTGTTGACAGTGCGGCGGCGTCGCAGGGATCCGCGTCGCCGCGTCGCGTAGAGCGCACGCTGCGGCTGCGCGAACTGACCGAGCGGCTGCGCGGACCGCGCGCGGGGCAGCCGCCCGGGCAGCCGCCCGGGCAGCCGCCGGGGCAACCGCCGGGGCAGCCGCGGCCGCAGCCGTCGCCGCCGCAGCCGCCGCCGGTGCCGCCGCCGCGCCACCGCCACGCCGCCGCCGCGCGCCGCCCGGACCCCTTCGACGTGAAGCTCGCCCGGGTGGAGCCGCGCGCGATCGTCGGCTCCTACGCCCAGAAGACGATCCCCTTCCGCAGCGCCTCCTTCACGCAGGTCGACTTCGGCACCGACGACGGCAAGTACGCGAGGAGCCTCCCGCGCGACTTCTCCAAGAGCGAGGCCGCGGACGACGCCGACAGCGTGCGCAACTCCACGGCCGACAGCTCCCCGTCCAACTTCGACGACGAGCCGTCGTCGCCGGCCGCCGAGAGCGCGACCGCGGCGAGCGACGCGACGTCCCCCGGCGAGCGCGACTCGGACGACCCCTTCCTCTTCGCCTCCGCCGACTTCTCCCCCATGTCCAGCGTGGACTTCTCCAATCGAAACAGCGCGGAAGCGTACCCCGATTCGTCCGCGCCCATTCCCGTCCCCGTGTACGAGTGCATAGTGAAAGAGTGGTCGAGCGTCGACGCGGCGCGATGGGACCGCCCCAAAGCGAACGCGCCCCAAGACGAGACCATAACGAGCGAACAGGTCGATAAGCTGTTGGCTTCCGTTCAGAACCAAACGAAAGTACCGCCGCCCGTCGAGGAGAGACGCCGCATCTTCGACAAGTCGAAGCGCCGCAAGGGAATCTACATAACGAAATGGCCCATCCAGGACGAGAACGGCGCCTTCGCGCTGCCGGAGTCCGTCATGAATAAATGCGAGGACGACGAGGATCGACCGGAGACCGTCCGCAGCATCGAGTCGGGCCCGTCCACGCCGCCGACGCCGCCCGCCGCGACGCCGCGCCCGCCGCTCGTCTACCAGAGCTCCGAGGAGCGCGACGACCGCGACGGCAAGGACAGCCCCTCGCCGCGCGTCGACTCCGCGTCGGACGGCGAGAGCGAGGGCGCGCGCGAGCGCACCGTCTCGCCGTCGCCGAGCGCTCAGGAGCCGCGCCCGCGCCGCTACTCGAAGCGCCCCCTCCGCGGCCCCTACGGCCAAATGCTGGAAGCCGAGATGAAAAAGCCCGAATTGCCAAAGCTGGCGAAACACGAGGAAGAGTTGAATTTTTTAAACGAATTGATGTCGTCGCACGAGTCGCACGTCGGAAAAAGCGAAGAGTTTTCGATAATTAACAGCCTGATGGCGCAGAACCGGCGACCGTTCGGGAACCGCTCCATGGACGACGCCCACCTCGCGATCTCGAACGATAACAGTTTAAAAAGGCAGTCCCCGAAAAGGAAAGCTAGCTCTAATATACCGTACTCGACGCCGAACGCCTGTGAACCCGCTCGTTCGCTGATCTTTCATCAGAGAACTACGTCGAGCCCTTCGAAGCTGGAAGGCGCCGCTACGCCGAGGATCAGCGCCGGCGGTGCGGTCCTGATGCGCGGATCCTCGGAGAGGATATCCTCCGATCCTTCCGGCGCCGACTCGCCACTCCCCCTCGCCATACAACAATGGACGGTAAGTACCTTTTTTATTATTTTATTTTATAAATTATCCAATATAAAGATTACACTTTGGCAAAAACAAATGTATAAATAATACAATAATATTTTTATCACCCCGCTAGATTCTATATCTGTTCTGAGGTAATAGTGATTTCCCATATATTATGAGAGATACATGATTAGGTTCTAGAAAAACGTTGTAGAGTTTGGTAATGCCTACAAAAAAGTCAGCGACAGCATATGTCTAAATTTTATATTTAAGTCACAAAAAGTAGTTTTTTATAATAAAAAAAATATTCAAATCGTTAGGTCATGTTTATTGGTTATATTATCAACAATTATGAATTCATATCAAAAGGCTTTTAACTTTTACTGCATATAATTTCCCTTTTACTGCATAAATGGTTAAAGACATAAGACACTCACAAATAAGACACTCTCAAAAAAACACTCACAAATAACGGTAATATAGTCAAATTGGCATGCAAATACATTGACATACATATGCGGAAAAAATATAACCCTTCTTTTGGGAGTCAGGAAATAAATCATAGCACTCAGTACTAATCGAACCACACTCATAATTTCATCACAAGTAAAAAGTTTTACCGCCCAACGAAGTGGGCACGGGTCAGCTAGTATTTTAATAAACAAATAAATTGATCAATAATTGAAGTTTGGTAAAAAGGTTCCTTGTTATGCAAATATATAATTTTAAATCTAATTAATTAGTATGATAAAATTAATTTGTTTCTATATAATGAAGTAAATGTATTTATTGTCACGTATCGACTACCTGTATCAACCTATAACATTTATTTAATGAATGAAAATCTATCGTTAGCCCCGTGCCAAACGCGAGCGGATGATTCACCGCCATACACTTTCGCGTATTCAGAAAATAGCACACACAAAAGCCGCTTTGTGATTCTTCAATAAAACATCTAATAAACTTTTTAACGGACGATCTCTGCTTTTTTGCCGCGCGCGGCGATGATTTTAAAATAGATAATTTTGTTATGTTCGCATTGCGATATAGAGTACGGACAGAGCGGACATTCTTTCAAATTTATTTCGTGTTTCAGTCAGGTCAAGCTTGGCCATCCAGCTTCGTTATTTTACGTTACTATGAATTAACACAACTACGAATGAGTTGCTTTTTTCGTTTCTTGCGTGCTGTTGATTGGTCGTTGGGAGTTAACGGTTCCTGTGCAATTGGGCCATTAAGAACTACTCGATCAACTCACGGTTCAACTTCTATCCAGTAGCCTCCTCGAAGAAGGTTGGACCCGGTAAGGACTGTGTCGGGATGTCCTTCGGGCTCTCCTGAGCGGTTTTCCCACCGTGCGTCGTCAGCCAATCGATCGTACACTCTGGCGAGTAACTGGAAGGTTACGTTTACGTTATCTACGAATTGGATCCCGAAACGAGTTGCTTTTTTCGTTTCTCGCGTGCTGTTTGTTAGTTAGTCGTTGGGAGTTAACGGTTCCTGTGCAATTAGGCCATTAAGACCTGCTAGTTGTCTCCGGTCGGCTCAACTCACGGCTCAACTTCTATCCAGTAGGCTCCCCGAAGAAAGTCGAACCCGGTTAGGACTCTGTTTCCCCTGCCATGGCATGGTGGATGTCCTTCGGGCTCTCCTGGGCGGTTTGTTCTTGAATCGATCGTACACTCCGGGGAATAACTGTAAGGGTCTGGAAGCTATCTTATACGTTTCCTAAGCAGCGACGGTGGATGTTGACCTGATGTCAGCCACTCTTGAAACGTCCAGTTGGCCACACGATCCCGTGTGGAAGACGGGCAAAGGACGTCATTGTCGGCGAAAAATTCGATCTGAATTACCGCTAACATCAGGTAGAGGCAGAGCAAGCGACTTAAAATCTACGGCTTGACTCTAGGATAGAGAAATCCGCCCACATCTGGTAGAAATGGAGCGAGGTTTGTCCGCTGGTTCCTCCTGATGCCTCGCTGTAAGGCGTTGGACTCTTAGGGGCCGTTGGCGTAGCTGTATTGTGATTTGTGTTTGTCTACAAAAGCATTTTACGCTAAGACAGAACGACCTGATGACTCCCTGGGGAGTCGGGTTCGAAAGTTGTGATTGAAACCCCTCGTATGCCACCTTATGAAGACGGCAAATGTAACTTTGCCGAAACGTCGATAAAAGAACGATCAATATCGTTATACGTTTCTGGGGTGGCGGGTTCGCCCGTTGTAGGTGACAGCTCCATGCTGTTGGTTGATTGTACGCGACTTTTGAGGAGTTATTGGATGCCATTTGTCCGGCGGACGGTGATTTGGCGGCATTTTAAATAAATTATTTTGAGAATGTAACAGTCTCGTCCCGTAGGTGCTTGGGTAAAAAATTGGCAGGACGCGTCTGTGACGCCGCGGAGCGTCATCCGTTCGTGACACTGACGCACTTGGGTCCAATTTTACACAGCGCCGCGCCGCCGGCTCCGTCCCATCTGTCTACCGATCATCATCAGCCATCAACACCGGATTTTTAAAAGTAATACATAGCAAACGGAACGGAATTCTTACTATAGAATTTTAAATGTATGACAATGTGCAATACTTTTAATAAAAATATGTACATTTTCAATACCTATATATATCGTAAAATAACTGCTTATTTAGGTGCCAGTAGAGTAAAATAATCAAATAACAAAAATGTAATTAAAAAATATAATTAGGATTTGGAGAATATTCGCAAGGGGTGGAGGATAGAAAAGGTTGGGATGAGACGGAGGATAACTAGGAATTTATTTATTTATTTATTTATTTATTTTAAGGAAAACCAACAGCCATATAAAATATTAAATAACAACTTAAATAATAAATGATAGCCAATAACAGGTTCTCACATATAGAAACAGTTTAGAGAATATGGAATTGCCAGCAAAAACGCTTGGCAGGGTCCGGTACTATAAATTTACAATACGCAAATAAAAATTAAACAAAAGGGACAAGAAGGCAAAAGAACAATATCGAGAAATCGAATACAAAAAAAATAATAACAATAAAGAAAGGCAGAAGAGTAGGTACTAAAAGAAATTGTTGCTGAGGATACGTCTCGCTGATACAACACTAGTGCTAAATAGATCGATATCAACGTCGCCGCAAATCAGTTTATTGAGGTTGTTGCTCGCACGCCACATATAGGTGTTTTGCATGTAATTAGATGTAACAACAGGTAGCCGAATTGGGATGGTGTGTCTCATGGATTTAACCGGGGCATTAAAAGATAGGTATGATAAAAGTTCGGTACAATCTAAAGAACCTTGGGAATTTTTTTGCAAAAAAGTGAGGTCACCGATTTCTCGCCGTTTTGCTAGTGGAAGCAGGTGGTGTTTTTTTACATAATTTGACATAGTCGTCTGAGCTGTATTTGTCTTTGGTACGGAAACATAAGTATTTAAGGAACTTCCTTTGGATGCCCTCGATGCGATTGGAGTATTTAAAGTACATAGGGTTCCATATTTGAGATGCATATTCCAGGTTGCTACGTACCAGAGTACAGTAAAGAATTTTAAGAGTTTTAATGGATTTAAAATCTTTGGTACTGCGCATAACGAATCCAAGAGCTCTGGAAGCCTTTTTAACTATTTTGTCTACATGAGTGTCGAAGAGCAGCTTGGAGTCGTGGTACACACCGAGGTCACGAATGATAGAGTCCCTTTGTAACTTGGTACCTTTTAGGACATAGTCGTGTAATACAATATTTCGCTTTCGAGTAAAAGTGACCACACTACATTTGGATGGATTTAAATCTAAGTGGTTCCAGGTACAATAGCGCTCGAGGCGTTCAAGGTCGGCTTGAAGTAGTAGAGTGTCGACAGGAGATAGAATCGTCTTGAAAATCTTCATATCATCGGCGAAGCTAAGAAGGTGTGAATAACGGAAACACCTGTCAATATCGTTGATAAAAATGATAAAAAGCAAAGGACCTAGTAAAGATCCTTGAGGAACACCACTTGGGATGGGGACCCAACTGGATGTGTAATTATTAATAACTACAGCCTGCGAGCGATTATGGATATAAGACGCAAACCATCTGAGAAGATTGCCACAGATGCCAGTCTTCTCCAATTTGCTTAAAAGTAAGCTGTGCTGAATCCGATCAAAGGCCTTGCTATAGTCAGTATAGACCACGTCAACTTGGTGACCTTTATTCATGGCATCTGTAAGAGCTGTGTTTAGAAGGACAAGATTAGAAACTGTCGATCGACCTTTCAGGAAGCCATGTTGAGTAGTATTAAACGACTGTTTGAGCGCAAAATATACTTGATCATATATAATTTTTTCGAAGACTTTTGACACTATACACAGTTTGGAAATGGGGCGATAATTATCAATGTTATGTTTAGGACCTTTTTTTATGCACAGGCGTAATAAAAGCATTTTTCCAGATAATTGGAACGATCCCATCATCTAAAGATCTCCGAAAAATTAATGAAATAGGGATAGCGATTGTTTTAGCGCAGCCTATAAGAAAGACAGCTGGTAGGTTATCAGGCCCAGCGGACTTAGACGGGTCCAATTTTAAAAGTAACTGTTCCACTTCGCTGACGTCAACATACACTTTAGATATATAAGTGGCAGATGTGTCGGTAGGCGAGAAACCACCGGTATCATCTTGCGCAACAACAGTACTAGAGAGAAAATTATTTAAAAAGAAATCAGAGAAGGCATTACAAATCAGCTCGCCTGTGGTAAATATACTGGTCCCTAAGGACATGCTATTAGGCATTGAGTTGGATTTGGTTTTGCCTTTAAGATACGACCAAAACTTTTTGGGATTACTTGTAATAGAGTTTTCGACGGAGGAAATGTATCTAGGGACATAAAATGCTTTTTCAGACACTTAGAAAGTAAAAACCGTTGGTGAGTTTCTGATATTTGACGGGAGCTGGTTTCATAGTCTAGCTGCATGAACGGTTAAGGAATATGTAAAAAAGAAGAATTTTGAGAAACGGAGTGGTAGACCATGATTTTCTAAGTGATTGGTTTATTTCTGTTAGGTAGGAGACAGCGGTAGGCTATTGAAAGATGTTATAAAGAAGGGAAAGAATATGCAGGTTTCTAAGTTCACGTATTCGAAGCCAATGCATTCTGCTCTAAACTCAGAGACGTGATCAAATTTTTCGTATTGTAAATATACCTAACGCACACATTTTGCAACCGCTCCAATTTATAGAGGTGGCTTCATTGACGTCAAGGTAGCAGACATCAGCATAGTATAGTATGCTGATGCCCTAGTAAGGTATATGCCTAGGTGCAGAATTAGAAACAGTTTCGATAGGACGGTCATTCGAATTCACGGTCGGTCATTCAAAACTAATTACAGAAATATAATATCAGATAAGAAGATATCAAAAAAGTAACAAAAATATTTTTGAACATTTACTGTCTTAAAAATGAGGTCATTACAAATAGAATTGTAATTAAAATCTGAAAACCAGTCGATTTTCTTATCTCCAATTCCGTATATCCCTTACTTCAGTCTCTAAAACATGTAATAATATTAAGTACACATATATTTTAACATAGCCATATGGACTTGATATTTTTCCCTAACATTAAAAATGGGTTTTAATTTTTGAAACATGTTTAACCTCCCTACTTATACGAGCGTACATGATATGTCCAATATATTATCATATCGTACAAAATTTATATAAAACCGATATATAAAAACCGCTTATATAAACCACTATATATTTTGTCTGGTATATTTTAAAAAAGTATTTTTATTGGAGAAATCTAATTAAAAAAAAACAATGATTTACCTATCTTTTTATTAATAACCCAAAGGTTTAATTGTTACGAATATTATATTAAAATTTATTATTAAATATGTTACAATATTTCTTATAAACACTTACAACGGAAATGGGTCGCCGGTTACTAACCTCCATCCTGTTTTTTTGTCTCAGGTATCTGCTTCAGTAAAACCCTAATTCTATATAAGGCATGTAGTTTTCCTACAATATTTTCGTTTCCTAACTTGTAACTTTACTCTACATAAATAAAAAAAACTTTTTTTTTGAAGAAATTCCAGCAATAGTTAATTTTACCTCAAGAAGCGTTTATCTATATATAAATCCTTTTTGTTTCTTTAAAATTTCAAATATTTTTTTAACACATAAGCTATAAAAAAACCGAAAACGTAAAATAATCCCTGTTTTTTCGAATGGAAACTGAAAGGCTTAAGACTTGCTTGTAAATCTTGCCTAAATCTAAGATGTTTCCGCTGTCATAGTCCGCTAATCGCCGCTCGTAAACATGGTAAATAGCTTTCCTAGTGCTGCGGGAACCGTTTCGAATAGTTTTATTATTTTTTTACGAAAACTCCTAAACTGCCGTAATGGAATATAACGATACATAACAGATAATCTTCAATAGACACAATACAAAACCTTCCTGGGGCTGAAATGACCTGATATCGAATTATTTTCTAGTCTTTTTTGCCAGACTGTAGAAGGATTCCACAAACATTACTCCCTACCTCTATATTATATACCGACCAAACAACTGACTCGACATTAGACTGGAGATATCTCATTAGGCTGAGGTATAATGAGCACTCCAAAAACTAAAAATCAATAAAGCTCCAGGAGATGATGGAATTAGGCCCGACATTAAGTATCGACTAAACAGCTGATTCGACAATATACTGGAGATATTCCAGAGATCATCATGTAAGAGGTAAAATTAGCACTCAAAAAGCTGAAGGTTAATAAAGCTCCAGGAGATGACGTCATTAAACTGAAGGTCTTGAAAATAGGTGAAACGCCTATCCTAAAAAAATACAATCTGATGGAATAGCGAGATAACGAAGGTATTGTGATATGGTTCTTTGGGAAGGCGAGAATACTACTGAAGAACTACAAAAGAATCTCACACCTGATTGAGTCAGGTGATATGTTATCAAATATATTCTAGAGTTAGACCACAGATGATTCATGTGGTTAAAACTCTTTTACGTGCTGCATGGAACCGCCATTATCCTTTTGATATTTTTTTTAATGTTCGGCGTTTCTTCTTCGTCCAAAAACGTTTTCCACGAAAACGAATACGTGGAAGAAGAAGCTTGACCTTGTGGTTGCCTTAGGGTTTTATTTAGTACTAGCTGACCCGTGCCCACTTCGTTGGGCGGTAAACATTTTTACTTGTGATGAAATTATGAGTGTGGTTCGGTTAGTACTGAGTGCTATGATTTATTTCCTGACTGCCAAAAGGAGGGTTATATTTTTACTGCATATGTATGTATGTATTTGCATGCCAATTTGGCTATATTACCGGGTTTCAAATGAGTGAATGAAATGATTATGATTGAATAAATTATGTTTATTTTAATTGTTCAAAACTTCTCTGTCTACTATATTAGATGTAATGTTATTATTTGGTACCAAAATATATTGTCGTTCAGGAGTTCCAACCCGAGATACGGTCGCGGTTCCATACCTATGTCGTATTATCTCTTTAACCATTTATGCAGTAAAAGGGAAATTATATGCAGTAAAAGGGAAAAGTCTTTTGTTTTAAACACTTGACACGATAAATTTACTTATTTTGATAAGAATTCATAATTGTTGATAATATGACCAATAAACATGATCTAACGATTTAAATTATTTTTTTAATATAAAAACGACTTTTTGCGACTAAAATATAAATTTAGACATATGCTGTCGCCGACTTTTTTGTAGGCATTATCAAGCTCTACAACTTTTCTCTAGAACTCAATCATATATCTGTCATCGTTAAGGCAGCGTTCGTAAGAAACTTTTTCATTCGACCGTTTTTTCTCCGACTTACTTTGCAAATCCGGCTACCACGAAAAAGTCATTTCATTTTTCGGATTAATATATAGCCTGTGACACGTACAAATAACGTGGCTTTCTATTGGTTAAATAATTTTCAAAATCGGTTCAGTAGATCCAGAGATTACTCCCTACAACCTCACAAACTCACAAACTTTACCTCTTTATAATATTAGTATAGAAGACACGGATCTCTTCGTATAAACTATTTTTATCAATGTCTTCTTCAATACCCACCACCTTTGACGCAAATACCGAACCACCCATACTTCGGTATTGTCTTCATACCGAACACCGAACACGGGGCTGAAATACCGAACAGAGCGGTAAAAAACCGAACACCTGGCAAGCCTGGTGACTTCATATTTAGATAAATTTAAACTCAGGTTATTTATGTAAATAATGAAAGCAATGGTCCAAGATTTGAGCCTTGGGGTACTCCAATATTGATGGTATAATGTAATTCGGAAGTTGCCACGGACTTGATTAGATCTTTGCCATAATCTGTTTTATTAGACTCTGTTTTCTTTGAATCGATGATATTATACATATCTATCTATATGCAAAACGCAAATCTTGCTCCGTGTTTTGTTCGTGCCCGCATGGTTTACGGATCATTGGCATGGGCGTCCAGAGTCGACACATATAACACGAGAAGGCGAAAATTAAGAAGTGGTACGAAATGACAGGAAGCGCATACCTACATCGTGGTCTATTTTCGCATCTTGTGTGATTTAAATCCGGCTGAATGGGGCTAGAGAGACAGAACCGTGACGATATCAACACACGCGTAATAAAATATATTTTTGTGCGAAGTGAAAATTTTCTATTAAGAATTATATCCAGTTTCCTGTTTCGTAAGCTTTAGATGAATGCTTGATAAACCACCGCCGCCAGATTCTGAGCCGTTCATTTTTCAAACGTAATATATTTTGCATCTCACTCATATTATTTATTATAAAAGATAATGACTCATATGTGCATTCACGCATCAAACGCCGCAAACGCCTAATTTAGAGGATCATTGTCAGAAATTTCACACCTTACGGGGGTGAAAACTTAAATTTTTACCTATTAACCCTTTGCACTCCGAATGTTTTTTACCTAAGAGTGGAGCAACTCCGAGACATTTTTGCTTTGGAGCATCTGAAAAAAAACTTCTGTTTTCAAAAATGAAAATCAGTATCACTCCCAATAACACATGTTTTCCGCTTTTTTTGCAATATTACGTCGCTATGTTGATTATATATAATTGATAAGGGTACCTCTAGTAAGTCGCCCTTTATTGAATCATTAATAAAAATAACTCCCCTATGTAGTTCACAGCAACTGTTTTTCGAATTGCACGCCCTTGATATAAGGTAAATTCGTTAAACAGCTGCTTGTTCATGCTCATAAATATACAGGTGAGTGTTTAATTAGTGACATCCTTGTAGTGGGTAACACAGTACGACGAATTAGGCAACTTAAAATTTTTTTTTTTCGGGAAACACTAAAAAAAAGGTTTATTTTTAATCTTTTTTTTTGTTGAAAATAGTGTAAAAATCTGTGAACACGATGCGCTATCTAGTGCGCTTCGATGCGCTATCGATGCGCTAATATTGTTTATTAGCGATATTTTACCTATTTCTAGATGGCGCAACGCGCTCAACGCTTCTGAAACTTTCTTTCAATAGATAAAATTTACAAATTTTACAAAAAAAAAAAAAATGTTTTCAAGATTTTTTTAAAGTTTTTTTTAAAATGTTTATTATGTCGTACTAATACATCCACTACAAGTATATCCTTAATTAAAAACACATCCTGTAGAAATGACCAATTATGCAGGCGGCATATAAGAACTATGAGGGCTGGAGAAGGTTTAAACTTTGTGATACCTCGGGTAAGAACGTCATTTGCACAAAGGCGTAGGTACTTGGTACATTGTACCCCGAATGTTTAACCCATTGAATGCCTAGTTGCCAACTATATGTAACGCCAACACATAGCTTCTTTCTTCAAGTTTAAACGGAGTTCCTGCGCAATATTACGTAGTCGGCTCCCAAGCCATCTGCCATCTACGCATTATTGCGTACCTGGCATTCAATGTGTTACTTTGATAGTTAGTAATTATATTGCTTTGTTACTAATCTCAACTAATCAACTTTATTTTTAATATGTCAGCTAGCATTTTTATTGTAATAATAAAGTCCTGTCCACCCTAGAACGGCTAGTCCCAGTTGTGTGACGGAATCAAATACGCAAAGGTTAAGGTTTTGCCATTCGGTTCCTGTTAGTTTTGTAAGCAAAATCAATGTTTTATAGTAATTAATTCTTGAATAAATAAATAAATAAAATCTTAAACAAGTCGTATATAGCACATCTAGTTACAGGTGTAAGCCTAGTTAGATGTGTGACGTTCCTCGGGTTGCATGGGATTGAGATGAATCAATCTGTCACTTTTTTATATTTTTAAAGTCATTATTTTTTCATAGTGTAATCTTATTTTAAATCTATGATATAAAACAGTAAAAAAAATTATAACAATTAATTAAGGGTTGAAAGAGGTTCTAAATATTTAACCCGCCCCTAGAATCGCTCATTTAAGAAAAGTATGTTCTAGGGTTTTTTTTTACAAAATTTAATCATAAAAGGTTTGATATGGAGGGTTCAAATAATTGGGAACTAGTGATTCTCGAATGAGGCTGCTCTTAGAAGGCTGCTAGCTGACATGATTAAGAGCCCGTTCACATATTTTTTCCAGAAAGGCAAGAAAAGTGGATTTTTGGCGTTCTAATTCCAAGAAATAAAGAGATTTCTACAAACTTTAATTACTGAATTACCTGGACCATTTCTTGATGTTGACCATAGCGGCCTTTAATTTTAGATGTAACGAATATTATTTACTTATTCAGCCCATTTTCCGAAAGTCGTTATTCGTAAAACGCTCGGAAGGCAAACTTTGAGCTCCTTAATACAGTAATATCACTACAACGAAAACCCTATACTATTTTTTTTTATGTCCGTCATGTATTCTTGATGTACACTACGGCTTTATTTTTTCGTTTTTTGACTACATATCCAAGGTATACATTACTTACAATTACACAAAATTAAAAAAAAATCTTCCTGTATCATTCTAATTTTCTCAGAAATAAAATAAGATTCTTATATAATACTTATACTATATTAAAGTTCACTCTTTTAGCAATACGACATAATATAAATTATTGTCATTAGAAAGGAGAAAACACTGCAAAAAACAATTAGAAATTGTGTATATATTTGCTTGCGCAAGAGAAGAGCGCTCAGTGCCGCGGTTTTTCTCCCAGGGTTGAATAGTTATTTATTTATTTATTTATTTATTTATCCTATCTTTTATAGTTACATCCAAAAAAAAATGCGTTCATTTTTTCAACTCATTTTAAAAGAATACCTACGCTATTTTGTAATACGGCTCTTAATGTTTTTAAGAACGGGTTTGACATAATACGTTTAGCATTTTTTTGCGATCGAAAATTAAAAAATGGAGAACAAAATAAAAATCATCGCTTTAAATCTAAACACAGTTACTTTAAAACGTAAATCAAACGCCGCTTGAGACTTTATAAACCCGCATAATATTTCAATGACTTCCAGATATACGACAATTTTTACGACATTATAAACTATAAAATTGTATTTTTTGATAGGATTTTACGGCGATTACTTTTCTATTAACGGGGCTTCATCGCCGCACAATATTTATCGCACTTTTATGCTCTGTTTGATTTTATAACGTGGTAATTTTTTTGCTGTTTGTCATACTCAAAGTTTGTACGACGCACTAAAATCTCGCGAATGGCAAGGTCGACAAGCTTTACTCACCTGTTTTTTTTTGACTGAAAGTTTTACTACTGTTTCTATGCAACGGAATGATGTACATAAAAATCTTTATAGAGGATATTGGGAGCAGGCTGATTGCCGGCTGATGATAATCGATATACGTTCGGTCCTTCAAGCCGGATATTTTTAAAGACTATTCAGAATTGAACAGTTTTACTGTGAATTTCCTAAAGCTCAGAAGTGCAGTTGTGTTTGTAGCATCTCTCTTTAACTTAGCCAACTTCATGAGATAGAAAGAACATCGAAAAAGCATTAAATTATTTCAAAATCTTGAAGACTCAGTGATAATTGAGACGATAAATTTACTTATTTTGATATGAATCCATAATTGTTGATAATATGACCAATAAACATGACCTAACGATTTAAATTATTTTTTTAATATAAAAAACTACTTTTTGTGGCTTAAATATAACATTTAGACATATGCTGTCGTTGACTTTTTTGTAGGCATTATCAAGCTCTACAACTTTTCTCTAGAACTTAACCGTATAGCTCTAATCGTTAAGGCAGCGTTAGTTAGAAACGTTTTCGTTCGACCGTTTTTTCCGACTTACTTTGGAAATCCGACTACCACGGAAAAGTCTTTTAATTTTTCGGATTAATATATAGCCTATGACACTCACAAATAACGTGGCTTTCGATTGGTAAAAGAATTTTCAAAATCGATTTACCTCTTTATAATATTAGTATAGATACAAAATTGTAATATCCAGTACTGTGGATTTAAGAGAATAGGATTACGATTTTATTCGAACATACCCCCGCTTCTATATACAAATCGCCTTCCTAGAACAGAAACAATGCGTTCTAGATGGACGATGTGTTCGGAATCGTAGTTCCGCGAACCTCTGCATGCGCGGGTAATTTACATTCCCACTAACTGATAACTATAATAATAAATTAACTGATCAGAAATCAGTTCGAATCGTTTTAAAGGATCGAGGGATAAACTTTTTAATAAAGTCTCAATAGAAATAAAAAGTTTAGGCAACTTTCGGACACATCTTCAGAGGCAACAAGACTCAGAGATAATAGTTCGAATAAACAAATCACATAACACCGACGATTAAGAGGCCGTGCCGGCCTTGGCGGCCAAAAGCTATATGAAGCATAATTTTGTGGCCTGGTTGTGAGAACACGAAAAAGAATTTTAATACAATTATGCCGGATTTTAAAAACCCGGTCCTTAAGCTATCATTTCGCCAAAACGAAATTTTTAAATTATTTCCATATTAATTGTAAATTATCTTCATTCTGTTACTGTTTTCCAAAAAAATAAAAACGAGCGAGATTTGTCTTCAGTTTGTGAATAATCTAGAGATGATTCTCAATATCAAAAAATACTGTTTACACCAGCGTATGGTCTATTTACATAGTACCAAGACAGTTTTTGGAACTTCCATACAAAAAATATAAGAAAAAAATGTTTGAAATTACGTAATTTCCAGAAATGTTATGGCCAAACATTATTTTTTTCTATTTATTAAAGATACTTTTGAGTTATTTTATTATTGTAATCTAATTTTTACTTCATAAAAAACTATTCAATTGATAATTTATTATATTATAATTGAAAAGCCAAATCGACTATATTAGACGACGCGCGAAGCCGAAATCGTCATTCGTAATTGGCCACTGCCAACGGTTGGACGTATTCCCTTGTCGCCGCGGTAAACCTATACATCTTTATGTATATATCGAATGCGCGCTGGCGCGTGGAATTGCAAAAATATCTAAATTTTTAGTCGCGTCAACTCGGAAGGGAGCCTTGAGACTAAAATTATTTATATTTTGATCATTGTGTTTTAAACAATTAGGATTATGACATATCCAACTGTATTCGCAATTTTGGATAAATAAAAGACTTGTCTATATTGACTATTGATTATTTGGCTCCCTATTCGTATATTATTTATATCAGAATCATTTATAAGAGTGCTAATATCACCCTTATGGGAGTGCGTTTGCCTGCCACTGGGCCTTAAAGAAGATGTTTATTGTAGGACGATGATTATTTGGTCCTGCGATCCGGATATTTTCAAAGGCGTCCTCGCCGTGTGTCCGCTAATACGTTGTGACTCAATGAGTCTGCCTACTACAAAGTGGAAGCGTTTATTTTAAGAAAATGTCACTTTTTGCATTGCTTCTATTCGTGGCGCGACCAACCAACCCACTGCAGCTATTTCACTTCACAGCGCGCGTGTAGATTTTAGCGTTTTCAATGGAAAATGAATCAGTGCGTGGCTATAATATTTTAAATACTTATGCAGACGTACTAAGGTACTTAAGGACTAAGGTACGTATGCATACTAAGGTACTTATGCACAACTAGAGCTGTCAACTACAACGGACGAACCCATCACCTCAGAATTTTTTAACTATATTAGATCGTTCTTTCTACCTTGGGACGCAACAGTCCGCTGTTAAATTACGCCAATCGCCCGTAAGAAGCCAACGCCTTGCCGGGAGATAACCAGGTTAACTACCCTGCGGGCGAAAACTCGCGCTCTTACTTCCAGTTGCAACCAGATTACTTCGGTTTTCCGACTGGTTACAAGTTTGAGATTGCTTGCACGGTCCTCTCCCTACTGCGTCTACCGAATCTATCGCGGATCACGGCATACTTTGCCCGGCTGTTCACCCGTAATCGGGTAGCCGATTGGTCGTTTCAAGAGCAGTTGCCTGCTCTTGCAACTCGCAATCGATTGGCTGACCCCGCACGCTGCGTAAACCGTCCAGGAGCGCCCGAAGGTTGACTCCTAGCGGAAACTGGCCCGCAATCCTACCCGGGCTCGCACTTCTGCGTGGAGGCCGCTGGATGGGTGTTGACCCGTGAGTTTAACCGACCCTCAATACATGTGTCTTAGTGGCCAAACCGCGCACTCTCCCAGTAATAGTACTCTCCCAGTACTATTACTGGGAGAGTGCGCGATATGAAGCGACGCTCGGAAGCGGCGTAATCCGCCCGCTTTTCCCAGCCCGTGCTTCCTCGGAGCTCGCGCGCGAAGTGTACGTACACGTGCACATTGTAATACTACGCAAAGACACGAATTCCAAGTCCCTTGCAGACGAAATTGTTCGTTGTACTGAATCCAAGGTTTTTGCCAGTAGCTTATCTGCAGACCATTTATAATTAAACATCTATCAATATTTATAACTACTTTATTACCAAAACTTGATTCGCTGCCACAATCTACTAGTAAAGCTATTGTCCGCAACGCTCCTGCGTTCGTTAATCGTATTACCGTGGCTGTAGCAAAATGTATCGTGGTGGGTGTTTTTAATTAAGTCGGCCCCCTTTTCCGCAAACATGATAGTGGGAGCGTTAGAATTCCCGGTGATGCCCAGCGGAATGACGCTGGCGTCGATCACTCTCAACTTTTTAACGGTGCGCACTTGAAGAGTCGGGTCTACGACTGCTGTGGGATCGTTGGGAGCGCCCATTTTCGCCGTACCCATCAAGTGGTACATCGTGTGTCCGATGTTTAGCGTGATGCACCTCCAGTAGTCCCTCGACTTGACTGGGAGGGGATTGCAGGCCGGGATGTCGACCCTGGCGAGTTCTGCCCCGAGCATTCGTAAACTTTTCGTGTCCACTAAGCTGGCGGCGAATTCCATTCCGTCCAGCATCGTCTCCATGTCTTCTTCCACTGTGTAGTATTGTGGATGTATTTTTGGGTGCGCCGTCGGGTTCGTGCTTCTCAGTAGGATCTTCCCGCGCGATTTCGTGTCTAGCAACGTCGTTAATATGATGAGAATCTGGCTGTTTCTGTTTAATTCGACGATTGAATCGCACACTCTGTCGATGGCTCTCAATCCGATCCTGCAGTATCGTTCCAAACTACTCGACATGGTATCCCAGTATAAGTGGTGGTAGCCTATATTCGGCGGTGATGAGAATCTGTGTTTTGTGTTTATGTACGTGATGATATCTAAAAGCCCAAGACTCGAGTAGACTCCTGTGCGGTTCGAGAGATATTGCGCTACATTCTGAGCGGTTTGCTCCATCGATACAGGCGGTGCGCCTCTGTTGAACGCGATTATCACAGGCGAGTTTGGATGATCGATCAGGTTCTCTCCTACTGGTAAATCCGCCACGACGTCTATGTGCATTTTTTCTAAGTTTCTCCTCGGTCCGATCCCGGATAACATAAGCAGTTGCGGCGTGTTTATCGTCCCTGCCGACACGATCACTTCTTTCTTAGCAAAAACGTCGCTTTCTCTCCCGTTCTCTCCCATTATAGACACACCAACAGCGGTGTTGCCTTCGAAGATCACTCGCGTAGCCATCGTATTCTTCAAAACGTACAAATTCGGTCGGTTCGTGATCGGCGCGAGAAAAGCTCTGGCTGTACTCTCCCTCTTTCCTAAGTATATAGTACCCTGCGCTCTAACCGTGCCGTACTGACTCGGTCCGTTCACGTCTTTAACAAACGGCGACCCTAGCTCCGCGTAAGCGTTGATCAAATTGTCCCCGCTCGGATTATCGGAGTTGTAAAGACCGACGTGCAATGGACCATCGTAGCCGTGATAGTATTTCAAACCTGAGTCATTCTCGACGAGCGGATCGTTTAAATTCTCGCTTTTCCTGAAATACTTCAGCGCTTCTTCGTAGTTCCACCCCGGATTTCCCAGTTTCGCGATATTGTCGTAATTCTCCGGACTGGCTCGTATGTAGAGCATTCCGTTTATCGAGCTGCTGCCTCCTAGCATTTTTCCTCGGGGCCAAGGGCAACGGCCGTACCACATACTTTGACAAACGTTTGAATCGTTCTCTGTTCTGTATTGCCAGTCGACCTGAGTCCCTTGTAGATCCAGTGTTGCTGATGGCACCTGCAATAATAATTCGTATTGTAGAGGTCGCATCTTCGGCAGTCACAATCAAATTTAGTGCTAGGGTACGACGGATATATTAATATATATGAACATAGTCTATAAGTGATATATGAGTGATACTGAAAGTATATAAGATTTTAACTAACTTTTCACATGCTTAAGGAATACAAGTAAATATATTGAAAAGCCAATATAACGCCAATAATACGCCACAGCAAGGTTCAAGGCCGTATAACTTTTTCGTTGCTCCCGTCTTACCAAGTTCGTCGGCTTTTTCATTTATCTAATTACTTAGTATAATATTATTGTTTTATTTTAAATGTATTCAAGTAAAAGTATTTATTGTCAAGTATTAAGTATAGCAAATATCATAGCTTATGCCAGGATGTGAGACAATACTCCTTCGCACTGACTTATACATTTCGTCTTGAGCCACTTGATAATATATTTTTCCACAGTCAATCTGCTGATTGAACTCTTCACTTTTGCCTCCGTCAAGGGGGTAATTGTAATTCAATGTAATGCCAAGGAGGTAATTGTAATGAACTGTAATTCCTATATCCTAAAATCCATAATATTACCGGGCTACTAACCGACAAGGAGGAAGTAGGTATTGTGAACGCGCAATTTTTTTCAAGATAAAGACGAATATTTACAATTAGACCCCCCCCCCCCCCAAGACGATTAAGACAATTTCCAGAGTCTTTTTGTGTGTCTGTCTGTGTAACTAGTGTCTGTTTGTCTGCGTATTCTTCATCCGATTGAGCTAAAAAATCTTCATGCGATTGAGCTGAAATTTGGTATGCAGGCACAATTTGGTCATGGCAAGAGTTAAAAAAAAGGTTGTGGTTGAAATCAGTCCACCAGAGGACTCACTAGTCATACTACAATTTCGAAATATTGACTTAGAGATTTGAAATTCGGTACAATCAGAAATTCGTACAGAAATTCGGTACACAGATGCCTTGTGGACCGAAATCACGCTGTGAAATTGGTTTGGAATATCTCGTATACAAGCGACACAAATCATATTTAAAGTCCGCCATATTTAAGAAAATGCTACACCATTATTGGAAAAAATACCATTTTAATACCACGGAAATACTACAAATATACTTCGAATTGGCGTGCGGGTGAAAGTTGGGTTGCCGTGGGAGGGGGAAGAAGGGTTTGACGGCGGTGTTGTGTTCTTGCCAGGAAAGTTATGGGGTGACACAAACGATTTTTTCTTTATTTATATCTTCATTGAAATTTATATCCTTATATGTACCTTCTTCTCCTTAACTTGTAACTTAGGAAGGGGGGGGGGGGGGTTGTTCCAGTACTGTAGAAGATAGCCGGCTATAAATTGGCAAACGCGAGGTGAAAATATGATAGTTTCGCGGGCAGCAGATTTAATTCGACTGACTGACACAAATAAAATCGATTGCGCTCGCGTTTATGTAATTAATTCATAATAATCTTACCGCAACATCTATCGGTGGATCATCGCCTGCTTCTATCAATAGAACTTTCCAGCATGCAATTTCTGTTAGGCGATTCGCTAAGACTGATCCAGCCGATCCAGCGCCCACAATGATGAAGTCGAAGTTCGGATCTAAAACACATTTTTAAAAACTTATTTGAAATGCTCTGACCCAAGCCAATCCTCGGTGCAGCAGCCATGTCAGTGGTCATGTCAGAATGCTATACAAAATGTTGTAATGTTGTTTCTGTGCTGTCGACCGTTGAGGAGATCCCTCGTTGGAAGCCAACCCTTACGCGCAGCAGTAGCCCTGTCGCGGTGACACTTAGAACGGGCTATCATAATTGAATCAGTACACCAATATTTCGTTTCTGTGTTATCGACCGTTGAGGAGTCCCCTTGTTGGAAGCCAACCCTGGGCGCCGCAGCCATGTCATGGTAAATCTTAGAATGGGCTATCATAATTCAATACATACACAAAATTTTGTAACTGTGCTGTTGACCGTTGAGGAGTCCCCTCGTCGGGAGCCAACCATGTCATGATGAAACTTATAACGGGCTATTATAATTAAATGCGTATAGAAAATTTTCTGTCTGTGCTGTTGATCGATGAGGAGTCCCCTCGTCGGGAGCCAATCCGGTCAAAATCAGGTGCAGAATCTGGTCATGCTCACCATAAAAATGCATTGTCATCGGAGCTGAACCAACGTGTAAAATTTCAACTTCATATGATAAGAGGAAGTGGTTCTATTTCTGCTAGCAAGATTTGACCTAAACAAACATACTGACAAACATTGCAAGGTAAATAAAAGCTTGTAAAACGCAAAACGAATACTGGTTTGCGAACTTCACATTTGGTTACAAATGTTACAACATCAACATCAATCAATAATGTTTTTGACTGTGCATATCTGGTCGAAAAGATACGAGTATCTATTATGGCTCCTCCTCGCATTACTCGGAATCCGCGGCCGTTTTATACGAAGATATACAACTTTAACTATACCAAGCACTCCCTAGCAAACAGAGCTATGCCAAGACTCAGTGATAGGTTCGCCTACGTTGATATTTTGGCATCCGTTGAAAGTCACTTCAAGGAAGCCATTACAAAATAATTTCAATCCTTGGTCTCTCTCTCTCTCTCTCTCTCTTACCTAATGTCTTATTAACCGCATCAACAATTTTTATAATATATTCTTCAAGCGTTGCAGAGTACACTGCAGAGTACACTCTCGAGGGAATTCCTTCATTTAATTCACCTCTTCGAGGATGGGATGCTAACGAATTGGGACTGACTGAACCATGAGTTGAACCAGCCAAAAAACAATCTATCTTTGGGAATTGAGCTGCTTGAAACCTTTAATCCTGTTGACAAGCAACCTAATTTCTTTGCTGCCAGTCCATTGTGATAATTATTTAAAACAACCTACCTTTAAGTTCTCGTTTCGAATCCAGCGGCCACTGTTCGTTGAGCAAGCATTGTGCCGAGAATAATAGGTTTAAAGATGACGTAAAGATCTGCGCCATCGACGGCGAATTCGCCAAAATATTCGCGCATTGCGACGATATGCACGACGTCGACATTTGTCAAAATCTGAATCCAAAAACAAAGACGTACATTTAAATCACTTTCACTTGCGTATTAGGTGCATTGGTTCCTACCGCTGCACTGTTCACTGTTCACTGGTGCATTATCACGTGCAATATTGTAGGAATTCGGGTTTTAGATCCTCTATTTATGCACTCGCCGATTGGTAAACAAACTGCGTTCGAATGTGGTACAGTTGATTTTAACGAAGACATTGTGAATTACGAATGCTACCTAGCTAAAAACCTTCCTCACTACTTATGTAGAAGAAAAGGGGGCGTCCGCATATTATGTAATCACCGAGGGGGTGGGGGGGGGGGGGGTGGAGCTGAGGCTTAAGATTGATTACGTGGAATGGGAGGGGGGGGGTTGGTGCCCGTCCTGATTACGTAATCAACTTTGGTCTCCGAATCGCATTTTTTTGGTCTAAACCTGCACATTAAATTTACATTTTTAAATGCATTCCTAAATATATTTTTTCTCTTTAATACCGTCCTTACAGCCACTGCGGCCTGAATATTGGGATATAAGAAATAAACCAAAGAGTTTGAGTCTTTGTAATTACTTTGAATTAATAAATTACATTTTAGCATTCTAAAATGTTTATTTTTACTTACCGTCTTCAAACACTGCAAACGCTGGGCGCAAATACGGTTGATTACGCAATTTCCGCAAATTCGGTTGATTACGTAATTTTGGGGGAAGGGGGGGGGGGGGGGGTCAGGCCGCTGATTACGTCTGTTGACATGGGGGATGGGGGAGGTCGAAAATCTCAAAGACGCGATTGCGTAATATGTGGACGGCCCCAAAGTACCAATGCGATTATTTCTCTAATATGAAATCGAAGACTATCGCGGTAGTTAGGCAACATAAATAAGACAAAAACGAATATTATCGTATTTAATTTGAAGCACCCGAAGTTTCAGCGATGTTACAACGGCCGTTGTCCAGAATAGTCTCTCTACTACTAATTCACTACGTGTGTAATAATTAGTAGCAGTAGTAGTAGTAAAAGGAGCGGAGGGCTTGTCTCCAGCCCTTGATGTCATCTGGATCTATGAGATATTTTGTAACTACCCACTTTGGGGTTGGGTCAATGGTCTGCTAGTAGTCCGGTACTGTTTACCAGTCCATACAGATCACTGACCTTCAAGTTGAGCAGATCGCTGGGTTCGAGAAAGGCTCGTCCCAGTAAACTGTCTTTTTGCGGCGAGGCCTGGGCAGCGACCATCGATGTGTATGCTTTCTTTAGGTTCTTCGCCACATATTCGGCAGTCCTTGCTTTCGGTCAATCCAAGGTTGAATAGATGTGCTCTAAGGCTCGTGTGTCCGGTGAGGAGACCGATAGTGGTTCTAAGGTTCTTCTTGCTCATGTCAAGTAGGGCCTTGGTTTTCTTAGATGGAGAAGTGGTTGTAAATATTAATAAATATATTATTATGTTTGTAAATATTAATAAATATATTATTATGGCCAAACTACTGTCTGATCTGAAAGTATCAGCTTTTCCAAAACTCTTCCACTTTTTTTTCGCTGGCTCCTCAACTAATAGGATTTCCAAATATTTTAATTTTTTAAATTTATCTACTATTCAAAATATGCTGCTCTCGTTACTCGTTTTCGCTGGCTCCTCAACTAATAGGATTTCCAAATATTTTAATTTTTTAAATTTATCTACTATTCAAAATATGCTGCTCTCCTTACTCGTTTCACATATTTATCAAGATTTTAGACACATTACGGAATAGAGAAGTTTACTGCAATTTGCTTTTGATAGGGGGCGCAGCGCCGATTGGTTTAGGACAATGGCGTGAAGTGAGCGGGTGATGGTTTCCATCCTAGCTTCATAGGTGTACGATGCTCGCTCGCGTCGTGCGTCGCTCATTTCACACTGTTAATGGGCACCTAATGGGCCCTGTTGGAGTTGGCCACGAAGCCCCATTCGTTCAGGGTCGGTCATACTCACGGGTCAACACTTATCCGGCGGCCTCCACGCTGAAGGGAGAGCCAGGATAGGACACTGGCCTGCGGACCAGTCTCCCCTAGGAGTCAACCTTCGGGCGCTCCTGGATTGCGCACCGTGCGGCGTCAGGCAATCGATTGTGTACTCCGACTAACAGTCGGGGGAGTCTGGGAACAGTAGTGTTTCCTATAGAGCGGGGGTCGTTGTTAACCTTACGGCAACTGCTCTTGAAACGACCATTCGACCACCCGATCCCGGGTGAATAAGCTGGGCATAGGATTCCGAGGTCTCCCATAAGGTATCACCGCTGCATAAGGGAGAGGTCTTTTTTTTTATCCACAAGGTTGGTGCCTATTTGTGGAACCGGCCTTGTTGCCTAACGGTAACATCTTCTATGTGGGAATTTATAGCATCACGCAGTCAAACACCCAGGCGGTCACCCATCCAAGTATTGACCGCGCCCAACGCTGCTTAGCTTCGGTATCAACGAGGAGAACCGGCGTCAAAGCGGCTACGGACGCTACTCTGGACGTCTGCGCAATACGGACGTCTGCGCAAGCGACCTCGATCCTGTAACCAGTCAGGAGGTAGGAGGTATTCTGAAGGTTAATTCCAGACGGATATATCCTTCCAAACTGCAGTCATGGGGCGAGGCTGCCCGCTGGGTACCTTTCCCGGTGCCTCGCCGTAAGGCATTGGCCTCTGACGGGCAGATGGCGTAGCTAGACAGTAGATTGTTTTTCGAACCAAGTCTTCTGCGCTCACCTCACGGGAGACAGAACGATAAATTTCGTTAAAACTTCCTGAGGTGACGGGTTCGCCCGTTGTAGTTGACAGCTCTAGTTGTCTATGGGCACCAAGTTAACGTTGGCGCCACCTACAAAAAGTTTTGCACACACATCCCTATCAAATCTTGACACTTTCTACTAGATTCCAGGGTGTTTTCATGTCTTTATTTTTCCCATTCTAAACTGTACAAAATGTCATGCATTGTCTCTAATATTAATAGCCTACATATTGAGTTAACTTCTTCAGGAAACTTGTATCCATCTAATCGCCATATTTTTCCAAAATAATATTAAATTATTATACAGGTGAGTTTTCATTAACCGGCATCCTTGTAAGGCGTGAATTTTTTATAATAATTTAAACTTTTAATAATAATTTGTGAGAAAAAAAAAAAAAAAAAAAGATAGCATTACTTAAAAGCGTTGAGCGCGATGCGCTATCTAATAGTAGGTATAATGTTTGTTTGTTTCTACCCTTTATTGCGAAATTTCACAATGGGCGGATTTATTGTCATTAAATTGATTAAAGTACTATAACTACGAAACTACTACACCAATCATATAAATAACAACTGCACAATGATTGCATTGAAATTTCGAATATAGAATATTGAAATATCATTTTGTAAAACAATTAGATACTTATGAATAAATATGAGAACGTCAAAGAAGTGAAAAAAACGCGGAACCAGATCTGGTCGTATCATACTCAACGGATAATTGTTTCAGAACCAGATTTGGTCGTATCATACTCAAGGGGTGAGTCCCTATCAATTTCGTCGCGCGCTTAGTTTAGGTATTTTCAGAGCAGCGCACGTGTCGCCGTTCGAACTATGGTAGTCAAATGAAGAGATACGGGCGCAGCGGCAACAAACAATCTTGATCCGCAACCGATAATCAGCACTCAAGTAGTATGTAACATTAGTAAAAAATATATTGAAAAATAACATCTCAACGTTATTATATGTAACTCAATAAATTGTTACCTACTAAAAATTATATATTTCTCATTAAAAGTTTGAATATTTTTTGTTTGGACATACATAATAATAATAGAAAATAAATATTTCGTAACATATTATGGTTATCAATTTCTTGTTTATACTCTTTATTGTGAAAATATCACAATGGGCGGGTTTATTGTCATATGACAATTTCTTACAACCAACCCTACTATGACGTGTTATATGTATGTATGCGTGTAACATGTGTGTAAAAGTGTGTCTTGTTATTGCATTTGATCGACAGAATTGAAAATGCAATTCCGTTAATTAGATCCCAACGGAAAATGGTGACCCAGCCGGGAATCGAACCCGGGATCTTACAACGTAAGATCAGGCGATCTAACCACTATGCCACCGGGCCGTGTCGCTAATATTGTTTATTAGCGATATTTTACCTACCGCTGGATGGCACAGCGCGCTCAAACCCTTTTCAAACTTTTATTTAACAGTCAAGTACTTGTATTGATTCACCCCCTTGAAGGATGCCGCTTTATTAAACTAAACTCACCTGTATACGCGAACTGTATACCTGTATACCTGTATACCTGTATACGTAAACTCACCTGTATACGCGATATCAATGCAGCCAGAGTTGAGTTGAGAATATCTTACTTTTTTTTACTTCGAAATGAAGTGGCCCATCAAACGTTAAAAAATACAATAATGTTGGAAATACTACAGGAATAAAATTGCAAGAATAAAACAACTTGCTGTAGAGGTGTCTACATTGACAAACTCGCATTGTGGGTAACTAAATGTATCAGGAAGAGTCGTACCTATGTAGCATATGTAAACGTGAAAGTAAGGCAGATGTGAAAAACTCGTCCCCATCCTTGCGGAACAACAGTAGCTAATGATGTGGAGTCGAGTAATAATAATAATAATTACAATTAGCGATAGTGCGTCAGAAAGAGACGGTATAATGCGACTACTGCAGATTTCAATATGTTGGGCACTTAGGTATGTACATAATTTAATGTGACAACGTGACACGTGACACTGCTCATCTCTTTTTATTTACCCCATCGGTTCATGGGTTCCAGAGTTTATTGAAACAATCACTAAAAGTTAAAAAAATAAAAAACGGATTATACCGCGTAAAATTGGTGATACCCAACGTGTAGGCCTCGTTGCAAACACTACTGTCCAGTCCGCTTTGGACAACATGGTTAGTAACAACGCCGAATTTTCCTGAATATACATGCTTATAACATAGCTAAAAAAATACCCTTTTACAAAAATTATTTTATGTTATTTTTTAAAGTCCTTTATAAAGTCCACTATATTCATCACACTGATTAGGGATCTGTAAAAATCTTTGTCTCTAAAAAATCTCGAATATCTATCTCTATAAAAAGAAGATTGGCATCCACACATGCTTTCTATAAGTTGGACGAGTTCTACAGCTGTGCTGAATCGTTTGTAGTCTAAATATTACTTGTATATTAGATTTAAACAGTTTAGGGCATGAAATGCTATTCTAAGGATTTTTTTTATACCCTTCAGGCTGTTAGGTTGACTTTTAAAACAGTATTATTTCCAAATTATGTTGGAATTTAATTAGTGGATCATTTAACATTTGTTTAAATTTGTTTTGTTAGGTTTTTTATTTTTTTTTAATGCCATTATTAATGTTTTATTTTGTTTTGTCTTTTAATTTGAAACTTTTGCCACTATTTCTTTCTGGTTTTTACAATGGTTTTAACAATGGTTTTTTGTTTTGAAATTTAACTAATATGTAATTTTTCTAAAATATGTATTTTTTTGACGATTTCACCAGATTAGGTATCTACCTATATAATTGTCGTAGATACCTAGTCTTTTTTGAAAAATAAAAATCATTATGATTATGATAGGCGAGATATAGCCGTTTAACCGCTCAAAAGCCAGCCTAAACGCGCGCAAAATACTGCGCCGCAGCTTCTGGTAGATTTTCTAAATAAATACTAACAATATCGTTTTTTCATTAATTCCCTCTTGTTACCTAGTGATTAATCTTGTTATTCATGTATATTATATATTTAAATAATACATGTATATGGGGCCGGCCGAAACGGTTCTGTCAAACAAACGCGAAACGCGGATCTGTCAAACAACGCAAAGTGCCTATAAGCACTGTTGGCGTCCGACGAGTTTAAGGCGCGTCAAACATCTATATTTCGGTAGGTTGAGTTAGTTTTTTTTAAACCATTCATAAACACCTTTATGGCAGTAGGTCAATTGGGAGTTAATAGGCCCTTGCTGGGTTGGCCACGAAGACCATCTGTTCAGGGTTGGTCACACTCACGGGTCAACACCTATCCGACGGCCCCCACACATGAAGTGCGAGCCTGGGTAGGACTCTGGCCTTATGGTTAGTTTCCCCTGGGAATCAACCTTCTGGCGCTCCTGGACGGTCTGCGCACCGTGCGTCGTAAGCCAATCGACTGTGCACTCTGACTAACAGTCGGGGGAGTCTGGAAGCAGTACTGTTTCCTATAGAGCGGGGGTGGTTGTGGACCTTACGGCGACTGCTCTTGAAACGACCATCGGCTACCCGATCCTGGGTGAACAGCCGGGCAAAGGACGCTGTGGTCCGCGATGGATTCGGTAAACACCGTTTCACCGCTTCGTAAGGGAGAGGACCGCGCAAACGACCTCGAACTCGTAACCAATCGAGAGACCGGAGTAATCTGGTCACAATTATTGGAAGTAAGGGCGTGAGTGTAGGCCCGCCGGGTAACACTCCTGGCTATCTCAAGGTTAAGGCGTTGGCCTCTTACGGGCTTGTGGCGTAGCCAGACGGTGGACTGTTTTGTCCTCAAGTCTTCTGCGATCACTCCAGGGAGATAGAACGACTAATCGTTAAAACTTCCTGAGGTGACGGGCTCGCCCGCTGTAGTCGACAACCCTAGTTGGCAGTAGGTTAAGTGAGTTTTTTAGAAGAAAACCATCATAAACACCTGTTTAGCGGTAGGTTTTTAGTTTTAAAAATCAAATCAAATAAAAATCAGCTAAACTGCATATATTTCTATATTTTTTTAAGTGTACCTTCGAGTTTTAGTGTTTTTACAAGAAATAACTTTTACAAAAGATTTTTTAATAATTATTATATATATTTTTACAAAAAGATTTTTTTTTCATTTTTATTGAATAGTTGATATAAAATATATTGTTATATCTTATCCTTATTCTTAAATACATAATTAGTCAATAACACCCATTGACATCCAGAATATCTTCTTCATCTTCTTCTTTTTTGTGGCAATTCCACACATCCAGAATATCATTTGATATGTGCAGCGGTGAAACGGGTAATATTTCAGGCGATGTTATGATAAAGTAGCTTATTTTTCAGGGTGTAAAATCGGTAGATGTTAGTGTTTCATTTTAATATTGCGAAATTTCAACCGCGGGGTAAAAACAGATATTGGGCCCGATTGCGTTTCTTTATGAACTAAAACTAAAATTAGTCCAAGCGAACGAGACCGAGCAATACGTTAGAGCGGAATATGAAACGAACGGTCGTCGATAAATACTACCTGCCGAACTTGTACTCGTCCGAATAAATTCGAGCATATTTCGTGCGGTGTAAGATTTGACCTTGGTGGACAGTTTTAATGCGAAAAAGTGACAACCGGTCATCTCACACTCCACTCTAGCGTATTGCCCTGTCTCGTTCACACGGACTAATTTCCGAATTTAGTTCACGAAGAAACGCGATCGAGCCCATTGTTATATGAGATAAAATTTCTAGATTTTTTTCACGTAATTGAATCATGTAGACATTACAAGTCCGGGACTGGCGGTGTTCCTGAAAAATGAATGTTTATCTAATATTTTGTTTTTAATTAAACACACTGCGATTTGCGAAGTTATTTTTCATTAAAATATGCGTCTTGCATCGTAATTAAAAAAACAATAAAACAATATTTTGTATATGGTATAATATTTGGGGTTTCTGAAACTATAAAAACAATCAACTATAAAAACAATAGTTCCCCAACAAAAAAAAACAAAGAATTCAATAAAAATATAAAATTCAAATCCCAAATTCTGCCACCTGCTGGTCGCTAGCCACACTATTTTAATAACATCGTATTCAACTTCACCCAGCCGACTCTTTCATTTACGTTTTAGCGTTTTCCGCCAGATAGCGATGAAGCGGCGTTCAAAAACAATTTCCAATTTTAACAATAGTTTCAAAATGATTTAAGAAAAAACAAAAGATGGCATTTATCAAATAGCATGCATTCGTAATTATTAAAAATGTCCTTTTCGACATTTATATTCTGGGACGTTTTTATGTCTGTAATTTTTAAAAATTCGTTTCTAAAATACCAAATAAACAACATAATCTTAGCCGTCTCTAAAATTTAATATTTGGATACATTGCGGTTTAACATATTTGGAGCGGGAATGCCACATGCATTTTATCTACAACAGATTTTTTTAGGAATGGTTACTAGTTTTTAGTTTGAATTCTTTGCATTCTAGGGTTTGATTTATTTTGATAATTAAAGGCAAAAATCTACTGTTAAAGTATTAACATATCTGAAATTAAGAATACGGGGTGTCAAAATGGACAAAACGCACATTTGAAATTCCGACATAGACTTAATGCATATTGCAGTTTTTTTGCAGGTTATCATAATGTATTTTTTTCTGACCTTTAATTTATTATATGATTATAGTAATACTAAAATGTATCGTTCACTATAAATTTATTATAATACTTTATGTATTTTCTTTTAAATATAATGATAAGAACAATTTTACAGCATGTTGTGCAGCATAGCTTTCTGAACAGAAATGCATCATAGTATGACCAGAAATGCATCACAGTATGCAGCATGTCTGCTCCATGACTTAATCTTGATGATATGATTTTGAGGTCTCAACTCTAAACTGTCTTGGACTTTGAGCGAACTGGACTTCTAACGCCACCCATCTAGGGTTGCCAGATGTGTTAGAAAAAACCTGTATTTTTGTTTTTTTTATTATGTGATAAATTTAATGAAAGTCATTAAAAACTTTAAAGTTACTAACTAATTTTCTGCTAAGTGGCATCGAATGCTAAATTGACAGTTAATCTACTTTTATATATTTAGCATTTGATGCCAATGCTTTCAATTAAGGTTTATTGCCTTAGATGGCATCTTTAAATTTAGTGCAACTAGAGCTTATATTAAAAATGCCGACATTTCACTTTTTACATTGTTTACTACAAGACGATTATTTTGTTTGTCCATACATTTCACATGCCGCTGAAGATTATTTCCACGAAAGCATTAGGTACCTACTACACACATACGGCATGATTTTCGACAAATTTGGCGCTGTTACATTGTTAAAAAATGTGCACCACATGTTAAGGGAGTTGCCTTCAGGTGAAGGGAAAAAACATTTTGAAGTGCAGACAGTTCTTCATAGATGTTTTCAAGCGAAGTTTGCCGCTTCCATGGAGATAATGACCGTAACTAAATCAATCGATCCAGCATAGAAAAGGAACTAGGATTGTCGCAGTCCTAGTTCCTAATTGTCGGTTGTCAGCACAAGCCCTAGCGCCTGTTATACCACGATTTTTTTATGTCCGGTTTACCAATTTTTTTTTGAGCGGACAGACATAAAGAAAACCGGACTGTCCGGTCGAAAATCGGACATCTGGCAACCCCTCGCTCATCTAGTCGCGTGCAACTATCAGTTTGATTTAAATACCTAGGTACATATATATTTCAGTTTTAATTTCGTCGGGTAGACCTGGATCTAACTACAAAACTTGTACTCCATAAAATACCAATGAAATAAATAGGAAATAAACATCAAATTCCTTTTTGACTCCTGATGGTTGCAAGCCTCATTATTTCGATAATATCCCGACGCTCTATTATTTGTATTACAAACTTTTACTATTGAATATACAGTGTTTGCAATGTTTGTTAGTTTGTTTAGGTTAAATCTTACAAGCTGAATTAGAACCGCTTCCTCTTATGCTATGAAGTTGAAATTTTACATGTTGGTTCAGTTTCGATGATAATGCATATTTATGGTAAGCATGACCTGATTCTACACCCAGGATTCACTCCCTACGAGGTTTCTCTTCCATGGGCAACAGCACAGACACGAAATTCTGTATACGCATTCAATTATGATAGCTTGTTTTAAATTTCACTGTGATATGGCTGCTGCCACCCAGGGTTGGCTTCTAACCAGTCGAATCCCAACGGTCAACAGCAGAGACACGAAATTTTGAATAGCATTCAATTAAGATAGTCCGTTCTATGTTCCACCCTGACATGGCTACTGCACACAGGGTTGGCTCCCGACGAGGGGACTCCTCAACGGTCAACCGCACATATACAAAATTTTGTATAGGTACCAATGCAATTATGGTCGCCCGTTCTTTTTTCTTTTCAGAGCATTTTAATAATAGCTTGTTTTCAAAAATGCTTTTTACTAATAATCTCATTTACTTTATTTACGTTTCAGCGTTTTGAAGCGTTGCTCAAAACGATTTTCTATTTTCCACAATTAATTATTAAATCAAAAGCGAATTCACTAATAATTAAAAACCAACATTTTAGTAATGATATATTTATATACTTATGACAATAGGATGTTAAGAAAGGTTGAATATTTCGTGATCATATCTTAGAAGTTTATTTTTAAACCATCAGTAGTCGTAATCTGCTTTATTGTCCTTGCAGAGGGAATTTCGATGCGTTTCTTTGACGAGATCAGCTCCTTTTTCAGCAAACATAACAGTTGCAGCGTTCGAATTACCTGTGATGCTTATGGGTATGACGCTAGCGTCGATGACTCTCAGATTCTTCGTTTTGTATACGTTGAGAGCTGGGTCCACGACGGCTTCTAAATCAGAGTGTGGTCCCATTTTTGAAGAACCCATTAAGTGATACATGGAGTTTCCAATGTTAAATGTGGTGCAGCGGAAATAGTCTCTGGATTTGAAGGGGAATTTATCGCATTCCGGAATATCGAGTCTTGCGACTTCCGCCCCGAGATTTTGCATACTTTTTGTGTTCATTAAAGTTGTAGCGTATTGCACGCCATCTAATATAGTTTCTAAATCTTGTTTGTTTGTGAATGTATTCGGATATATCCGAGGATGCGTTGTTGGATTCTTATTTTTTAGCAGAATCTTGCCCCTCGATTTTACGTCTATCAGCGTCGTGAATATTAAAAGCAACTGGCTGTTTTTGTTCAATTCGATTAAAGAGTCACTTACTCGATTGTTGAATCTGGCGACGCTACAGTATCTCACCAAGCTAGTCGATTGAGTATCGAAATAGAGATGGTGGAAATCGACGTTTGGCGTTAACGAGGATCGATTTTTGGTGTTTATAAACGTTATGATATCTAACAGTCCTAAGGTTGAATGTACTCCAGTTTGGTTCGATAGGTATTGAGCGACGTTTAGCGCTGCTTGTTCTTGAGAAACTGGCGGAGCGCCTCTATTAAATGTTACAGTAACTATAGAATTTGGATGATCTATCACATTTTCCCCGACCGGTAGATCAGCAACTAAGTCGATGTTCATTTCTTCTAAGTGTTTTTTCGGTCCTACCCCAGACAGCATAAGGAGTTGAGGGGTATTTATCGTGCCTCCTGATATGATGACTTCTTTTGTTGCGAATACATCAACCTGAGCTCCATTTTTGTTCATTATAGATACTCCAATAGCGACATTTCCCTCGAAGATCACTTTAGTAACTATCGTATTCTTTAAGACGAACAAATTCTGCCTTTTTCTAATAGGCGCTAAGAAGGCTCTTGCAGCGTCTTCTCTTTTACCCAAATGCAGTGTTCCGTGCGATTTAACAGTTCCGATCTGGCTCGGTCCGTTCACATCCTTCACCAACGGCGATCCTATTTCACCATATGCTCTAATCAAATCGTCCCCACTCGGATGATTAGCGTTAAAAAGAACAACATCCATCAGGCCGTCGTAGCCATGATACTTCCGCAGAACAGCGTCATTTTCAATGCTCGTATCGTTCAATTTCTCACTTTTCTTGAAATATTTCAACACTTGATCGTAATTCCACCCGACATTTCCCAGACTTGCGATGTTGTCGTAGTTCTCGGGACTCGCTCGAATGTATAGCATTCCGTTGATTGCGCTGCTGCCTCCCAGGACTTTGCCTCTGGGCCAGGGGCAGCGGCCGTCTCTCATACTCCTACAGGTTCGTGGGTCATATTCAGTGACGTATTGCCAGTCTATAGCCGTGGTATGAAGATCGTTAGCTGCTGATGGCACCTGAAATTAAAAATTATTTATGCTTCAAAAATGATCTATAAATCACAGCGCAGTCTCTACCGCCATTGTCCAGGGTACGCTTAAGGGATGTCAGTTGCCCGCTGTTGTTCTGTGGGTATTGCTGGCGACATAATGCTACTGTTACCACAGTATACCGAGAGAACAGTAAACGCACTCTCAAGCGACAGGGGATTGCGGGGATAGGGTGTGAGGGAAGTCAGCAGAGGGGTACGTCTCGAGGAATGTCTTTGGTTAGCGTTACGCGCGTTCTAAGGTTGACGGAGCAGTAGACATGTGGCAGCCATATGCGAGCCCTTGGACTCGTGACGTATCTCGCTTCGTTTTCAATGTTGTTCTAAGATACGCTACTGTCTAGTATACTGTGCTGTTACTGCGTATATTGTAGCGGTGGGGGAAGGCGGGTGGCTATGACGGCGCGCGCGAGTTTTGAAATTCCGCCGTGCACTCAAAGTCACTTTGTCCTGTTTCGCGTCGGCGCTCGGCGCCGTGCATTGAAAACATTTTGAGAAAAGGGTTCCTCGTAATAGAGAGTTTGAAACCTTCGTCTCTATTGAAGTTCTGAGTTCTTCTTATTTATAGAATATATAATATAATAGAATAACTTTATTGTGGTAATAAAAATACAACATTACATCGTAAAGATTACACTGGTTTAAAAAATATATTTTATCTTACAGTCAACCATTTGATAAACTAATTTTTAATGGTCAGCGTACAGTACACATATAAGTAATAAAATTAAATTTAAAATAAAATAGTACAAATACGTCTTATTTCTATGTCTTGTCGGATCATGCGGGGGGAATAGAATTGTTCTTTATATTGTGTCTTTGTGGGCGGTAATCGATTTTATTTATGAAACTAATATTCAGATATAAAACAATCTTGGCTACTTGCCGGGAATGTCTTGGTGTGACACAATCGTTTTTTTTACTTTTCCATGATTGCACACAGGAAAATATTCGAGCGAAAATAAAAACGGCCATACCGTAGACCAAATAATTGCGCATAAGACGGGTGTTATACGTTCAATCTGGCATCAGTTCAGTTCGCGACCTTGATTATGAACTGACTGATGGACCGATAGAAATTATTAAAATGTTTAAAAACCCATAAGTTCAGTCCATCAGTCGCAATAAACGATCAGTTTCCCGTCAGTCTGACCAACGTCACGGACTGAATTGATGCCAGATTGAACAAGTAACACCCGTTTCAGAATGTGATTTAATATCGAGCGGCTTTCACCAGTTGAAAATATGATTATGACGCACAACTGGAGTTTTGTAGACGAGGGTAGGATCGAGCTTTTAGATCCACCAAACTTACCGCTACATCTATCGGAGGATCATCGCCTGCCTCTATGAGCAGTACTCTCCAGCAAGGAATTTCTGAGAGTCGATTTGCTACTACTGATCCTGCTGATCCAGCACCGACAACTATGAAATCGAATGTTGGATCTAGAAATTGAAAGTACAAAATGTAAATACAGACTACTCCCTCTATAATCCGGCACCCACTTCTCCAGCGCTGCCAGTGTTCCGGCGTTTTTTATAGGCAGCTGCCACGCTCGGTAATTTCGATCGTGAATTGGAGACTAGTAATTGCTTGTCGCGGAATCAATGACCGATGTGCGCGATATATGTGTCTACTTTTTCTGCTTAAGGGCCGGTCCACACGATGCGGTGCGGCACCGGACTGCAAATATTTGCTGGCCAGTCGTGTAAAAACCACTATTCACAAATGTTATTATTATTACAATTATCTATAATTCTTGACTTCTTGGAAAATTCTGTACATAAAACTAAACATTAAATTTAAAATAAACCGTTTATTAATGTTTTTGGCGCTGCTCAGGCGCCGCTCCGGATTCGCACCGCATGGTGTGGACCGGCTCTTACGCCTGGCTGCTCTGCGTTGTGCTAGATCGCTGACGTATTTCATCAGTGTAATTTTTTGCGTTTGGAGTGCTGTTAGTTAAAAATGTCTACAGTGTAAAGGTTAAGATGTAACATTATTGCTTGTGGATAAAAACAAGATTTTGAAATGACTTCAAAAGAAGTGAAACGTTAGGTTAGTCTTGCTAATGAATCAGGAGTTGGTCGTGCTACAACTCACGACTTTTGGAAGAACAGTGACAAATAAATTAATAATTTAAAAAAACACTAAAAACACGCTTTTATAAATGCACGTAAAAACCAAAAAAGGTTTGTTATAACCTTGAAACCTGATCGTGTTCAAAGTCCATTACGTGACCTTTCTCACAAGTGCAAACACGACTATGATACGATATTCCATCATGGAATGCCAGTTCCTGTCATCCGGCTTCATCATCAGACCTTGAAACCTAATCGTGGTCAAAGTTCATTCCAAGACTTTTCTAACAAGTCCAAACACAGCTATGATAAGATGTTCCATCATGAAGTTCCAGTTCATATCTTCCGACTCCATCATCAGATCAGTTCGACAGTACCATATTATTGTATTGTCATCAGGACTACATACAGCTGCCAATTTTCATGACGCTACGATCTTTGGAAGATGGTTAAATTAGTTTCCTTAGATTCCATTACATAGTTACATACAGGTCGACCTAATAAAAGCATGTTAAAAAAAGACTTTCTTAAAAAAAGTCTAAAAGTGCGCGGAAGACGCTGAAAACTAGCGACTTTTCAGTGTTTTGTATTTTATTCTTTATTATGGTTGTAGTTTATGTTAATACTTCAATTGCGTGTATGGACTAATGTAGTGTATTATACAGTATTGCACTCATATACGTGTACAAAAATGCATAGCTTCTGCCATTTAAATGCGTCATTCGATTATTAAAACTTTAGCCAGAAACAATTAAAAAAAACTATGAGTGCCATCTATATGTGGCGTTCCGTAGTAAAATACTGGTTTCCAAATCTTAGTACGTCGTTAAGCATTCTATACGCTATTCAATACGCTATATAATCAATGGTGTCAAGAAGTAAGCGACACTTCAAGAAACGTTCAGCTGACTGCCCAGCACTATTAGTCGAAAGAGGAAATTTTATATTATGTTTCTATAGGAAGGAGGGTTTTTCGGCTAAGGGATGTTATTTCTTTCCCTCGCAACACGCAACCAGCCATCCGCACATGTAACATGAGCAGCGTTATATTATCATATTTGTTTCTGTTGACGATTTCTATTCAAAGCACGCATGTCTTTGTATATAAGCATTTGACCTCTCAGTTTACAAGTTGTAAATTATATAGTTAAATTCACAAGAATCATCACAAATTAGGAATCAAAGCTCTGAATCGACCAACTTGAAACAACTCGCAAAGCTTGAAAAGTAGTCGGTCGATTGACTTGAAATTTGACACAACGTTGTATTCGAATACGCCCAACAATTATAGTCTTCCTGCACTGGTGAAATATTCGTTGCGCTTTGACATCGGTACGTTTCCCATTCATTTCATATCAGACTGAGCCACAGCAAATCGTGGCCGGGTTTAGCAAGTATTGTGTAACAATGTTAATATTGGCTAATGCTATGTACCTGTAATCCTGGGACTTGAATCCTCCGGCATCGGTTCGATGAGTAGACATTGGGCAGCAAATAGAAAGTTGAGTGACGACGTGAAGACTTGAGCAATTGATGGGGAAGTTGCCAGGGTATTGGCGCACTGGGATGATATGCACAATGCAGCCATATCGCCCGATCGAAAATAAAGCGATATTTTTCAGCTTTTAATCTCTCAGATTAAAATTGTCTTTTTCTTGAAATTCGATGGTACGCTTACCAACCAATGCCACGTGCTAAATCGTTCACTGCTATATTGTTTATTATTGATATTAATTAATTACACATTACGACTACAGTGTTGTTAATTATAAGACGCATTAGTGCGTGATACCGTTTTATTTAGCGAAATTCGCAACTTACAAAGACTACTCGTTAGAATCCAGAGATTTTGAAATGGAATCGAGACTTGAGCATCGTAAGAAACGCCTGTTTCAACATTGGGCATCGTAGGTTTACGGGCTTTTTATCGCCGGGGAACGATCACTCTCCGTCCATTCACCACACAAAGAAAGATTATTTTCCTGGAGATAGAAATCACTTGATTCGCGATGAAACCAAATCACACAAGTAAATATATTTAAAAAAAAAAACCCCCGACTGCCGTTACAGAAAGTAGTATATTGTATTTATAATTATTTTTGTTACAGTTTTAAATGAAATATTTGTGGTTGATGTATTTATCCATGTTGATAGATGTATATTTCCGGAATGTACTCTAATCAGACAGTAAACACGATATATTTTTGTTAATTTATGGACATTTAGACAACTACTTACTTGATATTTGTACAGTTAAGGCCCTACCCTATGACACTCGGGATGACTCTAAGAATATCACACACTTCTAAATCGGTTCAAGCGTTTAGAAGTTATAGTGGAATAAAGAAACAAACAACATACATAAATATACCCTGAACACTTTACACTCCTTTTTATTGGGCAGTGGTGTAAAAATAATGAAAATGCACGTTATTACATCGGCGAATTCCGTCTCTTATCACTACGTCACGTTTAGACCAGAAAGAAAATTTAGAACACTCTAATTGTATAAAACATTACTCATTACATAGCAATAAAAAAAATCTTTTGATATCATCAGGTAGTAGATTTTACGACCACGTTGTGGAGCTTTTCAAAACAAAAAGAAAGCGGTTTTCGTAAATAAAGTAGTCAAATAGGCGGACTGTAGGTATCTAGGCCAAGCAATGAAAGAATTATGTAGGTATGTACTTGTATTTCTCGACAATCAATTTCTTATTTTATGCCTTATCTATTTCTTATTTTAGTACTTATTTAATGCCTTTTTTGACTATAGTGGATTGTTTCCCTATCTCAAACAATATTTCAGTTGTATTAGCATTTGTAACGATGGATTCCTTCGTGTACCATAAAGCAATTATCCAATATTTTACTAATTGCGGCGCATAGGACTGAATTAAAAAAATCTTTTTTTTTGTGTGATACAAACAAACACATAACCTTACATACTAAACAATGTATTTCATTGTTTGGTAAATTAATATAATAATACATACATGACAATAGACAAAATTTTAACAAAAACTACAGCAGCCATGCCATGGTGATACGTGAACTGTTGACCGTTGAGGAGTTTTCTTGTTGCAAGCCAACCCTGGGTACCGCAGTCCTGCTTTGATGAAACTTAAAACGGGGTCGAAATTTTTTATTTTTTTTATTTTATTGGAATTATCAAATTAACCATTTACAATAAGTATAATATTAAAACAAATTGCAAGTTTTTTCCTTTCATTCACTGGCTAGTGCTGCCCAACTGGGATATACCCGTTCCAGGGCAAGCAATTTGAGGGTCGATGAACCAACCAAACACAATAGTAATAATAATAATTTAAAAATATATATATACTAATAATAAATATATATAATAATAAAAAAATAATAAAAATTACAATATTATATAGGAAATAGAAATACTAAATATATTAGAATACACATATACACACATATATACATATAAACACAATATATGTTAAGTCCACTTCAACCTATTCTACTATATTGATCATGGCATGGATAGATAAACGCTCTTCTTGCAACAGCCATTTATTTATTTTGCTTTTAAACAAATGACAATTGGGGCTGGTTTTTATGTCACTGTTTAATTTATTATAAAGTCTTGTAGCTATGAAAGAGTAGTGTATACATTGAATGCGTATACATAATTTCGTGTTTGTGATGTTGGCCGTTAAGGAGTCCCCTTGTTAGAAGACAACCCTGGCTGCAGCAGCCCTGTCGCAGTGAAACTTCGAACGGGCTATCATAATTTAATGCGTTTACAAAATTTCGTTTCTTTACTGTTGATCGTTGAGGAGTCCCCTCGTCGGGAGCCAACCCTAGGTGCAGCTATGTCATGGTAAAATTTAGTACGGGCTACCATAATTGAATGCGTATACAAAATGTGTGTCACCATAATTGAATGCGTATACAAAATGTGTGTCTGAGTTGTACACCGTGGAACAGTAGCCTCGTCGGTAGCCAATCCTGGGTGTAGAACCAACAAGTAAAATCAATTTCATAGGATAAGAGGAAGTGGTTCTAAATCAGTTTGCAAGATTTGACCTAAACAAACTAACATACATACTAACAAACATTGTAAATAAAACAAGATAAATAAAAGCTTGTAAAAAGGTCTTTCATATGGCATATGTTTTATTGTTAGTGGAGGGTGAACCCAAAGAGTGGCATTCTCCATTGAGCTAAAACGTATCTGGTATTGTTTTAAAACATCTCCGAAAATACATATGCGCCTTCATCGCGTTCTTTGTGCATCGTAAACACGCGAAAAACGTTACAATGAAATCGTCAAACAGACCTTGAGTTACATGGATATACGCTTCATTACATTCTTCATAGATTTTTAAAACTTGTTCTATGCCCGATTGATGTATGTATTGCTGTATGTATCGCTGTATGATGTAATTATGGCTAACTATGCGACGCACATTTGACTTAAAAAGTTTATTAGAAGTATTTTATCATTATTTCTCAATTATGATGAATAACATTTTTTATGGTACATTTTGGAAAATAACGTTTTGACATTTTGCAATAAATTAGGAAACAATACGAATATGTACGTTAAATCGAAGCTATGTATTTTTTTTAATAAATATAACAAAATATATTCATTTGACCAATCGTGTCCCTCTTCAAATAGGAACCAGATTTTTCTTTATTGTTAAAATATAATATTATTTCATATCCAATGGAATCTTTCTGAGATTTCACAAATATCATTAAATATATCTGCAGATTTCTGCAGCTGATTTCATCACATATGATAGGCTCCCCTTATTATTTCAATAGAATCACCGGAAAAATCCGGAAGCATAACAAAAACCTTTGCATTTGCAAAAGAAATTTGTAGAAATCCTTTGCAAGCAGAAAACATTGCATATTTTGGTTTTTAAATTTCGGTATTCTATTTAAATATGAGCTCAACATTAAAAAATATATAAGAAGTAAGTATACGTATACTTACATTAGGCAAGGACTGATTTCATCTGAATATTAATTTTATAAATGAAATCGCTGGGCGCCTTCTCTCGGCCGGCGAACAAACCCGGTTGGGTCCCTTTGCAACTGCTTCGGGCGGCGCGGTTCGTTTCTCTGCTAGCCTCGGGCGACTCGACGTTAATATATAATTAAAATGTATAGCGGAATTTAAATTATTAGTGCAGCTTGTATATGAGATATTCCAACTAAAATTTCACAATGTGATTTCGGCATCTGTGGCAACAAGGCATCTGTCGGCAACGAGGAATCTGTGTATTTTTCAAATCTCTAATTTCAAGTCTTTAAGTTCAATATTTCGAGGATAATATATGACTAGTGCGCGGTGGACCGATTTCAACCACAATCTTTTCAATTCTTGCCACGACCAAATGATGCCTGCATACCAAATTTCAGCTCATTCCGATTAAGCGTTTATGCGCTATCGTGGAGGAATACACAGACACACAGACATAATTCAATATGGAAACAATCTTACACTGCACGAAATATGCTCGAATTTATTCGGACGAGTATAAGTTCGACAGGTAGTATTTATCGACGATAGTTCGTTTTATATTCCGCTGTAACGTAGTGCTCTGTCTCGCTCGCTTGGACTAATTGCAATGGACGGAATTGTATTTTCAATTCTGTCGATGGAACGCAATAACAAGACACACACTTACAGACATGTTACACGCACACATACATATAACACGTCATAGTAGGGTTGGTTGTAAGATATTGTCATATGACAATAAACCCGCCCATTGTGACATTTTCACAACACAGAGTATAAACAAACAAACAAACAAACAAATTTTGGTTTTAGTTCACAAAGAAACGCAATCGGGCTCTATGTGTCACATTGTTTATTATTCAAAATTACTAGAAAGATAATGAAAAATAATGTTTGAATGCATTGCTCGGCTGGTTCTGCAAATAATTTTGTATCGTCGTCAAAATATTCTTCGTTAAACAGAAGTATCCTTCTCAGCTCTCAGACCCCGCGACCATCGCAAGGCAGGTGGCCTATCTATGCATATTCTTCTTCTTTTGGGTGCCTCTCCAGCTAGTGAACGTTGGCAGTCAGATATGCATACTTTTTTCTTATTCATATGAAGCTGCGTACTAGGGAAACTAGCGCAGTGGTTTCCCGTTGCCCTCCGCACCAGAACTTTCGGAGAATATTCGGCTCTCCAGGCCACTGAAGCCTGGAAAGCTTCACTTCACTACAGGGTATTTGTCACCGAGATTCACAGCTGACTGCATTACAGTATGTATGGCTGAGCGCTGCGCGCTCTCCGCCCTCTATCTCAAAAACGGTTGAGCACATAAGAAAATGTTTGCAACAAAATTTGTCGCAAATTTTATGCTCTGCAATTTTTATTATGGATGTTAACATCATTGGAGCTATAGAAACCTAGATAATCGCGAAAAACAGATTTTTGTGACCTTTGACCTTGAATAACGACGCAGCCACGAGATTCAGCTTATTATCTCTCAGCTTATCTGTCATTCCGAGGTTGAACCTTTATTTTTGCTAAAGTAACTTTTGAGACAACTTTTACAACGCCAAAATGAAGGTGTATCCGAGTTTCCAGCTTATTATCTCTCATTCCTAGGTGAAACCTTAATTTGACTGGACTATACTATATATTTTTTTTTAACACTACGACCATTGCTGATTTATTGTGTTCGCACCTACTATAGTTCTGCGCTAAGCCTCGTGTCGCCAGATTGTTTTACCTCCTCAGGTTGATGGTAATGACCACCCGAGTGGGTGTATCTTTTACGCATCAGCGGGCCACACTCGCACATGAGTTGCAGGGGAGTTTCCTCTGCCTTTTGGCAGAACCTGCACATTTTTGTGTCTCGGAGCTTGAGGTTGTACATGTGTTGCACAATGCCCCGTGCACAATGCCCCGTGAGCGCCCTCACCAGTATGCGTAGATTGTTCCTATTTAGCGATACAATTTTTACAACGCCAAAATGAAGGTGAATACGAGTTTCCAGCTTATTGTCTTTCATTCCTAGGTGAAACCCTAATTTGACTGGACTATACTAGCTGTTAGGTTATACGGCCTAATCTCGGTCGTTATTGCCTCGTTTGTTGTCGCCGCCGTCAGCTATTCTGAAGAGAACCACCTGCGCGAGCAGGTGAGGATGACAATTGGGCCGGATAAGATGTTGTTTCGTTCTCCCTTACTCCTTTTGTCGCTTTGCTGCTTCAGTAATATTCTTTGATACGAACCTACGCGTTCCAGATTATTGATGCGGTTCGCCAGACTATCAAAACTTTTGCTTTCCATGATAATTAGACCGATACGCAAACGACGATTGAGTACATTTATAACAATCCAAAAATTTATAACAATCTAAAAGAATCTATAAAAACATGCCAACAAACTAAGTCAATCCAATTAAAATCTAAAATTACACAACATTTGTTTCAACTTGGTATAAATGAGGTGGAAAAGGCAATAAGTCATATTTTAAAGTAAAGGTCTGCATTATTATTATTGTCATACATTGCACTATACTTTATATTTTAATACTATTTATTTATTTGCTCTACAAACTTCATATTACGACATTTTATATTAATGATTATTTCCATGACCATACTGTATCAATATTTTAAATGTAATTAATTTGATTTCGCTTATCTATTTTATATATTATCATATTTTGTATTTTTCATTTTAATACTATGTGCACATGAATAAATCTTTGCCATACATAGAGTTTTCCTTGGTACGGGCTATGGCCTAGTTAGACAGATTCTGCTACTAACAATTGTAAATTTATGTTTTTGAACGAAATAAATTATTATTATTATTATTACATTCGGGACGCGTCCTGTATCAACCGCGAAATCCAGACTGCATAATTGCACTTTATTCACTATATTTAATACTAGCTGCGCCCAGCGGTGATGGAAAATTGTGATAATGATGATAGAAAACTATATATCTTTATAAATTATAGCCTATGTGTTATTCTGATGTGTCAGCTATATTATTGTAAAGTTTCATCAAAATCCATTCAGTAGTTTTTGCGTGAAAGAGTAACAAACATCCATACATACATACAAACTTTCGCGTTTATAATATTAGTAGGATTTATTATTGAGAACATTTTAAAATATGCCGTCACTATGAATTTAAATTTGCAATATGATCATCTATCATATACACATTTATCATGAATATGATAATCTATGCTTATATGATTGTTGTTGTGTGAAATTACGTTGTGCGTACCTTGCGTGAAACCGATGTGTCACTATGGTCGTCGTCGCATCGTTTGCGTAACCATGTCGCCTATATTTTCCCGATATTTATAGTCTCATTATGTCTCAAGGTCTGTGTTATTATACCATCCTGAATGTGAGTAAACAAACGAATATTGCTTCAAGGAAGAAGTTTATTTCTAAAAGACGTGCTTTTCCAATAGTTCACTGCATGTAACGGCAGTCGTGCACTCATCCGACTTCTAATTCATCGCCATTTCTCGTTTTTTGTTCATGTAATCGGGTTTCAGTCGCGTTCAGTTATGTGTAAATAGCAAATTACATAGTGCACTGGTGTGCGTACCGTTTCTGTATAGCAACACTGATAGCAGAGAGGGCCCAGTAATTAAATTAATTTGCACCGAGGCGCTCGCAATTGATTGAACTTCGTCGGGTCGGCTTTTCCAACCCAACGTACATCGAGGGGATGGGTCACGTGAGGTCGATTGGGGTAGGAATAGGAGGCGTGGAAAGGGGGGTTGGTGGGGGTTGGAGAGTTCTAGAAACTTCCAGAGCATGGCAAACATCCGATATGCCGGCTCGTTGCCGTGGTGACCGGACGTAATATTAATTCGACCGGACAGATTGCTCAACTCACTCATTTCAAACTGGAAATACACGTGGAGGTCGAACAACAGCATTTTCATCGATGGTTGAAGCTTATAGATCAGGGGTAGCCAATTTGATTAGATCCAAGATCTACTGTTTACTGACGAAACGCTGTGCGATCTACCAATTACAGGCAAAATGGCGTCTCAATGTTTTTAAATGTAATTGTCATATTTAATTAATTAATTTGAAGCTGTTAACTGCCTGAAATTGTGCAGCAGTTGGTGATTACTTGCGCAGTCTGTTCTACGTATTTATTTTTTTGCCTAGCGATCGACTGGACTAATAGTCACGATCGACCGGTCGATCGCGATCGACCAGTTGGCCACCCCTGTTATAGATCATTTGATGAACAGAACATAGAATGTAGGTATGCAATTCCTCGATTGTCGTTGGGAAATCGAGGGCCGAGGGACTTTCCCCGTAAGTAGCCAAGGACTAATATCATTTGAACATCAATTTCATAAATAAAATCGATGAGCGACGGCGGACGAACCCGGTTGGGTTTCATTGAAACTGCCTTGGGCGGCGCGGTTTGTTTCTCTGTTAAGCGCCAACAGAGGTCGTTAATATTAAATTAAAATGTATGGCGAAATTGAAATATTGCTGTAGCTTGTATATGAGAGGGAGATATGGGGCCCTTGCTGAGTTGGCCACGAGGACCCATTCTGTTCAGGGTTGGTCACACTCACGGGTCAACACCCATCCGACAGCCTCCACGCATGAAGTGCGAACCTGGGTAGGACTCTGGCCTTAGGGTTAATTTTCCCTAGGAATCAACCTTCTTGCGCTCCTAGACGGTCTGCGCACCGTGCGTCGTAAGCCAATCGATTGCGCACTTTGACTAACAGCCGGGGGAGACTGGAAGCACTACTGTTTCCTATAGAGCGGGGGTGGTTGCGGACCTTACGGCGACTGCTCTTGAAACGACCATCGGCTACCCGATCCTGGGTGAGGAGCCGGGCAAAGGATGCCGTGGTCCGCGATAGATTCGGTGTACATCGTTTCACCGCCTCGTAAGGGTGAGGACCGCGCAAGCGACCTCGAACTCGTAACCAATCGAGAGACTGGAGTAATCTGGTCGCAATTGGAAGTAAGGCGTGAGTGTAAGCCCGCTGGGTAACACAGTAACACTCCTGTCTATCTCACGGTTAAGGCGTTGGCATCTTACGAGTTTGTGGCGGAGCTTGGCGGTGGACTGTTTTGTCCAAGTCTTCTGCGCTCACTCCAGGGAGATAGAACCACTAATCGTTAAAACTTCCTGAGGTGACGGGCTCCCCCGTTGTAGTTGACAACTCTAGTTGTATATGAGATATTGCAACCAAAATGTCACAACGTGTACTAAGGTAGGCTTACGTATGGCCTCGCCTGTACTAAGGTAGGCTTAATGTAAAATAATGTAGAGTGGTTTACGTAATAGTAATGTTAGTGAGTGGTTACGTAATGGCATGTACTAAGTAAGTTGTCTCTATTTCCTGCAACAGCTGCGAAAGTGAGGATGGTTATGGGATCGCCTATCGAGTCGCTAATCCTAGATAGAAAACGACACCACGAAAAATCAAAAAGCAACACTGATTTTATGAAAAAAAACTTAGTAAAATTAACGTTTTCGCGGTGAAAAAAAAATGATTAATTTGGGCAAAAAAAGAAATCTTAACGTTGACCTCGCTCGTAACACAATTTACTCTCCAAAAGTTCCACGAAACTTTTCAAAATACTCATAAAGTTCGCCAGTGTATTTCCAAAATAGAATAACCACCCTTTGCGCCCACGTTATGTCCCCGCGGCACGATTATCCGTCAGGACTTCGTGTTTTCTCAATAATAAAGGTCGCAGGTCATACCTTTCCCGTTTTCTATCAATTAGGAGATAAACATAATTGTCCTTCCGACGCCCTTTTCAACGCAGAATTTAGATTTTCCATCAGTGGCGTCGCTGAATAAATTAATAATCTTGAAAACAAGTGCTTCACGCACCGCTTAATTTTAATTTAAATTGGTAAATCATGTTTTATCTTCGGTTTTATCTACCCAACCGGCGAGAAATTTAAATTTCTGATTAGGGGGAAAAATAATATGATATGCAAAACATACCGTTTTCACATTATACATATTTAAATACGTTCGGTACGATTCGATATTATTTACACATTTAGGAAAATTAATTCCTTTGATTTCAATACATATTTTAACGAGATATCGTTAATATACAATACTCTTACTACTAACATTACTCTTTTGATGAAGATATACAAGATTTTTTTAATGCCACGTATATTTCAAAGTAATGGATAATTTTATGCAATGGAGTATTTAAAACATACTGTTGCTGCCATACTTTAGAATTCACAATAAAATAAAAAGGAATAAATATTTTCTTTTAAAATCAATTTTTAAGCCGCGATTCTAATATTTTATTAAAATGATTTGCCAAGGTAATTTACATCAGACTTTCATCTTTGTATTAATAAGAATTTGATAATTATTCGCTAAAAAATGACTAAGCAGATATTTTTTCCCAAAATAACTTTTAAAATCTCATTAATCTAGAACGAAAGAAAACGACCCGCAGTTGAAATGGTTGTCATTGGAATTTGACGCAGTTTATCGACACCGACAGATGTTGATTGTTGATTTTTTGAATATTTATTAGCACATAAGATTAGTCAACATAAAAACGAAATTGAAAGTCATCTCAAACTTTTTTTTCATATATACCTACGCCTTTATTAATGAGAAAAAATCTGAACATCCGAAATTTGAACATAAAAAACGCTTTTCCTCGGTTATGAAAGCTTGAACCCAAAAAGTTGAAAAAGACTTCCACACCAGTTTCTTGTGCAGAATAATCTGATAAACAAAATAATCTCCTAATATCCAAAAAGTTGTTTTTTGTAGAATTAGTCAATAAAAAAAAAACAACAATTTTCTTGTTTAGTTTGATGTACAGAATCACAATAACAGTATGTTTGATCATGGTAATTTCATAATAATAACAATATATGTTATACGAGTAGTATAACGTCTTAGATGTACAACGTTTTTTTTTGCAAATGCCTAATCAAACTTATTATTTTATAATAATTATTGTTAACTGGTAAGAAATGGAATTGAAGTTGAATCATTGTTAACTGTTAAAAGTTAACTTGTAAAAGAGGATGTCGAAACAGTTAGAAAAGTGGGACATAAATCTGTTGGTCTATAAAATTATGTAGATTTTGTAAAATTTAGTTATATATTGACTATCTAAATAATTATAATACCGTTGTAATGCACTATCAAATGTATAGAATTCCCGGCCTATCTCGAAAACCCTGTGTATATGATTGAACTAAGGACCGTCAGCAATCAATTTTAAAAAGTTTGCATTTGATAATTATAATTGAATAGTATTATAATTGATAATTATAATTGAATAGTATTATAATTGATAATTATAATACTATTCAAGTTTTTTACTAGAATTCGGCAAAAATCAGTTCTTGTTAAAAAAAATATGTTTTTTTCTGAAAAAAAAATAACAAATTTTGACCAATTTCCAACCGTTATAGAGAATTTATAAATTTATTGACCTTTACATTGACATTAGGATATCTTATTTTCAAAATGAAAATCTGAATTGAGGTACGATACGAGATACGATAATGTTGACTCCTTGTTTTCGATATTTCTTTGCGTATTTCAGAAGATCAAATAATATAACGTGAGTCATATGAAACTAGTTAAAACCTCTTATTTTGATCATGGGATGTGACGTTAAGTTGGTGCTTAATACTATTGACTTTTACATTGAATCTGTTATATGTTATTTTTTAAATCGAGATCTGAAAATCATTATGATAATTTTGGCTCGCTTTTATCGATTTTTATCTGCGTATTTCAGAAAGTTTAATAATAAAACTTTAGTCATATGATTCTTTATATTTAACTATTCGTATAAAAAGAGAATGGGCATTTTGAGCCCACTTTTCTAATAGCTGTAAATAACCAATGGAAAGATCTATTCCTGTAGAACATTTATTACTACAACGACTGATCTCAATTATGAGGCGTTTCTGAGTTATAATCTGTTAAATATGACTAATTACCTATTTCCCCTAGGGCACCTAACACAACTAGGTATTGTATTTTAAATAACTATTTAAACGAAAACCGTCGTGGAATACCCGAAACGATAAACGATACGCGGTGTGTGTACAAACTATATTCCTAAGAATGCTCGACTTTTCAGCGATATATAAAGGGAAAATACTGGGATATGTGCTTGAACTCGTAATGTGTCTAATGATTTCATTCCCGCTCTGCTTCCTGACGTATGTAATATGCTAAAGCCAGCTGTTCAACACGGTGTGCCCAGTGACCGTACATCATAATATACTATATTTTATCAAATCAAATAATTTGATTCAATGAAAAATATTCATTTACATTGTATTAATTGCAGAATCTGCCTAACTAGGCCATAGCCCGTACGAAGGAAGAATATATGTATGGCAATGATTTATTCATATGCGCGCACACATAGTATTACAATGAAATATATAAAATGTAATAAAATAAAAAAAAGATAAGTACATTCAAATTAAACTTAGAATTATATTTAAAAATATCGATATATCATGATCATGGAAATAAAAAGTAATATTGAATGTTGTAATATAAAATTTATAGAACAAATAATTAAATAATATAAAAAATATAAAATTTATTACAATGTAACAATAGCAAGCATAACAATTTTTTGGATCTTCACTACAAATAATATATTTTAAATAAATAATTGGCATGGGGGTTTGCGTGTAATAAGCCATATTTAAGAAGATACCGAACATCAAATCGAAACGGCTCATAATTGAGTAGTCATAAATATTGTAGATAAATAGATGTTTCCATTGGTAAATACGTTTTTGTTATTGGCGAAGTGGGCCCAGCACCTATACATTTTTGCCCATTGTGCTTTGTAGTTTTTTAAATTTAATTATTTTAATACAAAATAAATGTTTGACATAAATTAGAGTGTCGAAACGAACAGATACCTAGTACATAGGTTAACTATTTTCGAAGCAAAGAAAATACATAATTGATGGATTTTATCAGCTTCACTAGACCACGGTCTGTTCTGGAGTGATAATTGTGTTATAGTTTGTTAAATAGTACCCACCTATTTTTATACAATTTCAATTAATATAATTGACAACACAATTTAGAAAAATTTGAAGGAAAGGTACATGTTAAAATATTTGTATTTATACCTCCTATATTGGTCGTGAGATGTAACGTTTAAGGCCTTCCTAATCATTTTATTTACAAAATCGTTCGTTTATTGAAAGCCCGAGGTGATTTTAGGTCCCAGTGCGGCCCTGGCGCCGCAGCTCGGTTTGGCTATTTGTGGCGCGCTATCAAAGCAGGACGCTTGTTAAGTGAGGCTGGTTGTGTAAGGCGCGCCAACGAGCACAGCACAGCAGCACAGGCCGCCGCAGGCGTGCAGACGTTTTGTCAGCTCCGTTCAGCGCTGGCGGCCTGGCCGCCTGGGCGGCTGGCGCCAGGGCGCCTGCGTCTAACACTACCAAACACGACGCTGCCAGCTTTGCCACTTTTACTTTCCTGGCCCACCAATCGATCAACTAGAGCTGTTGACTACAACGGGGAGCTAATGGGCCCTGTTGGAGTTGGCCACGATGACCCATTTGTTCAGGGTCGGTCACACTCACGGGTCAACACCCATCCGGCGGCCTCCACGCATGAAGTGCGAGCCCTAGCAGCAGGGGCATAGCTACCGCCGTATCTGCCGTATCAATTATACGGGGCTCCCAACCTGACCTGACCTGACCTGACCTGGCGACCTGAGTAGTATGTTCGAAATATTACAACCTGAGAAACTCCTGTCTTCTTCAAACGAAGATATATTAAACGCTTCCGGAAAACTGTCGGCTAAATACAGTAAAGACATCTCAGTTATTCATTATGACCAATTAAAAGCTCTAAAAACATGCTTAAAATCTGAAATTCACAAAATTCATTCCATTAAGGAACTCATTGAATTATTGCTCATAAAATTCAATAGTCTTGCATCCAGTTTTCCGGAGGTAATAACAGCCAGCATGCTTTTTATTCTTGACCCTTCCAGTTACAACTGTAACGGAGCGGGGGGTCTCAAAATGGATATTACCGTCTTATCTCGAAGATTTTTTTTTGCGCGTTCACAATAATTTCCCTCTCAGTTGTATAAAGGTCGGTCAAACGCATGGGTCAACACCCATCCGGCGGCCTACAAGCAGAAGTGAGAGACATGGTTTGACGTTGGTCTGCGGACCAGTCTTTCCGAGGAGTCAACCTTGGGGCGCTCTTGGATGGTTTGCGCGCCGTGCAGCGTCAGCCAATCGATTGTGCATTCTGACTAATAGCCGGGTTAGTCTGGAAACAGTAATGTTTCCTATAGAGCGGGGGTAGTTATTAACTTTATGGCAACTGCTCTTGAAACGACTATTCGGCCACCCGATCCAGGGTGAATAAGCCGGGCAAAGGATGCCGTGGTCCGCGATAGATACGGTAGACACCGTATCACCGCTTCGTATAGGGGAAAGGTCTGCGCAAGCGACCTAGAACCTGTAACCAGTCGGAAGACCGGAGTAATCTGGTTGCTACTGGTAGTAAGGGCGTGAGTGTCGGCCGGCTAGATGATTAACATGGTTACCTCGCGGTATGGCGTGGGCTTCTTACGGGCCTGTGGCGTAACTAGACGGTGGACTGTTTTTGTCCTAAGTCTTCTGAGCTCGCCTCACGGGAGATAGAAGGATCTAATATCGTTAAAACTTACTGAGGTGTCGGGTTCGGCCGTTATAGTTGACAACTAGAGCTGTCGAACCGACGCCAATCGGTTATAAACTCAGACGCTCAGCACTCAGATTGCTGAAGTAGCCTGAAGAATATCGAAATATACTATCTCCTAAGCAACGGGGGTGGACGTTGATCTGTTGTCATGCCATTCTTGAAACGACCCATCGACCACCCGATCCCAAGTGGTATGGCACGCAAAGGATGCCCAGCTCCGCGATGAATTCCTATTGAATTACCGCCGAAATCCAACAAGTAGAGGCCGCGTGGGACTTTGGTCCCGAAACCAGTCGAGAGGAAGGAGGTATGCTGATTGTTAAATCCAGACGGAGATATCCTCCCAAAACTGGCGACCAGGGGTCTAGGTGGCCCCACTAGGTTACCTTCCTAGTACCTCGTCGTAAGGCTTTGTACTCTGGCGGGTTCGTAACGTTGTTTTTACTGTCCCAAAGTTTTACTGTCCCAAAGTCTCATGGAGTCTCATAGGCTCTGTTGCAGTTTTACCACGAAGACCCAAGTGCTCAGGGTCGGTCATATTCACGGGTCAACACCCATCCGGCGGCCTTCACACCGAAGGGAGAGCCAGGGTAGGACGCTGGCCTTCGGGTGCTCCTGGGCGGTTTGCGCACCGTGCGGCGTCAGCCAATCGATTGTGCATTGTGAGTGTCAGTTTGTTTGTTCGTTTATACTATTTATTGTGAAAATGTCACAATGAGCGGGTTTATTGTCATATGACAATCTCTTACAACCAACCCTACTATGACGTGTTATATGTATGTGTGCGTGTAACATGTCTGTAAGTGTGTGTCTTGTTATTGCATTCGATCGACAGAATTGAAAATGCAATTCCGTTAATTTGATCCCAACGGAAAATGGTGACCCAGCCGGGAATCGAACCCGGGACCTTACAATGTAAGATCAGGCGACCTAACCACTATGCCACCGGGCCGTGTGAGTCAAGGGCGTGACGGAGGGAATAAGTAAGACGCTGAACAAATTCGATATAAAAACTGTCTTCAAATCAATCCCAAGGTATAGTACGGTCTCTGAGACTTGTAAGGATGTAATACTTGGATAGCAAAATTTTAAACTTTTTACTACGTGGAATCATCAGTCGGGGGAGTCTGGAAACAGTACTGTCTCCCATAGAGCGGGGGTAGTTCACCTTACGGCGACTGCTCTTGAAACGACCAATCGGCTACCCGATACCGGATGAACAGCCGGGCAAAGGATGCTGTGGTCCGCGATAGATTCGGTAGACACCGTATCACCGCTACGTAATGGAGAGGATCGCGCAAGCGACCTTAAACCTGTATCAGTCGGGAGAAAAGACGTATATTGATTGTTAATTCCAGACGGAGATATCCTTCCAAAACTGGTACACAGGGGCCGAGGCTGCCCGCTGGTTACCTTTCCCGGTGCCTCAACGTAAGGCGTTTGCCTCTGTCGGGCATGTTGGCATAGCTATGTAGATATTAGATTTGTATTGTCTCTAAGTCTTCTACGCTCATCCCACAGCTAAAAGATCGATCTCATATCGTTATACCAGCCTGGGGTGATGAGTTCGCCCGTTGTAGTCGACACCGCCTAACTGGGTTGACGGGTTCGCCCGTTGTAGTTGACGCCACTCCACTGTCAAACTAAATTCTTACATAAAGAGTAGTCGAGACTTACTACCTGACACAAATATTTTGACACGTCCAAGAGCGGTTTTTAGAAGTCTATTGGACACGATAATGAATGTCTGTCCTATTTTATAAATCTGGCAACGCCGTTTGTTGCGTCCAGGGCGGGCGGTTTCAGTGCGGCGAGCGCCTCGACGCCGACGCCACGCGACGCCATTGTTCCTCCCACCGATCGCGCACCTTTTGTGTCCGTCACAAACAGGCGAAACCTTCGACCCCAATCCGGTACTTACATAAAAGAATACCAGTGTTTCAGCAGTGTTACAGTGCGGCCCTAAGTGTTTGTTGAATGCGCGAGTGTTTCACTTTTGCGTTACACGAGCAGATGTTGTATAGATGATGTGATCGGCGTAATCGGTTTCGCATCTGGTGGTTTTGTGTATCGGCTATTTTTTGACTATCATTTTCATTCCGGCTCCTTCTTATTTTAGACGAGGAAAACGTTCAAACCATGGTTATTTGGGGGTAACGTTGATGAACGATTCATTATCATATTATCGTAAAGTGCTTTGTCTTAAAACTGGAGGCTGATGACTAACAATCTATATAAACAATCCCTTAGTATTCTAAGATACAATGGTCAAAATAACTCAGGCTGTGTAAAAAAAAACATTAATTTTGTTTTCCTTGATGCCTCTGGACTTTAGAGAATGCCAGTCTGGATACCGCATATTTACCAAGAATCAATATGGTTCTTCAGAATCAATCAATCAAACTGAATCAATCAAGAATCAATCAAAATCAATCAAGAATCAATCAATCAAACTGATAAATATATATGTAACACATCAAGATAGTTAAGCATGAACAAGTACAAGAAGAACACAGACACACACATACATATATATACAACCTTGGCCTTAAGTATCAGGCACCCATTACAATCTAGTTTTTTTAAAATATTGCTGAATTAGAAAAATAAACACACATGTCATTTAAAATAATGAGATTTGTTTTTATTAATATTTTTATTTATTGTTGGTCCATCTTTATTAGTCTTTCTTTAGTAGCAGTTCTTCTCGGCAAACTCCTTGATAGCTTGCCGTTCTCTACATAGAAACCTCATACCATTCTTGTTTGAAAACATTGTTTAGTATTTCAAATACTCTACAAGTGTTCTATTGGGCTTAGATCAGGAGACAAGGCTGGCCAGTTTAAAAGATTCACATGATTTTCCTCAACCACTTAATTTTCATCGCTGATTTAGGTTTCCAGTAGGTCCATTGTCTTTCTGAAATTTGGCACCTTCTATATTCGTGTCTGGAAATTTTACAAAATGACACACACACACACACATACAATAGCCACACATACCCATTATTTAACCGTTTAGACTATACTGGAGTAGAAAGGGGTCCAATCGCGTATTTTCTGAACTAAAATAGTTGCGGGCTTGATGTTGTTAATTAAGACCGTGCAGCAAGATATGGGCTCCTGAGGTTCTGTTAAAACAAGTAAATATATTAAAAGAAATAAAAAACACGACTGCCGTTACAAAAAGTGAATTTAGTATTTATAATTATTTTCTTTACGGTGTTTTATGAAATGTATTTGGTCTACGTATTTATCCTTATATACATATGTATCAGTATCAGTATCAATTTATTCATTCAGAATATACAATAAAAGCACGTCTTAATAATCACTTAAAGCTACTTATCGTGTATTAGAATTTGTCACTTCTCAATAATATATTGACTTAAAACGAATCACACAGAATAATATTCTGATTTTAACTATATTAACATTAAATATCACTAAAACTATTTTGTAGTAGAATGTATCTTAGAATAGGAGAAGGTATAGTTCATACGAGCGCAATGTGCATGATGTTTTTGCAATGTGCTCAATCAACCCCTTCATTTGACACTAAACACGATATATTTATGTTAATTTATTGTTTAATTTATTTTATTTATTTATTTCCATAATTCAAGTTACAATTTACAAAAAGAAAATCCTTGTACTAACCACCACTCTTCTAAACGTAGCGTAAGGTACGTCGGTCGTTCGTACGTCCATTGTAAGTTTATTGTAAAGCTTCGGAGCTAGAAATGTATAATGTCTTTGTCCGTACGTCGTGTTAATTTTTAACTCCGGTTATCTGTATCGATTTTTAGCCTCATGTCCATGGTCCCGAAGTTTAATAGACATATAGATATTGAGATATTAAATATCAATAGATATTGACATATGGAGATTTTGACATTTAGACATTTTGACATTTAGACATTTTGACAGTTAAGGTACCCTATGACACTCGGGATGATACTATCTACTTCTACCATCCTATATATCACCTACTTCTAAATCGGTTCAAGCGTTTGGATGTTATAATGAAATAAAGAAACGGAAAACACACATAGATGAACCAGTGGCGTAGCGTGCCTTGGTGGGGCCCCGTATACAAATTTGTTTGGGGGCCCTTAGGAAGGGTAAAGATTTCTCACAAAAGGAAAAAAAATGTTCGCATAAAATTAAAAGAAATATTTATTCATCATAATTATCTATCTGTCACTTTTTCCAAAATTTTTACAAACAATTCAATTTAAATATACACTCTCCTTGCCTTTTTTTCGGCAAACTGATTTATTAACTCATTTATAGCTGATGATGACTTTAGTTTTTCTAAAGTTTCTGCCTCTATGGACAATAGTTACAGGTCTGCCACGCCTTCATGTCCCATCGAAGTTCAAGGTAATTTTTTATCAGTTTTAATTTTGAAAAACTTCTTTCAGCAGTTGCACTTGTAACTGGAAGGGTCAAGAATAAAAAGCATGCTGTTATTACCTCCGGAAAACTGGAAGCAAGACTATTGAATTTTATCAGCAATAAATCAATGAGTTCCTTAAAGGCTCTAAAAACATGCTTAAAATCTGAAATTCAAAAAAATTATTCCATTAATTGGTCATAAAGAATAACAGATGTCTTTACTGTATTTAGCCGACAGTTTTCCGGAAGCGTTTAATATCTCTTCGATTGAAGAAGACAGGAGTTTCTCAGGTTGTAATATTTCGAACATACTACTCAGGTCGCCAGGTCAGGTCAGGTCAGGTTGGGGGCCCCCGTGGCCCGGGGGCCCCGTATAATTGATACGGCAGATACGGCGGTAGCTACGCCCCTGAGATGAACCCATGTATACATTACACTCCTTTTTTGTTGGGGAGTCGTGTAAAAAGAAAGGGGGCCCAATCGCGTATCTTTCCGAACTAAAATAGTTACGGGCTTGATTTTATTAAATAAGACCGCAGCACAGTAAGATAATGGCTCCTGCGGCTTTTAAGCTCACGTCACATAATTTAAACTGACATTTGTGTCTATGGAATCGGAGTACAAAATGTCACTGTAATGGCAACACCGGACTGCAAACGTCAAATTTACATGGATTCAAGTCAAATTTACATGGTGAAAGGCGGGCTTGTGCTGGAATTATACTAGACTAGTTAGTGTATACCACTCGCCACAAAATACAATTTTTTTAACAATTAAAATGTTCCTGATTAATAATTTTGCTGGATTCCTACATAAGTGCAAACATATTGATAACACCTAGTATACTGTTTTGTGTAATTTAGATTTTTTCCTGAAAAAAGTTATCTTGCCAATACTTTTTACATTATATTCTTTGACATTTGACATTTAGTCATGGTACTCTAACTTCAGAGACTTTTTTCAATGACGGAGAATTTTATGCTTCGGTTTGCCTAAATTTAAATCTTTATATACATACTTGACTACACAATATACAAAGACGGCTGAAGACACAAAAGGATTGAACAGGTATTTTATCTGATTATAAGTTGTCTTGTTGTTAACCTCGCGAAACGGCATGCATTGGCGGCAGATTCGAAGACGCAGAAATCTACACATTAATCCCCCAATTTCACCGCAATTTATTATCAGAATGATGCAGTAACCCGACTAGGAAGTCACTGTCTCCCACTCCGATTAAGTCAGAATAATATTATTAGCATCCCAAGTCCCAGAACTCTGTTTTAATCTTACTCTTACCATAGTATACCAGACAGTAGGTTCTCTTAAAACAAATGTGAAATCGAAGCGAATACGTCACGAGTCGTAAGGGCTCGGATATGGCCGCTAGATGTTACGGCCGCTTTTGCAAACGTTCGAAAAAGTCGCCAGCCTATACCTGCGCGTAACGCTAACCAAAGGCGTTCGTCGAGGCGTACCCTTCTGCCCACATTCCTCGTACCCTTTTCCCGCAATGCCCTGTCGATCAAGAGTAAAGCTACTGTTTGTTATAATGTGCTCTTACTCTGTTTGGGCAGCTCGATTATGTAACCAGCTGCCTCCAAATATCATATGTATGTATACAGGTGAGTTTTAATTAACCGGCGTCCTTGAAGTGGGTGAATCAGTCGAGCAAATAAGCAACTTTTAATTAAATATTGTAAATAAAATAAAAGAACAAGTGTTTTTATTATATTTTTTTTAAATTTAGTTTTTTTCTTCCGAAAAAAATATAAAAAGAGTTGAGTGCGCTGCGCCATCTGACATTAGATAAAATATCGCATATATTGTTTATTCGTTATATTTTCCCTACTGCTAGATGTCGCAGCGCGTTCTACGCTAGTCAAACTTATTGTCAAAAGTTTTCTCAAATTTCCAAAAAATAAAAAATAATAATGAAAAGGTTTTTTTTGTACATTTTTTAATGTAACGTTTCTTTATTGTTCGTACTGATTCACCTACTATAAAGATGCCGGTTAATTAAAACTCAACCTGTATACGTAAAAAATATGACAGATGACAGATGTATGTACGTGCAACCGCTCTTTATCAAATATCAGATGTATGGTTGTACATACGTGCAATCTCTCTTCATTATCTTCTTCTGAAACTGAACTTCTTCTGAAAAGCATTTCTTTTCTGACCTAAACGTAAACCCTCTCCTCCTCGTCTATTTTCCTTTGTCTGTGACATTTGTTTTTTTTTAATATTTAACATTTATTGAGCATCAGCTCTTTTTAAAATATTTTCATGTACAGTTTGTAATTAGTAAAGCATCTTGTTTTAATTACTCGGCAACTCTCTCAACAGCACTATGGTTGTCTGTAAGAGATTTCCGTTGTGCGATAATTCCGCCATTGCTTGTTTTATACGTAAATGACAGTGATTTTACATTCATACCTTTGCCGATATTCGTTGTTTTATCTTTAAAGAATTTCCCACACGTAAGGAATAATTTTCCAACAGATGTTAAAAAAAATATATTTCTCCCTAATTCTGACAAAAAACATTCGACATAAAAATGCACCGCCTAACTGTGCATTTACACCAAGCGAGCGAATGCTCATTCTACTCCCACTCTGCCAAAATCACTTGATTTTAACCAGAGTGGGGGAAGCTTAAGAGCATTCTAAAGGGGCGAACACACTCTCGGACGCGTCCGCTGCCGCGGCTTATGGACAGTATGCACAGTCGTTTGGGACGTGGCTTGCCAGATCTCTATCGGACGTCCGAAGCCTCGAGGTCGCGTCCGCGACTGACGTCCGATAATGTGCACGGCTCAATAGAAATTCATTACACAGATCGCGCCCATAAGCCGCGGCAGCGGACGCGTCCGAGAGTGTGTTCGCCCCTTAAGTGCCAATCGGCGGTAACGACATTGCTCTATAAAACAAAGAAATGTTCATTCGTTTAGTGTAAATGACACTAGAGCGCGCGAACAGTAGCTTAGAGCATTCGTTCATGTTCAGACGCGTTCGTCGACTAGGCGGCGGTCTCTTCAAAGCGTTCTAACATTCTACATGCCAAAATCATTTGCGTTCGTGTTTTTAAAATGGTTTGGACAAAAGATGTGTGTCTTGAATTAATACAATTATATCGAGAGCAAAGTTGCCTTTGCTTTGCTCTACATGCTGCACTCTTGGTCTGCTATCCACTAGAGCTGACATCCACCAACAACGCCCTTTTGGTTTCTTTTTCTTTTGAATTAACTGGTGCATTACGATGAAAGAAGCACTTGCTATTTATACAGTCTTCGTCAGACATCATACGTGTGATTACGTGGGGTCTCGGCAAAGTTGATAACTTTCTGAACATTCATTCGCTACATTATAGGGCCAAAAACAGCTAGAATGAGAAATCGTTCTACCGTTCTTGCTTTAACAGGTTCTATGTTCTGGCTCTTTTAGTGTCAATGATTTTTTTCATCCATGAACAAGAATGGCTAATAATCATTTACACTGGAAGAGTAAGAGCAAGCGTAGAATGCTTTTGCTCTAGCTCTACGTTCGTTTAGTGTAAATGTACTGTTAGCGAACCAAAATTCAGTTTTAGCCCTGCCAATTGTCAAATTAGCCAAAACTAACATACGAACATCAAAGAAACGCAATACCGAATCGAACTCAATAAATTTTACGAATTTCGACAATATTCGTACAATATTCGTTTGTTTGTCTACATTATTTTCGTTCGATGAAGCAACTCACCGCAGTATGTCAGTATTAACAGGTCATCCGAATGGACATTAGACACATGCATTTTAGGCATAATATTGGAAACGACCCAAATTTTAATGCGCACGAACAGTTCAAAATATTGAATTCCCAGAATGAAAATACAATTCAAATCACCATTACCCACACTTATAAGCCTAGGTCACCTAGATTGCTCAATGTCGTACTAAGTTTTAGCAGCTAGGATTTTACTACGAAACAACGTGATAGCACTCTATAGTTTCAAACAGTGTATATTCATCTCTTATGTTCAGTAGCCCAGGCGTTCTAAACACGCCTTTACCGTATCCTATTTAAAAATAAAATAGTAATACAATAACAAACGTTTTTAAACATAGCTCTTATTATTTTAATTTTCCTCTTCTTTCGGTGCCTCTCCACTATTGGAGGTTGGCCTTCAGCTCTCCGTATGCGTTTCAATACTGTACCAAGCGAAATAGGTCGTCTACGGTGGGTATTCTAGTCCATTTCCTGATGTTTCTCAATCACGACTTTCTTCTTCGTCCAGCGCGTCTCTTCCTCTCAATCTCGCCCATCATAATTACTTGAAGAAATTGGTACCGATCGTGTCGAATCACATGTCCTAAGAAACTGGTTTACTTCTATTTCATGATCAATAAGAGTTCTCGGAATCGGTTGACGTGCTGTAGAACTTCCACATTCGTGACTCTATGGACCCAGCTAATCCTCAACATTCTTCGGTAACACCACATCTCAAAGGCTTTAAGTTTCTCGCTGGTTGTTTCCTTGATGGTCCAAGCTTCGCAGCCGTACAAAACTACTGGCCAGATGTAACACTGAAGCAATATAATTCGGAGATTGATGTTGAGGTCTCGATCGCAAAGTCCTTCCTTTATTTTGTTGTAGGGCGCACGGGCAATCTCTATCGGGGTCTTCACTTCCTGGTCGAACTCCCGGACTTCCATTATTTTAATACTATTAACATAAAAATGTCATTTTTTAATTCAGTATACAAGTTTCAATATGTAAAAAAATTAAATAGACTAATAGACGGCATTCTAACCTCTAAGATAGCACGACCTCACAGAGGAGTTATCCACCAAAGTTGAGCGTCTCCTTATCCATGGCCTCAGAAAATTTAACCACATCACGGAGTACAGAGAGAAACTTCACTGGCTGTCAACCCGGGAGAAAAGAGACATGAGAGTTCTTTGTATGCTTTTCAAGATCTTGAATGGCGTCGCTTCCAATTATCTTACCGGCAGATTTACTGCACTATCGGCTCATGGACTCCCGCTGAGATCAAAAGATAACTTGCTACTCTCTATCCCTAGTCACAGCACTGACTTCTTCCCATTCTCCGACTTTAATCTGCTCTTCACTTTTTATAACGCCTACGTTCGCAGTATAGTGGAGTTTGCGTCACCTATATGGTCACCGCAGTACAATGTACACATTGACCGTATAGAGCGTATTCAGAAAACCTTCGTCAGACACTTGTGTCATCGAACCCTCGCTGAATATACCTCTTGGCAAGGTTCGAAATGCTGAGTCTTCAGCAGCGACGTAAAGTGACTGATATGACGATCTTCCACAATATACTTTCCCATCATATCGACAGCCCTTAAATGTCCCATCGCGCCAAACTCGTCACCCTAGGGTATTCAATGTACCCAGACTCCATACAAATCAAGCAAGGAATTCAACTCTGCATCGAATTATGGAAGCCTACAATGAATCGTTTCAGGAACTAGACATACTCTCAATGAGCAAAAACGAGTTTATCAGAGAGGTAATAGACCAGACCATAAAAGCTTGAACAGATACATACCTGTGCAGAATCACACATTCTCATATATACACAACTATGACACATACACGTAGATGTACTTACACACACCAATTAAACACACATCACAATCACACATATAAACACACTCATCCTACTCTATCATACACACTCACAAATCGAGAGAACATGATTATATAACATAATATATAAATATTATTACACAACATCACGCACATAAACTGTATATTATCAGGAGACTATTTTGGCCGTAATATTGTTATTATTATTTATTAACTTAAGACCCGAGCGCTGTTTTCCTCTTTTGTTGGAATAAAATAAAATAAATTCTATTTCACCGTGCATAGAGCCCGTCTTTGGAATGCTTTGCCGAAAAATGTCAGAAACGCGCCAAGCACAACGAGTTTTAAAAACAGACTAAGAGATCATTTTAAATCTTCCACATAAATCCCCTTTCCCTTCCCATTCTCCTCCTTTTTAAACCTTAGCGTCCTTATAGGTGTTAAATTATTTTGGTGTGGCACATTCTGTGCCCACAAAGAGTTAAATATGTATTTCTATCTATCCTCTTTTTTTTGTCTTAGGCTCTTTATATAGGTTAAGTTATGTAGCATCTACTCGCATATAATGTTGTTACAATAGTATAGGTTAGCTCTAAAATATTGCCTGCAGGCAATAAGCTTGCCTTTTCGTACGAATAAAGCGTTTTATTATTATTATCATTATTATTATTATTATTGAATAATATTATTAATCATCATTGGTTAAATTATTGAGTTTTTCCAATTAATAAGCCCTCTATTAAAAATAACATTCATTATCAGTGTATTGATAATGAATGTTATATTGGCCAAATAGATCGTTATTAATTTAGACTATTCGTCAGACACTGCTATCAGCGACACCTGAATTTCGCCGATGCATAAGGGTTGCCAGAACGTATTATGGCATTGAGCAATCTAATACCTGATCTATATTATCAATGGAATGACTACGTGGAGAAGAAGTACGACGTTGTGACCGTAGATGAGTATCGAAAAAAGTCTAAATATATGTAGACAGTCTGGCCCAGCGAATAATTTACTTTTTACCTACGATAGAGATAACGCAATAAATTGCATCGATTCAAAACAGACGCGTTATTTTGCATAGTCGGTAGTCGGAAAAGTGATGACCTAGATTCAGAACGGCGTCGCTACATCGATAGGTTGGTAGGCACTAAATAGTACTCGTATCAAAACAGGAAAATGGGGAATGATGATTTTAGCAGAATAATTTTATTCAACACGTGCTACCAAAATTCGGCCGGCCGTAAAATTCAAACAAGAAATGTCAATAAATGAAAAGATGCCAACATGCTTATCCTCGGTATTAAAGGCTTACGCCAAAAATCAATTATCTCCTGTATCCATCGATATATTACCTAGATATGCCCTCACTTACAAATAAGTTGGCTCCACATTCCCTTTGCTCGTAAATCATGTGACAGAGAGAGCAATAAATTGAACAGTATGCGAGGGAATAGCGCGCCGATATTCTTCGAGGCAGCTCTCACACCAGAAACGGTCGGCTGTCTGCCAGCGGACTGGGACCAAACTACTACTGGTCGGCTTTCAGTAGTGCTTTTGAAGGGGTCATTTTCGAGCACGAAAGGCCCATCTAGGGGATCCTATATCGATGCCTATATCTCCCAATATTCAGAAATACTTACCTATTTACCTACATTTTTTTCTTGCTTAGTTACATGTACAGGATTACCTCCTGACTGAAGTAAAGGATTGCAGTATATCGTCGGTCTATATGTGAGATGTCGAACGCGTCCAAAATTCAAATTTGCGATTTTTTATTGTTATCACGCTCCGACTTTTACTGTTATTGGTGTAAAAATCGCTTAGTTTTAGTGTAATTCTAATTGCAGCGGTATATGATTTGATCCGGTGATACCTCTTACGTGTTAGTAGTGATTCATCGCAAAGAACTTAACTCTTTGACAGTTTTAATTGTTAGTACAAATAGAGTTGTCAACTACAACGGGCGAACCCGTCAACTCAGAAGGTTTTAACGATTAGTCGTTCTATCTCCCGTGAAGTGAGCGCAGAAGACGGACAAAACAGTCCAGCGTCAAGCTCCGCCACATGCCCGTAAGAGGCCAACGCCTTATCCGCGAGATAACCACCAGGTATGTTACCCAGCGGGCTTACACTCACGCTCTTACTTCCAATTGCGACCATATTACTCCGGTCTCTCGATTGATTACGAGTTCGAGGTCGCTTGCGCGGTCCTCTCCCTTGCGAAGCGGTGAAACGGTGTACACCGAATCTATCGCGGACCACGGCATCCTTTGCCCGGCTGTTCACCCAGGATCGGGTAGCCGATGGTCGTTTCAAGAGCAGTCGCCGTAAGGTCAGCAACCACTCCCGCTCTATAGGAAACAGTACTGCTTCCAGACTCCCCCGACTGTTAAGTCAGAGTTAGAGGGAGCTAATGGGCCCATGATGAGGTGGCCACGATGACCCATGTGTTCAGGGTCGGTCACACTCACGGGTCAACACCCATCCGATGGCCTCCACGCATGGGGTGCGAACCTGGGTAGGACACTGGGTCAACCAGTCTCCCCTGGGAATCAAACCTCTGGCGCTCCTGGACGGTCTGCGCACCGAGCGGCGCAAGCCAATCGACTGCGCTCTCCGACTAACAGTCGGGGGAGTCTGGGAACTGTATTGTTTCCTATAGAGCGGGGGTGGTTGCCTAACTTACGGCGACTGCTCTTGAAATGACCATTGGCCATCCGATCCCGGTTCAGAGTCGGGCAAAGGACGCCTTGGTCCGCGATAGATTCGGTGCACACCGTTTCACCGCTTCGTAAGGGAGAGGACCGCGCAAGCGACCTCGAACTCGGAACCAATCGAGAGACCGGAGAAATCTGGTCACAATTGGAAGCAAGGGCGCGAGGGTCGGCCCGCCAGGTAACATTACTGGCTATCTCGCGGTAAAGGCGTTGGCTTCTTGCGGGTTGTGACGTAGCTGGACGTTGGATTTGTTCTGTCCAAAGTCTTCTACGTTCACTGCAGGGCGACAGAACGAGAAAATCGTTAAAACGTCCTGTGGTGACGGGCTCGCCCGTTGTAGTTGACACCGCAAGTTGTTAGTCAGAGTGCACAATCGATTGGCTACGCCGCACGGTGCACAGACCGTCCAGAAGCGCCAGCAGGTTGATTCCTTGGGGAAACTAGCCGTAAGGCCAGAGTCCTGCCCGGGCTCGCACTTCATGCGTGGAGGCCGCCGGATGGGCGTTGGCCCGTGAGTGTGACCAACCCTGAACAGAATGGGTCTTCGTGGCCAACTCAGCAAGCGCCCATTAGCTCCATTGTTAGTACAGCAAACTAATATCTTTTAATATTTTTTCCTATTTACGCAATTAAAAAACCATCTCGCAAATGAAGGTATTCAGTTTTTTTCATGCCCTCAAAAGTTTGCTTGTTATAGAGTAGGTTTCACATATAAAGTGACAATATATACAGGTTGAGTTTTTAATAAGTGACAGTTTAATTAGATATTCTCAATCTGGTTATCGCGTTTCGATTATAAATATATTTTAACTAAGCAAACTTAAGTGTAATATTTGAATATTTAAGGGTATACATTAAATAATCTACTGGGTGAGTTTTTAATTAGTGACATCATTATAGTAAGTGAATCAGTACGACGAACTAGACAACTTTAATATATTTTTTTTGGGGAAAAAAAAACATTTAAAAATATATATTTATTTGTTTTTTTTTTGTCAAATTGGTAAATCCTATGCGTTTTTGAGAAGCGTTGAGCGCGCTGCGCCATAAAAAATGTTTTTTTTTTTTTTTTCCTAAAATTTATAAAAAAGTTGCTTAGTTCGTCGTACTGATTCACCCACGACAAGGATGTCACTAATTAAAAACTCATCCTGTAGATTATTTATTGTATACCCTTAAATATTCAAATGGAGAATCAAGATTGAGAATCTCTGAGTATAATAAATAACCTCTGCGGCAAAGTCCACGCGCGCCTAATCATTAAAATGTACCTATCATGATGTCCCTCGGGGCCCGCAATAATAATTAGAATCCACAGGGTCGTGTCTCGTAATACCCCCCCCTCCCCCCCCCCCCCCCCCCCAGCGAAATTGAGGATTAGCAACATGGCGGCGCGGCGACGACGACTCGATGAATTTTCCGCTAAGCCGCTTTCGCGAGCGGAAATGAGATCCTGCGTTTTCCGCTCCGATTGGATTCCGCGACACGTACCAACGGAAGCGGATTTTCCATTACGAAGGGAGTAGAATTCTGGTCTACAAATTAATCCCATGGGTATATACAACAAGGGTTTACTGGAATATTTGAATTAATTCCGGTCAGTTGCGCGCCGAGGGTTCCGTACCTTGATTTCAAAAATTCTACACTAGAAGACACGTCGGTTGGAATCTCCCTTATTGCAGTTAGTGCAAATGACATATATGTAGAAGAAGGGTTACATATACATTACGAATATAAAGGCTGATTACACTAAATTGCTGATTTTAAATTCGAGAGAAGTCAGTGCTGACCCGGTACTGCCATCGTGTAAATTGATTTAAGTCACTACAGCGCTGTCGCGTCAGTTAACTTTATTATCCCCGCTATACAGGCTGAGTTTTCATTAACCGGCATCCTTGAAAGAAGTGAATCAATACGAGCAAATACGATACTTTTGGCAAAAATGTTGTTAAATATATATATATATATATATATATATATATATATATATATATATATATATATATATATATATATATATATATATATATATATATATATATATATATATATATATATATATATATATATATATATATATATATATATATATATATATATATATATATATATATATATATATATATATATATATATATATATATATATATATATATATATATATATATATATATATATATATATATATATATATATATATATATATATATATATATATATATATATATATATATATATATATATATATATATATTTTTTTTTTTTGAAAATTTGGACAATTTAGCTAATGAGTAGATGTTCGACAAGCGTTGAACGCGCTCGATCTAGCGGTAGAAAAAATATCGCTAATAAACAATATAAGTGATATTTTACTTACCGCTAGATGGCGCATCGTGCTCAACGCTTTTAATACTATTTTTCAGAAAATACAATTTTTCATATTTTCAAAAAACAACTTTTTTTCTTGAAAAATTTTTTTTTTTTGTATTTCTCCACATTGTTGTAACACAAGTTGCTTAATTACTCGTACTGATTCGTCCACTTCAAGGATGCCGGTAAATTAAAATCCATCCCTGTATATTTTGAAGTCAGTCCGCTTCTCCCGCCGCCCGTGCCAGCGGTACTGACCTTGTCTAAACCGCAAAGTCAGTCGCTGGCAGTGCATGGTTGGACGACTCGCGTAGTGTCGAAAACTTTATCTAGCTAAAATGACGTTTCTTTTTCTTTCTTTTACTTCTTTCTCTAACATTTTTGTCAACTCATCTAACAGCAGATTGGAAAATTTTCTCAAGGGATAGTTCACTCGTATCAAATTCTACCGTTTTCGAGAACTCATTTCCCCCCACTGACTATAATAATGTGTGTACACCGTGAAAAATAAACCAGGAATGACTGACAATCTAAACAGTGTCAGTCAGTTCTCGACGCCAGCACTGACGCCTGTAAATGACTCGATGTAAATCAATCGTAACACTGTTTGGAAGTTCGTTGCAATCATCCTCAACTGTTAGATGAAAAATATTTCTGAGAATTCATTAATTCTGATCTTTCCCTCTAAAATGCAATTTCTTATTTAATGTATACTTTCATTCAATATCAGCACAGTTGTAAAGCCCCAAAAGTATTTTGTCGGTGTCGATCGAGACACCACGCTTTCTGCGCTGAACAAATGGGTCTTAGTGACCAACTGCAACAGGGCTCATTAGCTCCCAATCGATATACAGACAATCAGATAGCGAACTCTTAGCGATGCGAATATTGTTGCTGTTATTGTTGTTGCAGCCGGTTGGCTCCTCGTGAGGTCTTTGTGGTTATCCCTGCATGTGCATATGTCAATTTAACCCTGGTTTTGTCTTGACTGTCATGGTCTGGCGGTTGCAAACTCGTTTTCCATATTCCTGCTCGACCTTCATCCTACATAAATCAGAACGACAACAGTCGTAACCTAACTAAATCTATTGTACTTTATATGCGAATGGTTTCGTGCGGCTTAAGCCATACGATCCACTTTGTTCTGGATCGGTCGAACTCACGATTCAACTCCTATTTAGAAGCCTCCTCGTGTGGAAGGCTACCCCGGGTAAGACTCTCGCGTCTCAGGCCTCACGACTGGTGGATCGGTTTCTGCTGGTGGGATTGCTTCCCGGCGCTACTAAACGGTTTGCGCACCGTTCGGCAAAAACAATCGGATGTGCACTCTGACTAATTGCTGGAGAAGTCTGGAGACTATGGAAATATACTGTCTCCTAAGCAGCGGGGGTGGATGTTGACCTGTCGTCAACCACTCTTCAAATGACCATTAAGCTACCTGCTCCTGAATTCAGAGCCGGGCAAAAGATGCCTTTCGTCCGTGATAGATTCAAACTGAATCACCGCTAAATTACGCCAGGTAGAGGCCGCGTCTCGTAATCAATCAGGAGGAAGGAGGTATCCTGAAGGTTAATTCCAGACGGAGATATCCTACCAAAACTGGTACCTTCCTGGGTTACCTACCTAGTGCCTAGCCGTAAGGCGTTCGACTCTGGCGGGTTCGTTTGTGCCGTCCCAAAGTCTTCTACGCCCATCCCACGGCCGAAAGAACGATCACATATCGTTATACCAGGCTGGGGTGACGGGTTCGCCCGCTGTAGTCACCACCGCCTAACTGTACTTTATATGCATCATTTTAAGGGTCGGCCTTATGTGAACCTGAAAAACATCACCATACGATTACAGTTGGTGAATTAATAGGAATTATATAACTTTAATTATATGTTTAATTATATGTATATAGATAGGTAGGTAAAGGTTTAATTTATATTTTTATTAAATTCTCATTTCTTATACTAGGTAAGAAACGATAAGCCCGCCGTTTGTACTAAGTCAAAATAGAATTTAAGTTTTCTTTACCCATGTATTTTTTTTTTGTTAGTACAATAAAGGTATTTTTCATTTTCATTTCATTTCATTTCACTAGGGGTTCTTCAACTCCTAAATACTAGGGGAATTACGTTGTGTTCAAAATTGATTTTTCTACGATAATATTCTCACCCATTTCAAACAATTGTCAACCAAGTGGACCTATTGTAATTTTAAACACGTTTGGCGAACGTTTTAATGCAATCTTTAAAACAAGTCGATGAACATTTTAAATAAATTTAAATCCTTTCAGTGTATACAAACAGTTTATTTAAATTCAGCAAAATTAAATTATATATTTTTTCGATTTTAAATGTTTTTTTACTAAATTTCACTGAAAACTAGTGAAATCTGATTTTTTTAACTTTTCTAGAAGTCTCTACAATTTAATGACTCAGAAATTGACACTGGCATAAATTAATTTAAAACTCCTAGTCTAAAAATAATAAAGCTATTTTATTCTGTTATTATAGATATACGCGTATTACTCATGCAATATGGATACTTATAAGAAACTTAAAAAAAGTGCTTCGTGTTGTGTTGTAACAGTAATAAATACATAAATAAAATAATCACTTTAGTATCGGTGGTGTTCGCTAGCAAAGAAAAAACTGTGCGACACCAGAGACCTAGGCTAGCACGTGTTATCTGACCGGTGTTTAATTTTTTTTAAATATTTTTGTAAATACTTATCGTTTTAATCTGAAATAATCGTCATAATACTTCTGTTGTAATATCTAATATAACATTGGGTGGTGTTTATACTATATGTGAGGAAAACGTACATGAAAAGTTGACGATTTATTATAAATATCACGACAGAAAATATGGTATACTTATATAATGCGCAGTGATACGGTTCGTTGGCTCTTCAGAGAGGTGTTGATTCAAAGACTGTCGGTTGATTTAAACTGAAGAATTGAACTAAATATCGCTTATCCATAGAAAACGAATTTACCGCGTGAAATTTGTAGCACCTGACGTTTCGGTGACGTTGCAGCCGCCGTTGTCCAGGGTAGACCGCCGTTGTCCAGGGTCAGTCTACCCTGGACAACGGCGGCTGCAACGTCACCGAAACGTCGGGTGCTACAAATCTCACGCGGTAAATTCGTTATCTATCCTATTTATAATGTCAAACAACCGCGATAGTCTTCGATTTTATATCGCTTATCCAGTACCATTTTTTATAGGTGTACTTCTGACGTAATTGTCAGGTTGAAACATTGTTTTTTTCCTCGAAAATTAGTCTTTTAAAAGTGTCTCACATTCGACGCTATTAAGAGCCCTATCACATATTTTTTCCAGAAAGGCAAGAAAAGTGGATTTTTGGCGTTCTAATTCCAAGAAATGAAGAGATTTCTACAAACTTTAATTACTGAATTACCTGGACCATTTCTTGATGTTGACCATAGCGGCCTTTAATTTTAGATATAACGAATATTATTTACTTATTCAGCCCATTTTCCGAAAGTCGTTATTCGTAAAACGCTCGGAAGGCAAACTTTGAGCTCCTTAATACAGTAATATCACTACAACGAAAACCGTATACTATTTTTTTTTATGTCCGTCATGTATTCTTGATGTACACCACGGCTTTATTTTTTCGTTTTTTGACCACATATCCAAGGTATACATTACTTACAATTACACAAAATTAAAAAAAAATCTTCCTGTATCATTCTAATTTTCTCAGAAATAAAATAAGATTCTTATATAATACTTATACTATATTAAAGTTCACTCTTTTAGCAATACGACATAATATAAATTATTGTCATTAGAAAGGAGAAAACACTGCAAAAAACAATTAGAAATTGTGTATATATTTGCTTGCGCAAGAGAAGAGCGCTCAGTGCCGCGGTTTTCTCCCAGGGTTGAATAGTTATTTATTTATTTATTTATTTATTTATCCTATCTTTTATAGTTACATCCAAAAAAAAATGCGTTCATTTTTTCAACGCATTTTAAAAGAATACCTACGCTATTTTGTAATAAGGCTCTTAAATGATTCGTTGAATCGTGTCTTTCAGTGAGCATTTGCGTGGTAAAGAGTTGTTTATTTCCACGATGTGCGGTGGACGTAATATGTTTCTATAGATTGTCCATGAAAATCAATTCATATTCCGATTAAAACACTAGTGGCGCGAAACGCCACACTTCTAATGATGAGGTTTAGTATTTAAGATGAGAAAAAATGATTCTTATTTTTTTTTCTAAATTTATTTTTTGAAAAGCTCTGTTGTCGCTAGGAAATACGGAAAACCTCTTATGCAATAAACAAAGCTTTAGACAAATGAAACTTTAGACCATTATCTAACGATTCGTTCAACATTTAAACCTGGTTGATACATTAAAATGTTTTGGCTCTTCCACTTGGCACCCAAATGCTGCTTATTTTAAGGATGATTTTATTATTTTTGCTAGTGCCAATTTTAAAGAAACTATAACCCGCCAAGATCACATCATCAACGAATTATGTATACGAAAATCGACTGAAACGAATGGCTCGTCAAATGTGTAAAAGTGCCGGATGTGCGGAAGATGATTCCGACGCTCGTCGGCTGGCGCGTTGGATGAATAGTGGATGAGGAGGGAGCAGGCGTTCGAAGATGAGCGTCCGCGACGGGCTGCGGCTGCGGCTTAGCGACCCGAGCCCGAGTCCGGTCGGGATGCGCGCGGCCGCCGCACCGCCCGCCTCCGACTCGGAGGACGACGAGCGTGCGATGCGCGTCGCGCAGCGCGGCCTCGAAAAGTCGCTGGCCGCAGCGGCCGCGGCCGCCGCTGCTACCGCCGGATCTGCACCGGTAAATAAATGTCGCAATATATATGTAGACATACCTATAAGGCGATATAATTTGCACACAGGTGCCGGGAAATGCTGAATGATTGAATTCAAATTCAAATTCATTTTTTAAAAATTATTTCTAATAAGTTACGTTTACTTTAGTTACAAAACCATCCTAACTAGTCCTCGCCTGTACCACAGTATACCAGACAGTCGTATCTTAGAACAAAATTGCAAATGAAGCGAGCTACGTCACGAGTCCAAGGGCTCGCATATGGCCGCCACATGTCTATTATTCCGCCGACGCAGATGTTCAAACATTTGATAATTTCGCATGCGCGTAACCTTAACCAAAGGCGTTCGTCCAAACGTACCCCTCTGTATCCTTCCCTCGCACCCTATCCCCGCAATACCCTGTCGCTCGAGATTGCGTCTACTGTTCTTTCGGTATACTGTGCCTGTACAAAGGTAGGATTAATGTATATGTATATATCGCGGGTCTCAAACCATAGGGGCGTATATGCAAATATAAGATTTTTCGTTTTTAATGCCATTTGATTCCATCTTTAGTAACACATATCCCCAATTTTTTTTAGAATAAAATGTTAAGTACTTTTTGAAAAAAATAGAAAATAATATTTGGCGTATGCTCGACAGTTCACAATCATTGTCAAAGCAAATAGGCGTACAGAAGACGTAAGAGCAATATGATTGCATATTGGAGCAGTTATAACATACCATAAAGGCGTATGCGTATACGGCCTCAAATTTCACTTTCATATAAGAGCATTGTGTCGGGCCATAGAGACGTATGCGCATACGACAGTTAATTTAATTACATTTTAGAGCATAATGTCGCGCCATATAGACGTAAGCGCATACGACCGACAATTTTAATATGATCCCGAGGGAATTGCGTCGGGCAATACAGACGTATGTACGTACGTCCACAAAATTTGGTATCGCCGTCTCAGGTTTTCGTCGAAACGCAGGCGAATGCTCACGGCAAATGTCTCATTGGGCTGTGGGTCGCCACGCGCGTCGTGTGTGTTCGCCGCTGTGTGAAGTGGACGTCGACAATTTGTTTGGTTAAGTCATATATAATTAGGTTTTTGGTATACGTGGATTATCTTTCGATTGTTAGGCCACCATCATATAAATTAATAATTGCGCAGTGCACCGCCGCGTGCAGTTTATCAAAATTATGAAGCGTAATGAGAACATCCTTCGTTTAGCACTTAATGATATTATATTTATCAATAATGGGGAGTGATTTGGATTTATTTTGTTTAAAATACCCTTTAAAGCCGCCAGGACACAGCGAGCGTGACAGGACTCCGACCGGGTGTAGACCGCGCTCGCTGTGTGTTGACGGCTATAAAGTTTATAAGATTGTAGATGTCGATAAAATTTTAAAGTTTATAAGGTTGTATTGTAGATGTAGATAAAAAATTATCAAGCATACATTTAAAGTAGAACTGTATTTTTGGTCTAGAGGTCGCAAGTGCGACTGCTGAGCATGGGGTAATGGGTTTGATTTCCGGGTCGGGTAAAGTGTTATTGGGAAATTCTCAGTATACCTACATAGTTGTTCTAACTCAGGATGATGGCTAAATCATTGTAATTTGAGCCTCATGTTAACCCCATAAAAGGCACACTTGAATTGTGCGAAAGCTACACGCATTATACTTATAATATACCTAACTGGTGAAATGTATTTTACTATACACCTCTGCCTACCACTTCAGGGAATACAGGCGTGATGTTATGTTTGATGGTATATTTATACTGAGTACGATGACTTGGATTTACAGTTAAACTTCTCGTTTTAGTTCTCTTTCTAACGTCTTTAAAAAAATTCAGAGTCTCATATTATGGATGACGAAAACTCGTCACACCCGGTTCAAGAATCAAATCACATTTTGCATTCATCGCCAGTGGAAAAACTCAGGGAGTCGCCTCTAACGCTTGATGAACAAGTTGTAATTTTTGAAATTGAAAACTTGGGCTTTACAATACCTAACGACGTATCACTTAAGGACCCGGAATATTCAGTTCAAAGTGAACAACTACTTACACCAATACCATCTGTGCAGCTATTGTCAAGCCCTAACATATTAGAAACTTCAAACACTACATCAAATATAAATGATAACAAAACCTTACTACAAACAGTAATGGACTCTGACTACGATGATTCAGTTGCAGACCCCAATTATATTCCTTCAGATATTGAAAACCAGCCATCCCCAATGTCACCAATTGCGTCATCGTCTTCAATTCAACCCCATCCACCAAGCAGCGTGGACAACATAAAACATTTTCAAATAGATACACCAGCATCAGTCATTAATAAAAGCTATCAAGAAGATAGTGGTCCTCCGCTTATAAGAAGAAATAAAAGGAAAGTATTAGAAACGTGGAAAAAAAACATAAGGAAACTTAAAAGAAATAGTGGCGAAGTATATACCTCGGCTAAAGGTAAGAACCAACCAGCAAGAAAATGCAGCAATGAACCGTGCAAATGCCAAAAAATCTGTTACCTAACTATTGACAGTAAAACAAGGCAAGACCTTTTTGATTCATTCTGGGGCTTAATTAGTCTTGACAGACAAAGAGATTTTCTTGCCAAAAACGTAACTTCGATTAAAGCTACAGGATCACGTGTTGTAAATTCAAGAAGGACACATACACTGCAGTATAATATTAAAATTAATACAGAAATGGTTGTAGTGTGCCAGCCCTTTTTTTTAAGAACGTTGGGCATAAGTGACAAAATGGTTCGAACAGCTTTAGAGAAATCACGCAGAGGAATTGCTGAAATTGTATCACCCGATAAACGAGGTCGACATCTACCATCAAATAAATATGATAATAACAAGATTCAATTTGCCATCGATCAAATAAATTTGTTTCCAGCAGTACCATTGCATTGGTGTCGTAAAGATTCGAAGAAAATATATTTAGAGTCTACACTGAACAAAGAAAAAATGTACGAATTATATAAACAGCATTGCTTGGAGACCAACCAAAATCCTATTTGTAAGACTTCGTACAAAGAATTAGTCGCGGCAAAAAATATAGATTTTCACAAGCCAAGAAAAGATCAGTGCTGGTGCCATAAATATGAGCAATTATCCGAAGAAGAACGAAAAGACAAACAAGAACAGTACGAAGAACATGTTAACAGAAAAGATTATGCCAAAGAAGAAAAAAAAACTGATAAATCAAAAGCACTTGTTGATAGTAATATGCTTGTTTGTACCTTTGACTTCGAAGCAGTGCTGTACTGTCCATTAGTTTTAGGAAAACCTGTGTTTTATTTATTTATTTATTTATTTATTTTAAGGAAAACCAACAGCCATATAAAATATTAAATAACAACTTAAATAATAAATGATAGCCAATAACAGGTTCTCACATATAGATAACAGGTTCTCACATTATAAACGTAAATTGGGATGTATGAACTTCACAATTCACAACGCAGTTACTAAACAAGGATATTGTTACTTTTGGCCAGAGTACGAAGGTAACAGAGGGGCAAACGAAGTCTCAACATGTTTGTTTAACTTTATCTCAAAGCTTACCGACGTAGTACATCTCATTTTATATTCTGACTGTTGCCCAGGACAAAATAGAAATTCTGTAGTTGCTACAATGCTCAGATATATAATGATGTCGCAGAACAATGACATTAAAATTATTGATTACAAATTTCTCGAACCGGGTCATACGTACATGGAATGTGACAACATGCATTCCACAATCGAACGGGCGTCGGAATATGCTAAAATCTATATCCCCGAAGACTGGGAGAATGTCGTGCGATTGGCACGCAAAGACAATCCATATTTTGTTGAAGTTATGGATCATACAGATTTTAAGGATTTTAAATCCATGCGAGGGATATCTGTTGGCAATACAATGAAAGCCACCGATGGAACAGTTTTGAAATGGGCAAATGTTAGATAGCTACAAGTAAGGAAAGAAGTTCCCGATTCGCTGTATTTCAAATTTGATTAGGTACTGGGAAGAATTCAAAGAGGTAAAGTTTAGCAGGAAAATAACGAGATCAGATTATTCCTCTTTTATGAAGACAATACTGTACTCGGAACAACTTTTGTTGAAACAAATAAAATATAAGGATTTAATGGCAATGTGTAAAGATGGGACCATTCCAAAAAAATATCATAATTATTATGAACATTTGCCCGTAAAAAGACATCAAAATACAGAGGCTGGGGATGAAAGTGACGTGGATGACGAGTTGAATCTTGCTGCAACCAGAGCATCTTATATAAAACGTCGGCCAAGGAACAAGAACTGATTTTGATGTTTTTCAGAAAGTTTTATGTTATTACTTAAGAATTAAGGTGGTTTGATGTTTCAGTTTTAAATGTTTTTAATAATTTTGAATAATTATATTTAGAAGTTTTAATATTACATTATATTGACTGATTTATACGTTACATGTTGTTTTTGTACTTTTTTATTTTTTTGCACAATAAAACATTTTTCTACCACAGTTTTTAGTTTTAATTGTAGTCTGTAGAGAAAAAAAACAATTTAATGGGCTATACTTCTCCCTTGAATTTTACCACCTCTTCTTATTATCAACAAGCTAAAGAGGCGTATATTTTTAAAAAATCATGGAAATAGTAACAATTTTTACGTTTTCTTACTTTAAAACCATGATATTTTTAATGACGAACTAGGTACAAATGAATATTGGCGAAAGTATTAAACAACTAAAGTTTTTAGTTTTACGCCCACAAATTCCAAGGGTTTTTGGGGAAATTTCGACTATGTCTCGCTATATTGTCATCAAGCCAAATAGACGTAAAGACCAAAAACTAGTGTTGAAGGACATGTAACTTAAAATCAAGCATTTCATATAATCAAAATTATGAATATAAAACTATATACCAATATACAACAAGTTGGCTTAATCACAAGAAAAGTTATTAAGTTTTTTGTCTCTCCTGAAAAGTAACGATTTTGTGGATACGCCCCTATGGTTTGAGACCCGCGATATATAGGCCCCGCCAAATTTCTTGGTCCTTCGCCCATATTCTCAGATCGAACGTATTGCATTTATTGAACACCAATACACTAAAACCAAAAAGGGATGGAAATCCTTCAAAGGATTAGGATGTCTATCCCTTTTTGGTTCCAGTGCATTGGTGTTCAAGAAAAGCAATACGTGTGATCTGAGCATCTGAACAAGGGATCTATCAATCTGGCTAGGCCTGTAGTGTATATAGTTTACGTAATTTACGGTATTATTTATTTACATACATAACACGTTATAAATATGTAAAAGTAATATATTATATTTAAGTAGATAGTATATGTAATTTGTTTACATATAATACGTAATAATATGAAATTTAAATACATGCTTACGTATACACATACATTTAAACAAAACTAATTTACTATCCTATGAACAGTTTACAACGCTTGCATAACAACTTGAGTGGGAAAATGAGGTATATAATGCAAATATTCCATGGAAATTGACGAGGAAACAAGCAGCCTAAAGAGGCAGCGATGTTTTCCGACTGCAGACTGCAATAATGACTCCATTAACCCATATTTAAAAGCGGTCCCGTGTTCGCCGGAGCGGAGTGAAGAGCTGGCCGGACTGATGGAGCAAATTAAAAGTGGATGGATGGGTTGGGAGGTGATGTGTGGCTGGCGGGACGGAAAATGGTGTGCGCCGCGCTTATGTACTTTAGGCTGAATGCACACCGAGTAGTTAGGGAGCCAGCGACGAAAAAGTGCAAGAGTGTTGTAAAAAGTGATACTTATCAGACAGTATTTCGGCCATATAATACCAGAGTCAACAGGTCAGATTCCGGGACACCTGGCTCTGGCGTACTAGGAAAGGTGTAATTTAGGTTAAAGTGCCCCTAAAGTGTTTTAGAAAAGCTGAAAATTCATCAGTAGACAGTGTATGCAATAAAGAACTCAAAACAAATCATCAGACTGCTTGTCACAAAATGTCACAAAAATAAGTCCCTGCAATTACGCCCGTACGTATTTGTCAATAACTCTTACGCATCGGTCTAATGTACCGCGCAATAAAATAGACTTCATTTTTCTGACATGTATGGAGTAATGCTGCCGCCATGCATTATATTGTTAAGCAGTCTGACCATTTGTTTCGAGTTCTGTATTGCATTCACTGTTTACTGACGAATTGTCAGCTTTTCTAAAACATTTAGGGGGTACTAATTAACATTATACATTTCCTAGTACGCCAGTGCCAGTTGTCCCGGAGTCTGTCCTGCTGACTCTACTCCAGCATTCTGCGTTATGGCATACTTCTATGGGCTAATGCCTTCAAAGTAAACGATATATTTATATTGCAAAAACGGGCAGTGAGAGCCATTAAGGGTTTAAATCAACGAGAATCGTGCAATCCTTCAGTTATAGAATTATGTATTTCTGCGATATATGTCATTTTTGTTCATGAATGTATATGTGAATTCTATAAGAAAAAGAAAATATGTTTAACGCAATCGCATACACACGCACGATACAAGGAACAAATCACTTTATAGGTATCCGTTCATCGCAGGTTGCCAATTCAGAGTTCCAAGGTGCCACAAAACTTGAAGGATATTAATGGGTCATTCCGCCATTTCGTGCAAATCGCCTGTAAACTCTAATATCAGACTGCGTACCGCATTTAGAAAAAAGTTTAATTGAAATATATTTACTCTAAGTGTGAGGGAAAAGGCTCTTTAGGAAATCTAATTCTAAAGTACATAGTTTTTTTTTAATCTTAAAAATACATGGAAAAATTTCATTCCTCTCCGCCTCCAAAACACAAACTTCAAATTCGTCGATGTGTTGTACCTAAACTTGCCAACACATACTTAGTTGTCTTAGCATACATGAAAGATAACGTAAACACACTATAGGTATTAAAATATAAGACATCTACAATTACATATAAACAAAATATTTCTACTTTTGTCTTTGGCAACAGAGATTCCATCATTTCCCGCGCAAAATAAAATTAAGTATATCTTGCTCCGCAACAGGAGCCCAAGCTTCTACCGTAGATCATTATGCTCGTCATTGGTCAGTCTGTCGCGTAAGCTCTGAAGGCTGTGTGAATAGTCGCCGTATAAAAAGATATTTAAGTTCTTTCTCTTCATTTCGAGTTTGTCACCGTTCAGCAGTCATTACCATCCATCCAAGTCAAACAGTAAGTACAAAACAAAAAAGATAAGTTTATATCCACTTTGGTGTGTTTTGGTAGGGTCTTTTCGTCCACTGTTATTGAAACTTCAAGGTCATCAATCATGCGAAATATGCAGAATAAACTTCCATTATTTCATTCCACTCCTTGTCATTACCTTCCTTTCCTTCCAAATTTTTGTAGGATGGTAATGAAACGTATTGGAAGGTAATGAAAACGTGTCAGATGGTAATGAAAACTTTTGGAAGGCAATGAGTTATTGACAATTTCGAATGGTTTCGAAGGTTTTTATAGGAAACTTAAGAGCTAAGTAGATAAATGTCAATTATCTATATGTCAATTATGGCCTGTTTAAGTGTATTTGGGGTAAATTATGAGAGAATTCTAGAAGAAAGAGAAGAAAGAGAAGAATTATAGAAGAAAGAGAGCTAAGCTCTTTATCTCCAGTTTTATCTACGTACCGTGCAACCATACCAAGCATTTGGGGAGATTGAGCGTTGGGATTGACATCACATAACCTGAATTAATCAATCGCGATTTTGTAGAAAGCTTCACTAAATACGATGAAATTATAGTTAACCATGTGTTTAATGTAAACCACCTTACTAGCAATGAGATGAAATACGATACACCGAAAGTTCATGTAGCAAGCAATGTATTGAACAACGAAACACCCGCTCTTCATAAATACATTAAATGAAGGCATAATTATTTCAATACCAACCAATACGATAAGTTAGGATGACAATTTTTTTTTTATTATGAGTGAAGCGTGGAAGTGTACTACCGTTTTTGAGACACAACGACATATACAAGTCATGCCGTTTTATATGAATACTGACGGCACACTGATGACATGGATAATGACAATACAAAAAATTGCAACGCCAAAAAAGAAAATGTTAAGAATGTAGCTTGTCATGGTGTACATTCCGACAATATTGATGATTTGGGTAATAGTCCAATATCTATTAAAACAAGCTGTATTAGTACATAGGAAAAAATTGAGAATTCTCAAATGGCACATACACCGTACTTTTTTTAAATGTTGGGATAAATCTAATATGCTTTCTTGGCCCGTAGTAGACGATGAAGATAAAGTTGCGGAAACTAGCAGTTTCTATCCTTTGCTAATGCCTGACTTTACTAGACGAGGAAAATATTCATTTAAAAATCTTCCTGATTAACATTATAAATAAAAGCGTTGATCTCAAGATATTATAATTTCCATTTTATCTTACGATTAGTAAGAAAATTTTCCTATATTGTTAGTAAAGAGTTTTGTTGCATTATTATTATAAGCAGTTTTTAAGCGAGATAACATTGACGCTCGAGTCACGATAGATTACAATACGGTTAGAGTAACTGATTTATTTTTTTTACTTTTAGATATTTTATATTATAAAGATGTTTTTATTGATTGTGTATTAGAGCATAAAAGCTTACATTTGGTACTAGATTTCGTGAAGTTCTACTAAGTTACAAAAGTACAAGAGCACAAAAGTCTATTGATTTTACAAGGAAAGTAGACCTCAAGATTTTATATTTTTTATTTTCTATTTCTTATTCTATACTTTATGTTTCTAGAATTATAATAATATGTTTTGTATGTAATTCATGTAATGCGAAAAAGAATAATAAAGATTTCTTAAAATTTCTTAGATGATTTAGTTCATTAGTGGCCGCTTTAAAAATAGGCTTCATAACTTTTAATGTTGGTTTTGGTTATGGATTTTTTTAATAAATATATTTTGTAAAGAAACAATAAATTACTGATGTTATTTCTATATCACATGTCATTACCATCCTCAGCTAATATTACCTTCCAGGCTAGTGTCATTACCATCCCTTGACGTATCATTACCTTCTTGGCAAATTTCATTACCATCCCGATCGTCATTACCCTCCGCCCATTTATTAGTAAAGTACACTATGTACCAAAGTGCCTCCCACATAAATGTCTTTACTAGGAGGTCTTAATTATATTAAATATCAATAAATCTGAAATTCAAGAAAAAAAAATTTGCTCCGCGGAATCGCCTGTTTTGCACGAAAGGACGGAATGACCCTAATAATTATGTTGAGTTTAGAAAACGAACAAAACAATATTTGTAATCTAAATGTTTGTACAATTTGAGTGAGTTTTAACTTTGGGATTTATGTTATTTTATTTAATTGTTACATTTGAATTGTTTATTTCATGTCTGTCTCGTCTACACCCTAAACGGGTTTTTTGAAAAGAAATATGATTTGATTTCATTTGATTTGATATGGCCAAAATACTGTCCGATCTGAAAGTATCAGCTTTTACAAAACTCTTGCAATTTTTTGTCGCTGCCTCTTTTACTAGAGTCACTAGAGTCACTTTCCTTTCCGGCGCGAAGTTGATCGACGCGCACGACGCACACTGGACCGGCTGAAACAAGCCAGGTGGACAGTTATTTGTGTTTGGAAGGATTTTTTTTGTAGAAATAAAAAATGATTTGAGAAATTGAAGTCGGAGCGATTTCAGATAGAAAGCGTATTTAAAAATTTGCTAAAGGTACTCCTATTATAAAATGCTTTTTATTAGCTCGAAGACTTCGGCCATTTAAAGTAACATTTTAATTTTTGGCCATTTTTTTGACAGTTTTATGTGGCGTTTAAAACAATTTACTCCTATGTTCGGTTTTATACTATCCTGGTTATTTGTTTTTTGTATTTAAGCGAGTAGATTTTAATGTTGATTTTCTTTTTTGTTTCCAATAAGTGGTAGGTATAGATCTAGATTGTATAGATAAACATATTGTACTTTACATATAATATTCTATGCTCTATGGGCAATTGTAATGTTGTAAATCGAAATATTATAAAACAATAAGGAACTTTGAACTTTAACTTTTATTCACCGTTATGCCGCATACATCATCGAGCATGATGAAACGTTTTATCAGAACCGTGTCCTTGTTTGGTCACACTGCGAAACCCCACCTGTGAAATAAATTTGGTATTGTACACTGACCTGGTCCATCGCTGCGGATCATGTCCGCCGTCCCAGGATGTTATAACACCCTTTGGCGTCTTGTCACCCTGGAACGTATCGCAACAACTTTAGCATTTACAAAAGACAATACACAGTTAACCTTCTCTTACAGCCCGTAAGAGTCCGATGCCAAACCGTAAGGCAACTGGGAATTGCCACCAAACCGGTATCCTAACGCCCTTACTACCAGATTTAGACAGATTTCTCCGTCCTCTAGTCTGGTTACAGGTTCAAAGTCGCTTGCACAGCTTTTACTGTAAACCGCACTCGTAGGCTAGTTTCGACGGCCCACGGCGCCCTTTGCCCGACTGTTACTCGAGATCAAGGGGCTAACGGGTCTAAGTATAGGTTCCGACAGGTAAACGTCTATCTCGCTTCTTAGGAAACATACGTTTCCAGACTCCTCCAACAATTTACCGGTTGCACAAACTCTGCACATCTGTCCCCTGAGGTTTCCCTTTTCGAGGAGGCTGTTGTATAGGAGTTGAGCTATTAGTTTAGCTGGCCACTAAGGAGGGTGATCCAGCTATAATACGGTGCCAGAACAGGCCACATGTCCGTATGAAACGGGTAAGCCCCGCGTCGGCTCAGTCAGACTGAGGAAGTAGAAGGCTGCCACGATGATAAAGTAATGCGGCTCAGGATCGACTCTTTGAGAAAACTAACGAGAAAACCAATCGCTGTGGTCGGTCATCGAATACTTTTCGATAGATTGATGCACCAGCGATTTGCAAAATGGATAAGGGAGTGACACGATCGGTGTATAATCGAGTGGTTGACTATTTATTTATTTATTTAAGAATATTTTTTTTAATAAAACATCACTGTGTTTACAAAAATAACAGGAACCGAACGGCAAAACCTTAATTAACCTTATGATTTTTCGATTCTGTCACGCAATTGGGTCTAACCCGTTCTAGGGTCGACAGCGCTATGATATTAATTTTGTTTTAAACATTGTACGAGTAGTACAATGCTCTCTAAAAACTAAATTGCCTTAAAATGTGGTCCTAAAAAACACCGATTCCATTATTAAATCGGCATAGACTCAAAAGAGAAAAAGAATGTTATAAAAACAGCGGTGGTTACTGCGTATAATATTTCAATGGACGTTGCATTACACACAATTGGGCATCCTATATTCGTCCGGTGTGCGGTCAGCCTTATTCCGCTTTTGGCGTCAACACAGACGTGCCGGATATTATTGGCCCGCGCACGTGGAGACACACGTCTATACCCCTCTGCTATGTCGCACAACTCTTCCCTCTCCACTGTTATCTATTTTATTTATAAACTACATAACAGTCGTATCTGCGTTGGATGATTTATTTAACAAGTAAATATATTAAAAGGAATAAAAAAGACGACTGCCGTTACAAAAAGTGAACTACTGTATATATATAATAATTTTTGTAACTTTTTTTTATGAAATATTTGTGGTTTATGTATTTATCCATATAGATACGAGTACATATACATTTTCGGAATGTATTCAATCAGACCTATTTGACACTAAACACGATATATTTATGTTGATTTATTGACATTTGGAGATTTAGACGTTTAGACAATTATTTACTTGATATTTTGACAGTTAAGGTACCATATGACACTCGGGATAGCATAACGGTTCAGTAAATCAATCCTTTCATTTGACACTAAACACGATATATATCAATTTATTGACTTTTGAACATTTGGACATTTTTACAATTATTTACTTGATATTTGTACAGTTAAAGTGCCCTATAATACTCAGGATGATACAACGATTTTAATAATACCACACGCTTCTGAATCGGTTTAAGCGTTTAGAAGGTATGGTGGAATAAAGAAACGAAAAACATACGTAGATGAACACATCACACTCCTTTTTTGTCGGGCATTCGTGTAAAATATATTATCCCGGAGGAGAGCAAGATTACGATTTGTTAGTCTGCTCTCCTCCCCCTTCTGGATTATGGAGATGTCGCGTTTCTCGCCCTCACAGAGGAGTTATCCACCAAAGTTGAGCGTCTTCAAAATGTCTGCATTCGTTATATCCATGGTCTCAGAAAATGTGACCACATCACGGAGTACAGAGAGAAACTTCACTGGCTGTCGTTCCGGGAGAAAAGAGACATGAGAGTTCTTTGTATGCTTTTCAAGATCTTGAATGGCGTCGCTCCCAATTATCTTACCGGCAGATTTACTGCACTATCGGCTCATGGAAGCCCGCTGAGATCAAAAGATAACTTGCTACTCTCTATTCCTAGTCACAGAACTGACTTCTTCTCATTCTCTTTCACCGTGCATGGAGCCCGTATTTGGAATGCTTTGCCGAAAAATGTCAGAGACGCGCCAAGCATATAACAAGTTTTAAAAACAGACTAAGAGATCATTTGAAATATTCCGCAAAAATTCCCTTTCCCTTTCTATTCTCCTCCTTTTTAAAGCTTAACGTCCTTATAGGTGTTAGGTGTTATATTCTGTGCCCACAAAGAGTTAAATATATATTTTTTTCTATCTTTTTTTTGTCTTAGTCTCTTTATATATGTAGGTTAAGTTATGTAACACCTACTCGCATATAATGTTGTTACAATAGTATAGGTTAGCTCTAAAATATTGCCTGCAGGCAATAAGCTCGCCTTTTCGTACGAATAGAGCGCTTTATTATTATTATTATTATTATTAAAAAATAACGCGAAGTCGGTATAAACCAAAACATTATTGGTAAACAGTCCAGTTCACTAATAACTCTAATATATTTACAATGTTAGAATCAAATCAATTATTAACGATTCACTATCCTACTATACTAAGTATTGCATATGTAACTATGTAGAAATATGTACTTTTAGTGCAGAAGCCGGCCATATGGACACCCTACGTCATAAGATACAAAAACAAATCTATTGAATCTATGGAAGCTGGATAAAAGATATCCTTGAAAAACTACAAATAATTAAATTACTCTTGTCCGGTTAAACAAAAAGTTCCTGCTTCCGGTGCACTTTTTGAAGTTCAGCCTAATGTACGAGAAGTGTATTTTAATTGTCGTTTCAACCATCAGGCGCTTGTCCAGAGGGCGCTCATCGATTTTATTTAGGACATTAATTTTCACATATAATCAGTTCTCGGCTACTTGCCGGGAAAGTGTTGGGGTGACGTATTTTATTTTTTATTTTTTCGGAAAATAATCTTGTCCACCTTGCCCACCTGGCTGCTTGTTCTAGTCGGGTCCATTGAGCGGGCGCGGGCGCTTGTAAAAGCTTTAAGCATACAGCTATGATTCCGGTCGGCCTGCTAGTTGGCGAGCCAGCGACAAAAAAGTGCGTGTTTTGGAAAATTGGCCATAGAATGCCGGGGTACAGTCAGCAGGCCAGATTTTGGGACACCTCATAAGTAGCTAGCACAAATTGGCTATAAAAAAAGTCACGGAAACGTTTGCGCTACAGCTTTTAGTCACAAGAACTGGTAATATAGAGGCCATATAAACGTTTATATAACGTATATACCACCGGACTAGGCGTAGTTTATACGGTTTTTAGCTGAATAGTGGCTGAATAGCGGTCATAACGGCTACCTTCGGTTGTATAAGAAAGCTGAATAAGCGCTTATAAATCAATTATAGCGCATCTTATATAGCCAGCGGCTATTAAGCCCTTATATAGCCAGCGGATATAAAAGTGTTTCTAATTGATACTTTATTACAACTTCTAGTCGCGTCATGCCTTGAAATGATATAGAATGGTAACAAAAGGAAGATGCATGATCATTTGCCGTCGCAAACATACAATTCCTAATGGCTTCTAATATATTGTATTTTATTGACTTTAAAATGATTTTATTGTAGTTTATTACACCAAATACTCCTGCGGCCATTATTTGATCGACAATATTAAATAACATATCTAACAAAATTTTAACGCGCCTTCAAAATATTAATATTTCAACTCAAATTTCCACCATTATTATGGTTTTAAGGTTTTTTGTAAATTAATTTTATTTTTCGCAGTAAAAAAGAACACTAGCTGGGTGTTGTTCACACACTTTGAAATAGGATTTACCTATAATACGTGTATTTTATGACTTAAAATGTCCTAACCTTTAAAATTATAATGCAAAAAAAATTTGGTTATAACGATTCGAGAAAAAAATGCCCGGTTTTATTATTTAGCATCTGCAACTATAGTATAACCTTTATAAAACTATAAGCTGTTTAAGTGAGGGCCTAGTGAAAACTATACAGCTCTAACTTTTTGTGAAGCAATTACTGCACTTCAATATTACTATAAGCTGTATAAGGGTGGGTCATGTAACCAATATAAAGCATTTGGTGAAGTAGAAGCTTTTGTTTTGTTTGTTCTATAAAGGTTATTTATTCGACTACTATACACATACAGCTGTCAGCTATAAAATGGTTATAAATAAGTATGCTTTATAGCGATTATGCCACCCTTATTAGCCTAAAAGGCTTATACAGCTAAAACGCTTTATAAAATAGCTGAATAAGCGTTTATAGAGCAATGTCGAGAAGCCATTACTAGCTGAAAAGCTAAGTAAAACTTTATTTGACAAAATTATATGACTAAAAGGTAATATAAGCCAAATTGCTTTAAATGATAAGTTGACATAGCTGAGAGTTAATCTGAACGCCTTTACATGACATTTAAGCTATATTCGGCACTTCTTATATGGCTTTTGGGCTTGTTGGGCTGGCGCTGGCGTAGGTACTAGGAAAGTTTTATGTTTATTAGTACCCCCAAAGGAAAAGCTGAAAATTCATCAGTCAACAGTGAATGCTTTAAAGAACTCGAAACACATGGTCAGATTGCTTCATAATCGAACGCGTGGCGTCACCATCTCCATACCATTATATTGCGATTATTATATTGTTCGGCACAGTAGACCGATGCGTCATAGACCGATGAGCGAGATGCTGACGCCACGTGTTGATTATCAAGCAGTCTGATCATATGTTTTAAGTTCTTATTTCATCCACTGTCTACTGATGAATTTTCAGCTTTTCCACAACATTTAAGGGTACACTAATTAAAATTACACCTTTCCTAGTACGCCAGCGCCAGGTGTCCTAGAATTTGGCCTCATGCTTGTACCCTGGCATTTTATGGCCAAAATACTGTCTGATCTGAAAGTATCAGCTTTTCCAAAACTCTTGCATTTTTTTTGTCGCTGGCTCTTTGACTATGCTGTGTCGTAAATTTCAGACAAATTTTAATGACGCCTCGATGCGGATCAACCGCGCTGCAGTAAATCCTGTCCAATTATATCGGGCGTTCTTTTGTAAATCACTCGTGATGTTAGCCGTTGTAATGGACGGTATGCGAGCTAGATCGCATGACGCGTCTTCAGACGTATTTTCCAAATCTAATGTATACAAACCGCCTCGTGGAATATAGCTGAGAGATTGAGGGGCGGAAATTTCCGCTGCTAAAAATTTGCACGCCGTCTGAAATAACGTCGGTGAAAAGCCGAAGTTCTATATAATGTTGTCGGTGTTTTGAGTTGAGTATGCCCAGCACATTTTCTGGTCAATATTTATAACATGTCTACAGGGCGTCAATTTGACTTATTGTTATTTAAAAAAAGTAAATATATGAATCACGAGACGAAAAACATGCTGAAAAGCCTTCAAGGTAACTACCTGAGGGCTGCAACTGGCATCATGAACCCCACCAAAGGGATTAGATGTGGAACTCTGCTGCTCGCCTCTGGAAACGCTCATAATTCACTCTGCCAGACTTACAGCATACAGACTGAAGAGTCTGGGCGAGTGGAAGAAGCGAGGAGAGCCCAATCATCCAAAGCTAAACCTCCTCTACAAAAGTCCATTCACTCTGACCCAGGATCGATACTAAAAAAAATGGGGAAGAGAAGTCCTATAAAATCCTAATCCCCACCAGGGAAGACTGGAAGAATCCGCAAGAAGCTCCAAAGCCACAATGCGCACGCCTGGTTCACCGACGGATCAGGAACAAATGGACATTTTGGGGCAGGCGTGTACGGCCTTAAAACCAATCACAAAATCACATCCCCCTTGGACAATATGTCACAGTTTTCCAAGCCGAGGTGTTTGCCATATTGGAATGCATAAAACTCCAAAGTCGACTTGAGGTAAAAAATAGAAAAATCCTTATCTGCTCTGACAGCAGAGTAGCATTGGATGCTCTGGCTAAAGCTACCACAGAATCTTCTGTGGTCTGGGACTGTATGCATAGGCTCAACAAATTGGGAAGCCAACAGATTCACCTTAATATGGACACCGGGCCTTCAAAGTATCAAGCCCAACAACGAAGAGGCCGACAGACTGGCCAAACTGGGTCCTATTCGCTATACGTAAGAAAATCATCAGGGACTGCTTGGAGCAGGAACATCGGTCATCCTTGGCTCTGTAGCCAATAATGTCGCTAGTCAAAGGCCATGATGGAGCGACCACTTCCTAAGAAAACCAAGGCCCTACTTGACATGAGCAAGAAGAATCTTAGAACCACTAACGGTCCCCTGACCGGACACACGACACTTAGAGCACATCTATTCAACCTTGGCTTGACCGAGAGCAAGGACTGCCGAATATGTGGCGAAGAACCTGAAGACATATCGTTGGTCGCTGCCCAGGCCTCGACGCAAAAAGACACAGTTTACTGGGACGAGTCTTTCTCGAACCCAGTGATCTGCCTAATTTGAAGTTCAGTGATCTGTATGGACTGGTAAGCGGTACCAACTAGCAGACCACTAATCCAACCACAAAGTGGGTAGTAACAAAAGATCTTATAGATCACCCACAAAGCGTACGTGATACGTCAAATTGTTGCTACGGTCCTAAATACAAAAAAGGTTCATAAATGGGTCTATTGTGTAACAAGGTTTTCTGGTATATTGTAAACTAGATTGCTATTAAGAAATGTAACGAAAAAACCAACAATGTTTTACCTACTCTTTAAATAGTAATCCAAAGCTCCTCTTTAAATAGTAAACTTTATATTGAGTGGTTAATTCTCTAGGGCAGCACTTAGCCACATTTTTTATTTATGTCCTAAATTAATTACAATTAATTAAAACGTGAAGGGGTCTGAGAGTTACGCTAAATATGCTTTGCCATTAACACCCTTATACCACCACTGCGTGAAGATAGTTATTCTGTGCTAGCGCTGCGATTGACCGTTTAGGATGCGTCTGGTTTCTGGCGCTAGCGGACGTGGAATCTGCGCTTGACGCTTCGTCAACGCTGGATTTTTATTGATCAAATCCTACAAAATTGACTCCGCCTATTTTTTCGCGTATCCGCCCATTTCGGATATTTTGCTGAGGTCTCATGCCGCCTTAATCTATATATCTATATATTAATTTGATACGTGTTTTTCTTGTAACTATCATGTTGAGAGAACGGCTATGTGTAAAAATTTGGTTGAGGTGTCAATAAAAATCTCTCGGTCTGTAGATATGTCGTCAAAAGAGAAAAATAAAAAATTGTTGTTATTGACAGAGGTGAACGGGCAACCTTCACGAAATTCCTCGTTTAAATTCTGCAAACCAGCTAATTACCGCATATTGTCGTCTTGCTTGGTGCTTCATCGCAAAGAGAAGTTTGAAGCCGAGCGAGGCTCTGCTGAGCTTTCCAATTACCGTGGAAAATCATACGGTTATTTTTTAAGAATTATTCTGTTATATCCATCGTAAATGCAGACACGCAATTTTCAAAATGATGCAACAATGAAATAATAAATGACTGATGAGACTAACTTTATTGTACAACTAGAGTTGTCGACTACAGCGGGCGAGCCCGTCACCTCAGGAAGTTTTAACGATTAGTCGTTCTATTAGTCGTACGATTAGTCGATTAGTCGTTTCTAGGGCAGAAATAGTCCACCGTCTAGCTCCGCCACAAACCCGTAAGAGGCCAACGCCTTAACCGCGAGATAGCCAGGAGTGTTACCCAGCGGGCTTACACTCACGCCCTTACTTCCAATTGCGATCAGATTACTTCAGTCTCTCGATTGTTTACGAGTTCGAGGTCGCTTGCGCGGTCCTCTCCTTTACTATCGCGGACCACGGCATCCTTTGCCCGGCTGTTCAGGATCGGGTAGCCGATGGTCGTTTCAAGAGCAGTCGCCGTAAGGTCCGCAACCATCCCCGCTCTATAGGAAACAGTACTGCTTCCAGACTCCCCCGACTGTTAGTCAGAGTGCGCAATCGATTGGCTTATGCCGCACGGTGCGCAGACCGTCCATGAGCGCCAGAAGGTTGATTCCCCAGGGGAAACTAACTATAAGGCCAGAGTCCTACCCAGGCTCGCACTTCATGCGTGGAGGCCGTCGGATAGGTGTTGACCCGTGAGTGTGACCAACCCTGAACAGAATGGGTCTTCGTGGCCAACTCAGCAAGGGCCCATTAACTCCCGTACTTTATTGTACAGTAGAAAAGTTGCATTTTCAAATGTACCATATTTTAAAAAAAATGTTTTTGTGTGTCGCCAGTTTCGAAAAATTTTAGTTGTGACCTATATTTATTTATTTATTTAATTGTTAATTTACAGTTATTTATCCAATTATTCATTCATTTAACATTCATTGTAATTTACAGTATATTGCCTAATTTTACTGCTTGAATTATTTAATAATATCGAACATTACTTGAGAGACCTAACGATATGCTCGACAGTCACCTGTCCATTCGACGTTTGCTATCACACGCCGTAACATATACATGCTATGTATATATTCTAATTCGTGTACTTATTTTGCTTTAGAATCAATCGTATATCATTTGCGATTCCCTACGATAACATCAGGCTTATGATCAGATGTATTCTATACACACTGCTGTAAACTATCGCCTCATAAAAAAACATCGATTTAATTTTACTGCGAATCTCTCAGCGGCCGAGAATTCCTGTTTTAAATTCCGTAGTAGGGCGAATCTTTAACGTTTAACCAAAAATGTTTACAAACAACCAACCGACCGGCTGAACGCTCCTGAAGAAATTCACGAACGACCGCGCGGAGGTACCCTTACGATAATATTCTATTTCAGGAATCCAAGGCGGCGAGTGCGCGTGCACCGAAGTATCCACTATACATTCCGTGCGGGGCGAAGAGCTGTCAGACTTACAGGAGACACTCGTCTGACAGTCGCCCGAGCGGACACCGACTTTTCGTCTATTTCTTCACGCGCGTTTACCTACTGATGTATTTTTAATTTGGTTTCAGGATACGCGGACACATGTGGTGGTCGAGTTGTTCGACACTGAGCGCTCCTACGTGGAGGCATTGCAGATATTAGTCAAGGTAGGTAAAGAGTTATTTATTTTTTGTTTACATTGTGGTAGTGAGTTATAACTGAGATCGTACACTATCGATGTGTCATCTACAACTGTCGAACACGTCACCCCTGGAGGTTATAACTATATATAATAGTTCTTCCAACCTGGAGTGAGCGTAGATAATTAAAGACATTACAGTCCACTGTCATGTTACACCAACTCGCCCGTCAGAAGCCAACGCTTTAATGAGGCACTAGGAAGTACCTAGCGACCACCTCGCTATTAGACCGCCAGATTTGGCCGAATTTCTCAGCCTTAAAGATATATATATATATATATATATATATATATATATATATATATATATATATATATATATATATATATATATATATATATATATATATATATATATATATATATATATATATATATATATATATATATATATATATATATATATATATACATATATATATATATATATATATATATATATATATATATATATATATATATATATATATATATATATATATATATATATAAATCAACGACAGCATATATCCAGCTTTTATATTAAAGCTACAAAAACTGCTTTTTGTCTCAAAAAAATAAGAAAAATAAGTAGGCAGTGTTTGTTAAAGACATTAGCAATACAATAAGAATCCTTATGAAAATAAATTAATCCATTATCACGGGTGTTCAATAGAGATAAAATTAGTCATTTACTGTAAGTGTTTGTGACGTTATAGGAAGTAATCTCTGGATCTACGGGATTGAGATAACTAATAAACAATATTGATACACTAAAGGATTTGATTTGAGACAATAAAGGATTTGAATGTAACAGACATGGAATGGACGATAGATAATTAGGAGAGGTTAGTGTTTGGATGGATAAGAAATTCTTCTTCAACAGAAATTTGATAGTTGATAAAAACACTTATAGAACGCCGAATGATTTGGAGAAGTACTGTCATCCTGAGCAAAATTATTTTTATACCCTTTGAACCAACTAAGCAATTTGTTGAACCGCACGCGATATTCACGTGGCTGATATCGATAATAATACGATATTATGTGTTGGCATACAATATTCTATTGATTAGAAGCAGTTGTGGGTAATCGCTGGTCCCCGAGCCTGCTCTGATTAGCATTATCTATACTTCTATACTAATATTATAAAGAGGTAAAGTTTGTGACGTTGTAGGAAGTAATCTCTGGATCTACTAAACCGATTTTGAAAATTCTTTTAGCAATAGAAAGCCACGTTATTTGTGAGTGTCATAGGCTATATATTAATCCGAAAAATGAAAAGACTTTTTCGTGGTAGTCGGATTTGCAAAGTAAGTCGGAGAATAAGCGGTCGAACGAAAAAGTTTCTAACTAACGCTGCCTCAACGATGAGAGATATATGATTAAGTTCTAGGGAAAAGTTATTATGTCTAACTTTTATATTTAAGTCACAAAAAGTAGTATTTTATATTAAAAAAATAATTTAAATCGTTAGGTCATGTTTATTAGTCATATTATCAATATTATTTCGCTAATAGGTTAAATTCGTCAATAGGTACAGCTGATTAGATTAAGGGTTCCGCACCTACGATAGAAATGGGATTTGCTTTACAAACGGACCTCTGTGGCGTCAGCATCTCTATATATGTCACGCATCGGTCTATGACGCATCGGTTAACTGCCCAATATAATAGTCGTATTAGCGCAATTTAATGGTATTGAGATGCTGACGCCACGCGTTGGACTATAAAGCAGTTTGCCCATATGTTTGGAGTTCTTTATTGCATCTACTCTCTACTGATGATTTTTCAGCTTTTCCAAAACACTTCGGGGATATCAATTAAAATTACACCTTTCCTAGTACGCCAGCCATGTGTCCCGGCATTCTATGGCCAAAATCCTGACTGGTTTAAAATTTTCCAAAACTTTTACACTATTTTGTCGCTAGCTCATGGCTATGAACATTTGTCGACCCACGCCACTGCCGACTCTTATAGTAGGGCCAAAATCAACGTGCACCTGGAGTCATAAATCATTGGGCCGGACCTCTCGCTCACACTCGCTGTCTTTCGCTCGCACTATGGGGATGCGTGTTTTAAAAATAATAATAGCAGTATCGATGGATTATCGACGTATCGATGGAATATCGATAAATTATGATGGATCGATGGTTGGATCGATATAGATACCAAGAGATATCGATGGATATTATAGATTATGATGAAAATTTTCGATGAATTTATTTGTAATAATTGGTTTAGTAAGTTTTAAACTCATTTATTAAGAAAAATTTTCGTAAATACAAACTAACGTATACATGCAACAATAAAGTGAAATAAAAGTTTAAAGAATATTTAAAAAATATTTACATTAACCTAAATCTTATCTTAAAATGTAACATGAAACTAAGTACTAAATATTACAAATTACATTTTAGCAAAAAATATAATTATAGGTTGGTCAGGCTAAACAAATATATATTTAAAAAGCTATATTCTACTCGTCATCTGAACTGCTGTCGCTGCTATCTTGTAGAAAAAAATCCCGATGTATTTTTGTACGACATTCCAAATAATAAATATTTTTCATTTTGTTCGGCAACATTATAGGGAATTCAATAATGTAAGAAGTATAAATGTAAGCAATGATACAATGTCTACGCAACTCCATATAAGTTTTTAAGAGAATAAATTATTTGATTTGATTTGAGTAAATTATCGATAAGCAACGTCGACTTGTTGGACATCCTTAAGCGCGTCGTCCGGCCTAATGATTTATGACCCCAGGTGCACGTTGATTTTGGCCCTACAATAGCAATGTGCGACAGTGGCGCGCAAATATAAACTATAAGCATTGATTATATATAATATTATATTGCGCAACTCCATATAATAATTTGGTATTGTATAGCGTAGCATAAAATCCTTAGTAACGGCAGAAAGTTTGTGGGAAATGCAAGTACCGAGGTGGAAAGGCTTTTATTACGAGAACGCGAAATTCAGGTGGCGCTGATAACATTGACGGCTAAACTTATAGCAATTTATTTAGCTATCTTTAATAACATTGATAATGAATGGTTTTTTTATAAAGAACCGATTGACCATAAAAACCCAATAATTTAACCAGCGATAACAATAATAACATTCAATTAACAGTGCAATTTATGCATTTTTTATATAGGAATGAATGCCGTCAATAGATGGCATACTATCTAGATAGTAACAAGTCTATCTGAACATTAAAGTGCGTAATTATAACAAAATTAAAAAATATCATCTTTATGTAAATAATATGTTATTATTTTATACAGTATCGGGGTGCTTAGAGCGCCATCTACAGTGCGCCTCCATAATGTTATACCACGAAAGTTGCCATATTGAACATAATAATCAATTTTTAGGCACTGTTAGTGCCATCTACACGTTGCGTTTCGTAGTAGAATACTGGTTACCATATCGTAGTAAGGCCAGGCGCGCACTGCGATGCGTTGCGTTGCGGTACGTTTTTAACACGCTCTTACAGCTGTATGTAGCGTCATGAAAATTGGCAGCTGTATGTAGTTCTGATGACAATACAATAATATGGTACTGTCGAACTGATCTGATGATGGAGTCGGAAGGTATGAACTGGAACTTCATGATGGAACATCGTATCATAGCTGTGTTTGGACTTGTTAGAAAAGTCTTGGAATGAACTTTGACCACGATTAGGTTTCAAGGTCTGATGATGAAGCCAGAAGATAGGCACTGGCATTTCATGATGGAATATCGTATCATAGCCGTGTGTATGTGAATATCATATCATAGCCCAAAAGCGTGTTTTTAGTGTTTTTTTAAAAACTATTAATTTAATAAAGTTGGACGGAAAAAACATAGATCTGATGTGATGTGAATCCACAAGGGATGTGAATATAATATATAGTAATGTTAAAACATAATTACGTCGCGACCTTGGGTCTCGCTTCTAACATGACCGCATGTAGTAGTATACGTACGGTTATAGTCAGACACATGAATCATGTTGAAACTATAGTATACTGTTATTTTTGAATTAACCGTAAGGAAAAAATTGATACATATAATCGAGAAATAGAGTTTCAACAAAATTCCTTGTAATTCAACAAAAATCGATTGAAACATCGTTAGTCTGTTGAAATCAATCTAATATTTTTGTCAGTGTAGTCTATGGCATATACTAATTAAACCTGATAGTTATACGTCATCGCATATTTTATTTTGATACGTAATGGAAAGTGTTAACTAAAATGCTACTAAATAAACCTCAAATTAAAGCGTCGAATTCCGACAGTACGTGTACTTCTCGAAGAAATTGGGCCAGAATTATACTGACTATCCAGTCATTGTATGTCCAATATCAATCAATCCAATATTTTTGTCGGTGTGCGCCATTAGACGCAACAAATGGCGGCAGAACATAGATTGTTAAGGGTATGGCCTCGTTGCCAATCCCGGAGTCGGTCGGAGGAAAAATGTATGTCGCCCGTTCGCATGTTGACCTAGAGAATCAGATAAGACGATGAGTCAGGGCGACGCGGACGAGGCGACCGGCCGGCCGGACGCGCCGCCCAAAATATCCGACGCGCCGCCCGCCCAGATGAATGAATCTCGCCATATTTTTTGCGAAGGCGGAGTTTAATGAGCTCCAACTTAGCACCCTCGTTAAACTGGTCGCATCGTTAGCAAGCGAGTCTAATTGATCAGGCCGGGCGGTTCGCTGATATCCTGTTTCCAAACATAATATATGTATAATAACAATATTTCGTTATTGCACGTTTATGGTCAATAGTCAATAGTCCCTTATTCATCCAAAATTATTCATCCTAATTGTTTAAAACACAATAATAAAAATATAAATGTAACTCGTAACCTGTCTCTCGACTGGTTACGAGTTCGAGGTCGCTTGCACGGTCCTCTCCCTTACGAAGCAGTGAAACGGTGTATACCGAATCTATCGCGGACCACGGCATCCTTTGCCCGGCTGTTCACCCAGGTTCGGGTAGCTGATGGTCGTTTCAAGAGCAGTCGCCGTAGGGTCAGCAACCACCCCCGCTCTATAGGAAACAGTACTTCTTCTAGACTCCCCTGACTGTTTGTCAGAATGCACAATCGATTGGCTATTCGCACTCTGAGAAAAGCATTCAGCAGCTTTAGCAGCGGTGAAACAGAAACTGTCAGACTAAATGGTATTATATACACTTTTAAATCTGTATGCCACGCCTTGATCACGTCGAAAAGACACGTATAGTAAATTTTTCAATTAGAAATAACATCTCTATGCAATGATATGGCGGTAATACCTTTGCAATGGATCACAACACATTCTCGTGTCGAAACCTATTATTAATGGCGTTATAGTAAGGTAAAATATGTCAGTCCAGAAAGAATGGTAATATGCGTAGTCCAATAAGAATGGTAACTTTAAAATTAAACTGTTAGGTTCTCGCGCTACAAGACACAACTCGCGCCTGGCAGTAAGCTTACTCACAACATCTAAAATGCGATCATGACTGTGATTCTCATTTCTTGGCCTAGAGCGCCGCACCTAGGCAGTTTGAATTCGCAATCATGCACTGTGTTTTTGTCAACATATTTTCGACAACAATAAAATCAATATGACACGAATAATTAAATAACTGCCTATTAATCTAGCAAGTCAAGAAGAGGTTTTAATAGAACTTATTATAATTCTGTGTATGTATACCCTTATTTCTTTATCTATTTTATTTTCTAAGCTGCATTTTTTTTCTGCATTCTTAAATTTGTTAATATAATGCTGGTACAACGTTTTTATGAAATACATTGGTGTATGGATTTCGTTTAAACGCCTTTATTTTCACAACGAATATAAAAATGTCTGTAGCCCTGTTTCTAGTGCCAAGCTGTAACATTTCACGAAGGTCGTTTGATTCTTTTATTAAGTACTCACTAATCGCAAGCGACTCCTGACCGCAGCCGTAGACATTCTAGGAATAGAATTGTAATTAAATTTTGTTTTATTTCAGCTGCTAAAGACATACTACCTACTAACCTATTGATGTTGTGGTGTTTCTGGATTGATGCGTTCTCTTCTAACTCGGATGGGAAGCTTTCAGAAAGCTCAAATACAACTTCCGCATTGTCTGAAAACACTTTGTCCTTTCCCTTATTCCTACTTATTATTTGGTCCTTACCTCTGAAGTTGCTGCTACTCTACTATTATCATCATGAGGTATCACCATAAAGTAACACGAGTACCAACAAACAGATAGCACTTAATCCCAAAAAAGAGAATAAGGTTTCCACAAAGACACTTTTCTTACATTGCTCCTCGACCGTTCAATAAAATAAACTATGGGTCCAGAAGAAACGGAGACACTAATAACATATATACTAAAATAGAGCACAATTTTTAAAATCTACATAGTATTATTCAATATTTATCTATAAAGTAGGTATATATGTATTTATCTATGTATATGTATGTACTTACATTTCCTATAATTACGCACTATTATTTGTATACATCTGTTTGTAAACTATTTTCTTAAATTTAATATATTAATTTTATTTCTTACATGCTACGTATATAAAGAAAAATACAGCAAGTTACGTATAGCCACTCTATATTCTTTTATATTAAGCCTAACTTAGTACAGGGGAGGCCTAATAAGGATGGCTTTGCAACTAAAATATGTGTAACTGTATAGATTTAATAAAGAATATTGCATTTTTGAATTTGAATTTGTTCTATAAAGGAAACATAAGGCCAAAAACTTTGTAAAAAAAAATATATATATTTCATTAATAGATTAATTATATATTTATATATAATTATTGACCCTTATTATTTGTGCATATTTGTAATTATAATGGGAGTTGCTTAATTCCTCTGCCGTAAAACTCTCGTGACAGGAACGTTTTGAAGGCGTTTTTCACCGACTCTTCAAAGTTTATTTTTTCCCTTGTAAAAAGTTATCTAAATTCTGGAAAAAAACTATTGGAGCAAGGTCTGGCAATTACGGTGGGTGACCAAGAGTCTCCAGTCGCAACTCCTGCAACTTTGCAACTGTTTGCAGTGAAATCTGTGGTTGTACGTTGTCATGCAGAAGCAGTGGCGATGAGCGATTGACCAGGCTCGGTTATTTAATCAGGAGCTTCTCCATCATTGTTTGCAGTTGCAAGGCTGGAGAATCTTGGTCACCCACCGTACTTGCTAGAGCTTGCTCCAATAGAGTTTCCTTTTTATAGAATTCAACTTTTTACAAGGGAAAAAAATGAACTTTAGATTCGGTGAAAAACGCCTTCAAAGTATTCATTGCTTCCTGTACACGAGAGTTATACAGTAGAGGAATTAAGCAACTCCCATTAAAATGACAAATCTGCATAGATAATAGGGATCAATATATCTAATAATTAAATATATATTTTTTATACAACGTTTTCGGCCCTAAATTTTCTTTATAGAACAGCAACTTCATAGGTATGGACCCAAAATAATACAATAGTTAAATATATATATATATATATATATATATATATATATATATATATATATATATATATATATATATATATATATATATATATATATATATATATATATATATATATATATATATATATATATATATATATATATATATATATATATATATATATATATATATATATATATATATATATATATATATATATATATATATATATATATATATATATATATATATATATATATATATATATATATATATATATATATATATATGTATATATATTATATATATATATATATATATATCTCGTGGATGGAGAATGTGCCACACCAATACAAAGATATATTTTGTATGTCTTAATTGCCGGATATATACAATTAAAACTAATTTAAAGATTGAACGTACAAAATTCAAGAAGAGTAATGCAGATGACAGAAATCACAGCATGGCAGACAAAACAAATAATACGTGGGTGTAGAGACGACTGTAAGAAATGTGATGTTTACAGGAATAACACGCATTAATTACATTCTAATCCACGATCTACGCTAGAATTTGCTGCTACTTTGCTCTTTGTGGGAAATGTTTTATTTTGATTGGATAGTCTAGGTCCGATTGCGATAAATTGAAGGGGCTTTAAAAAAAAGTGATAATCAGCTACAGACTCTTTGGAACCATATACAAATACCTACGGGCAAACACAGCTAATACATCCGTCATTATGTCTTTGATATTCTTTTGTTTTTATATACAAATACATACGGGCAAGCGCAGCTAATACATCCGTCATTAGGTCTTTGATATTCTTTTGTTTTTATATACAAATACATACGGGCAAGCACAGCTAATACATACGGACAAGCACAGCTAATACATACGGGCAAGCACAGGTAATACGTCCGTCATTATGTCTTTGATATTCTTTTGTTTTTATATACAAATACATACGGGCAAGCACAGCTAATACATACGGGCAAGCACAGCTAATACATACGGGAAAGCACAGTTAATACATCCGTCATTATGTCTTTGATATTCTTTTGTTTTTATATACAAATACATACGGGCAAGCATAGCTAATACATCCACCATTACGTCTTTGTTATTCTTTTGTTTAAATAAGAGTCATTTGTCCGCATCTTGTCGAAGGGTGTTGGCGAAAAAAAAACAACGGAATTTCACGCGAATTTCAATACTTGTGTTTGAAAAAAAATTGGTACGAAGCGAGTATTTCAAGACTTACGAGATATATTAGAGGTTGATGCCCCCCCCCCCATATTCTACGGCTGCACGTTGGTGTGATGAGTTTAGGCGTGGAATAACTTTAACTAATGATGACCCTCGCTCGGTTCGCCCTACGACGTCAGTCACTGAAGAAATTGTTGAAAAGGTGGAAAAAATGCTTTGGCGGATCGTCATGTCGCGGTTCGTTTTATTGTTTTAGAACTGAAGATTTCTATAGGTAGTGCGATTAGTATTTTACATGATCGCTTAGGGAAGAAAACGATGTCCACACGCTGGATACTGTTACAGACGCGCAGTAAAAACTCGGCTGAAGTTTTCGCACGCCTTTTGCTTAATTTTTTATTCGGTTTTTTTATTCATTTATGTTGTACTGTGCGTGATTTGTTTCTAAATTAAATGTAATATATTTGGTTTGTGAAGCGTCTATTGTCAGGATGTGTTGCTTTAGTTTTTTTGCTTTATCTAAATTGATTTGGGCTTACTTTAATGTTTTATTCCATTGGTTTGGGGATGTTAGTAATACAAAGTCGTCTGCGAACCCTACAGTTTTATCACTCATATAGAAAGGCACTATCATATAGAAAGATCGCACAAATCATTTACGTAGAGAAAAATCACTATGGGACTCAAAACATTTCCTTGTGGAACTCTGAACGAGATATGAAGTGGATGGCTTTGCGTCCCGTTTATTAAAGTAACCTGAGTCCTTTCTTTAAGAAAGCTTTCGATCCACCGAATTGGTACGTCGTTAAGTCCATATGTAGCTATTTTTCTTACATCGTATTCAATGGGATACTGTATCGCATGATATCGATAGGTCGAGAAACGTTGGCAACTCTTTATTTCCTTTGTCTAAGTGTTCGACAATATATCGGGTGAAAGTGTTTAAACTTCTTTGTTAGAAAAGTAGGGAGTGGTTCTCCAGGTATGTAACGAGTCGGACCTTAACAATTCTTTCAATAATTTTAGAAATCGAGTTTAGTACCGAAATAGTTACAAATTTCGCTTTCATCACCACTTTTGTCGATGGGTATCACTTTAGCAAATTTTAATCTTTTGGGAAATACACTATTTACAAACCTGTTAATAATTAAGTATCCGATAAGCTCGGTGATGAATTCTATCGTTATTTTTTAAATTTTACTGGATATGCCATCGCTTCCTGGTGCACAGTGATTTTATATAGATTTTGTGGTTTTTACGACTTCGTTTTTACTTGTGCAGGTGAGATGCAAATTTTTGTTACTTATCGGTTCATCACTTATAGATTCACTTTCAAATAAACTATGGTTACTCAGTATAGCATTTTCGTAAGCTTTCTCGTTGTTCGTAAATTATTGGTTGAAGTCAGAATTGATTGTGTGAAATATGATAGAGACAGAATTGATAGAGAAAATTGACTCTAGGATTATACTATAGCTACATCACAAATCTGTTGTTTTCACGTCATCTTTTACTGTTATATTATTTATTTGCACCAGTTGTTCAGGCCCGAACGCTATATTTTAAACACTGGCTTTCTTTTTCTCATATCTCCATTGGCGTCGTTGATTTCTCCACTGTAGTGCTTACTTTTAGCATTTTATAATATTTTTTTATATGTATTCCTGTATGTTTTATAATAAGCTGAAAACTGAATATCAGTGGTTCCAGTGGTTCTACAGGTTTAATGCTAGTTGTACATGGGTCCGTATGATTGGCTAATCCCCAAAATTGAAAATGCCGCTGTAATGAACCAGTTCGACTCAAGAGAAGACATACATAATGCGACCACCTAGTTAAACACGATTCCGGTTTCCAACGTGTTTTCCGCTGTGATGGAACCGTTGGAAGCAGTGTGTATTTATATAAGATTAGATTGCTCAATGCCAATACCTAGATCGACCAGCTCTCTGGTCGATCTAGGTAGTGAATGGTTTTGTGCAACTTGGGCCACGAGATCCATTTTGTTCTCGGATCGGGTCAATTTACGATTCTGCTCCCATTCAGAAGCCTCCTCGTGCGGAAGGCTACCCTGGGTAAGACTCTTGCGTCTCAGGCCCCAAAGCTAGTTCACCGGTTTCTCCTGGCGGGATTGCATCCCGGCGCTACTGGACGATTTGCGCACAGTTCGGCGATGCCAATCGGTTGTGCACTCTGACTAATTGCTGAAGGAGTCTGGAGATTATAATAATCACGGAGCAGCTAAATAATATACTGTCTCCTAAGCAGCGGGGTGGCATGACAACAGGTCAACATTGTTGACCTGCTGTCATGTCACTCTTGAAATGACCTTGGGCCACTCGATCCCGTGTGGCACTACGGGCAAAAAACGCCCTGGTCCGCGATAAATTCAAATTTAATTACCGATGGAATACAACAGGTAGAGGCCGCGTAAGCGACTTCGGACCCGTAACCAGTCGGGAGGATGGAGGTATCCTGAAGGTTAACTCCAGACGGAGATATCCTACCAAAACTGGTGATAGAGGGCGACGCTGCCCGCTGGGTACCTTTCCCGGTGCCTCGACGTAAGGCGTTGGTCTCTAACGGGCTGTTGGCGAGCTAGACAGTAGATTGTCTTGTCTCTAAGTCTTCTACGCTCATCCCACGGCTGAAAGAACGACCACATATCGGTATACCAGCCTGGGGTGACGGGTTCGCCCGTTGTAGTCGACACCGCCACACTGCCATAGTACGTTTTTGCAACCCTTCTGCGCCGGCGAACATAAAATATAAAATACTTTCTTTTTTACACTTTTTTTATACAGTATAGAAAATTCGCAAAAAAGCATTACTTGTAAGGATTACATCACCCCGTCATACGTCTGTGTTGAGGTGATGGATATTTTGGAGAAGGTTTTTTTTTGCCTTTTAGTCCATCCCGAAAATACAATATTGGACGTTTGGAGGGTTCTGTCAAACCCTTGTTGAATATTTTTTTCGTACAGGGGTGTATTTTCAAATAGACTTTTTTTTTTCGTTTCAGAAATATTTGCAACCTCTGAAAAGTCCGGAAAATGCCGGACTCGTAGAAGCGGCAGTGGTGGACGACATGTTCTATCAAGTTCCTGCCATTCTCAGTCTTCACGAACGATTCCTGGATGAGCTACGGAAGAGACTGGACAGGTGGACCGCCACGCAGAATGTCGGCGATTTATTCATCTCTGTGGTAAGGACTTCTACTGCTTCATCAGGCGATTTTATTTTATTTTATTCATAAAATTTATGATAGATATTTTTACAAATATTATTTGCAGACTGACAGGCTGACAGACGCATTGACATATCAATGACCTAGTTTTTAGAGTAATGATTAATTTGTACATACATTGTTTATTGCCTTAAGTTAATTCCTAATATTATTAGATACTATTTTTTTCTTCTCTTTCAACATATTATGTAGTTTGAAGTATGCACAAGCACTATTTTCTTGGTACGCTTGCCTTAGTACGGGCCTAGGCCTAGTTAGGCGGCGTTGATCTAAAGACGGACTGGGCTGCGTTACTCTCTTTTTTGCTACTATTTACAACGGAGCCTCTAATGATATCATGTAATGTACTGTAGTTTAAAAAATGCGCATTTCTTGAAATAAATAAATAAATTAATTAAAATAAGCCAGTTGGAAGGAATTCCTACTTACCCTTGGTATATTCAAATTGATTTTACGCGATTATGTTGTATACCTTAAGTGGTATAATTCTATGTTGTACATATTGACTATTTTTTAAAGTTGTAAAACAATTAATGAATAACTTTATAATAAAAATATAAAATCTTTTTTAAATGATTTGATCTGCTAAATTACCTAAGTATGTATAATTGAAAAAAATTGTCCAAATGTAAAAACGAATAATCAGTTATGAAATAGTCAAACTAAAAATAATATAAATATAAAATTACAAGTCTAAAAATGGCGCAATAGAAATAGCCAATATAAATTTTGATATTATAATCCATCACCGATTATCAAAATGCTTGCATTAGTAATGCAAATAGTTAAAAACAAAAATCGTAATAATAATAATAACCATGAAAGATTAGAAAATTCCATACTGTCAAAGTCCCTAAGAGTATATATTGGGTTCTTAATAACAATATCCCACTGTTGAATGAAGGCCTCCCACCTAACGATATTTCTTCGAAAGTTTGCATGTTTTTCAAAATCTCCCTGCTCGATCTAGATTTGAAGCGTACCACGGGTATTGATTCATTTTTGAATTCACCTACATATCTCCATTATTTATTCGGCTAACTTTGGTTATCCTCATATCAGGAGAAAGCTGTCGGGTTCCACGTCGGATCTTGATGGTATTTCCTACATCTTCTTCTTCTTCTTTTTCTTATATATAAAATGAATCGCCGTGCGTTAGTCTCGCAAGATCTCCTAAATGACTCGACCGATTTGAATTATAATTTTTTTTTGTTTTGCTTGCCTTGATTCACGGGTGGTTTAAAGAATAAAATATTTAGGAAAAATTAAAAGAAACAACTGAGGATCGAAAAAATCGAAATTGGTCATTTTGGGAAATTGGCTACTTTCAATAGATGGCGTTCGTTGCGATCCTATTGTTTGACAGCTGCGCCATCCATAACTGTTATTCATTCCGTGCGATTGTGTAAAATTTCAAAAAGTCGAAAAAGTCGAAAAAGTCAAAAAAGTCGAAAAAGTCGGAAAGTCAAAAAAGTCGAAAAAGTCGAACAAGCCGAAAAAGTCGAAATAATCGGAAAACTCGAAAAAGCATTTATATTTCATCATGTAAATTAAATACATTGAATTTATTTTAATTACAAACGAGTTTCATTTAATCACCAAACGAAACTCAAACCGTACATGATTCGGCCATATTATAGATTTCAATGAATTGGATTTGGAAGGTTGATTAGGATCAATAGACGCTTATAAAGAGTTACAATCAAATCAATTTTAGGTGGTGCGAAGTTCACCGGGTCATCTAGTAGTATATAAAAATGCCCCTGTCTTCTGTAATATTTAGGCTCCATCTTCCGACGCATATGGAATAGCGGTGTAGACCTACAAAACTTCGGTCGAGCAACCGTCACATTGATTTCGAAGGTCCCAGTTTGCACTGGACCAAAAGACGCTTGGCCAACTGCTCTAAAAATTACGGGGCGAAAATATTTTTTGCAATGGTCCAAACGAGGATAAGCGATGCACCCACCGAAATGAGTACGGAAGCATTTATGCACCGTAATGAGTACCATGCAGATTTCATGCCCCAGAATGAGTACTATGAAGCTTCAGTGCAAAAGGCTTCATACGTGACTTCTCGGGCTACCTCAAGTATAACTCCCTCTTGGCTGCCATTAATAATGATGCAAGAGAGCACAAAAGCCTAGTTACCATATGTTAGCTAGACCTACATATAAAATGCCTTTTGTTCAATCCTATACAGTCCCCCTCCCATTTATTCTCCTATTACAGCTACAGATCCCTTATCATCCCCCACATTTAATATCCTATCATATTCCATGTCAAAACAAAAATGAACTACCCGCTCTACCCCATATTTAATTAAATTGTTGCTAGAGCTGTTGCTTCTTCCTGACCATTTTTAACAACATCTTTAATATATTTCTCGAAAGCCTGACAAAATTTAATTTATGTTTACTTATGTTTTGTCGCCTTAACCCTTCAGGCGTCGGCCCCTCAGCCGATTGACAAGTTGATGTCCCAAAAAAATTTGTAAAAAAAATGAATTATGACACTGTCTCCCCAAAACATTAATTACTGCCAAACCGCTGTACCCATAATTAAAATAAAACATATTAACATAATAAAATATAATAAAATAAAACAAATTAAATTAAAACGGGGCCGTCACGCTGAATCGTGTTGTGGCCGATATCGGCCAATTGGGGCTCTAGGGGTTAAATGAAAATTTTCTCTCTTACATATGATTAAGTAATTTAATTTTCATTTTCATTTTCAGTTTGCCGCTCCAGCTGTCACCGAGATGTACACTGCCTTCGTTAACAACTGGAAGAAGGCTCGAGAGACCATCAAGGCCACCGCTGCGGCCAAGCCGGCTTTTGCACGATTCCTCGATGCCATGGCCCGTGACCACAAAGGCAGACTTTCGCTAGACAACCTCCTCATCAAACCAGTGCAAAAGTTTCCCAGATACGAAATGCTGATACAGCGGCTGATCAAACATACTGGTAATTTATAATTTTTATTCAAGCAACTTTAAAGACTACCCCCAATCCAATACGTCGTTTGAAAACTAATTTAAGACACTTGACACGCCAGGAACTATCAATTACAAAATTAATGACATATATAAACAAAATAAACATTTCAAGAACAGTACAGAAGACAAAATAAAAACTTCTTTTTTTCACAATCTGTCCTGTAAGGTCAGGACATTCAGTGATCGTCAGGGCAATATGCGAATGTCTTAAAAGGTATGTGCCCATTGGTACATCCTATAATAATGATTAGATCTTGCGGAATTGTCCTCGTTAATCTCCTTATAGTAAGACCTGTCATCGTCCGGTTGGTTGCCAGGGAGTATTTAAGTGGCATTCTAGTCCGTCGGACTTGTGGACTGTTAGAGCATTCATATTCCGATGCAGAGTGAGGTCGGTTACATACCCTAGTGCGTCTACAGTAATTCTGAGTACGTTCGATTGGTATACTTATCTTTATTTATTTATAGTATTACACAAGTCCGTTTGTACAGTTTACCATATCATGTTGTATATATATATATATATATATATATATATATATATATATATATATATATATATATATATATATATATATATATATATATATATATATATATATGAGACGTTAGCAATAAACTGATTCTTGAGGAGATAGAGTAATGAATAAAAGTCGCCTAACTAGGCCAGGGCCTGTTCTAAGGCAGACTTTATAAAATATTGTTTAGATGTATCTAGTCTACCCTAGACAACGGCGGCTGCAACGTCACCGAAACGTCGGGTCCTACAAATTTTACGCGGTAATTTCGTTTTCTATCCTATTTATAGATAGATGTATCTAATCAAATTACTAAATAATTGTTATATATAAAAAAAAAATAAAAATTAAAATTAAAACAATTAAAATTTGTAGAAGTTCTATTACTTTGATAATAATTATTAACTTGTAGAGTAAAAGTAAAAATATATGTTTGAAAGTAAAAATATATGTCTAAAATTGAAGAATAATGCGAAAAATTAATATACAAAAAATTTATATACAAGTACTTTGAAGTATCTCATCGTTTCAGTCGGCTGCAGAGCCCCATAACCGTATCCTATACGTTCATACCTGTTTTTTGTATGGTTTTGTATAGCAGTAATTTATTTTTAGTTCCACGCTGTGCTTTGTGACCAATTAGCGAATATAGGTTCGATGGTTGAATTCCAAGTTGCTTCATTTTTGTGAATATACGTTTTCTACAGTCGAGCCTTCTGTCGAGGGTCATACTGAGCGGTGTTCTTTAATGTAATTATATCGGGCAATGGGCATGTTTTCAGTCGGGTTGTAAATGCAGCATGGGTAGATTTTGTCCCATTTGCTTCGATGCACCATTTTTAAGCCAACTTTGGACTCAGTCCACGTTCGTAGGAGTTGCGATGCTAACGGCCGGCCGATGATTGACTCGATAACGTCTCAAATTCACTTGCTAATTTTTGACAGTAGTAATGGGAATAAATTTGTTACCTATCCCGCAGAGTCATCGCACACCGACTACCGGCTCCTACTAGACGCCCAGAAAGAGATCCACGAACTGCTGCTCCGCATCAACTGCACGGAGCGCGAGACGCTGGAGCTGGAGCAACAGCAGCAGACGCTGCGCGACTTGGAGGCCCTGGTGGAGGGGCTGAGCAGCCTGGCCGCGCCCGACAGGACCTTCGTCCGCCACGACTGCGTGAGCATGCCTTCCGGCCAGGGCACGGCCAAGGACAGAGCGCTGTTCCTCTTCTCGGATATGCTCATCATTACGAGTGTCAAGAAGAGGACTGGAACCATGCGGAAACCGGTGTAAGTTGTTCATTTTCTTAAAAGCCATACGGATAATTAAATCTACATTGAGCTGCTGAATATTTCAAAATCTATTTCTATAGAAAACGCTAGACAACAACAATATTAGGTTTTGTGTATATATAAAAAAAAAATGTTACTGTACCAGTTTCCTGAGCTTACCGCGCCCATCTTCACACATTAATTTCTATTACATACAATTCAATTAGGGACCTGAATATAATTATATTTTCGGAAGGCGATTTTTTGCTATATTTTTCTTTGTACCTACAAAATAGATGTGCAATATTTTTAAGCTAGTATATATTTCAAATGGGCAGAAAAACATTTTTAAAAGGTGACAACTATTCGCTGATTTTGTTACTGTTATTATGACTTGAATTTATGAAATTATAAACGGCAATTATTTATGAAATAACATTTGATGGTGTACCGAATAAACAATCTTAGTAAAACCATTGATTTTTAAAATCAACGGTAAAACGTAATTCTCAACCCATACTTTAGTATGACTTCAGTAGTTAAAAATTGGCACTCTGCAATATTATGCTATTGGTAAAGGTACTCTATGTAGCGTATTGCTCTTCTCATACTATTTATATTTTTAATCTTTCATAGGGTATGTCAGAGCAGTCTAGTCAACGTTTTGGAGACCAACAAATACAAACTTCTCATGAAAATAGCAATAGAACATCTGGATTTGGTGAAAGGTAAGTTTCTCTTAAAAGTTAAATATCTATTAACAAGAGCAACACTATTTATTATAATCAATGTCAATAGCCAACAAGAACAATAATGCATTCTGTGAGTTAATCGAGGGACCTTGACCAAGGCTCGTGATGTACTCCGCTGGGAAATTACCCTTTAGGGGGGCTTCACGCGAGCTGCGCCTATTGACTAGGCTTTCAAAGTGTGGCGTCGCAGAGCTGCGCGCACCCTGCGGCAGTAATTTCGCTATGATCGTGCTCCACTCGCAATGCTTTATATACCTAGCGTCATGCGCGCTGCCGCTGCTACCTTGCATTCGGTGGCCCTCGGTGCTCAAGATGCTAATAAAACCGTTTTGTATTAAACATTTGTGGTTTATGTATTTATCCTTAAGATACCTTCATATTTTCAGAATGTACTCAAATCAGACCTTTCATTTGACACTAAACTAGAGATATAGGTAGATCTTAATTTATTGATATTTTGACTATTATTTATTTGACATTTCGACAGTTTAGGCACTCTATGATGCCAGAGATGACATAGCAATTATAACGTTACCACACACTTCGAAATCGGTTTAATCATTTAGAAGTTATGGTGGAATAAAGAAACGGACAAACATACATGCATACCTACAGGAACGCTGTAAACATTACACTCCTTTTTTTTGGGCAGTCGTGTAAAAAGGCTTCTCAAATATCATATATCATCAAATATCATCAGCCAATTAACTTATAATTTTATGCTGGCCATGTCAAAACACTGGGTTGGTTAATGTGTCCGGGCCAGGTTAGGATTCTTTCCAAAAATATGGGGCCTGGATGGCCTTGTCGTTCTTCTCTTGTAGGCCCTGGTGTGTAATAAGGGTTGACAGCTGCGGGCAGGATAAGAGGTGGTCTTTATCCTGCTGTGTTCCACAGTCGCATATTGGATTCGCTGTGCGACCCCACGGACGAGATTATCTCGGCATATTGTCAAAGTGTCCTTTGGCCTGGTGATAGAAGGATTGGTCAGTGAGTTTAGACTCGCCGTTTCCAGGGACGCCCGATTATTCATGATTGCAGACTAGACAGTAAAAAATATAGACAAACTTCGGGGAGGCTCCTTCTTTGTCCCATTTTATATTAGAATACAATTATATCAAGTAAAAAACAAAATTGATGCTTCTGTCACTTCAGAATTTCGAATTCCGAATGCACTGCTAAACACTCATACTGTCAAAGTACTGCTAAACACTCATACTGTCTCACTTTCAACGTTTAAACTGAAGAGGGGATCTTTCATCTTATATTTTTCCCCAGTCGGTTAAAATATTCACTTTGCTGTTATGGATGTATGCTGACTCGGAGTTTTTATTCGTTCTTACAGGTGGAAGTGGAAGAGAAGAGTCATCTCTTACAGCATCGTCGACAGAAAATATGGACATCACTGACCGTGACCGCGAGAAAGCGCATTTGGCTGATGATGCATCAAGACTACGAAGAGTTGCCGCCGAGTTAGCCAGCCTACATCTACTACAGGTGATCCCATTTTTTCCAGGGAATTTGGCTTCTATTCACTGATGAGTAAGGAGCAGGTTAGAGGTCAGCTCTTTGGAGCCCAAGGAAACCTCTACCACTTTTATTTTTTTTTAAATTTTTTTTTATTGGTCCACAAAAAAATTACACCGTTAGCACTTAACATAGATTGTGTTGCTCCTAACTAGGCAGAGCCTGTTCTAAGGAGAACACCAATACAAATGATTAAAAAATACATACTAAAAATTAAAAAAATGAATCAAATCAAGTTAAATTCCAAACTAAAAATAAAAAATTTGAATCAAATCAAGTTAAAATGAAATTCTTACTACACCAAAATAATATTAGAACTATAGACAAGTAATAATAATAAATAATAATAATAATATATAATAGCAATAATAAATAATCATTTATAATAATAACTAATAATATATAAGACTTTGCCTCGATAATATATTTTTTAAAACTTTTATGATTATGAAAGGGTATGCCTCCAAAATGATGCTTTGGTTCTCTTCTTAAATTACTTTAGCGAGAGAATCAAAATATTTTTACATGTTAAAACTGGCTATATTATCATGACGTATTCAAACTTCAATAATCCATCAAAGAATAACTTTTTTAAATTATTTCAACAGGTTCCAAATGCACCATCGAACACTTCTCTAAACAACATGCAAACACCTAACAACCATGCTACAGCAGTAGCTCTAGTAGATGCTGTCAAAGATCTTCTGAAGGACATCACCAATCAGCTGACAGAAAAAGACCCTGTTCCAGATACCGATAGACTGTACCTTACTGTTAATGCGTAAGTATTTTATTTTACCTTTTTTCTTATAGTAACCATCTATTACTTTTTTGCAGCTATTTTTTTTCTTTAACCCCTCAAGCGGCGGGTTTAAATCTTGGCAGTCACCTGACATTTCTGAGAGTTAAAGGTCAAAAATATAGCACTTTAGAAAAACGATCATAAGAAAGAAACTACTTGATGGATCATGAAAAGGTGAATTGTAGAATGATCGCATTGAAATTTGAAATTTAAAACATTAAAACCTCATTTTGTAAAACAATAAAATAATTATGAATAATTATTAGAAAGTTGGAGAACTGAAAAAAGTCGCGCCGCGCTCGTAACTGTTTTGGGACGTTACTGTCTTGAGAAAAAAAATATTTCAATCAAGCTCAATTTAACATCAAACAAGTCAACTATGTAGTGAAACAGTACAGTAGGACATCGATTATCCAAGGTAATGTGGACCGAGGGTACCTCGGATAATCGCAAACTCGGATAACATGAGATAACGTTTAAAACGATTGAAAACTTCATAATTGAAAGAAAAGAAAACATCTATTACATATTTAAAAGCAGTCAGTTAAAAATGTAATACAATACATACATACATAAATGATAAAATGCCGTACTGCATAGTAAAATTGGAGCAGAGGGGTGACATAGAGGGGTAAAAACATCTCGGTTAACCCCTAGAGCCCCGATTGGCTGATATCAGCCAAAACACGACTATTTTATTTATAATTCAATTTTTTTACTAATTTTTACTAAAAATTTTTGGGACATCAACTTGTCAATCGGCTGAGGGGCCAAGGCCTGAAGGGTTAACCCGGAACATGGTTAATCGGGGCTTGAATAACCGCGGTCCTACTGTACCTAATGATTTTAGTATTTGTTTTCATGAAATCAGGCGTAAATATCAATAGTCCTCGAAATTGCGACACAGCGTCATGTTTTATATCTCCATCCAAAACCCACGCATAAGCGTATACAAACATGGTGCTGCGACATGATCTCCAGATGACAACATCGCAGCGGCATCAGTCACAACGATACGTGATTGCTTCCCTCTAACCCCGCGCATACAGCATATAGCTGTTGCAATAAATAAAATACTGACTTGACTTATTACTCTATTTCATTTTCAGAAATGGTACTGACAATCTGACGGTCATCTTCATCAATCCAGAAAAAAAGACATCCTGGGAGGAGGCATTCAATGATGTAAAACAAAAAATGAGTGAGCTACTATTTTTTATTAAATAAAATAAGTTTTTTCATTTTTAAACTGTATTTTCTTATTTCTGTATTCATCATGACTTTAATATTTTCTGGCGCATTATTATCTTTTCCCATTACTTTGGTTAAGTGTAAGACATTGTTGTTGACAATAGGTCCGATTGCGTTTTTTCATGAACTAAAATCGGAATTAGTTCATGCCAGCAAAACAGGCCTATTTGTTAGAGCGAAATATGAAATTAATGATTGTCTCTTTCCTTGCATAAAGCCACCAATCGAACATAAAGCTTCATAATGCAAGACTGGACGAAATGCAAGACTGGACAATTTTATGTGCGGTGGGTAGTCTTTGTGCGGGAAAAGATACGATCGATCATTTTATATTCTGCTTCATTTTATATATTGCACGAACTATTTTCTGATTTTAGTTCACGAAGAAACGCAATCGAGCCCAATAGAGATATTTTACTAGTATTCCTCATAATTTTATTATGTGTAGATATCTTACAGTCAACCATTTGATAAACCAATTTTTAATTGTCATCGTACAGTACACATGGAATTAATAAATTTAAATTTAAAATAAACTAGTACAAATATATGACAATAAGTTATGCTACGGTGACAATATGCAATTTTTGCTATTTTTGCCCACCAAAGGATAAAAGAGAGGATAAGGTGGGGGGATATTTGGTTAGTGGCTGTTTGCAAGCAAATGTTTCTTTAACGACTTTTTGAAAGTGAGCAACAAAGGTGCATGCCTGACAGATTGGGGGTGTGTTATCTTGGCTTGATCAAAGTGGAAGACCGTGGCCCCCTATAGGGCGGAATTTCTCTTCGAGATAGGAGGGCGAATTGGGGTTATTGAGGATTCTGTAGAGTAGTGACAAAATATGCTAATTTCTTCGATCGCGATTATGAAGGCAGTGAAGTTGCTCACGAAAGCAGCTAACGTGATCGAGCTTTCGCAAGTTGAAGACATACCTCAGGCAGATATTTCGCATACGCTCCAGCTTATTCACACTACTCTTAATTTGCTTATATACAATGTTACTCCACACTACATTTGAATTAATTCGTTTGTTCGTTACAGATACGTGTGAGGATCGTCGCGCTGTGCCCGAGTTCGTTGTGTCCGTTCCGGTGAGGAAGACCAGAGCCGGCCTCCAGTTTACTTGCGCCGCCCCAGCCCTGCCCTTCCAGCCGCCTTCCGCGCAGTTCGCTCAGCCCAATCGCAATTCCAGCGGATCTTCCACCGGGAATCCCAGCACCGCCCCCGATGTGTGGGTGTGCAACAGCGATGGATACGTGGGACAGGTGGGGGATTTTTTTTTTTTGGTAATTCTGCCCCCATACACTATTAGGCAGGGAGTGGGAGACATATTGAGAGTGGGCGATGAACGTGCATCCGAAAGGATTACGGAATGTCATAACATGAAGTGGGGATATTGTCAAATCAATGAAAACTTATATACATTTCAAGTCATATCAAGCATTTTAATTTAATTAAAAACTCAAATATTATTATTATTATTATTATGTTTTACAGACAGGCAGCATAATTACTGATATGTGTAAATTTAAACCTGATATGCCTGAATTTTGTCTACAGTATTTTTTAATTATATGTTTAATCTCTTTTTAAATAGGTTGACACCACATGCTTCAACCGCTTCAACAGGTAAACATTTCCACTGACCCACAGTCTAGTAGACTAGGAAGTGTTTCCTGAAATTGGTGTGGAATCGTGTTTTCTCTAGTTTGAACTCGTGTCCTCGCAGATGATGCATATGGTTCCGCATAACCTTTTGAAAGCCAGCCTTCGCGCGCAAAAACCTTGCCGCACAGTTTAGGTCAATTGCAACATATTTTTTTAAATGAATTATCTCTTGTTACCTAATTTAATCTTGTTAGTCATGTATATCATATATTTATATAATATACCATCTTGATCAAAAAGTATCAGTAATTTATTTAGGAAATCGAAAATACAAGTTTATTCATCAAAATTGATTGTGTACCTTCCAAAGTACTCCCCATCGACTGCAACGCACTTATACCAGCGCTTTATCCAATCCTCGAAACATGTCTGGTACTCGATTTTTGGTATGGCCATTAGAGCGGTCAGCGATTTTTCCATGGCTTTATCTCGGGTGCTGTAACGCGTTCCGCGGAGTACGCATAACATATTATTCTGTAATTAGTAATCATGTAAAAATATTACTGATAATCAATGTATTATTAACCCCCTCAAGACAGTAACGTCCCGAATCGGGTACGATGTATTGTAATCAATGCTCAGTAACATCCCAAAACGGGTGCAAGTGCAGCGCGACAAACCGCTCTCTCAACGAACTGAATTTACACCAAAATCACAGTGCAACCACCCCCTGTTAGATATGTTTGAGAAAGACGGATAAATTCTGTACTGTACGATTATTCAGTTGTGCTTCTCGCAATCTAGAATCCCTAATATAATTGTTTGTATTCTGGGGGCACTTAGTCGAGTGCTACCATTGCTCGGATGTGTGCTTCTCTTCGGATATTATGTAGCTTCTCTTCGGATATATGTATGAAAATAAATAAAATGAACTATTAGATTTGGTAAAGCATGTAATAACGTACACAAATGTGTTTACGATTTCTAGATAGAGTTTTGTATTTTGAGATAAAACGTTGATATCGCTGAATAAGTGAGTTTTTCAGTTCTCCAACATTCTAATTATCTACTTGTTTTACAAATTGAGTTTTAATGTTTTATATTTCAAATTTCAATGCGATCATTCTACAATTCTTTTTTTCATGATCCATCAAGTAGTTTCTTTCTTATGATTGTTTTTCTGCAGTGCTATGTTTTTGACCTTCAACTCTCAGAAATGACAGGTGACTGCCAAGATTTACACCCGCCGCTTGAGGGGTTAAAGTATTGTTTGTGTACCATTTATACTAAATAAATAAATAAATAAATTTCAGTACCTAGTGAATACACCTAGTGTATTATTAGACAATAATCTGGAGACACAGTTTTAATAAGAGTTCATGTCCCCCTTTGTAGCAACACCCCTTGCACAGCTAGACATATTCTAGCTGGCTGCAAGGTGGCCTTGGATCAAGGACGGTACACTTACCGCCACTACAAAGTCCTTGCTATTATTCGCGAGGTAATTAGCCTCTCAGTGGCTCGTGTCAACAAGGGTTCCACAGTATCCTCCAAACCCCCAATACAGTTTGTGCGGGCTGGCTCTAAAGGCAAAAAACAATTCACTGCAAAACCTTTCTCAATAATCGAGAAAGCTTCAGATTGGATTATGGAGGTCGATTCGGTCTCTAAGCAGTATAAATTCCCTGAAAGTCTTGGATGCACAGCCCTGCGTCCAGATATAAGTCTTTACTCTCTATCTCGGAAGATGGTCCTTATCGTAGAATTAACTGTTCCATGGGAATCAAATATCCCAAAAGACCACGATTACAAATTAAATAAATACTATGATCTTGCAAATGCTGTCACCCGGAACGGCTTCACTGTTCACCTTCACGCGGTGGAAGTTGGCGCTCGTGGCCTGCCAGCTAAATCTTTGTTTCACCTTTTTAAAGATCTTGGTCTCTCCAGGAAAATAATCAACTCCTTTCTAGAAAAATTATCTGAAACCGCAATTTCCGCATTTCAAATTCTATGGCTTCGATGGGGGAGTGAATGGGTGGTAAGGTGAACGCTCACATGTGGCAAGACAGCTGTCCTAAACCTACCACAGCCGGTCGTTAGTCCGGAATCCACCGTTCACCTCCCAGAAGTGTAATAATTATATATGATGGGCCCGATTTCGGTCGGTGAATTCCATGGCAGCTCCATTTGTATTTTATTTATAATAGTAGGATAATATTATTATCCCTTTCTTGTAGGTTTGCGTGTTAAGCTTAACACCTGAGCCGCAGGTGACGTCTTGCAACGGGGTGTGCAATGCACGCATTCTGTGTGTTGCGTGTGTTCCGCCCCCACCGCCACATTCCATACACGCACGCAATCAGGCCACGGATCACAACATCAGCATATCGGTCCAAGACACCGAGGAGCGGACCCAAAATATTAGGCTCGACAGGTAAATATTTGTTTTTCTTCTTCTTCTCAGGTACTGTAATCGTTATGAAGGGATAGCCACCTTGAGGTATTACTTCTACTTCTTAAAAGTAACTTTGAAATCAAATTTATACAAGGATTCTTCCTGGAAATATATTCAACTTATTTATATTTACGAAAATTGTTGATATATAAAATATATATATCTTAACATACTGGGACAGCACTACTCATGTTCCATCATTCAATCCTTTTCTGCAAAACTGCATTGAAAAACTTGCTATGGTAATAAAGTAATCCGTTTCTTTCATTTTATTTTACCAACATGGTGGATGGGGTCAGAGGCTAGATTTAACATCCGGGCGGTTTTAACGACTTACATCGTTTTCCGATCCCGGCGTCAAATACGTTGTTGCACAATGGTCTCTATCACCACTAATCGATCCTAGAATTATTTATTCGATAAACAATAATAGATATTTTACAAATTATCCATGTAAAGTGAAAACCATAATTTTATATTTAACAAAAAAAAACAAAGCCGGAAAGAAGATCACGCAGCGTGATCTTATGAGGATCTTATGAGAGATCTTATTTATTATAAGCAAATATATGACACATAAGTACCTAATTATTTCAACATGTTTAAGAGGGCATGATCAAAATAATCCAAAAACAGCAGCCAGCGTTTAGTTTGTATCTTTTGAATTACTGTATATTTAGCGGTGAAAACAATATAGGTACGTCATATTGTAAAAGAAGCATCAAAAATATAATCATTTCAAAAATTTCTAAACATTATTTTATCTTTTCCTATAATATCAGAAAATTTGCAGTTACTAGTAACTTTATGATTTATGACAAACTACACAATATGAACAGACTTTGCTTATTTTTATAGTTAGTTATATAGTTTAACTACATTATTAACGGTTAATGTGAAAAACGGTTGTCTCTGATAAAGATATCTGATAAAATTATCTCTGAATTGATCTTCTATAATTTATTTAAAAACGCATCTCAAAATCTCTTTATAAAATTTCTGTGGGGGCGTGGTATTGGATATATACGCGCCCGGAAAGTGGAAGAATGCAAGTAAAAAGACAGAACAAAGAAGAAAGAAGTATTTTTTAAAGTAATAACATGTAACGTAACTAATTTTGTACGATTGTCTAATCAATCGTCAGAAATGAATCGTTACAACCGCTAAAATAGTCAAGCAAATAGGGTTTAAAATGTGTTCCGGAAGAAGCTGGCACAAGCTCACCGGCTCAGTCGCCTTTTGGTGAAAGAGATTAGCAGCAGCCAATGCGACTTACCTAAAGCATAATTTACATGAAAAAAATATCAAAAATTTTATATTTTCTTGTTTTCTGTAAAAGACTGTGTTCTCGTTCAGACAGCCACTCGTTCGACATTTCAAACCAGGCACAATGCGTGCTACGCGCATGAGCCAATAGTCTTCCAAGATGGCGACCCTTACGAAAGCAACAAAAAATTTAACAAATTAAGGAAATAGAATAAAAAGTAAACAACAAAATCAAAATCCGAATCGGGGATCTATTTCACGACCCTACTTAGTTGCTTGCCTTTGTCATTTTTTCTCTAGGATTTTATTAATTAGTCTCAAGGCCTTCTAGGCCAGAAAGGTGAGTATCACAGCAATATAATACAATACAATCAACTACTCTAGTAGATAGGCATTTCTACACTTGGATGTGTCACAAAATTAAATGCTTAAAATTTATATATTAAAAACATTACTATAATGATAACTGGCATGGCTGTAATATTATATTCAATATTATATGTAGATAATAATAATCATAATAGTCAGGGAGAATAATATATTAAAATAGAAATGCAAATTCTATGTAGAATAATCAAATTCAAATTATTTTATTGTCAATATGCCTTCGTATTTTTTTAAAAATGAATTGATGTATAATAAATCATATGAGAAATAGAATGTCAGCTATCATAATACTATTATTTTTTAAAAATTACAAATTTTACTAATCATCAACTAGGAAAATAAACTCCGAATTTTTAAACTATCTTATATATACCATGATTTGGGTTTCTTACCAAATTATTTACAATTATCTTTTTAAATTGGTCCTCTCCAAGGCTTTTCATTTGCTCTGGAATCTTATTATAGTAGCACAAATTTTGGTGAATAAAACTGTATCGCACTTTGTTAAGTCGCTGTCGGTTTATTTGGAGATTGGATTTATTCCTCGTATCGCGATGATGAAAATCACTATTCTCCGGAACTTCTGCTAGGTGTCTGTCTACAAGCGTATATAATATTTTGGTATGATGAAAATAGAGCACTCATCGCAGAAGATGAAGAAGAGCCTCTGGCAGGTCACACAACAAGGACCTCGATTTTTACAAAACCTGTTTTTTAAATACATATTTTTAATCAGAATATTTTTCTTTAAATTGTAGTTCTTCATCAAGCTCCGATGACGATGACCAATCATCAGCCGATGAAAAAATGGATGAGAAGCAGCTGTCAGAGTCGTCAAGGTCCGACAGGTCGAGTCTTCCGCAGAAACATAAGACACTGGCCAAGATGCAGAGCACTAGTCTCAATTCTACGTTAATTCCAAATCATTCCAAGTCTCCAAGCCTACCGCACACTGGCAACCCTATTCATCCCGTCATGAAGTCCAATTCTAATCCCACCGTCGATAAAGTCGCAATGGGAATATCTTTAGGTATGAAAGAAGTCTTCCCATATAGTAATACAATAATAAATAATTACAAGCGGAGCTATCCTGAAACTCACTATCGAAAGTCAGTTGCATATGCGAAAAGTTGCATGCGATTGTAGGCTTTCAAAATAGTTGCACATGCGAAAAGTTGTTATTTTTAAATTACCCGATAAACCCTATATGTAGTTAAGGTTGACTATAACTATTAAGCATCCACTACACTACTCGCGAAATTGCTTCGACGAAGTACTGGTTGAAGTTGATTGAAGTCCGAAGTACGTCACTACACACTTATGCAACCTCGCGAGGAGCTCAGTCGCCCGGCGGCGACCGCACGGTATGGATAACGTTCAAATGGCAGCTGCCGTTGCAATGCGCACTCTCGCGTATTATAACTACGTAGGTATTTATCAGTCCACGAAAAATAAAAATAAAATAGAAAAAGAAGATGGTGGATGACTGCAATCCACCGGAACAGAACACGCGAACTGAAGTGAACCGAGTAGTGTAGTGAGTCGCTTCGTACTCGCTCCGCGGGCCCTTTGACTCGGGCGCGAAAAAGCCCGATGGGAAGTGGCCCGAGGCAAAGCGAGGATGCCTGAAGCGAGTCGAAATGCGTCTCCACACTCTCGTCCTCGCCCAACTTCGATCGACTTCGCAAGTAGTGTAGTGGATGTTTTAGTCTTTCTAATAGACACAGAAATATGCTTTATTTTAATAGGAATGAGATTAGAATTCGGCTAAAGCTTGTTATAGGTTCGGTTGAAAATAAAAAATAATTCAAAAGTTTATATTTTTGTCAAATTTTTCAAAGGTTTCAAAATTTCAATCAATGTTTTTTAGTATTTATATTTGTCATCTGCATATGTACAGTTTTCGACCTATAATATAATAATAAATTCAACATAAAATAATGTAAACCTGAGAAATTAATCCTAGATAGAAATCACAAGGTTTCCAAACATAATAGCGCCCATGCTCGGAGACATTTCTTATACTTAGCACCATCTTTTTTTAATACAATTAAAGATATACCCCATTGCATTAATGCAGCAAGTAAAACTATACATTAAAAAAAATAACCCATTGGTCACACAGGAAAGAAAAGAGACAGAGTCCTATTTTTTTTATAACAACTCAACGCACTTATTTATTGTCTTGAATACCAATTATTACTATTATCATTTGTACCTTTTAGGATAATTTTAATCCTAATTTATTATTGACATTATATTTTGATTGTTTATATTTTATTTCCATAAATATTTCAATACAATTTGATAGTTTTAAATTAAATTCTTATTTACTTGACCGATTTTTGGAACTGTAGTTATAATATCGTAGTAATGATAATTTTTAATTGGTTTCATATAATTTTTTTAAATTAGATTTATTCCATTTAGCCATTAGGCAGTATTCCAAAAAAATACCAATATGAGCCTACCTTAGTGCGGATGTCTCGTGCGATACAGTTAGTTTAGGATTTGTTATTTTATATCTGTAATTGTGATTTTGGAAACCATAAATCATTCGATTTGATTTTAATAGATAAACGTGAGCAAATATATTTTAATTGCAATATCTCATTTATTTAATTTTAGGCCTCGGTAACAGTGGGTCAAATGCTTCGGAGAAATCACTCGGTCCTGGGGGCCCGTGTATGTGGCTGGGTACAGAAGACGGTTGTATTCACGTCTTTGGATGCGGAGACAACATCAGACTTAAGAAAAATAAAGTCAAATTGCAGCATGCAGCCGCCATTTATTCCATTGTGTGAGTCGGAAATATTTCTATTATAACAGTGATCCACATTAAAAGAGTTTTTGCCACAGTCCTCCTACTGTGTAAGGCCCCAGTGAGTCGTGCCCCTGAAAAAAAATAGCTTCAAACTTTGGGTAATTAATCCAACAAGTAAATATATTAGAAAAGTGAACTGTTGTATTTATTATTATTTTTATTACTTTGTTTTAATATTTGTGGTTTATGAATTAATCCATATAAAGGCTGTTTTTATAGAGGTATAGAACTTTGAAATGGAATAAAACAAAGATGTTATATTTAAATTGACATGAAATTTACTTTATTCGAAAGATAATCTTTTGGCATTATAATTTAAATATGACTTCTGACATTGACCGCCACGGCTGGCTCGGACGTAGTCTAATCTGGAGGTCCAATTTTCGATGACTTTTTCCAACATTTGTGGCCGTATAACGGTAATAACACGGCTAATGTTGTCCTCCAGTGGTCAATCGTTTCGGGCTTATCGGCGTAGACTAGCGACTTTACATATCCCTACAGGAAATAGTCTAGCGGCGTTAAATCGCACGATCTTGGAGGCCAATTCACCGGTCCGAAACATGAAACTATGCGGTTACCAAACGTTTCCTTCAATAAATCAATTGTGGCAGGAGCTGTGTGACATGTTGCGCCATCTTGTTGAAACCACAGCTCCTGCACATCATGGTTGTTCAATTGATGAACGAAAAAGTCAGTAATCATGGCTCTATAGTGGTCACCATTGACTGTAACGTTCTAACCAGCATCGTTTTTAAAAAGTACAGACCAATGATTCCACCATAAAGCACACCAAACAGTCAGTTTTTCTGAATGTAACGGTGTCTTAACATACGCTTGAGGATTATCATCACTCCAAATACGGCAGTTTTGTTTATTGACATATCCATTCAACCAAAAGTGAGCTTTATCGCTAAACAAAATTCGCTTATGAAAATCGGGATCAAAGGCAATCTTGTTTTGGGCTTATTCACCGAATCTACGCCTTGCTAAGTGATCGTGTGGCTTCAATTCTTGCACGAGTTGGATTTTGTAAGCAGGCAAACCAAGATCTTTCCGCAAAATCTTCCATAAAGTGGATGGACATATTATCCAATTTCTGTGCACGGTGGATATACTGATGCGGTTCTTCCTCTACGCTACGCTCTACAGCAGCAATGACTTCTTCTGTACGCACTGTACGATGTCTCTGTGGATGCTTATTATCATTTAGAGAAAACGCGGTTCGAAAACGTTCCATAGTTAATCGAATTAATTGCTCTGATGGACGATTATGTTGACCGTAAAATGGACGTAGTGCGCGATACGTATTTCGAACAGAACCATGAATTTCAAAATAAATTTGCACAATTTGGAAGCATTGTTCAGGCGTCAGTCTATTCATGTTGAAATGCCAAACCAAACTAAACATAAATCACTTGACAGCTGACAAAATGGCCGCCAGTTAAAAAAGTGTTGCCAACTTAAAGTTCTATACCTTATAAAAAACAACCTTACATGTACATTTCCAGAATGTACTCAATGTGAGTTAATTTATTGACATTAATAACAAGGCACTAAAATGGTTGATAAAAACTGATTTAGTACTAGCTAATGAGTCATTTTCGTTTTCAGATATGTCGATGAAAAAGTCTATGTTGCGTTGGCCAATGGTGACATTGTTGTCTACGTGCGAGATGAGAGTGAGTAATATTTTTATAAATATTTTTATATTGTTATTGTGTGGAGGACACCTTTTAAATGTGCGGAAAACACATTTTAAATGTGTGAAGAACTCATTTTTAATGTGTGGAGAACGCATTTTAAATGTGCGGAGAACACATTTAAAATAAACTGTTATACAGATGAGCCGTGTGGATCGGTCCTGGCTTTGATGATAGAAAAACTCCCGTAAAATGATAGGGTAGACTACAATTTAAATACTTAGAAGATTAGATTCCCTATGGTCATTTGAAGCTGGATAGGGTTGATTTGATACTGGTAAATTATCGATACCAGTATTCAGCAGTACTCTAATCAGAGTATAGATACCTACATATTGATTATCAAATTAAAAGTGTTGATACCTACTTGTATCGAATCAATATCGGGTACTTTCTAAAGTATGATGGACGGATAATTATTATAAGGGAATCAAACAAAATAATTTTAAAGTGTAATCATTAACCGGTCGGAAGCCGGCCTTCGCACACATAAAACTACGCTGCAACTTTTTGGTCAATTTTGTTTCTCGAGAACTAAAATCGGAAATTAGTTCGTGTGAACGAGACAGGGCAATACGCTAGAGCGAAATGTGAAATGAACGGTTATCACTTTTTGGCATTAAAACTACCCACCAAAGATAAAGCATCTGAATCTAACACCGCACGAAATGTGTTCAAATTTATTCAAACGAGTATAAGTTTAGCAGGTAGTTTTTATCGACGATTGTTCGTTTTATATTCCGCTCTAACTTATTGCTCTATCTCGTTCGCTTAAACTAATTTCAGTTTTAGTTCACGAAGAAACGCAATCGGGCCCAATATCGTTTTTTTCATGAATTCCTTCTTGCTACCTAGTAATTAATGTTGTTATTCATGTATATTATATTTTTTTTAGTCATGTATACCTATTATATATTTATTAAATATATATGGAGGCCGGCCGAAATGACTATGCGCGGATCCCCAACGACGCAAAATTCCTATAGGCATTGTTGGCGTCCGACCGGTTAAATAACCTTTATTAGAAATAAATTATTAAAAAAACTTGTTTTCATAAAGATCTTCTTCTTCCGCTATGTCCGCTACCGAATGTTGCCTATCATATTGGCTATAATAGCTTTATTGGCCGCCGCTCCAAACAAAGATGTAGGTAGTAGATTTCTAAAACTAGTCCCCCCGTAGATTACGAAGCCAAGATGTTCTTCTTCCACCCGGACCTCTTCTTCAGGCTATTGTACCTCGAATTATTAGATGCATAATGTTATATCTTTCGGGATGACGTATGACATTAGCGTAGTATTCAAGTTTGCAGTTCTTTATTGTTCTCGATGTTTCTATGTTCTTGCTCAAAAGCCTTAACCCCTCAAGCGGCGGATGTAAATCTTGGCAGTCACCTGTCATTTCTGAGAGTTGAAGGTCAAAAATATAGCACTTTAGAAAAACGATCATAAGAAAGAAACTACTTGATGGATCATGAAAAAAAGAATTGTAGAATGATCGCATCGAAATTCGAAATATAAAACATTAAAACCTCATTTTATAAAACAATTAGATAATTATGAATAATTATTAGAAAGTTGGAGAACTGAAAAAAACTCACTTATTCAGTGATATCAACGTTTTGTAAACGACTGTCTAGGAATTGTAAACACATTTGTGTACGTTATTACATGCTTTACCAAATCTATTAGGTCGTTTTATTTATTTTTAAACATATATCCGCAGAGAATATCTGAAGAGAAGCACAGATCCGAGCAATGGCAGCACTCGACTAAGTGCCCCCAGAATACACACAATTATATTAGGGATTCTAGACTGCGAGAAGCACGACTGAATAATCTTACAATACAGAATTTATCCGTCTTTCTCACACATATCTAACAGGGGGTGGTTGCACTGTGATTTTGGTGTAAATTCAGTTCGTTGAGAGTGCGATTTGCCGCACCGCGCTTGTACCCATTTTGGGACTTTACTGAGCATTGACTACAATACATCGTACCCGATTCGGGACGTTACTGTCTTGAGGGGTTAAGACAACATAAAAAAAATCTTATAAATCTCAGACTTATAAATCCGTTAATACTGGTTCTAGAAAAATAAATAAATATGACTTAAAATTCCGAGGACATTGCCTATGACACTTTTCGATATTTTTTTTTTTTTTTTTTTAATTTTTATTTATTTATTTATTTACAATTCAACATTACAGTACACACCAATTCGTCACAGTGTATTTTGAATTTAAAATGTTGAAATCTGAAAATGAAATATTTCATAACTCCTTTATTGTGAATGCTAGGATGGAAAACAAAGTGTCTTAGAATCCGGAGAATTATGACTAAGTCATTTCTCATAATCTTTGGTGGCTTTCGAGTTTAATATTTAAATATTTAAGGTGGAATTATGAAAAATTAGGAATTTGAAAATTGAACCTGATAATTGCAGTTATAGCCAATAAAAGTCAGTAGAAGAAATCAAAAGTTTTTTAAAATCGATTGCAAATAAGTTATTGCACTTATTACAACCAATACCTAGAATAGCGACGCATTGTATGTCGCTTAATCAAGACGAAATTTACTTGCTTATTATATAGGATAATAAATACTATAACAAAATATATTAAATAAATGTATATTAGATATCACTGAAGGCGGAGGATGGCGGGAAGGAGCTCGCACTCCTGTTGGATCAGGATCGAGTCCTGTCACAAAGATGGTAGCCGCTGCCGGTCGACTGTGGTGCGCCCATTCCAATACTGTCAAGGTAAAATGTTGTTCAATTCTACGAGTACCTAATTTCAGTCATATTAGAGGTTGCACCTCGGAATAAGAGGTAATTAGTTGAAAACTCTTATACAGCTTTATTTTAGCGTCCTAAAAGGTGTCTCAAAAGTCTCATAAAATCTCGTGTCTGCTTCGTAAGTTATTCAAGGTAGGCCACAAAAATCAACCGTTTTCGATTTCATTAGCTCGACCGTTTTTGAGATAGAGAGCGCACGGCGCTCAGCCATACATACTGTAATGCGAGATCGCACAGTTGACCTTGCATTACAGTATGTATGGCTGAGCGCTGCCCTCTCTGGCCTCTATCCAAAAAACGGTGGAGCTCATGTAAAAATGTTGGGAACAAAATTTGTTGCAAATTTTATGCTCTACCATTTCCAATTAAGATGCTACCATCATTAGAGCTATAGAAAGCTAGATAATCGCGAAAAAACGATTTTTGTGACCTTTCACCTTGAATAACGAGATTTTATGAGGCTTTTAAGACAACTTTTAGAACGCCAAAATGAAGGTGCACTACCTACTCAGTTACGGAGAAATAGATAGGTGTTTTTTTTATAACTCTTATTTTGATAACTCTCATTTGAACAATCATCGATCAATATAACAGAACTTTGAACAATCATCGATCAAAAGTCGTTCGTTTTATAGCATGGAATGACATGTTATAAAAAATAACTTTGTTTTCTTTTTACATTGTGGGAAAAAAGGTGGTAGAACGCGCAGCGAGCCGCGCCTCGGATATCCTGACGGACACGTCGCCGGCGCAGCGCGGGGCGGCCGTCCCGCTGCGCGTCTGCGACTCGCTGGCGGCCGGCGGGGGCGGCGCCGTGAGCCAGCTGGCGCTGGGCTCGCGGGGCGTGGCCGTGTGGGCCGCCACGGCGCGCTCGGCCGAGCTGCGCGCCTGGGACGCCCGCACCCGCAGGACGCTCGCCAGGGTGGATCTCGCGCCCACCGTCAATAAGATGTTGCAAGGTGATCTATACTGATACGTATACTTTTTAAAAACTCTTCTATTCTAAAGAAACACTCATAACTAAATGAACGACTCTTAACAGCTCAGAAGACGCTGTTCAGAGTTGTTGACGAAAAACCGTTGCGATACCCATCTGAGCGACTTTATCGTGAGTTCTCTGTTCTTGACGTACGGCAAACATTTGCTAAAACGATAATACTCTATTATCGCAAACGTAAAGAATTGCACCGGCAAACAACCCATAAAATTATAATACGAGCGATAACTAATAGTAACCGCATAGTGCCCGAACTGAATAGTACCCGTGCCCAGACATTTTCTATACTCGGCACCGTCGTTGTTCAATAAAACTAAGGATATACCCGGCATTTATACTCAAGATATAAATATAAAAATAAATATAAACAAAAAAAGACTAACCCACCGGTTGATCACCCGGGGAAGGAAAGAAACTGAAAAACTAATTTGCTTTATTCCTAGTTAACTTACCATTCCTAACACATTATTATTCACCTACCATATAATTATGATTGACATGCTTTTTGTTCTTTATATTATTATTATTATTATCACATACCTTTTAAAATTATTTGAAATTTTATTTTTTACAAAAATTTTAGTTTACTTGATTTTATTTTTCACGGCATTCTTCAGCGTATTATTTTTTTTATTTAGCATTAGGCAGTACTTAAGTATACGAATCTGAGCCTACCTTAGTGCGGACGTCTCGTGCGATCCAGTTAGGTTAGGTTTAATTCAATTGTAACTGATATTATGATTTATTGTAAAATAAAGAATTTGAATTTGAATGAAACACTTTAAAATTACTAGGTATGCAAGATAAATAAAATGCTTTAGGCTGCCCGTATTCCAAATATTGTGTTATACATGGTTAATCTTTTAAAAATGTAGGGACGACGAAATTTCTCAATGACTCGAATGACTTTCTGAATTAAAACGATGCACTCTCATAAACATATATCGGAGGTCCCGGTGAATAGTGATTTCCATCAGTACAATACAGAAATAAATTTGACCCACACCGTAATCGGCAAGGGCTTAGCGAGTTTCCTCACCGATGCCTCTGTTATTATAATAAAGTCCCATCGCGTACCGAAAGCTTTGGAGAGAACCAATTTAAAAAATAATAATCAATAGCTTAGTCAATAATGCAATATATGACCTGTGATTTCGATAATGTTGTATCCGTATTCCAAGAGTATAACAATTTAAAACAAAGGAAATTCCTGATAGTTAACATTTTGCCGAAAAGCATAATTTTTATTTTTATCGACGAAGGCTATATTGCTGGATTTGACCATTATATAAAATTTTTGACATATGTAGTATTCAATTATCTATTTTCATGACATTACTACTTTCATAATTATTATTGTAAACATTGTGTTATTTATTTCATCAGCAATTTTCATTTTTACTTTATTTTATAATTATCAATGGTTCTCAAACCGATTATAATTTACTTAAATTAATATATATAGCTAACTATCCCGATAGTTAATTTTTTATAATTAATTACATTACTGAGAATGTTAGACGCAATGACGCATCCAAATGTAGGAATGCCTGGCTACTGGAGTAGAACTACACTCTGTTGTATTGTAATGAAATAAATGAAAATATTTTTTTTTATAAATTGTGTAATCAGGCATTTTATTTAATAAATAGCTGCAGGCTTTATTTTATTAAATAAGACCATGCTTCAAACTAATTAGTATTGCATTGCGGTTCTGTTGAAATAAAATAAGCTAAAAATACATTCACTTTAGAAAATCTGAAGTTATATGTGTGTCTATGGAATCGGACAAATAAAATGGTACTTACCACAATGTCAGTTTGGAAGGGAACACAGTTTGTGCTGAAATTAGATTAGATTAGGCAAATCGTACCACCTGCCAAAAAGTAAGATCCATTAAAAACGTATATAATTTTGTGACAAAATTATTGATTTACTTTAACCTTTAAGTTGCAGGATATTTACATATAGGTCTAACTAGCAGGCACTGCTGCATTTAACACAAATCTAGTGAAATATCTTACATTAGTTTGCAAACACAGAAATGCAAATAGAGTAGAACACCGATTATTCGAATGACTGGTTATGCGAACAGTCGTTTAGTGTCGTTTTTTCACTGCGTATATCATTATGTATCCATATAAATAATTCAACTGGTTTAATTTACAAATGTTAATGATTTCCTTTTTAAAATTTACAAATAATGATTTTGTACCTTATTTACATGCCCATGTTTTTGATTTTTACCTTATTAGATGTCTCTACTTATCACCTTATTACTTGTCGTTTCTTTGTAACCTTATTAAGTACATGTCTTTCTTATTACTCGTCTCTTATTACTTATTACCGTATTACTTGTCCCTTTATTTTGTAACTTATTACATGTCTCTCTAACAACATAAAAATGCTTTCTTTTGTTAAAAACGGGTGGTTTGGTTGAAAAAAGTATCAGATTAATTATTTGAAAATATTGATACTCTGACCACCCATGTTTTGAATAATCAGGGTTCTACTATATTATAAAGTCTTATCCTCGTATGATATGTATATGTAGAAGCCTTATATTTTATTTGTTTTCATTTTAGGATGTGATGATATAATCCGCCAGCACAAAGCTGCTTGCCTACGCGTAACAGCTCTCTCCGGAGGCAGTACCGTCACCAATAAATCCTCAACTTCCTCGACGGATCGGGATGGAAGCGATGATATGGTTTGGGTCGGAACGAGTGCAGGGGTCTTGTTGACTGCTCACTATCATCATCCGCACGTTAATGGTATGTATATTTTTATATTTTTAACTCAGCTGCACACATCCATAGAGGACACATAACTTATCCGATGTTGTCTGTATATTGCGCCGGTTGGCTTCCAATATTTCTTTTCTCTGTTCTTGGCACTACTCCAGGATCCATCTTATCGAATGGTCGTCAGTGGCCTTTTCTATGCCATTTCAGCATAGTCATTCGTTAGGCGATTTCTGTGACATTTATGCGTTGTCTGGTACTGTTTCATCATAAATTCCAGGGTTAGATAGTCCTTGCAGAGCTAGACATATTCTAGCTGGCTGCAAGGCGGTCTTAGATCAAGGACGGTACACTTACCGCCACGACAAAGTCCTCGCTGTTATTCGCAAGTTAATTAGCCTCTCAATAGCTTGTGGCAACTAGGGCCCGACTGTACGCTCCGAACCGCCAATACAGTTTGTAGGATGGCTCTAAAGGCAGAAAACATTCCACTACGAAACCTTTCTCAATAATCGAAGAAAGATTGAGAAAGTAATGTACAATATTTGTCTTGTTAGTCATGTACAATATTTTATATATTTATATTTATTTATTTTTTTAAATTTTTTATTTTAAGGAAAACCAACAGCTAATTATAATTTAACAATGCCGGAGTAACATAGCAGAGAGCCAATTAAAGGTTTACACGTTTAAATAACGTTGTAGAAACATATGTGATCTTTCAATTAAAGCTATCGATTAAGAATGCATCAAAAATTATTCAACAATTAATGCTAAAAAATTCACTGTTCAGCCGCTGCCTAGCTGAGTTAACACTGGTACAGAATAGATCAAAGTCAAAGCGTTTAATCATGTCATTGAAATTGTCACTTGTTCGCCACAGAAATGCATTTTGCCTATAGTTGGTACCAGCATGAGGAACATGAAGAGCAGGGTTAAATCTATTGAGTTTAGCCTCCATATATAATATATATGGAGGCTAACCGAAATGGCTTCCTGCAGATCTCATCCACCGATTGGCCTTCTTGGCGCCCTAGCGGTTGAGGATGTATTGTGCCGTCCCAGATGTCCAGGCTGTGGGACGCTCACAGTAGTCTAGACTCTAGAGGGTCCTCCATCTGCGCATAGAAGTTTACTCTCCTCGTAGAAGTAGAGTAGTAAACTAAGATTATAATTTACCGTTCTCCTTTCTTAGCGACACTATTCTAAAAACGGTTCTTTTTAAAAGAAAATGCTATTTACAAACGGCTCTAACAGTTTAATTTTTTTGCGTAGATAAATATTACTTATTGAATCACATAGAACATAATTATAGCAACAAGAGGGTCCTCAATGGACATTTTGCTATCCATGGCAGGATGACGACCTATGCTGAGCCTCAGAGAGCCTATCGTCTGCCTCTTCATTCCCTTGTACTGGGTATCGTATCGGTCTCTAACTCTGTTCATTAGTTCGATAAGCTCCGTTGCATACTAATGTGTTTTAAGAAAACTCTTTTATCTATTTGCTTACCTACAATTTACCGTCTTTCATCTGTAGGGTAGCAACAGAAAGTTTGGGGGGGGGGGGGGCATTGTTCGATAGTCGGAGACTCAGCTTAAGACACATTGCCAGTAAATGACAGCTGTTAAATACCTTTTCAAATTCTTCAGGTTTGCATCACGGTCATACTGGTCACGTGCGCTTCATTACGGTGGTGGAAGGGGTATCGGGAGCAAAAGGCACGCCGGGCAGCACCCTGGTCATATCCGGCGGAGATGGATACGAGGACTTCCGCAACTCCGGAGTTTCCGAAGTGGCTGGAAGGGAAGACTCCACAAATCATCTTTTACTATGGAAAGTGTAGGATATAGGTATACTTAGTGGAAATGTTATGGGCGTTAGCGTTTGTCCATAAACCTTGTAACCCTATTGAAGTCGGGGAAGGAGTATATGACGTATAGCGCCGCATTTTGAATTGATTTACCTATCATTTACCTTTAACGGATAGAGGCTGATGGTCACCTAATAAATAATGGGTTTTGTTTCACCTAACCTATATAGCTTAAATAAAACATGAGATGTCATAAAAATCGCTATCACTTCATAAAAAAGCGAAATCTGTAGCATTTTCCATAAAAGCCACAACCAGATTATACAAAAGAACGGGTACAGAGTTAGGAACTTTTATAAAATTTGAGAAATTGGTCACTAAGTGTGTCTTGTGGGTACGTACTCCTTAATTGTATGAGTTCATAAGTTTTGCATTTTTTTATTCACCAACCGACTAAAATTTTGACATATAATTAGCCCTGCAATTATAGGAGTAACAGTACTTAATAAGGCACTTGCCTTGTTAGCCAGGATAGATAATGTGTACAATATGTAAAACTTACATTTTTAAAAAACCTTTGAAGAGATGTAGTCTCGGATGTTACAAGATTAAAATTCTAATGTTGAACCGTACATATATTGAAAAAACTTAAAGCTAAGAATAAAAAATATTCTGGTTTACATACCTGAAGAATAATATCCCAGTCAACCTGGCTCTGAATAAAATGTTGCTTAAACCTATCTACTTTGTCGTTACGGTAGAATTGTAAAAAGGATGATATATAATGGAACCTTTCATAATGAGCATAATTAGTTCCAGTTTCTTACTCGTTAAGCGAAACACTCGTTAAACGAAACACTCATTAAGCGAAACACTCGTTAAGCGAAACACTCGTTAAGCGAAACACTCGTTAAGCGAAACACTCGTTAAGCGAAACACTCGTTAAGCGAAACACTGGTTAAACGAAACAATTTTTCTTATACTCGTTATGAGAGGTGCAAATTACTCATTATGAGGAATTACTGCGAATTACTTGTTTTGAGAGGCGCTCATTATAAGAGGTTCCACTGTATATACTTCTGCTTCGTGTTTATATGGTCCCAATAGGTTTCCCTTTAAAACAAAATATTGGTTAAAAATCTTTCTAATTTTAACATACGGAAGCTGTGTGCCAGTCTCTTTTCGGTAAACAGCGATTGTCAAAATGTGCCGCACAGCCACTCGATAATTTATAAATGAGTCGTACGGATCAGTCAGACATGTTGGGAAATGATAATTGTTTAATTGCTTTTTACATAAGTTAGTCAATTCAAAATCCGACGACTTTACTTAAATGTCTGTGATGTTATATGCATACTCTTATAGAAGATGGAAAGGAATATTATAATACTTTATTATGGTGATAGAAGCAATCGCAGTTCTGTTTTAATTGAAGTTTTTGGCTTGTGTAAAAAATTAGATCACTACATGGTTTTACGCTACATGGTTTATGAACAACCCGTAGATGGATTTCGAATGTTTACGTTTATATTAGTTTTGTAGAACTGATTTTTTAAATGGATATCCGCCCAGGAGCCGGACTTCGGGTGTGTCTTTTTTTTAAGTAGAAATTTGTACATTTGTTTTTTCGTTTTGATATTTCGAATATCGTTTGGAATCGTGAGGGTTAAGTAAAGGAGATAGTATAAAGAAATTTAATTATACCGTTTTAGACTAAGTATTCAAAATAATTATCACCATACCGAACTTAAACCTATTTTTGGATAGCCAAACTGCCAAATTTCGTACATACCAAAATACAACATTATATAATACCTTTTGTGAATAATAGCATTTTAAAATTTTCGAAAATTTACAAATTCGTAGCTCCGTACTGCCAAATACAGAATTCCACGTACAACTACAGCTTTATATTTTTGACTTTTATTTTAGAAATATTTCAAAAATTTCCACACCGGTGTATTTTGTTAATAATTTTACAAATGAGTGTTATCGAATAATGCCACGTTTGAATGATCTCAAATTAGAAATAGTAATTAATATTATCGTAATAATAAATATGCGGATAATTTTAGTTATCAATAGTAGAACAAAGTGTGTCACTAAAATGTGCTCAAGGACAATTTGGAAAAAAAAAACTTTTTCGAATTTAAAAAAAACTATTGATGTTACCTATATCTTGAAATTATATTATTATTGTAGCTAGCTTTGTGGTCTGACCAGAAACTCTTAGAATTAATGATTGTTATTTTGTAGTTAGAAGATCCAATCGATGGATAGTTGTCAATCCTTTTAGAATTGTAATAAAATAATATATTTACTATTTACGCCTATGAGCTTAGAAAAAATGGATGTTTTTAATGTTATTTAAAATAAATGAGCAAATAAATTCAAAATTAAATATCACATGCTCATATGAAGCAGTGTTTTGCAAAATTGAGTCGACTAACGATTGACGATTGAATACGTTAATCGCGATTGACGACTAACGATTGATTCGTTCAATCGTCAATTGACGATTAAATGTTTGCGATTGATATTCCCGTCAGCGGTCAACTTCAGTTTTGCGTTTTTTCATCGGTCGGTGCGGTTGGTGACTCCGAACGTGACCGCGATTGGCCGACGGACCGACCGACCGACGAGAATGAATTGTCGGGTACTATCTAATGAGCAAGTTAGTCGCGATTGACGATTGACGATAAGCGACTAATTGATTTAGTCGCGATTACTTCAATCATGATTAACGTTAGTCGCGACTAAATCAATCGTGATTGATTAGTCGATTGAAATATTCAATCGATTGACCCAATACTGATATGATGTTTAGACTGTAAGTTATTACTGATCATATTTATTTTATTGCGAAATAATATTAAACAGAGATTAAAATAAAATTTCCACTGTTTCCGTTTCATAATTTCGTTTTATTTATCTCGACTTCGAATAACAAACATAACCAAGCATTGAAAATTTGTATATTGCACAAAAGCATTCGTCTCGAATTACTGGAATGTGGTTTGGTCTTTTATACGTTTTTTTACTAAACAATAAATTCGTTTTTATACACAAATACAATTTAATACTTAATCAGCTAAAAAAAGATAATACAACAACCATTACACTGAATATTTCGTATGACCGATTGCACAATAACTTATATTATTTTAAAAATCTTAAAAATAGAGAGCTATCATGGAGGAGTATTATAATTACAGTGCATTAATTATTAACAAGACTTAAATTATCTAAAATTTGAAATAAATTACGAGCTGTCGTTTTGTATTTACATATTTGTCATTTTGAAGCATTTTATAGTACGTACTTATTCGAGAACTAGACAATTTAAATGCGTCTGTATGTACATGAGTATTGCGATATAAAAAAAATGTAAAATGTGCAATTTCTAATGTTTTTATTATGCTATTATTACTATTTTATTGCAATGGGGCAATTCAATGAGTGACATCAACATTTCGAAGTTTTTGCGCAATGTCCTATTAAATTACCACATTAATTTTGTAAAAAATCTACAAATTTGGATTTTTGAAAAATGCAGACACAGGAGTATGGCACTCTGTCGCTGTTATTGCTACTATTTTGGCATACCTAATTAATAATAACGGGCGCCAACGGTATCCGAGTGTATGAAATCACAATGATTCAGTTTAACATTTGTCAATTTCTTAAAACTTCTGAAATATTTTTATGGATGGTCAGTTTTAGGATTTTCCATGTGGTCACCGCATCACATTCAGATTTAAACATCTTCCTAATTTTAACTAATACGGTAGACCAGGGATAATAGAAACACTGTGTGTAACAATTTTTTTTTCCGCTCTTTTTCACCTTTCACAATAAAATTGTATACAATTTATGTAAATATAATAGGTTTTGTTTTCATAATTTCAGTATTTAGGCTATCGGAGAACAGATGAAGCAAATATCGGGGATATTTGAACATCAATAGCAGACGGAAAAATACCATTCGTTTAATTGCAAATTCAATTGCATATAATTATTGTTATTAGGACAAAATATTATCAATCTGCTAAAAGTAATATGGCTCGAGTTTTCAAGCAGGTCGAGTTTTATGAGAAAGAGATAGAGATTTATTTATTGCCTCTCTTGTGTATTTCCTCTAACTGGACTCACTTCTTATCTATTTTTCTTCTTCGTATCATTTAAGGCATTATAGAATACCACACTGTTAGATTTAAATTTTGTAATGTTTAGAAAGTCATCACAAAAAGATGTACATAGTAAAGTGTTTTGTATTATACCTATAACAGATTTTGGAATCAATACTTGAATATTTTTTAAGTTTTGACGACAGCAATCATTTATACACTGTCAGCTAAGAAAGACTCAAATAATTGGTCTAAACACAAATTCTCATTTTTATAATATTTCATTTCAATGTTAGTAATCCTAGAAAAACGGTAAAAATATGCTAAAGCAGTTTTTGAACTACTAGACATGCCACTGCTATGTATTGGCATCTATATTGACAGGTTATTGGAGAGTGTCTTATTGCATCTCGCATTAAACAATCACGTCACTGTATTTGTCACTTTCAATTATCCTCTTGTTTCTATTGACCCTTGTCTACCATAAGACAGATTTAGAGTGAGTTCTAAGATATGAAAAGGTCAAACAGCTTCTTTGAGATTTTGTGTTATAGGTACTCAAATACCTCTGGCGCTTGTACTATGAGGAACTGTAAGATTTTATGAGGTGGTCGTATACCAGTTGGTGTTTCCTTTACCCGGCGTCGGGTGGTAAAGATGGAAGCCGGCCGTTCCGTAGAATTGCTGTTCCAGCGGAGCGGTGTAGTCTAACGCCGAGTATGCGTGCGGTTTGAGGGGAAGCGGTTGACCGTCATGGTAGGATGGTCGGTGTTCCCCGTACGGCGTTCCATTAGCTGATACTTCGTATGATGCCGTTTGTTTGTCGCGGGGGGATACCGAAGCTGGCGGGGTCATCGCTGGGTGGTAGTCCATACCGTAAGCGCCATAGCTGTGGATATAAAAAAACCTTAATTCTCACCCTTTTTAACTTCAGCAGTTCATTTAATTTAGTCGACTTCGCTTGGAACTGGTGCATCATATTAATTGTCCCTTGCACAAAAAGGGCGAACAGGAGCAGAGGAACAGATATTCTATAATATTCTCATTAACTACCTCAATCAGCAATCAGAGGATGTCAATGCGGCTTAGGTACTATATAGAAACACAGCATTAGCACATCAAGAGCCGATATAGAAACACAGCATTTATTCATTGAATTCCAGGGCAAAGCAGCATTTAATCGACATGTTCTCTTTGAAGCTGTAGCGGAGCTATCATTCTCTAAAAAATAGTTACGATGTCAAGCATCCAGTGAAATGGAGACATAGTTACGATGTCAAGCATACATGCAAATCTTTTATCGCGATTCTAAAACTAATCGATCTGAGCAAGGCGGATTTAGACTTCATAAGGCCCTAAGCTATTTTAGATATGGGGACACACAATTGCTCAATCGGACATTTTTTGGAGGCCCCTAAGAAAGTGGGGGGCCCTAAGCTATAGCTTAGAACAATCCGTCAACCACTGGAACAACACGCCGGGTTTGTATCATTCCAAAGCGCTAATTAAGGCTTACGACCGTAAGACTGCCCGTGAGCTCTTATCGCTAAATAGGAACAATGTACGCATACTGGCGTGGGCGCTCACGGAGCATTGTGGCCTGAACAAACACATGTACCTACAACCTCAAGCTCTAAGACACGAAAATGTGCAGGTTCTGCCAAAAGGCAGAGGAAACTCCCCTGCACCTCATGTGCGAGTGTGGTCCGCTGATGCGTCAAAGATACACCCACTTGGGTGGTCATTACCTCCAACCTGTGGAGGTAAATCAATCTGGCGCCAAAAGCCTTTTTTATTTTTATTTCGATTTAATGGCTCGTTGATAACAAACTCAGCCAATTGTATCATATTTTAAATGTTGGTACCTAGCATTCGAAATTTGAATTATTTCGTAATGTCACTTTCATTTATAAAACGGCTTTGCTGAAGTGATTATTTTTTTATTTTTTCGCTTAATTCGTCTCAATTGAAGGCATTTTGTGTTGCATAAGGATAAGCCCTATTTATGAGATATATGGATGAATAGTGATCGTTAGTCGACTGCAAAAGGACCTTTAACCCCTCAAATGAATGGCGATTAGCTCGGGTTGCCTAAGGCAAAATGTATATAAATTTATATTTACATTTACATTTACATAGAGCGGGGTTTACTATAGAGCTATAGCATTACTATAGAGCGGATTACTATAAAGCGGCGCACATTTACATTTATATTTATATAAATTTATATACATTTTGTATACATTTTGCCAAGGCATCCCTTAAGGGACGCCTCACATTTGAGGGGTTAAACTTACATTGCACCGTCGAAAGTCGTGCACATCCGTTAGTATATCTCATTCAAACATAAGCATTTCCCAATACAAGCTGGGATTTCCTTCGCTACTTTTTAAGTAGCTTTTACTAATTATATATATATATATATATATATATATATATATATATATATATATATATATATATATATATATATATATATATATATATATATATATATATATATATATATATATATATATATACATTTACAAATTTGACAGTTGGTTCGAAATTTGAATTTTCAAATCTGACAGTTGGTTCGAAATTTGAATTTTCAAACTTGACAGTTGGTTCGAAATTTGAATTTTCAAATCTGACAGTTGGTTCGAAATTTGAATTTTCAAATCTGACAGTTGGTTCGAAATTTGAATTTTCAAACTTGACAGTTGGTTCGAAATTTGAATTTTCAAATCTGACAGTTGGTTCGAAATTTGAATTTTCAAATCTGACAGTTGGTTCGAAATTTGAATTTTCAAACTTGACAGTTGGTTCGAAATTTGAATTTTCAAATCTGACAGTTGGTTCGAAATTTGAATATATATATATATATATATATATATATATATATATATATATATATATATATATATATATATATATATATATATATATATATATATATATATATATATATATATATATATATATATATATATATATATATATATACATACATACATACATACATACATACATACATACATACATACATACATACATATATATATATATATATATATATATATATATATATATATATATATATATATATATATATATATATATATATATATATATATATATATATATATATATATATATATATATATATATATATATATATATATATACATATATATATTTGAAGAAATGCGTTTAGCTAATTTATTGCCTTTTAATTTTTTAAATATTTATTCACTCAGTTCTGCATAGGCCAAACTAGTTAAGCCTGAAGTATTTAGGCCAAACCAGATTGTCCTGGTCTATACTAGTATATCCTGACACGCGTAGGACAAACCGGATCGGCCTAGGACAAACTAGTTTAGCCTGAAATCGGGTTTGGCTGGTAACATAATATACTATTATGTAAAAAAAAAACAAAAACCACTAGGCATCAAAGAAAAACGAAAAGAAACATGACAAAAAAAAGAAAACACTAGATAACTGAGGCAGTATTATTTATAAGGCACTTACTCGCAGTGGATAATATTAAAAAGGCGCTAAATACCAGACACATGTCACGTAGTTTGAGCCATTTTGGACCCAAACTGAAGTTACATGCTAATGCGCATAGTGCGTATTTTGTTTCCTATTGCTCGATAGATAGAACATGCGCGAACTTCACACACCTCTCACGGGGAGAATATTGGAGTCTGGCATACAGTGCGTTAATTAGGCTGTTGGCGATGGTATTTATAGTATCCGCAGTACAAACTGGCGACTGGGGCAATTAGAGACAGTTAACATAGGAATGGTACCATGTCGATAAAATATTTATCTATACTAATATTATAAAGAGGTAAAGTTTGTGATGTTGTAGGAAGTAATCTCTGGATCTACTGAACCGATTTTGAAAATTCTTTTACCAATAGAAAGCCACATTATTTATGAGTGTCATGAGTTATATACTAAACCGAAAAATGGTAAGACTTCTTCGTGGTAGTCGGATTTGCAAAGTAAGTCGGAGAATAAGCGGTCCATCAAAAATGTTTCTAACTAACACTGCCTTAACGATGAAAGATATATGATTAGAGTTCTAGAGAAAAGTTGTAGAGCTTGAGAATGACTACAAAAAAGTCAGCGACAGCATATGTCTAACTTTTATATTTTATTAATTATGAATTCTTATCAAAATAAGTAAATTTATCGTCTCAAGTGTTTAAAACAAAGAACTTTTTTCTTTTACTGCATAAATAGTTAAAGAGATAATACGACATAGGTATGGAACCGCGACCGTATCGTAATCTATACTTCTATACTAATATTATAAAGAGGTAAAATTTGTGACGTTGTAGGAAGTAATCTCTGGATCTACTGAACATTTGAAAATTCTTTTACCAATAGAAAGCCACATTATTTGTGTGTGTCATAGGCTATATATTAATCCGAAAAATGAAAAGACTTTTGCCTGCTAAAATTAGATAGATAGATAAAATTCCTAGATTTAGCCAAAAGCGGTGAGTAAATACCGTAATAGGTGGTAAGTAGCTAACCGATTAGGACTATTAATTGTGGCAACCGTAACAGTTCGATTTCGACATTTTATGATATTTTAAAGACACTTTTGCCAAATTAGTTTTCGTCTACTATAATTATTGTGCGTATTATGTAGGTCATTAGGCATTATTGATAACAAAATATTCTTCTATAAAAGGCTTAATGTCCAAAGAGCATAACTCATTCGTTATACGAACTCTATTTGTGAATCTACATCATGATTGAAGATTTTTGCAAAACTAATTTGACCAAGTTAAGAAGTGATGTTAACCAGCAAAGCTGGCATGTCATTCTCAACATTTTTAAGTGGTTGCATAAGTTGAAAGAAGACCCTGATGTCATAAGGAAAATTGATTTTCGACAACCAAGAAAGAGCGAACGAACTCTAGATCGAATTCGGAATCGAATTAAAAAATCTCCAGAACGAAGACCTGGCCAAAGCACATATAATTGACACCCATTGTCATTTTATTAATCTACAAGACGATAGTGACAGTGAAGACGAATATGAATAGCTTGCTGACTTTGTTTAGCTTTTTTTTTTTTTTTTGTATAACAATTATTTTATTGTCAACTATATTTTTATTTTAATAATTCAATATCAATATTTATATTTTTAACCTATTTAATATTTATCGTAATGAACAATACTGAAATAATATTTATTTCCCTCGTTTCATTATTTTATCGACATTCCTTTTGTATGCGTAAGACTACCTACACTAGGGTTACAGGTACCGCTCCATAAGGCCGTGCAAGTGCGAAAGAGATAGCACGATTTCGATGATAAATTACCTGACTCGCCACTTTGTATTGCGGATGGTATAGAACAAAATCTCTTTTTTTTTTTTTTTGGTATCTAGAGCCTATGTAATTTATTTCTGGTATTCTATTTACTTGATATTTAGATAATTAGGGTACCCTATGACACGGCATGACATAACGATTCTAAATCAGTTTGAGGGTTTAGAAGTTACGGTGGAATAAAGAAACGGAAAATATACATAGATGAATCGTGTATATTTTTGTCGGGCAGCCTCGTAAGAAGGGATAGGGGTTTCAGCGCATCGGTGTTCAATAAATGCAATACTTGCGATCTGAGTATGAAGGCGAGGAATCGAGAAATCTGGCGCGACGCGTATGTCGTGGTTTCGTATATAAAGTACTCACCCCGAGACCAATCCGCCGAAAGCGTCGGTCGGTTTCTGTCCGTGCAGCGCCATGAACTGGTGGTCTCCGAAGGCGGAGCCCTCGCTGCCGGGCGGCGTGGGCAGCGGCCCCGCGCCGACGTCGCCGGCGTAGAGGCCGGCCGCGCCCACGTTGGCGCGGATCACGCTCTCGCGGTTGGCGTAGAGCTGGCGCAGCAGCGCGGACGCCGGCTGCTGCGCCTGCTGGTTGAGGTGTTCCAGGTGGTTGTGCGCGCCGATCCACTGGATGGTGGACTTCTGCTGCTGCTGCTTGAGCAGCGCGTCCGTCGAGAAGTCCGTCGGCCGCTGCGGCGGCGGCGCGTCCTCCTTCGCGCCCAGAGGCGCCCCCGGCAGGTGCTTGGACATGGCGTTCTCCAGGTCTTTCACCGAAGTGGCGTCGCCGGAGATGATGTTGTCCTCCGCGATCGGCGCGGGCTTGGGGCTTGGCTGCAAATGAATATACACATATATTTAAAAAGTCATGTGCTGTCAATATTCCAGCGGCGCCAAGAAAACAGTTTCCTGTCGGGAAAATATCAACATTCAAACGCGGTCAGCATATGAGAACTGTATTCAAGACGAAAATTCTTAGACAGCATTTTCTTATATAAAATAAATAATTATCATAACCACATCAACTCTGCACCCCTTTTGGAATAAAAATCTTTTTAAAATCCCGCGGTCTTCCTCCTCACGTTCAAAAGATACTTTCTATATTCCCTCTTTTCATTCAAACTACGCAAAAAATACCTTCTTCAGACGCTCTTGCATGTGTTATAATGAAGTTTTGAACGACATAGATATATTCTCAGTGTCATTAATTACTTTTAGGAAACAATTGAGTGATTTGTTGTTGCATTAGTTTTAGTTTACAGCTAATAATTTAGGTACTCGTACTAAATGAAAATAGTTCGATCCGACTAGAAATTTACATTGTTGTGGCTACATTTACAAGTTTTGCTAAAATTAATGGTAATGTAGGACTATTTGTTTAAGTGTATTTGTTAAAACAATTGTTTATGAATAAAAGAATGAGATCGATTGCAATCTCCTGATAGTCGCTTTTTTTAATCACTTTTTTATGGTTACTTTCCCGGCCTACCGACCGACCAAGGGGGATTTTTTTTCGAGATGAAGACGGAAATATTCATTTTGAGCCCCCCTGCGACGATTAAAAGCATTTCCAGATTGAAGCCTGTCTGTGGGTTTGTCTGTGCGGATTCTAAGCTCCACGATAGCGCCCAAATTCTTTATCCTATTGAGTTGAAATTCGGTATGCAGGCGTCATTTGGTCATGGCAAGATTTGAAAAGATTGTGGTTGAAATCGGTCCATCAGCAGGTGCAATGCTCATAGATCAATCTCGAAATATTGGATTTAGAGACTAGACATTTGGTACACAGATGCCTTGTTGATGCCAGATGCGTTTACAAGCCACAGTAATAATATTTCAATTTCGCCATACATTGTAATTATTATCGCGCGATGACGTCGTTCGTCGGTAATATGATTTTGGTGAGTCCACAGGGTCAGGGTCCGGGAGCCGCCAATCCTCGCCATGCACCAAACACGTTCGTGCGCCGACCGAGAGAGGGCGCTCATCGTTTATTTATTAAAATTAATATTCAGATGAAATCAGTCCTTAGCTACTGGCCGGGAAAGTCTTAGGGTGATCAACCGATTGTTTTTCTAAGAGAATCGCGTCGACTGGGAAGAAGGTCGACTAGGAAGAAGAAGTCAGTCACCTTTTCGGCGAGCTTGTGGTGGTTGTCGTCGGGCGGCGGCGGCGGCGGCGCGGGAGGCTCCGGCGTGGCCTTGCGCTTCTTGGAGCGGCGCGGCGGGTCGCTGGCGAGCGGCGCGGCGGTGGCGAGCAGCGTGACGTGCGCGGCGCGCGGTGCGGCGCCCGGCGAGGCGGCGGGGCGCGGCGAGCAGCGCGGGCCGGCGGGGCCCGGCGCCGCGCCGCCCGCGCCGCCGCCGCCGCCGCCGTCGCCGCCGCCGCCCGCGCGGTCGCCGTCCGGCGCGCCGCCGTTCTCGCCGTCGCCGCCCGCCTCCTCGCGCTTCACGCCCGTCGGCCCGCTCTCCTCCATCTGGCAGCAGTCCATTATCGTGTTGCCGTACTCCCGGCCGCTGAGGACGAACGCGAAAAAGAGGAATGATCGCATCTGCGCTATGGTATTCTTTTATGATCACACATCAACAGTGTAATTACATACTCTGCAGAAAAGAGCCATACGAGCGATAGCGGGTATAGCTCCAAGGCAGTCATGTCGTAAACTAGGGATTGACCCTATATGCATTTTTTGGTCAAGAAGCTCTTTGCTAATTCTATTACAATAAGAGCTCGACAATATCCCACTAAGAAGCGCATCGGCATGATAGCAGGAATAAAACCCATTACCGCCAACCGATCATACCACGTACGTCCAAGTTCCAGGCGACTAGTCTCATCATAGGACACACTTTTTGACAAATTGTCTGTCTGATTACTTAAAAGCAATTAAAAACATTAATATTTTCAAGAGATCCATCCAAGTGTATAAAAGCAACATGTATGCGTATAACGACATTTTAAAATACTTTGTATTTAATTACAAATTACATCGTCTTTACCAAGTAATTAAATGTACTGTATTAAAGTCTTTTTTTGTTAATTGAAAAAAAATGGATTGAATTGGCTATATTAAATTTTTTTGAGGTGATTAACTGATTTAGGATTGGTTTAATATATTTTATCATTCCTAAACAATATTGAGGTTGTAATGAAAATATATAACATTACTAAAAATTTTCACCTAAATACCTACCATATCTTCAAAGTTTTAGGCAATCAGAAAAAGATGAAGAAAAGAAATTGTACACGCTTCTCCTCGACGGCCATTCTTATTATTAAAAATTCTGTAGAAATTACCCTAATAATTACCTCAAAAAAACGGTCATTTTAAGTCACTCCTTTAAGTCACTGATAAGGTTGTTTATGTTATTATTGTATTAGGTTTTACAAATGAGACCACCAGAACCAGAGTGGCCCAAATGCAAAAATCATTTTTGTGGATATGGGCCAAAATAGTTAAAGGAAATTCTTAAGCGAACATAGCAAAAAAAAGTAGTATGGCACATAGTTTTTATTTTGAAGATACCAATTTTGGGCGACTCTGGAATTGTAAATAATGATTTTTTATACGGATTTTTGCATTAAACCCAAAATGTCACTTGGGCCACTCTGGTTCTGGTGGCCTCAAATATGAATCACTTATATAATACAGTTTTAGTTAGATGCATAAAAAAACAGAAGTAGTTATAGAACTCTCCCCAAACTCCGTTAATACGGAATAAATTAATAGACAATCGACTATCAAAAATAGGAATTAAAATTTTACAAACCTGATAACATAGTTAACACAGATGATATTCTGCTCGTCGGCATTCTTGGAGGAGCAGACTACGGTGGCGCATGTTTGTATCCAGGTGAAGCCACCGCTCTTGTTCATTATCCTATAGTAGTGCGTGAGGACTTGACCTTTGTTGATCACTGCGAACAAAGAGTTACGTAGGTACGTGTTCAGCGCTAATCGAAATCGTCCTTGTTTCTATACTAAGTGCCGATAAAATTCGGGGCACGTCTTAACAGAACTGTGTCAAGAGTGCAGCACGTCTGTAATTGTACTGTGAGTAAGTAAATGCCTTGAAGTTATTACAAAACAATCATTGAAGAAGAAAAAAAATCTATTCGATGAAATTGGTAAAAAGTTCGTTTTCAAACACTGCTGTCTAGAAATGGTGCTATAGTGAAATATATATATATATATATATATATATATATATATATATATATATATATATATATATATATATATATATATATATATATATATATATATATATATATATATATATATATATATATATATATATATATATATATATATATATATATATATATATATATATATATATATATATATATATATATATATATATATATATATATATATATATATATATATATATATATATATATATATATATATATATATATATATATATATATATATATATATGTATATATATATATATATATATATATATATATATATATATATATATATATATATATATATATATATATATGCAACAAGTAAATATATTAAAAAGAATAAAAAATACTACTGCCTTTACAGAAAGTGAACTAATATAATTATTTTTATTACGGGATTGCAATGAAATATTGGGGGTTTATGTATTTATCCATATAAATGCATGTGTATTTCATAAATGTACTAAATCAGATCTTTCATTTAACACTAAACACGATATAAGTATAGGTATATGTTAATTTATTGACTTTTCGATATTTCGAAAACTACTTACTTTATATTTGGACAGTTAAGGTCCTATGACAATCGGGTTGTAGACATAACAAATCTAATAATACCACACATTTCTAAATCGGTTCAAGCGTTTAGAAGTTATGGTGGAATAAAGAAACGGAAAAAATACATAAATTAACCCGGAACGCATTACACTCCTTTTTAGTTTGGCAGACGTGTAAAAAATTAAACTATTTTCCAACAAGACTGGGATTAAAGTCACACCCAGATTTTTGTAGACTTGTAGTATGTCAAAAAGATACGAACTAAAAAAATCAATCCCCGTCTTTGTGAGAATTAGTCCCATCCAACAACCTATTTTTTTTCTGTACTACTACCCGAATAACAAAAAAATCTTATTGCCGAAATTTTTAACCTAATTTTCACGGTGGTTGCAACAACGCCGAAACATCGGGTGCTACAAAATTGACGCGGTAAATTCGCTTCTAAACACTTTTATGATGTCAAACAACCGTGATAGTCTTCAGTTTAATAAGACATGGCATAATACAAAAAAAAGGTAGATATAATTACAAATCTTACAGCTTTAAATTTCTTACGAATATTTAGATGAAGATCTAGTGTCATGTTTAGACGTTACTAGTTTTCTATATCTTATGAGAAATACGTTGAGAAATATCGATAAAAAAAAGCGAAAATTAATTTATGGTTTCTAGAATACGATTTTTAAAACAGTTTTATAATTTTTAAGTCAGTAAGTTAATGTATCCTCTAAGAGTATAACATCTTTCAGTTATCATTAGATTGAGATTATAATATGGGTTACGTTTGACGACAAAAATAAGTAAACACATGAGACCATTTTTTTTTTAATTTCACTATTTTTTTTACGTGAATCTGATAGTATTTGAGTGAGAGTTTAACGAAATGAAACTCCAATAAAAATGCACTTTAGATATTTATCTGCCAATACATACATAAATTAAAGTATATATAATTAGTTATATATCTGCTAAAGTGAGACCAAAAAATATGTTTTTCGGGCCTACCTGTATCCTACCGTTAAGTTTCAAAGTAAAAGATTATCAGGGTTTGATGGGTGAATTTAATTTTATTTGTGTTTCATCATTTTGGCTCTTTAAAACGCCTTAGAAAGCATAAACTTCAACTAAGTTTATGAAATGTGATGTATCTGGTTACTAAAAAATCTAATTCGTTTTCCTTAACCTCCTGGGTACATTTGTTCCATACATAGTACGCAAGAAAAAACCATCTGAGGTGTGCGTTAAACGAAATATGAAAACCAGATTTTCCAGTGCATGATTTTTTCTAATATAACTATTTTTCTCATAATAAGTCATTATCAATGAGTTTACTGTAAGTTTGCAAAAAGATATTCCAAAAAAAGATGTCTATAACTCAGGAGGTTAAGCTACTTAAAACAATGAGTTAGTTTAGTTGGCTTTGAGTTGGACAGTGATTTCGTTTCACAATTCTGGTAGAACTACGAGAGTTCGCAACTAATTCCGTATTTCCAAATCTAGAACGAATTAATTTCAAAATAAAATAAATAAATAAATTGTATACTGAATAACTTTTTAAACTCCGACTAAGTTAGTTCCATTGTCGTTGGATCTGGATCGAAGTTATTTCGGAGCTTCGATAAAAAAAAACTTACGATCAACGTGGGATTTTCGCAGCTTATTCGCGTCTTCACCATGGCAGAGAGCATACAAGTTCTTCCCGGTGAGCTCGTCCGCCGTATAGTCCAGTATGTCCGAAACTCTGAAAATAGGTCAGTTTCACGTTTTAGTTTTTATTATTTTGTTGTTGTTGTGGATGCTTAGTGCTCCTACTCACTTGGGCTCGCAGTGGGCTATCCGGAAGTCAAAGTTTATCCTGGTGACGAACATGTCTGACTCCAGCCTTATTTCGTGTACTGAAGGTGGTGGTAACGCGATCGCTAGGGCGACCATGCCTAGAAGGGGCGGTTGGGATTTTCTACCGTGCGCGAAGGTATATTGGGCCCGGAGACGACACAGCATCAGGACGACCTGCGGGCAAAGATACACAAACTGAAACGACACTCGTGCCTGATTATATGATAAATAAACGGATCGATATGACTCGAACTAATATTCCCGTACATCAGTGGCGAAAAAAAAATGTTTTTGTGTAATTTTATTCATTAGTTTCACGTAAAGCAGTGTTTTTCAACCTTTTTAGATCGCGATCTGCTTTTTCGCGATTCGAATTGATAGAAAAAATCATTGAATTGAAATTCTAAGGAGAAAATGTTTAATAAACTTTTTGATCAGACTAATAGTATAATTGCTATAAATTATCGACAGTTGGCCGCTGCCAGTGCGATCGTATTTTGTGTATACGCGACACAATTGTCAGAAATGTTGAAAGGTGCACTTTACGGTGCGATCGTGTTTTGTATATATACGATTATTCTACACTATATAGGTATTATAATGTTTGACAGCCCAACGGGAAGGGGGGTGCAGGGGGGGGGGGGGGGGAGGGTGCAAGGGGGGGGGCAAGGGGGGGGGGGGGTGCAAAGATGCCCCGAGACTATAACGGCCTAAGGGCCTCTACATGGGTTAATTCGACACAAACAATACTACTAAATATTCAAGGGAATTTTAATATTATATAGAGCAGTAGTGCTAATAGCAGGACCTGTTGGTTCCAAGTATGATCCTACTAATAAGATTTTATGGGCCTTCATATAAAATCGCTGCACCACTTTTTGCCATTTTAGTTCATAAAAGTGATGACACCGCACATTGTGTCACAAAATCATTGATATCATGATGCCGTACGGCGTCCGTGTTAAACACCGCCTGTTTGGCGTTCGTGAGACCTCAAAACATGTAAATCCGCAAAACCCTGAAAGTCGAATGTTTGCACGATTACGATGCTTTCCTATTACCATGTAGTAACGTGCCGGTACTAACCGGCATTGATTATATAAGGTATTAGATTGCTCAATGCTATAGTACGTTTTGACAACCCTTATGAGCAGGCGAGATGCAGGTGGCGATAATAGAATTGCCCAGTTAAACCAATATCAATTTATTTAGCCATCTATACATACATATAACATTGATATTAAACGCTTTTATATAAAGGACTGACTGTTCATAAAAACCCATTATATAACCAATGATAACAATAATAACATTAAGTTATTAGCGCCATCTATCACATGTTTATGTAGGCTGAATACATCACAGAAATAATACGGTGAGATTAGAAGTCCATCTATTAGTCTATTTGGACTTAAGCGCCTAATTATCATGTATTGAAACCTGTATACCAAACTAAAATTGATATCCTTATGTAAATAATATTAAAATAATAAGAGCTGTGATTTAAAAATTTGCTTTTTACTATATTTCAATTTTATTTTTGAGATACGATAACGTATAGGCATTGATTTTATAGTGTAATATAAAATCAATGGTATAGGCGTGTTAAGAACGTCATCTATTGGGCTACTGAACGTAAGAGAAGATTATATCTATGTTTGGAACTATATGGGTGCTTTCTACAAAATTGCGATTGATACTAAAATGTGGTACGGCAATGAGCAATCTAATAACCTGGGCAATCTAATATAACCAATGGTATGGGAAAGATATATAAACATTTGCGACGCTCCTCGATAGTGGTTTCGAACTTGGCTAAAAGCGTCAGTTTCGCTAACCACCCACAGATGTCGCTGCATCGGCGTTTCAATTCATCTCGCGGGAATTCCGAGCGATCTCGATATCGCGGAAGGGGTTATTATTGGAGTTACGTGATTCTGAATTGCCTGATCATGTTATTATTACGCCACGATAGCAATCTAAACTGCATTTATTTGGATCGTAAACTAATGCCTAGACGGCGGTAACTCCCGGGTAATGATAGCCGCAAGCGAAATTATGGGATATTTATACGGAGATTTTGTCACTGTTCATTGATAGTATTGAGAGAACCCGTAACTTTGAAATTCCGGTATTTATCATGTGTCATTTGAGACTTCGTATTATGGTTATATTCTCTGATGATATAATATTATAATTACATAACAGTCATCTAATTTAAATAATCGGTTGAGTCACCCCAAGACTTTTCCGGCAAGTAGCCAAAGGCTGATTAACCGCCCTACCTTTGAGTAGGTAAATCCTTCCATTCAAAAAGTAGGTAAATCCTTGGTTTTGTTTTCATTATATTTCTCAATGACAATACTTGTTTAAAATATACCAGACAAAATATATAGCGGTTTATATTAGGCTGTTTTATACATCGGTTTTATTTAAACTTGTATATATATAATTTGTATATATTAAAAAAAAACAATATGATAATATAGCGAACGTATCACGTACGTATGATAATATAGCATTCGTATAGGTTAATCGTATAAATATTAATTTCATAAATAAAATCCATGAGTGCCATCTCTCCGCGCGGCGCAGCGGATGAACCCGATTGGGTCACTTGTAATCGCCTCGGGCGGCACGGTTCGTTTCTCGCCTGAGGGCAGCCAAGCGTCAACACATGGCGTTAATATGTGTTTAAAATATATGGATAAATTTAAATATTATTAATGTAGCTTGTATAGTTCAATATTTCGAGATTGAAATATGACTAATGAACTCTTAGTGGACCAATTTAAGAACAGCCTTTTTAACTCCTGGCATGACCAAATGATGCTTGCATGTCAAATTTCAGCTCAATCGGATTAAGCCTTTGGGCGCTATCGTGGAGGAATACACAAGCACACACACACATACAGACAGACAGAAACACATACAGATAGACACTCAGACAGACTTCAATCTGGAACTGGTCGTAATCGTGTCATGGGGGCTTAAAATAAATATTTCCGCCTTCATCTCGAAAAAAATATTCAGCGCGTTCACAATAATTTCCCTCCTTGTCGGTTGGTGGACCGGGAAAGTAAATTAATTCATAAATTATATTTCTGTTGCTAATGCGTATCTGAAAAACTATATCTGAAAAACTACTGAACGTAAAATTTCAAATGTGCACCAATCGATTTATGATCAGTTTTTAGATAGAGATTAAAGTTTAAACTATCGCATTTGGATCCTTTTTACCGACCTGTAAAGCATTTTGTGGGATATCTCGAAGGATAGCATCATATTTTGGTTCAATATAGCCAGTAATATACAAGCTTAACAAACCTATAAGTATAGGTAAACGCAGAATCGAAATCGTCCTTACGGCTCTTGACTTAAAGACAACCGACATACAAACATACATCATTTAAAGTACCCTCTATATATTTAGTAGATGAGTCCTTAACCTAACCTAACCTACCTTATTTACTAATTACTAATTCGTCAACTAGTTAACAACGTCCTCAGGTAATTTTTATTTGTTGAGTGGGGCTTTTCTAAGGTCTTTATGAGCCTTGTAACACTGCGACCATTGCTGATCTATTGTGTTCGCCACCTACTATAGTTCTGCGCTAAGCCTCGTGTCGTTTAAGAACAGCAACAGGCCTTTGGCGCCAGATTTTTTCACCTCCTCAGGTTGGAGGTAATGACCACCCAAGTGGGTGTATCTTTTACGCATCAGCGGGCCACACTCGCACATGAGGTGCTGGGGAGTTTCCTCTGCTCATTGGCAGAACCTGCACATTTTTGTGTCTCTGAGCTTGAGGTTGAACATGTGTTTGTTCAGGCCACAATGCCCCGTGAGCGCCCTCACCAGTATGCGTAGATTGTTTCTATTTAGCGGTAAAGCCTCACGGGCCGTCTTACGGTCGTAAGCCTTAATAGGCGCTTTGGAATGATTCAAACCTGGCGTGTTGTTCCAGTGGTTGACGGATTGTTCTAAACATATTTGTTTGAGCATTAGGTTTGCAAGGCTTTTTGGTACGCCACAGCAAGGTTCAGGGCCATATAACGTTCCCTTTGCTCCCGTCTTAGCAAGTTCATCGGCTTTTTCATTTCCTTCGATTCCTGCATGACCGGGAACCCATCTTAGAATTACCCTGTTCTTTTCGTCCAGGGATTTCAGTAGTGATATGCAGTTTCGCACTAGCTTAGAATTAATGGTATGTCCTCAGTTACTAGACTTCCTATTAGACTACCTAGTTACCAAGGCCGGATTTAGACTTGATAAGGCCCTAAGCTATTTGAGATTGCTCACTCGGACAATTTTTCAATTGCTCACTCGGACATTTTTTTGGGGTCTCCCAAGAAAGTGGGAGGGCCTAAGCTATAGCTAATGTAGCTTATACGTAAATCCTAAACTGTTAGTTACCAATCTTTTTATCTTTATTGACTCTTTTTTCAAAACACCACAATATTGATACCCAAGAAATTTCGTATTCCGAAAAACAAGATCACCTCTTTCTCCCTATTTAGTCACTAATATTAGGAATAATAAGACAGGCTCGACAAAAATACATAGCTCAAAGTGTAGATATGAAATGTGTGACCAATAATCCGTAACACACGAGATACCCACCCTATAGTTAGTATTGAAGTCAAAACCGCGCTGAATCGATGGCTCGTGATCCGCGTGTCCTTCCTACACCACATGTACAACATTTTAATACAAACATTAAAATGAAAACAGTTTGCAAAATTTTCAGACTTTTTTATATAAAAGTTTTTCATTGTCTGATATATTTACTTCTTATATTTAGAATTTCTTTATTTAGAAATCTCTTTTATTTAAAATTTAATTATCTATGACCAAAATGAAAAACTATTCGGAATTCTCACCCGATAGCCGGATGATTTAAAGTGGCATCCTCTTTTGGTGAGGGTTGATTTCATTCTGATGCAAAAAGCTCGGTCCATTCCCCGGTAGAGGGTACCACTGCTGGCCAAGGTCATCGACGCGGAAACTGCAATGAAAAAAAAAATACAAAATTAAATGAATGAATTAAAAGTGATAGTGATTTCATCCTAAGAAAGTACGAATGGCGGACTAAACCTACTTTTTAAATGACTGCCCAAAAATAGGAGCGTTATGTGATTAGGATTCATGTAGGTATGTATGCTTTCCGTTTCTTTATTCCTCAATAACTTGAACCGATTTAAAAGTGTGTGGTATGGTTAGAATCTTTATGTCATCCTAAGTGTCATAGGCTCAAATACCTGCGTGTAAGAGCACCTGCGTGCTCAATTGTCATATAAGTAATTATCTAAATGTCCAAATCAGTGGCGGTTCCTTCATACAAGCCGAAAAGCCCGGCTTGCATTATATCTTTAAAATCTTCTTAGTAAGGTCGCTAAACTAATACATTGCGAGCACCTATTGCTATCTAGCGGGCACAGATCGCTCCACGTGACAAAACAGCTTATCGCGAAGCGACAATTCGATGCAATCTCACCGAGTTCAGTTCAGCTAGTCATCTCGCTCGCACACATGGGGTTGCAACGGGGCTTTGAAAATCAGTGCTCCTCTCATTCTAACCTGTGGGGCTTTGAAAATCAGTGGCAAATAACGCACAACAATATATGTATCTATACGACTTTTGTATTGACGTTTAAGCCAGGCTTGCGTTATGGAAATAGAATGCGAGCGTGTTCCGTAGTTAGTTCCGTTTCTTTTGTACAAGTGGCACATAGCAGAATTTTTATTGTATAATTTTAATTCATTTGTGGTTTTTATTGCCTGATAAACAATGGAGGAAATTGTCCCTTGTGGTGAGTTCTGTCTTAACCTGATTTCACTCGCTCAATCAAATAAATCGGCATTTCTTAAAGTCACCGCAGGTATGCGACTGCTGATAAGTATATGTTAAATTCTAGCAGTAGCATGCCTTCAGTATGCTTTATTTAATGTATGACACAAGCAGTAAATTTCAAACTGAAGATTAAAGAGTCAAGAGGTACCACTTTTTTTTTCAAATTATGATAAATCGTGTTTAGTATGAAATGAAAATATATAGGTATGTATCCATACGGATAAATACACAAACCACAAATATTTCTTAAAAAACTTTTGTTATCACTTGAGCACCGAGGGTCAATCAATCAACCGACTAAAGTGCGGCGGTGGCGCAGCTGCGCGCGATCGTTTCAAGATACCTGCCGCAGGGCTTAGGACGAACTTTATTCTCTTACTAAACGTGATTTTCAGCGCGAACATTTTTTTTCTAATAATTCTAAATACAACGGTTCACTTTTCGTAAGGGTAGTCGTGTTATTTTTTTTACATTATTGTTCTTGTTTAAAGCATTGAAACGGTACGCTGAGAAAAATATGATAGCCTCATTTTACTTTCAAGCCGACTGGAAAAAATCAGCATAGATTTAAAAGGTCAGAAAAACGATTATCCGAGGGAGTTAATTATACATTTTAGCAGAAGCACAATAATATATACAGTAGAACTCCAATTAACCGAATCGATTGGGACCGCACCCCATTCGGATAATTAAAAAATCGGATTATTGTATTTTTCCGTAAAAATAGTTTATTTTAATTAATTACTGTATGTATGTTGAAAATGGGAGAAAAAACTATTTTAATGAAAAAGTGCTAATGGTCCTGTGTCTGCTTCAACTTCGACGGTCAATCTTTAGATTCAAGTCAATCTTTCAAATTATTTTCTTTGTGGTTATCCAATTCACCTTCTTCGTTCTCGCCCCATAGCAAAAGTTTCCTTTAAAGTTGCCATCTTAAATGGTTTTTCATGGTTTCGATAAAAAAGGGTCCATTGGTTGCAACAAGCTTGTGACGTTTTGCGTTAAAAATATTGGTTTTAACTGGCCATTCCATTTTTCCAACAATTCTTTGGTGGAATGAGCTGGCGCATTATCAACATTATCAGTAAGTTTCCGTGTTATTTTTTTCCGTTTTTATTTCGGATAATCAGCGATTCGGATAGTCGGAGTTCGGATAATTGGAGTTCTACTGTAGTAGAAAAGTTAGATTAAAAGAAACAGCGCAAGGAATAATAAATAACAATATCGTTTGATCAGGTAGAATACTAAAAGGTTTTTAAAGTGGGGACCGCGCCCCCTTCGGGGGCGTTGAAATTTCTTAAGGTTTAGGCGAATGGTCGGAAGTGAATAGTAATTAGTCACTCTTTGAGATCTGAATTTTCAAGTTTCGTAGCCGTGTTTACCTGCCATGTTTAAAACATTGAAATCTCAATTTAAAATTGTAAGTTGGTTAAACATAATATGTAAATAAATCACAATGATACTTTTAAAGCATATCTATCAGCGGTGGAAACGAAAAATACAAACAGAGCCGCCTGACTTTTCGTCTTTCGTCTGAATATAGAAAACAAAGCATTTGTGGAGATAGTGAAATGTAGAGTAAAATAGTGAACCATATGGAGCGCCGGATTAACAAGTTCCACTGGTCTTCGACTCCGTTTCAGTCAAGATAGTAAAATTGCGATTTCTACTCATAATTCTTCCTTTTTTTACATATTTCTCACCGTTCTTGAAGCTAGACTATGGAACCAGCTCCCGTCAAATGTCAGAAACGTTCTACTCTTCAACTATCCCTAAAAAAGCATTCCATGTCTCTAAATTTATATTTATCCTACATCTCATCCCGTCCTCTCCTATCCTACGCTCCTTGAGAAAATTCTCTAAATCCTAATTATATTTAAAAAAAAAATCATCTTTATTAATTTTGGGCAATTTTAAAAGGGATTTGATTATTTTTTGTTAAGTATAGAGATTCTTTCGTTCTTTATACTTCCACGAAGGTTAGCTGTGAGAGATTGTACTTTAGGCAATAACTTAACCTGTAAAAAAAAATGTGCAATATAGTATTTCTATCTACCTATCTTTCTAGTTCCAGTATTACTTTCACGAGAATATTTATATTTTTGGCAACGAACCATATAATGGTAAAATTTATATGTTGCTAGATACAATGTAGGAGCAGACACCGAACCTAAAAATTGACACTTCTGACAAAGATGACTATAACCGTATGGATAAAACCTTATTTTGGATCGATTTATTATTTACCTATAAAACAATTATTGAGGAGAAGGCATTACCTAGTTATTTGCCATTTCAAGCACATACCCTATTATTGAGGAGAAGGCATTACCTATTTATTCGCCATTTCAGGCACATATTCGTGTGAAAAGTGGTTTCAGCAGGGGTTGCTTGAAAAATAAAGAATACACTTCGAGGATTTCCAAGAGTGAAGGCAATGCATCATTAAAAAAAACCGCTATTTTGTTAAAAATATATTTTGTTACCAAATTTTCGTAATTACTTTCATGAAATAAGACTTTTTAGAAGGGAGGGGGTAGATATTTTATAGAGAGAGTAGGGGGCGTAATTCCAAAAAGTTTGGAAATCACTGCTGTAAATGAAATGACCAACCATCTTATTTAGGATCAATATTCTAAATACCACGGTTGTTACCCCGACCCAGCGGCTAGCAGATACGATGAAAATAATAAATAATGATCGAAGATCGGATGCTGCGCAGATCTCAGCATATAAGGGAAAGACAAGTTCTGCGCAAGAGAATGACAGAAGACACATTCCTGAATGCGACAATAATTGGAGAGACGCTCCTTGAATTGGCTTTAACTTGTTGCAATTACTACATATAATTGTCAAGTTGTTCCTTTTGTAACTAGGTAGAAAACAAAAAAAAAAAACAACCTTTCTGTGTACAATAATATGCATTTCATCCTCGAATATGTCGTATTCGTGGTTTAAACCGGCACAATTTAGGTTATGATCATTCAAGCCAGAAAATATATTATACAATATAAATATGGTGCTCCAAAATTGACATGTACATTGTACCAAAACTTGAAGGGCCATTTGGAATGTTCAAAAGAAGAATGCATCAATAATGTAGAATTTCCCTGACAAAATCTTACATTACCATTTTGTTATTACGGTTTTATACATAATAGCGATGTTTCAATAATAATTTTGTTGAATTACAAGGAATTTTGTTGAAACTCCATTACTCGATTGTATGTATCAAGACTTTTCTAGTTAATCGGGAATAAAACAGTATACTGGTTTCAACATGATTCATGTGTCCGACATTTTTAAGATATATTTATTACAGAAAATACAATATTTATCCATACTTATTTCCATCCGATTTCGTGCTTTGAATGGTATGACACAACACTTGAAACGCGTCGATATATTTCCCTAATTATATTTGCATATAAATTAATTCAAGGAACTATTTATTTGCCAGAGATACTACGTAAATTTGAACTGTACTTACCGGTAAATTACACAGCGAGGAGATCGCATCTATTGCTTAATGTGCCGTACCATCGTACAAATATTTTTGTAGACCAGTCCAGTGGGAAGGGTTATAGCTCTTCTTAATTCCTTACCCACAGAAATAGACATCTTTTGTATATCCCTTAGGCAGCTAAAAAGGCAACTCCCTGCTATATCATGTTTATCATAATCTGTCTTTTATTTAGTTTTATATTTTTTATGTTTTTTTCTTGTTCAATGTTAGCATTAATTTAGATATGTTATAGTTATTTGGTAATAAATTATTTATTTTTAGACTTACACTCTAGATTTAATATTCAAGGGCGAATTGGATTCGTCTGTAATGCTCTTGAATAATATTTGAAACTAATAAATAAATAAATAAATAAATAAGTATACTACTACATGCTGTCATGTTAGAAGCGAGATCCCAAGGTCGCGACGTGTTGAAATAACATTATGTTTTAACATTACGGCATGGTAACTACCGTCACGCCGTTACGCGTCATGTTAATTCACGTATAAACCACAGTCCGAGTTATATACGTAATACTTGTTTCTGTACCGAATTTCTGTGTGTTACATCGTTATATTTTTCTCAGTGTACGTTTCACAAAATTAAAAACCACACACCTCACAGCATGTCCACCTCACGACATATACCCACGTATTTATGCACTTCCAATACAATAAAAAGCTCCCCCGAGTCGATACGGATTTGCCATGATTGGTATTATTTGAAAGATAAGTGAAGATAAGCTCCGCGATATGAAGCGGTATAACTCCGCGAGTTTTTTTAATTGAGTCCCATTTACATACCGGCTCGGGCGTGCGCCCTACTTGGCTACCGGGCACGAGCCCGGGATCTATACATAAATATTGCGTTTTTGTAAACGGCGGGCATTGCGCCCTTTTACATCAAAGGAGAATAGGGTGACCACCTTCTCTCGCTAGCGCTCTTCCCCAAGCTAGTCTGTCGTACCTCAGGTGCGATTAAAAAATGCTTCACTAATGTTTCGCATGCATATCCGAATCGAATGGGTCCCCTAATTCTAACAAAGTGATAGTGTATGTAAATATAAAAGATATTTTAAATAAAATTTTACAATGTGATTTTGAACCAACAATGCATCTGTGTAACAAAGTTCAAGTCTCTAAGTCCAATATTTCAAAATTGAAATATGACTAGTGCGCGTCCTGGTTGACCGATTTTAACCACAATCTTTTCAACTCTTGCCACGAATAAATGATGCCTCCATTCCAAATTTCGGCTCAATTGGATTAAGCGTTTGGACACTATTATCGTGGAGTAATACACACACACACAAAGATAGACAGACAGACTTCAATCTGGAAATGGTCTCAATCGTCTCAGGGCGGCTCAAAATGCATATTTGCGACTGATTTTGAATACAAAATGCGACCGGCGGGCGCCTCGGGCGGCGCGGTTTGTTCCTCGGCTAAGGGCGGGGTTTTGCCAAGTGCTAACAGATTTGATTAAAATGTTGCCTGCATGCCAAATCTCAGCTGAATCGGATTAAGCTGTTCACCTTTAAGCAATCATTGAAAAAGCACTTCCTATCACAATAAATATGAATCATAAATTCTAACCTTTCCGTTATCCCCTCCCTTTCCTTACCTTATTTTGGCAGTTTACTTATTTACTTATTCATTTATTTATTTATTTGTTAATATATCAAAATATGTATGTATATATATACATGCATATAATATGTCCAACTCAAAAATTTATTTATATATTTACTTTTTACTTTAGATACACACACAATGTATATTATATGCTATAATTTCAAATTTAATTTTAAGCTATAATTTTGTTGCCTACTCTTGTTTTCACACCAGCATGTTGGTTGACTGGAAGATATTGTTGTAGTGTAGCAATAAGTCCGCCATTGTACCTTATTTTTATTGTGCAATAAAGATATTTTCATTCATTCATTCATTAAGCGAGTGGGCGATATTGTGGTGGAATGCACACCGACACACATATAAACACTCAGACAGACTTTAATTTTAATATGGTCCTTATCGTCTCAGGGAGGCTCAAAATGCAAATTTCGGTCTTCATCTCGAAAAAAAAATTGCGCGTTTACAATACCTTCCCTTCTTGTCAGTTGGTGGGCCGAGAAAGTAAGAAATCGGTTGTGTCACCCCAAGACTTTCCCGGAAAGTAGCCAAGGACTGATTATAATCACTAACTCCTTGTTCTAGGCTTCTACAGCATTCGTGAAGATGAATCTTCGCTGTATATGATGACGAAGCGTTAGCGTCTCATTTATTCTGATTCATTGGTTGACCTAGCATCGATTCATATTTTGCAGCTGAATCCATTCCGCATATCGGTCCGCAGAAGGACCGTCCGCGGCTTCAGCCTGTCGCGATCCCTTTTTGATGTCCAATGGAGGCACAGATGGATATGAGAGATGTTTGCATTCACAACAGATTAGCGATCAACGGACTTTGCCCGACCGAAGCGCTCCTCAAAATATCTACGTTCAGAGGAGCGAGTCAGAGATGACCGGCATAACGACACGTGATGTAATGACAAAAGCATTGCCGGATTATCCAATAGCCCAGGTAGGCACCGGCCAATGGACCCTACGCCTTTAAGGGTCCCCGCGATCATTAGTCATGTATTATTTAATTGTTTCTAATAGATTAAAAATGTATCTTTTCCCCGCACAAAAACTACCTGCCGAACATAAAACTTTCTGAATTAGTCTTAAAACATTTCGTTCGGTCTGAGATTATCGTAGTATAGTAGTTCTATGCTGGAAAAGTGACAATCATTCAATTCAAATTCTGCTCTTAATAGTTGGCCTGTTTCGCTGGCATGAACTACATAACAGTGGCTGTTGGGCGGTGTCGACTACAACGGGGAACCTCTCACCCCAGGCTGGTATATAGATATTTGATCGTTTTTCAGCCGTGCGATGAGCGTAAAAGACACAAAGGACAATCCACTATCTAGCTCCGCCAACTAGCCCGCGAGAGACCAACGCTTACCGCCCGGCACCGGGTAGTAAACCCAGCTGGCACACCAAGCGCCTTCGCTACCAGTTTTATTTATTTATTTACTTAATAAAATAAATATATAGGAATTATTTTTACACAATGATTTTGCATCACTCCTAACTAAACAGTGCTTATTCCGTAGGAAACGCCAATTCTATATGATATTATTAAAAAAAGAAAAAAAATATATGAAAAGATAGCAAGAAATTGTTTATAGTAAATTTACAAATAAAAATATAAAAATAAACTAAATAAAAATAACAATAAATAATCAATGAATATTAAAAGTAGTGGAAAATTATTATTAAATAAACCCAAATACAAAATATTATTTTATAAAAATAAAAAGCTGAAATCACTCATGTTTACATATAGGTTATTATATTGTTAGAGATGCGAGGGTGAAGTTGTGGCCAGATTTTCCGGCCTCCCGACTGGTTACAGGTTCGAAGTCGCTTGCGTGAAACTCTCCACAGTGTAGCGGTGATCGGTGTATACCGAATCTATCGCGGACCACGACCATCTTTTGCCCGGCTTTCAATTGGTATCAGGTAGCCGATTGGTCGTTTCAAGAGCGGCTGCCACAAGGTATACAAGCGCCCCCGCTTTATAAGAAACAAAGCCGTTTCCAGACTCCCCCGAATCATCAGTCGGAATGCACAGCCGATTTACTGGGCTCGCACTTTTGCGTGGAGTCTGTCAGATGTTGACCCGTCAGTTTGGCAGACCCTCGCGCATGGGTCTTAGTGTAGAATAGTAATTCCCTGGGCGAAAAGAATAGGGTAATTCTAAGATGGGTTCCCGACCATGCAGAAATCGAGGGAAATGAAAAAGCCGACGAACTTGCTAAGACGGGAGCAAAGGAAACATTATACGGCCCTGAACCTTGCTGTCGCGTACCAAAAAGCCTTGAAAACCTAATGCTCAAACAAATATGTTTAGAACAATACGCCAGGGTTGAATCAATCCAAAGCGCTAACCCTAAGACGGCCCGTGAGGCCTTATCGCTTAATAGGAACAATCTACTGGCGAGGGCGCTCACGGGGCATTGTGGCCTTAACAAACACATGTTCAACCTCAAGCTCAGAGACACAAAAATGTTCAGGTTCTGTCAAGGGGCAGAGGAAACTCCCATGCACCTCATATGGGAGTGTGGCCCACTGATGCGTAAAAAATACACTCATTCGGGTGGTCATTACCTTCAACCTGAGCAGGTTAAACAATCTGGCGCCAAAAGCCTGTTGCGGTTCTTAAATGGCACGAGGCTCAGCGCAGAACTATAGTAGGTGGCGAACACAATAGATCAGCAATGGTCGCAGTGTTACAAGGCTCATAAAGACCTTAGAAAAGCCCCACACAACAAATAAAAAAGGGTCTTAGTGGCCTAACTGCAACAGGGCACATTAGCTTCCATATAACACTGGCTATGTTAGAGTTTGCTCACGTTCAAAGATGTGACGCACCTAGCATGATAGTGTACACATATTTCCTAATCTGTGGCGAAGTGCCATAGTGTCGTGTGTCGTCAGGACGCGCGGGCAGCATTCTGATGTCCGCATTGCATTGCTTTTTAATTATTTCTCGCTGCACTAAGGCGATGAGTACCCTTAAAGGCGGCCTTTATGCATTCGACGAACGCGCGACGGCAGGGGGGGCGTCCAGCGCCCGTGTCCCTATACTCATGTCGGCGACACTCTAAAAAAGAGCTATGCTGCCCGACAGATTATTATCTTTATTTTATTGAACCGCCTTATGTGAGTTTTGCGCTCGAATAGCGGTTTGTTTGTAGTGTTGTAACATTATGCAATAAACTAGAGATAAGTATTTCTTCTAATGTCGCCTTTAGAGGTTGGAGGAGTCACGTGTCGCGTTATTGACGCACGTGCGTTTTGCACTTATACAAATATTATGCAGGTCAGTTCAGATCTTACATTATAACGTTCCGGGTTTGATTTCTGGCTGGGTCACCATTTTCGAATGCAATAACAAAACACACATCCATACACATATTACATACATTTACATTTACATTTTCGTCGTGTCTAATTGACGGCTAAAAACCGCTCTTGGACGTGTCAAAAATTGTGTTACTTTTTACTGAACATACATAGGTAGTCAAGAATTTTATTACTAGATAGTCAAACTACAAATATAAATATAAATAGTCAAAATAGAAGCCTAATATTTGAAATAGTCAATAATTTGAAAAGATACGTATTAAAAATTATCATCGTAATATTCAAATTGTTGTTAAAATGTTAAATAATCAAATTAAAGCTACGCCACGCATTTAAAAACTAAAACTACAAATATAAGACCAAATATAATAACCAGACAATAAGGCTCTACTTTTGTAAGTCATTTAAATAGGCACAATATTATAAATACCATACACACATACATATATATATATATATATAAATATATATATATATATATATATATATATATATATATATATATATATATATATATATATATATATATATATCTATATATATATATATATATATATATATATATATATATATATATATATATATATATATATATATATATATATATATATATATATATATATATATATATATATATATATATATATATATATATATATATATATATATATATATATATATATATATATATATATATATATATATATATATATATATATATATATATATATATATATATATATGTATATATATATATATATATATATATATATATATGATAAGGTTTGTAAAGAAATCCGTATATAGGATGATGTTTTTATTTAAAATAAAATTTGTAAAAGCTACTTATAAAGTAGCGAAGGAAATCCCAGCTTGTATTGGGAAATGCTTATGTTTGAATGAGATATACTTACGGATGTGCACGACTTTCGACGGTGCAATGTAAGTTTAAAGGTCCTTTTGCAGTCGACTAACGATCACTATTCATCCATATATCTCAAAAATAGGGCTTATCTTTATACAACACAAAATCCCTTCAATTGAGACGAATTAAGCGAAAACATAAAAAATTAAACTATTGATCACTTCGGCAGAGCCGCTTTCTAAATGAAAGTGACATTACTAAATAATTCAAATTTCGAATGCTACCAATATTTAAAATATGATACAATTGGCTGAGTTTGTTATCAACGAGCCATTAAATCGAAATAAAAATACATTTTATTCTTTCATTTCATTGAGCATATGAAGGTTTTTTATTTTTATTTCGATTTAATGGCCCGTTGATAACAAACTCAGCCAATTGTATCATATTTTAAATGTTGGTAGCATTCGAAATTTGAATTATTTCGTACTGTCACTTTCATTTAGAAAACGGCTCTGCCGAAGTGATCAATAGTTTATTTTTTTATGTTTTCGCTTAATTCGTCTCAATTGAAGGCATTTTATGTTGCATAAGGATAAGCCCTATTTTTGAGATATATGGATGAATAGTGATCGTTAGTCGACTGCAAAAGGACATTTAAACTTACATTGCACCGTCGAAAGTCGTGCACATCCGTAAGTATATCTCATTCAAACATAAGCATTTCCCAATACAAGCTGGGATTTCCTTCGCTACTTTTTAAGTAGCTTTACAAATTTTATTTTAAATAAATATATATATATATATATATATATATATATATATATATATATATATATATATATATATATATATATATATATATATATATATATATATATATATATATATATATATATATATATATATATATATATATATATATATATATATATATATATATATATATATATATATATATATATATATATATATATATATATATATATATATATATATATATATATATATATATATATATATATATATATGTATATATATATGTATATATATATATATATATATATATATATATATATATATATATATATATATATATATATATATATATATATATATAAATATCATAGTAGGCTTGGTTTGTTAGCTTGGATTGTAGGCTAGCTTGGATTGTCGTATGATAATAAACCCGCTCATTGTGAAATTTCACAATAAAGAGGAGAAATAATCAAACAATCAAACAGTTAATTTATTTCCGTATTTTTTTGTATTACACGTTATCTTATATTATATAATATGCAACATCGTTGGTTCAGTTTACATAAAATCAATACAATATATAATAAAATATTATTAATATATTCCTATTATTATTATCATTATATTTATATTATTATTATTTATATAATATTATTAATATCAATAATATGTGATTATTATATTATTAAATTGTTGCGATTACCTTTCAATAGGATTTCCCCAAAGGATTCATCAAAGGAGTAGTAAAAAAAATAATAAAAAAATAACTTAACAAATATATTTTTTATTTCCAGGTATGCAAGCAGGAGCTTTGCCGTAGGGTTAACAACTACCTCCGCTCTATGGGAAACATGACTGTTTCCAGACTCCCCCTGCTGTTTGTCGGAATGCACAATCGATTGGATGACGTCGCACGGTGCGCAAACCGTCCAGGAGCGCCCGAAGGTTGACTCCGAGAGGAGACTGATCCGCAGGCCAGCGTCCTACCCTGGCTCTTACTTCTGCGTGAAAGCCGGCGTGTCGGTGTTGACCCGTGCGTTTGTCCGACCCTATACAACTGGGTCTTAGTGGCCAAACTGCAACATGGCCCATTAGCTACCTCAAACAGTTTGTCGTTCAGCTACAAACACCCCACCCCCCCCCCCCCTCCATCGTGTATAATAAATATGAACAATATTATTATCAGTAACCCCCAAGGAAGTAATGAGTTTTTGATTGACAGATTATTTTTTCCTGAATTTGTTATTTGAATCGACCGACATCCACAAATCTATCCATCGATGCGAGCACACGAGTCGACCGTGGGAGCAAAAAAAGAAATTATCGATAGCCCATAATCGAGCACAATTTCACGCCACGCTTACCACACTAACGGCTCCAGGTGATCGTAAAGAGTAGCCACTGAGCGATTGCAAAAAAAAAAGAAATAGTAGGTAATATGAAGTTTAAAACTATGATTGTTGCTCGACCGCAGTAACGGGAAGCGCTCGCTTGGGCACATTGCTTTATATTTTAAACACTTTTTTTTTCTGCGAATGTTTTTATACGGGCGACTAACCCTTTATAACAATTGATTTTCAGAATGATTTTATTTCAGTAGGAAAAAGGAAAATAAATAGTTAAAACCAGTAGTTAAAGACGTATTAACCCTTCGAGTAGCGGCATAATTTCATGACAGACCGCGGCAATTTATTGGAATTGCTTGCAATATCGCTGCGCTCGACAAAAAGTACTATAACTATGGAACTACTATAGCAATCATAAAAATAATAACTGCATTGATCGCATTGAAATTTTGTATATAGAATATTGAAATCTCATTTTGTAAAACAATTAGATAATTATGAGAAAGTGGAAAAATTAAAAAAAACTCGGAATATCTAACTTGTACTTGTCTTACGGAAAAATATACGGAACCCTATTTAGAAACTGTAAATACCATTGTGATCTTTATTAGATTATCTATGAAAGATAATATTTCGTTTTGCTTATTTACATACACAAATATTTAGATAGTAACTCATAAAAACCAATAAAAATTTTGATGATTTCTCGAAAAAAAAAATTATGATGTTGGTCAATGGCATTTGGTAAGTAGTCATCATTTGTTCATGGCAAGAGTTGAAAAGATTGTGGTTTAAATCGGCTCACTAGTCATATGTAAATCTCGAAATAGTAGACTTAGAGACAAGAAATTGTGTAAAAAGATGCCTTGTTGGGCCTAAATCACATCGGGAAATTTTGGTTGGAATATCTCATATACAAGATACACTGGTAATATTTAAATTCCGCAATACATTTTAGTCAAACATGGCATGCTTTGGGCGGCGCCGATCGTTTCTCGGCTAAGGGCCAACAGACGCAACGGAACCCAACTGGGTTCGTCCGCTGACCAATCGATTTTTTAAATGAAATTAATATTCAGATGAAATCAGTCCTTGACAACTTGTTCAATAAGGGTTGGGGTGACAATCGATTTTTTTTGGTAAGGCAAATATTTGCACAAAAATTCTATGCACAAATATGTAAGTTTTTACATTGACCAGAAATTCAATACATCGCATAAGTCCAATGGAAACGTCACGGTAATAATTTAATTTTGTATGTGCTTGCTTAATACCACAAAATACGGTGTTAATACTCTATTTATAAATGGCATATATACCTACTGTTGTCAATGCATTTTCTATTATATTGAAGAAATAAAATATTAATTAAATAATTTCTTGTCCACTTCGGAATCAGTCACCTCCGTCACTCGGCGGAGCCACTGACTTGCTAAATGTCATTATTGCTCATTTATACCATATATCATAAATATAATACCATATCATATCAAATTATTTATCAATATTTCAATATCAATATCAATATTTCAATAAATTGATATAATATATCAATATCAATAACAATATATTTTAGATCTTGTATTAAAATATTATGATATGATATGATATAATGGTATCAATGGTATTTCAATATACGATAAATATAATATCAATATTTCAATATATTATCCACTTATTGAAAGACAAGTTGTGAGACACGCTCCAGCTATATCGTTGTACGCCACGACACCTTATTAAGAAGAAGAAGATGAAGATCGGATTAAACATGCTCCGCCCACATTGTCCCGATTGAAAAATCCCCACTCATCGACTGGCCCCAACGTAAAAAGTGCATTTTCAATTTGTCGATCCGCTTTTTAAAATTAATTACATGGCGATCCGCTAATTAGAGGGGGGAGGCGGACGGTGGGAGGTGTGAGCGTGGAGAACATGGCCCAAATTGGTTCGTGATGTGCATTAGGCCCGTGGTAATGGGCCGTTGTGGACCTGTCTACGATGGGGACATCTCAAAAGGGTTGAGGCCAAATTAATTAAACACTTCGTTCGTCTGTCACACTTTTTTCGAGGCTCCTGGAAGTACCCTTACTCTTAAAAAGGCAATGATGTAAATCTGATCGAATGTTTCTCTAATAATCAAAGAGTACTAGGAGAGGTCCACAACTGGGAGACTTTTATTTATTGAATATTCGCTAGAGTGCCAATGTTTTTTTTTAAATGAAATAGGGCCAGGTATGGAAGTGTATAATAGTATGGTGCATTGCTAAAAAAACAATTTCGAAACTAATTTGATCGAAATCTTTCCTTTCATGATCAAACGTTAGGATAAGTGATTAAATGATCCGCCGTTTAAATACTGAACTACCAAAAAATCCTAATAAATCATTTGATCATCACATTAAGTTTTGTCAGCAGTTAAAAAATATCAGGCGTAATACGTGGTTGATTAGTAAACCAAATTTTATAACTTAGTAAAAACAAATCTTCGGTCAGCTAAATAGCTACGAAGCAAAGTTATTACTGGTTCAGCAGGATTATACAATTGAGCAGTAACAAAATATTACCGATAAGCTGTAATATTTTGTTACTGATCAGTAAGTAGCTAATTCCATTACTTATTATTTTTAATAATAATAATAATAAACTCTTTATTTGCACTTAATTGTTATACAAAAAGGCGAGCTTATTGCCATGGCAATGTCTTACAACTAACCTAAACACAGTGGTACATACGCGCATTGTGAAAATAAAGATTATTACATAACATACAAACAAGTGGAAGAATTTAAAACTAATAATGCCCGAGGAGAGGAAATTGGGAGAGGAAGAGGAGAGAAAGGGAAGAACTGGTTACTTCTTAGAAAGGTAGTAATCCTTTAGGTGAGTCAACGATGGTAACGTAGGCGAGTTTCGTATATTTGCTGGGAGATCGTTCCAGTCTTGTGCCATGGACACAGAAAGAATATGAATAGAAATCACTATTATGACTCGGAATTTTTAGTAGACTGTCAGAGGCTGACCGAAGTACGAGACCGTGGGAACTTAGTGGTTCAAAAAGCTCGTGGAGATAGTATGGTGTTCATTGGGAGAGTACACGATATAGGAGAGCAAGTATATGAACATTTCTTCTTTGGCGTACTGGCAACCACTTTTACTGTGCCCTATATTCGGACACGTGATTATTCATCTCATCAATATAGATGATTAGAGACAGGGAAGATATGACTGCCCAGCATTTTACAACATGTAAATTTATCGTCAGACTAACTTACAAATCGTGAAATTCAAAAATGCGACTACACGACATTTAAATACAAGCGAGTTTTTCACTTCCCAGTGAATGTCACCGTGTGCCTTAACAAAGATGACTTGGTACGTAAACGCATTTGTTGCTGTAATAATAGAGTTTATAAGGAGACAAAAATAAATTTTACAGCTGAACCAAATTGCTGTTTTCGTAATCTGTAAATTACTTACATTGCTGCAAATGTTAGCATGCTAGCTATAGACATAACTTTGTTTGACATAACATTTTCTGCTGACCAATCCCGTTTCATTTACTGAACACGAGATGTAGCTCAACTGATTATATTTGCTAGCAGATTTATTTTTGGGTCGACTAAAACTTCAATTTTATGCTGACCATTCAAGCGATACCCAGACGTTAATATAAATTTCTTCACAAGTGCTATTGACATAATGATGCACCCACTTTTTCAGTATTCTCCAGCACAGGAGAAACCTTGTCCTGATCATATACAGTAGGAAATAGAAAGATAAAATACCGCAAGTTACGTAAACTACTCTACATTATTTTACATTAAGCCTACCTTAGTACCTACAGGGCAGGCCTAGTTAGTATGGCTTTTAAATGAAAATATGTATAACTTTATATATAAAGAAATTGGGGTTTTAATGAAGAAAAGATTTGTTGAGAGGACCTCAATACAACATTTTCGGCTCATAGTCCCTTGTCTTTTGTAAGAATGGAAGAGTACCTATATAATATTACTTATATTTTACTGTATTTATTTGTAAAATATTTATTTATTTATGCATGTAATAATGTATGTATTTTATTAATATATGTTTGTATTTGTATATAAATGTAGACCATCCTTCTTCAATCCCTACTCCTCCCGATCCTTCACTTTCAGATAAATAAAATTAACTAAATTCAATTAAAATTGCTAAACATTTGTTATAAAACATCGATAACAACTAAACGACCTTATATTTCTTATTACGATCACGTAATATATAAACTTGTTTAATGCAATGATGTATGTTTGAAATACAAGAAATAAAAAACAAATAAATTCACCAAATAATATAATAAATAATTTTTCGCATTTTCATTCGAAATAAAATAATTGAATTTACTAAATATCACTCATAATATGGGTAGCCACAAATATCAATTGGATATTAGATTTTGAATGTCCTATCGGGCTATACAAAAGCAAGTACGAAGCCTCCAGCATATGACTGTTGCTACTTAAATGATTTTATTCAATTTAGTCTATATGTCAAGAGTGATCCGTGACCGAATCTGGATGTTTTCAGTCGGGATGACTCGGCACAAGAATCTATTGCCGCCAGCTCTTCGGAATGTCCGAACCGAAAACGATCATGTTTACATACAAATCGAACGAATCCGGATCGTCTTAATTGATTCGGATCCCTATCACGATTCGGCCGTCCGATTAAAATCAGGCTACCGATATATCACGTCGGATATTCCCGGTACTCAGTATTGTATTCAATTTTGTAGTTATTTCAATCAGTCAATCAATCGGTCAATCATCGTACATAGAAGTTGTAAATGACGACGGCGTTATAACAGAGCACAAAAGCGTTATAACAGAGCACAATTTCAAGGATGTTTTCTCTTTTGTTTATGTATTTCAGCCTATATCAATAAGGCAGAGCAGATACACACTAAGGCCCATCTCACTCTTCTTATCCTTCTGTACTTGTACGTCTGTCGCTGTCGCAAGTCATGGCCGTTACCACAATTTCTAATATAATAATTATTATAGGTTCATATTTTATTCTGTTTGTCCACTTCGAAGCGTAAAAACTAATTTGAGTGAATTATGCTCGGTTCTGCGGGCGGTGCTCAAATCGCGACCTCAGAGCGGCATCACATCAAAGGTCCCATTATACTTATTTCCTTTCTAGAAACTCCTATCAACATTTCCGGAGCCTAAGAGGTAGACCCGCCATTGTCACCTAACTGCCTGCAGAGTTATGATTGCGTCTTCGAAATTATTATCAAACGCTACAGTTATAGCATCGTGGCAAAGTGACAAGTCACCTTTATCAAATTTAAAAGCATTTAAAATTATGTTTTTTTCCTGTGAATCAATAATGATTTAAGTAATTAAAACAGAAATCAACCAAAACAACCCGAGAAGATAAAATGTCTAGGATCCTCTTCCCTTTCGGACTCTTTTTAAATGCTCTTTTTGCACTGTGTAGAAGTGAAGATGGAATACTTACACATGACATAAATAGGGTTGCCAGATGTTGGTTTTCAACCAAACGCGAGACGGTCAGCCCCAAGATTTTAGCGACAAGTAGCCAAGGACTGATTTCATTTGAATAATAATTTTATAAATAAAACCGATGAGCGCCCTCTCTCGGCCGGTGGATGAACTTGGTTGGGTTCTATCGCAACCGCCTCGGGTGGCGCGGTTCGTTTTTCGGCTAAGGGCGGGGTTGGGCTAAGCGCCAATATTTCAAGATTAAAATATGACTAGTGCGCCTCCTGGTAGACCAATTTCAACTACAATCTTTTCAACTTTTGCCTTTAGCAAATGATGCCTGCATGCCAAACTTCAGCTCAATCGGATGAAATGTTTACACACAGACTGACAGACACACAGACAGATATACACACTGACATACTTCAATCTGTAAATGGTCTTAATCATCTCAGGGGGCCTCAAAATAAATATTTCCCTCGTCGGTTGGTCGGCCGGAAAAGTAATAACAAGAGTTAAGGTTTACCATCAGGATTGTTGGTGCCGTGCTGACTGCCGTCCTCGGAGGCAGCTGACCCTGGGGAATGGTGACCGCCAGTGGAGCTGCCGCCGCCGCTGCCGGTCAAGGAGAGGCCAAGCTGTTCCGCTATCTCGGCGTGATCAGCCTGGTGGACGTAATCGAAAATACTGCTGCCAGTCATTTCAACCTGAAAGGAAAACGGGAAATTGTAAAAACGAAAATTAATATAAATACAGAAGATAAACTAAAATTTTGTCGCATTGGCACATTGGCCTTTGTATATAGAATTCAGAATGAACAGAAACTGGCTCGTAAAAGAGGGAAGACAAGGAATTTTAAAAATATTGGACATTATAATCTAACCCGGACATTTGAATATTTTGAATTATATTTTGTTATATTATTATAATAATTTTATTTATTTATTATTTATATTATTTTTTAACGTAGATTAAGAGATAATTTGTTTTAGTTTTAACCATATTTTTTCTTAGTTATAAGTAAAATGCAGGATTATTTTGTTTAAATTCTTATTCTAATTTTTACTATTTTTAATTTTTTCGTTTTTTTTCAGATTTAAATTTATTTGCTGACATTTTAATTTTCCACTTCTAACTTTAATTTAATTATTTAATTTAAGTATTTAGTCATTTTTAATATGGTTTGCAATTCGATTATTTTGTGCATACATGGAATATATGCCATTTTTATAAAGACGGTATTGTTGCAAGCACATTAAAAAATAAATGTTTACCTTAGAACAGGTCCCGGCCTAGTTAGGTGACGTTGCCACTAGACTATGCGATGTATTCTTTTTTCTGCTTTTGATTCAATTTTGTAAGTATTTTTATGCATGATTCCTACGCTGAAATTGTTTACCGTTATTTTCAATATTTACATTACATATATAAATAAAATAAACATTCAACAAACCAATTTTGATTTCCCCATTACTCGATTGCCATAAAGAAGATTTATTTAATTAATTATTTATTTGAAATTTTATTCAGGAGCATTACAGACTAATCTAATCTATAGAGTGTACAAGTCTATAATAACTATTTATTTTTAAAAATTGGTTGTGTGGGCTTTTTTAAGGTCTTTATGAGCCTTGTAACACTGCGACCATCGCTGATCTATTGTGCTCGCCACCTACTATAGTTCTGCGCTAAGCCTCGTGTCATGTAAGAACCGCAGCAGGCTTTGGCCGCCAGATTGTTTAACCTCCTCATTTTGGAGGTAATGACCACCCAAGTGGGTGTATTTTTTACGCATCAGCGGGCCACACTCGCACATGATATGCAGGGGAGTTTCCTCTGCCCCTTGGCAGAACCTGCACATTTTTGCTTCTCGGAGCTTGAGGTTGTACATGTGTTTGTTCAGGCCACAATGCCCCATGAGCGCCCTAACCAGTATGCGTAGATTGTTCCTAAATAGGATAAGACGGCCCGTGAGGCCTCATCGCTAAATAGCGATGAGGCCTCACGGGCCGTCTTAGGGTCGTAAGCCTTAATTAGCGCTTTGGATTGGTTCAACCCTGGCGTGTTGTTCCAGTGGTTGATGGATTCTAAACATATTTGTTTGAGCATTAGATTTGCAAGGCTTTTTGGTACGCCACATCTTGCGGTGTCAACTACAACGGGCGAGCCCGTCACCACAGGACGTTTTAACGATTAGTCGTTCTGTCGCCCTGCAGTGAACGTAGAAGACTTTGGACAGTACAATCTTACGTCCAGCTACGTCACAACGCGTGAGAGTCCAACGCCTTACCGCGAGTGAGCCAGGAATAAACCCGGCGGGCTCGAGATACTCGCGCCCTCACTTCCAATTGTGACCAGATTTCTCCGGTCTCTCGATTGGTTCCGAGTTCGAGGTCGCTTGCGCGGTCCTCTCCCTTACGAAGCGGTGAAACGGAGTGCACCGAATCTGTAGCGGACCAAGGCGTCCTTTGCCCGACTCTGAACCGGGATCGGATGGCCAATGGTCATTTCAAGAGCAGTCGCCGTAAGGTAGACAACTACCCCCGATCTATAGGAAACAATACAGTTCCCAGACTCCCCCGATTGTTAGTCGGAGAGCACAATCGATTGGCTTGCGCCGCTCGGTGCGCAGACCGTCCAGGAGCGCCAGAGGATTGATTCCCAGGGGAGACTGGTTGACCCAGTGTCCTACCCAGGCTCGCACCCCATGCGTGGAGGCCATCGGATGGGTGTTGACCCGTGAGTGTGACCGACCCTGAACAGAATGGGTCTTCGTGGCCAACTCAGCAAGGGCCCATTAGCGGTTCAGGGCCGTATAACGTTCCCTTTGTTCCCGTTTTAGCAAGTTCGTCGGCATTTTCATTTCCTTCGATTCCTGCATGGCCGGGAACCCATCTTACAATTACCCTGTTCTTTTCGCACAGGGAATTCAGTAGTGATACGCAGTTTTGCACTATTGTAGGTCCAATATCAATGTGCACCTGAAGTCATAAAGCATTAGGCCGGACGACGCGCGTAAGGATGTCTAACAAGTCGACGTTGCTTATCGATAATTTACTCAAATCAAATCAAATAATTTATTCTCTTAAAAACTTATGTGTAGTTGCGTAGACATTGTATCATTGCTTACATTTATACTTCTTACATTATTTAATTCCCTATAATGTTGCCGAACAAAATGAAAAATATTTATTATTTAGAATGTCGTACAAAAATACATCGGGATTTTTTTTATAGAAATCGTTTTTTTAACCATTTTTTTTAATGTGGAGTTTCTTGATTTGGTATTTTAAATGGCATTAAAATTGAAATTCTTCGTGTCGCTTTCATCACTATCATTATAATGAGCTTTCAGGGAATAAAGGGAATTCAAGAGAAATCAATAATGACTAAGCCAATACATTACAGTGTTGCGAAATACATAACTGATGAATTGGAATATTCTGATAGATAAAAGAAGCGATTGCAAACTATTTAACGATCAAATTCAAGCATTTGTGCCATTGTCACCTAATTAAATGCAGCTCTGTAATCAATTGTAGTTTGCCGGCAGTCAGTTAGAGTTTGTCTGTCGAGCAGTGCGGTGCAGTATAATTTCTAACAGTGCAACTAAGGAGGATTTACAACCATCAATGGAGACATTATGTTGTAACGTGGAATTACTAAAGTTGAAGGGCGATATTAACATACAAACTCGGTGTCTTATCCATAACGTTTTGACATTTTTTGACGAACTTAAAAGAGACCCAGCAAAAATTTCTGTCATCAATCTTAATAAACCTCAAGAGCTGACGGCGTCAATTTGTGGAGTATCATTGCGGACTGTCAAAAAAATAAAACAAGAAGTTTTACAATCAGGGCTTCCTACTACACCAAGAGAGACGTTTAAGAAGCCGGCAACTGTAACCAATTTAGATAACTTCGACATCGATGTGCTGAGATGTATCATCACATCATATTATGATAACGGAGAATATCCTACCGTGGACAATATACTCAACAAATTTAAGGATGCCATACCTGGATTTAAATGCGGGAAAAGTTCCATGAAAACCATTTTGCAGAGTATAGGTTACAAATATCGAAATGGCGACGACGGACGGAAATATTTAATGGAAAGGAGTGACATTAAGTGTGCCAGAATGGACTTTTTAAGAAAAATGCACAACTTAATTACCACCAATGATTCTCGATCCCGATTTTACCTCGATGAGACCTGGGTTAACCAGAATCATTCAAGAAGACGTATGTGGCACGACGAAAACGACGAAGGTGGATTTAAGTACCGAGAAAGTACCGAGATTGTAGAGGAGTTAATACGTAAGGTGAAAGCAAGTAATCCTTCGAAAGTGTATGCTTTGGATCAATTGGCAAACGAATTAGGACACGAATTGATACGCTTACCACCATACCACTGTCAATATAATCCTATTGAGCTCATCTGGGCTCAGGTTAAAGGAGAAGTCGCTTCGAAAAACAATACGGTTAATTTAGCAGATCTCGAGAAATTGTTTCACGAAGCCGTCGAAAATGTTACAAAGGAAAATTGGGCCAAGTGTGTTAAACACGCGGAAGATCTGCAAAGAGCTGATTTTGAACAATATATTTACAGAGACCAGCACCGTTTGGTTATAAATCTACAAGATAGCAGCGACAGCAGTTCAGATGACAAGTAAAATATAGCTTTTTTAAAATATTTGTTTAGCCTGACCAACCTATAATTGTATTTTTTGTTAAAATGTAACTTGTAATATTTAGTACTTAGTTTCATGTTACATTTTAAGATAATATTTAGGTTAATGTAGATATTTTTTTAATATTCTTTAAACTTTTATTTCACTTTATTGTTGCATGTATACGTTAGTTTGTATTTATGAAAATTTTTCTTAATAAATGAGTTTAAAACTAACTAAACCAATTATTACAAATAAACCCATCGAAAATTTTCATCATAATCTATAATATCCATCGATATCTCTTGTCATCTTTATCGATCCAACCATCGATCCATCATAATCCATCGATATTCCATCGATACATCGATAATCCATCGATACTGCTATTATTATTTTTAAAACACGCATCCCCATAGTGCGAGCGAAAGACAGCGAGTGTGAGCGAGAGGTCCGGCCTAATGATTTATGACTCCAAGTGCACGTTGATATTGGCCGTACTATAGCTTTGAATTAATAGTATTCGAGGCTAGTGCCATAAGAGCTGCCTTGCTATCCGAGTGGATATAGATACGGTGGTTGGCGTAGTTCATATGGAGATCGATAAGTATCCGCACATTAAATAATGGCGTATACCTCCGCTTGGAATATGGAGGCGCATTTCCCCAAGTTTACACTTCTTTCGAAGTTTGGTCGCTCTCCATATATACCGCAGCCTATAACTGATTTACTCTAGTAAGCTAATGTTGACATTAAAATACATAAAAAAATAAACTTAAGAAAACAGTGTACCTATTGATGATAAAATTGAGATCGAAGGAAGTTTCACCGTTTCAACTGCTAAAGGGATTCTATTTCAGTGGGCATGGAATTAAAAGGGCTATAACCCACCCCATTGGCTTGTCATTTTACAAAAAGATTTCTGCCTGTCATTAAAAAAAGACGGTACAGATATTTGGTGTTATTCCAGTTGGTTAAAGTACGAAAAGCAGGCGTTTAGCGATATCTTTTATTCGTGATTACGTGTATACGAGTTTGCAAGCAAAAACGCAATTATGACAAAATAAAAGTTTAAGAAGGAAAGTATCTATATACACTTTCATATGAATCATATACTAGTATTTTATACAACTAGAGCTGTCAACTACAACGGGCGAACCCGTCACCTCAGGAAGTTTTATCTAAATTTATCGTTCTGTCACCCGTTAAGTGAGCGCAGAAGACTTGGGACGAAAAACAATCCAGTCGCGAAACTATCACGAAACTATCGCGAACCACGGCATCCTTTGCCCGGCTTATTCACCCGGGATCGGGTTGCCGAATGGTCGTTTCAAGAGCAGTTGCAATAAGGTTAACCCCCCCCCCCCCCCCCCCTCGCGCTCTATAGGAAACATTACTGTTCCCAGGCTCCCCCGTCACCTGTTCGGCCGTTCGTCGGAGTGCACAATCGATTGGCTGACGCCACACAGAGAGCAAATCATCCAGGAGCTCCTGAAGGTTGACTCCTAGGGGAGACTGACCCGCAGGCCAGCGTTCTACCCTGGCTCTTTCTTCTGCATGGCCACGAAGACCCTGAACGTATGGGTCTTCGTGCCCAACTCAACAGGGCCCATTAGCTCCGAGTATTGTATAATCATGAATTGCAAATAACACAAAAAAGCAAGCAAAAGAGAACAAATATTGCGAGATATATTTCCCTTGATACATGGTAATAAATTAACCAATAGATCTGCTATAAAAATCGAATTGAACAGTTGTAATAGCAATATTTACTCACTAATGAATAATTTTGAAAGATGGTTCGACTAGAATCTGGCTTAAAATTCATTATAAAGCACACGCTACCGGTTTGTTGACGAAATTTAATTGAATTATGCTCAAAAAATGAATTAGAAACTGTTTGAAATCCAGGAAGGAAAAATATTTGTTATTTGGTTTACCGGTATTATTTATTCCAATGAATCATAAATTCATTCACAATGCATCATCGCATTTTATATTTCACGACAATGAGTGGCGTTGTACGTGACCGCGAAACAGCCTGTATGATTTTCATTGCAATTAATTGTTATTCAGTTGTGAAGCTTCCTATACAGTATTTTCTGGAAAATAACGGTATCGCTTCGGTGAAAATATATTACATAGACGTAGGTACTGATAATGTACAGATAAGGCACATCCTACCAACAGAAGCAAGACGAAGTTAATGCTAGTCGACCGAGCCAACACCATTTATTATATAGGGATTTTGGATAACATAATTCAATTACATATATCTGACAATTGAAACTATCTACCGGAAATAGAGGCTGAAGATGAAAAAAACTCTAGACGACCTTGCTCACTGGAAGAATTCAGGCATTACTAATATAAATACCAAGATCCGTTTCGTTGGAGCGCTGGTTTTATATTCTCTTACATCGTGAAAATATTAACCTGATGATATATTGATCTAGTTGATCTGTCATATGTCTGTAATATAGATTGTAATATCTAGCTATCTATATATTGATCTGGATCTCAATATAAGATCTAGATCTAATATTGATATATAATAATAAATATTGACCTAGTACACCTGATATTTAGGTATCTATAGATTCCAGTTCCTGTTGGACATTAAATTAAATTAAATTCAAAAATATTTATACACAAAAATAAATTAAATTATTTACAACAATATGTATTAAATAATATTTAAATAATATGTCCGTAGATGTGTGAGGATTCGCGGGGGGAGGGGAGGTGGGGGGGGGGGGGGGGGGGGGGGGAGGTTGCTAGAGGGTGGGTGGGGATGTGGTTTTTTGCCTTATATTTTTATTCATTTATTTAATTAACTGCCTAATTAATTAACGGAAATAATCAACCTACAACACGGAAAATATATAATAGTGTTATATTAAATTAAATGTTAAATATTATTAAAAAATATTAACAAGAATGAAATAGTAATAAATAATCAAGAAACAATATTCAAGAAACAATAATATAATTTTAGAAACTGTCTGGTTATATCAATTTGTTGATATTTTTCGACCAGGGGGACCTGTTCTTTAAATATTTAGCATGCTAAATTTGTATATGGCCCATGTACATCAGATGGACCATATGTAGACAAATTTGGCATGGAATTTTTTTCAATAATTGCCCCTCCAGGTGTCAATTTTAACTTTAAATGAAGACAGGCAAATACAAGACTACTTCTTTTATTTTGATATAATTTTATTTTACTCGGTCAACAAACAGTTAATAAGTAACAATCACAACGATACAAACAATACCTACTATGACTAATGAAATGTTTGTACTTTAAATCTCGTAAATTTTTCGGATTTCATTATTTGAGAGATAAGAGAAAAAACAATAAAATCAATGAAATGAAACTGGAAGTGATGCCAGAAAAACATAAGTATGTGTGGTGTGATTCACATTTTTCTCATACGAAACATTGTAACATTCTTCGTCTAGCATATTGAATATTTTTGGGGATATATATATACAACATGCCTTATAAACATCATGTATTTAGATTTAAGCATCTGTTTGCAGTTTTTGATTGTATAACATCAAGTTGTCTTTTTTGGTACTTTACTCAATTTGCCACCTTTCTAAAGTTGTTCGTGTTTTGGAGTTTCGGATCACTTGGCGTTTTCTAAATTTTTTTCTTGACTCGCCTGGCGTCTAAAGTGAGGCCATATAATACCTGTGTAATTTTTGTATGCGGAAACCAAAGGCGGAACTGAGGGAGGCAGAATTGAGGCCCCCTCCCACTCCCCTCCTCATCTTCTTACCTCAGCTCGTTAAATACGCCTCAAGTCGTAATTAGGTGGGCGTTAAGGTGAACCACTGGGATTCTGATCCAATATAACTACGCCTAAGAAAAGACTTCTCTTTAATTGAAGACTTTTATTGTCGAAAGTTTTCGCTGCGTTGCCGTTTGATGGCTTAAGGAAAGTCGGCATATTTTATTCTACATTTTTATTTTACATTCACGGTTTTGGATTCGTAAATTTTCTGCCTTGTAACGAAATGAGCTAACAACTGATCTATATTATTAGACTACTATAGGATGCATCGAACGACAGGTAAAACATTGGGAGACATTAATGAAATAAAATCATTAATAAAATAACAAGACCGACAGAATTCTTGAAAAAGAAGCCTAGAGGAGTTATAGAAAAAAAAATCTCAGACGCTAGAGGAGTTATAAGAATATTGGCTTGGTAGATCATACTATGGGCGCAGCGCGGAGGAGCTTCTCTAAGTATGACGATGGCCTCTTATTGTAGGATTTCTACTAAATGGCGATCTCCGGAATTGACAGCTGCCTGCGGTAGCTGTATCTATAACAGGTAGAAGCGGGATGCTGATTTTAATAAGAATCCCGCTCTATCTTTGGATTAAGATACTCGATTCTAGACTGGACTTGGAACGATATAGTGGAATCACAGTCGCGACTGGTAAACCATCCCTTCTATTATTCCTCGTACCCTTCGCCAGCGTTACATACGAAACACCAGAGATAGTCTTTAGCGATCTTTACAAAACCTTTTATACGAATCTATATTTGAAATCCATGATAATATCGCCGAGGAACTAGAACAGCGAACCTAACCACAGTCTCAAGAGTCAATGTGAAACTTTCCCTAGCCATAGCTCCATGACCAGCTTCTTACACTGTTATCCTAAGTGTTTCTCTCTTTCTTTCGCTCTCCTCAAGGCCCGAGTCGATCATGTGATCACACATATATATATATATATATATATATGTATATATATATATATATATATATATATATATATATATATATATATATATATATATATATATATATATATATATATATATATATATATATATATATATATATATATATATATATATATATATATATATATATATATATATATATATATATATATATATATATATATATATATATATATATATATATATATATATATATATATATATATATATATATATATATGTATATATATATATATATATATATATATATATATATATATATATATATATATATATATATATATATATATATATATATATATATATATATATATATATATATATATATATATATATATATATATATATATATATATATATATATATATATATATATATATATATATATATATATATATATATATATATATATATATATATATATATATATATATATATATATATATATAGATATATATATATATATATATATATATATATATATATATATATTGATATTTTAAGGGTGTAATTTTTTTAAAATTATTTTCAATAATATATAAAATTAGATTCATGAAAAGTTACTTATCTGGGTTCCTGGTGGACCAGAAACATATATGATTATTTGATTTCTGATAATCAGAAATCAAATGTCCTTTATTAGATCGAAGCATTTATTTTACTAGTCCAAACACTCCCAACAGTTACAGAGTTCCTTTTAATAGTAGTTGCATTTCAAAAAATATTGTATATCAATTACTTTGCCAGACCTGCAATGCATTTTATATTGGGGAAACAACTACACCTCTTAGCATTAGGTTAAATAATCACAGGGCAAGCGTAGGCAATGAAAGTCAACTTCCAATAGCATTGCATGCTAAGGCACACAATTTAACTTTTGATAATTGTTTTAAAGTAAAAATTATTAAGTGCCTTGGCGATAACGCTAAAGAAAGAGACGTTAAATCTTGGGAGTTGGCTTTTATAAATATTTTAGGCGCTTGCAAGGGTCCCGGTCTGAATAGGCAAAATTAATACAGTAATTATATTTGTTCAGACATATTCATTAAAAGCTTATTAATATTTTTCATTTAAAAATCATTATTAATAATGTTTTTCAAGGTCGGTTATAGTGTATTTATAACGATATTGCAAAATATTATTAACCCATTTCTCTATGTTCAGTTTTTTTTAAATTTAAATTTTGAAAAAATTGTTCTATCAGAAATGTCATAGAGATGAATACGACTAGTGTCGAAATATTCTCAGTCATATAATTTCTTCTAAAATAAGTTACTAACATCCATTTCTGTTACAGAAACAATCCTCCTATACTCATTACATCCAAGGGCATACAATAATTCGGCTGCAGTGAGCAATAACTAAGAACATCATAAGTTATCAATTGCGGAAACAGGTGCTGCTGCCCTAAGTATTAAAAGAGGACATTAACTATCGGTAAAATGTTTCTGGTCCACCAGGACCCCAGATAAGTAACTTTTCATGAATCTAATTTTATATATTATTGAAAATAATTTAAAAAAATATATATATATATATATATATATATATATATATATATATATATATATATATATATATATATATATATATATATATATATATATATATATATATATATATATATATATATATATATATATATATATATATATATATATATATATATATATATATATATATGTATATATATGTATATATATATATATATATATATATATATATATATATATATATATATATATATATATATATATATATATATATATATATATATATATATATATACATATATATATATATATATATATATATATATATATATATATATATATATATATATATATATATATATATATATATATATATATATATAATATATATATATATATATATATATATATATATATATATATATATATATATATTTATATATATAAATATATATATATATATATATATATATATATATATATATATATATATATATATATATATATATATATATATATATATATATATATATATATATATATATATATATATATATATATATATATATATATATATATATATATATATATATATATATATATATATATATATATATATATATATATATATATATATATATATATATATATATATATATATATATCTATATATATATATATATATATATATATATAAGTATATATATATATAAAAGTTCAACGGTCATCCATCCTCTCATCATCGAGGTGGATGGAAGGGCGTTGAATGAAGTATGAAGTGTGTTGGTGGAAAGTGGGAAGAAGTTAAGCGCGAAGAGCACGTGGTGTCCCGCGAGGGACGGACCGTCTGCATGGCGAAAATCAATAAGCCGAGTCCGCGGGCCGGCCGGGCCTTTTTTCACTCGGTCCTGGCTGCAGCATGCTGATGCAGAGCAGCACGTACGGCGAGGGACCGACGGCGGCGGCGGCGAGGCGCGGTGTATTAGGCATGGAAGTCACGCGCGGCGCCCGACGTGACCGGCATGGCGCGATGGCGGCCGGGGAGGCTCCGCGACGCGGGCGCCGCGACGCCATCTTGCCTGCCGCCCTACCCCTCCCTTTACGCCCTTCTTCCCGGCAAACCGTTCCTGGATGGCGGAAGGCCGACGGAGAAAGTATCTAAGTGAAATTGTAAGATTTGCAGCGTCCAAATTCGGGAGCCTCTTACCACTGTAAACCACCATTTTTAAACGATTGCCAAAAAAAAAAAAGAACTGTAACGTTATCAGGGTTCATGTACATGTACGAGTATGTATGCTGTCCGTTTCTTTATCCCTCCATAACTTCTAAATGCTCTAACTGATTAAGAATTGTGTTGTATTATTAGAATCGTTATGTCATCCTGGGTATCATAGTATAACCTAAACTGCCCAAATGTCTGCTTTTTCTGGCATTAGCGTGAGGCGCGTGCAAGCGAGACGCCCAACGGAGACAAATGGAAAACGTCGAAAGAGGCTTTTTCCTTAAAAGGATGGGGTAGAGACTATTTTGAAATATGTCGTTCATTATAAAAAATCCAAGTTTTCGACCTCGGGGTGCATATGCGCGATCTTGGATGAAAGGCGCTAATATTTGCTTTATTTAAAGTTCTTCATTGGTTAAACTTAGTATTTCACTCATTACGACAAACGAAGGATAAAATCTGTTCCCAGCCTCGGAGGCTTCCTAAGATGGTTGGAGTTTGTTCCGCTCATTGGCGGTTAACGTCGCCAAAAAATGTCAGATAAAATGAAATGAAAATTAAAATGATACATTAAGTACAATTGCTGAACGTCAATAGATAAACGTCAATATTATTACATTATGATTTTGTTAGAAACTATTTTATACATTATTATTTCTAAATTCTGAACTCCAAGTGACAGCAGCATTACTTTTGAATATCCCTTAATAAAATCGCAATATTATATATAATGGAATACAGAAGGAGCCTCCCCGAAGATTGTACACATTTTCGATTGTCTAGTCTGCGACCATGAACAATCGGGCGTCCTTCCTTTCGATGGTTATGATTTGCGGCTAGCTATGAGGATGAAATAAAATAAAAATAATCCACCTGGACTCGAAATTCGACCTGCTCATAAAGCTATCATCCAAAAGCCATTCTTTTCCCATCGACTGATAACATCGGGCATCAAATGTAATTTTCGTATTCCCGGCGTGATTTGAGGGAAACAGTAAACAAATAAATGGACAATAAGTTACGACGTGAACGATTTATAGTCCGAGAACGTCCAAGCCGTTTCCTCCTGCCACCATACACTTGCGTATAGAAATAAATAACAGGCGCGTTACGTCAAAGGCTAATTTTATAAATCCGACGAAATAATAGAATTTCAAACGTCAACAATCGATACGTTATGGTTATTAAATAATGATATGAGCGGCGACTTCAGTGGGTGCTTAAATTAATGGCGATTCTTCGGGGAAACGGATCGAACAATGCGTAATCAATTTCTGATGATAATCGCGTAGAGGCCATACATAGGAATATTTAGCGATTTGCAAATATTTCTCTGTTTCCTTTACAAAGCTAAATGACTGCGTTGACTCGAAAAGATTTTTCAATTCCATGGGTGGGTTCAAGACAGAACGATGAAGGTATATAACTATTTGAAAGTGCAGTCATAGTCGTATTTTATTAATACCAAAAAGTTTACATCGCGGAATACTTGATATGCACATTGTAGAATACTGTAAAATACTTGACATGGATAAAATGCACAATTAATCTTCCACTATATCTTTTTATTAATAATCAAAAGAGAATAACTTTTTATTTAATACAATACAGTTTATAAAATGCGTATTACATAGGTCCCAGTATTATAACAAAAGTATTTACCTAGAAACAGAACATACCTAGAAACTTACTTAATTTACGAATACATACCTAGCATAAATTGTGAATGATATAGGCCCTTGAAAAGTATCTCGAGGCATGGAAGGGCACCAGATAAAGCTCTCATCTTAATAACTCCAGTTCGAGGAATTTGGTGCAGTTGACAATATTGATTTTATTGCAGTCCGAAGTAATATGGATATTATCCTTATCTTTCTTTGCAGTAAATTCAACACCTTTGCAGAGATTCAGTAGTAAGCAGCTCTTTTGAAAGATAATCGCTGTCAGTGGCAGATATATTGAAAATTCTGCAAAGGTTTATTAGTACTCGTAAAAATCATTTCAAAAGGTAGGGGGGACTGGTATAAAATGATCCCTCAGACTAAAATGATCCTTTCAAGTTTTTATGAATCTACTAGCGCCATCTAGGAAACAACGAATGCAGTACATCCAAACAGCTGTCGAGTTGGTAGAGAGAGTATCAACTCGTCACGTATGTGAATTATTAACGAGAAATTAGATTCCGTTTTTTTTATCTAACGTAAGGGTATTTTTGATGTTGGTGGCCAATGTAAAAATTGGGCTCCTGAACTGTGCGCTGGTGTAGACAAAAACGATGCAGATTCCTATGTATGTGATCATAATTGTACGTAAATAGGAGCAAGGTATAACTACCACTTAATACAGTTATTTTAATACAATTTGCGTATTTTACTTGGGATCATTTAACACACAGGTGTGTATAAAATGATCCTTTTCTATTGTTTAACAAATTATTTAAAAAATATGTTTGAAACAGCTTTTTTCGAATATTTTATTCTAAAAGTTGTAGAAAAAGGGGCCATAGTTTCATAACACATTAATGAAATAAACATTAGTTCCTTAAATTCTAAAATACCATTTGTTGTTTGTTAATGGGATCATTTTGTATCAGTCTCCCCTATAAATAGTAAATAACCCAAAAGAGAACCTTGCGAGCAAGTAATTTATATTTTGTTATTCTAGTAATTTATATTTTGTTCTTCATTCCCTCAATTGCTCACACGAGAAAAATAGGCGGGGTCAATTTTGTAGGGTTTGACCAATAAAAATCCAGCGTTGGCGAAGCGTCAAGTTCAGATTCTACGTCTGCTCGCGCCGGCTACTAGGCGCATACTAAATGCTCTATCGCAGCGCTAGCACAGAATAACTATCTTTACTCAGTGGTGGTATAAGGGTGTTAATGGCAAAGCATATTTAGCGTAACTCTCAGAGCGCTCTCATGTTTTAATTATTTGTAATTAATTTAGGGCCTAAATAAAAAATGTGGCTAAGTGCCGCCCTAGAGAATTAACCAGTCAATATATTGAAATTATAATAAAACACACTCACCGCTTACATTGTAGGAGTAAACGCGCCTGAAAGTTTTCGAAGTCAGTTTAAAGCCCTAATGTCCAAAGCAATGAGTAACTTTTTTGAGTCGAAATTTTAAATTGGTTTCTTATCAAGGGATTCACATAAAAACTTTTTTAAATAAATGCTTATATTTTTCAAAAAATAAAACTAAAATTCATCAGATATGGTAGTTCCCAGGTATCATATCGCCTTAAAGACCCTTGAAAAATTATTATGTTCCTTATCTATGTAACTTAAATTTTTATGCAATTTTACTCTATTTTTATAATTTCAATATTTAAAATTTTAGTGTTTTTGTTGTTATGTGTGATATACACATAACAACAAAAACACTAAAATTTTAAATAATGAAATTGATATAACTAGAAATTGATATAAATATTGAGTTGATATAACTAGGATAAATAATAAGCTATGTATATATTATTACCCATTGCTTAAAATATTATATTTTTTTTTACATTCACAATTTACAACTTGTAATTCCATTATTTAAATTACCTATATGTTTCTTTTAAATACACTTTTTAAAAACTAGTTTTTCTTTTTACACACGTCGGACAGTTGGCCTCCTTACTTTGCTATGTTTAAAATGTGTTCCCTAGAACGAGTTATCAATTAGTTGGGCGGCATAAGACTATTTGTCACATCAGAATTTGATGCGTGTTTATTTATGTCTAACATATTTTTTAAAATTTTTAAGTGATTTATCTTATTTTTTATTTTTATTCCAACAAAAGAGAAAAACAGCGCTCAGGTCTTAAGTTAATAAATAATAATAACAATATTACGGCCAAAATAGTCTCCTGGTAATATACAGTTAATGTGAGCGATGTTGTGTAATAATATTTATATATTATGTTATATTATCATGTTCTCTCGATTTGTGAGTGTGTATGATATAGTAGGATGCGTGTGTTTATGTGTGTGATTGTGATGTGTGTTTAATGGGTGTGTGTAAGTACATCTACGTGTATGTGTCATAGTTGTGTATATATGAGAGTGTGTGATTCTGCACAGGTATGTATCTGTTCAAGCTTTTAAGGTCTGGTCTATTACCGCTCTGATAAACTCGTTTTTGCTCATTGAGAATATGTCTAGTTCCTGAAACGATTCATCATAGGCTTCCATAATTCGATGCAGAGTTGAATTCCTTGCTTGATTTGTATGGAGTCTGGGTACATTGAATACCATTGGGTGACGAGTTCGGCGCGATGGGACATTTAAGGCTATTCTGCTTAGAATTTGTGGGCTGTCGATATGATGCGAAAGTATATTGTGGAAGAACGTCATATCAGTCACTTTGCGTCGCTGCTGAAGACTCAGCATTTCGAACCTTGCCAAGCCGTCAGAATATGAGGTATATTCAGCAAGGGTTCGATGACACAAGTGCCTTACGAAGGTTTTCTGAATACGCTCTATACGGTCAATGTGTACATTGTACTGCGGTGACCATATAGGTGACGCAAACTCCACTATACTGCGAACGTAGGCGTTATAAAGAGTGAAGAGCACATTAATGTCGGAGAATGGTTTGCATGCTCTCAACACGAAACCGAGAGCTCCGTAAGCTTTTCCCACCATGTGTTCAATGTGTGTATCCAGCATTAATTTATTGTCCAGCATTATCCCCAAATCCCGCACTACACTCTTCTCTACTATAATCTCTCCGCCTATCCTGTAGTCAAAATCATACTTTGATCGGTTACGAGTAAAGGATAACTTGCTGCATTTCGCCGCATTTAAACTTAATTTATTGAGAGAGCAATAGTCTGACATGCGAGCAAGGTCCTCCTGTAATCGATGACACTGTGAAATATAAAATATAAAAAGTAGATGATAGATATTATCTACTTTTTATGATGCACTTGTTGCAAACTTTGTGCATTGCCATAATAAATACAATATAAAATAAATAAAATAAAAAAAAATCGCAAAAAATGCGTGTGGGTTTAGCAATTGACCTAGGGCTTTGAAGATCTTGTGCTCGTATATGTTCACTAATTGCAATGGTCGCGGTCGTAAAGAATAATAATTACATAAAAAATACTTACTTGTGATAATCCTAGGTATATTGACACTGTTTCTGATATATACAAGAACCTCCCATCCGCAGCCACCGACAATGCGAAACCGTCCAATGACTGCAAAAATAAGATAATCGGAATTAGATTATAAATTAATTCATAATCGAATAGGGCAAGTCATGCTATCACTATTGACAAATTGCGGAATTCCATCGACAATTGTGTATCGAATATGTATCCCAAACCGCAATCTCGATATCTGTGATGTTTATGAAAGAAACATGATTGAATGGTAGCCAATTTTCTGGTCGGTGCACAGAAGCAGCGTAGCGCCAACCGAACCAAATGTCTACGGCAATCATTGATCGAGTTTTGTTCTCATTTTTTGCACCTTGATTGATCGGGCCTTTATTATATTTTCATTCATTTTCGGCTTGCAGTAAAAAATAAAAACCGGTCAAATACGAAGTAAGTCACACTTAACACATATGTTGATACTGTTGAGCCAAGGCCAGACCCAGAAATAATATTGGGCGGATTATCCTGGAATACTTCAAATGAGAAATACATGCCGAAATTAATTCAGTGGTATTTAAATACTACGTTACAATTGAATGCTGTATTAAAGTAAGTTTTACGTAGTATTTAATTAAATACTACGTTACATTTGAATGTTTCCTAGAAAGTTTTACTATAAACTGATGTAGACCCAACGATTTTGGATAAATTTGAATTGCAGTTGTGATTGATCTAGGGGTTAAGGAGTCCCTTTTTTAAGGAGTCACGATTCAAAACTTTTATAAATGGGAAAGCAGTCTTCTTGGAAGATAACTTTATTTTTTACAACAATTATTAGATGTGATTAAAATGCACAGATAACATAATATAATTGTATGATTTTCCGAAACTGAGTTACAAATAACGGATATTTGTAACTTACGAGTAGATTCGTAATGGTTATTTACAAATATATTTCAGGATCTCGATCACAAAGTTTGCCATAGTATGTATGTGTGTGTGGGTGTGGGCGTGTGTGAGGGTGTGTGCAAGGGTGTATGTGTATGTGTGACGGTGTGTGTAAATGTGTGTGTGTGTGTGTGTGTGTGTGTAAGGTAAAGGGTGTGTAAGGGTATGTGTGCGTGTATGTGTGTGTGTGTGTGTGTGTGTGAGAGAGAGAGAGAGAGAGAGAGAGAGGCAGAGGGAGAGAGAGGGAGAGAAAAAAAATATATATAATAAAAATGTTTATTAAATAAAAAAAAGTACGCCCTCTTCGTAAGCTTGATATCGTGATATCAGCGTTTTTACACCGCATTTGCATGGCGAAACCTCAAACAAGCCAAAAATGTGTCACCGTTGGGCCCGCGACATGAAACGTCATTGCACAACCACGTACTTACAGGTAAAACGGTTTTTACCGCGTTCACGAATCACGTGCTGCGGACACCGATTGCCATACAAACATGATTAGAATTATGCGCGAACACAGCAGATTACATTTGGGCATTTCACAAAAAATGCCCAACTTTGGTTCGCGTGCTAGAATATACCGCTAATGATGAGGGTGGCGGTAGAGTGGTGAGCCTTGAGGAACGCCAGATTTTAAGTTACGGTGGAAATCAGGAAGACACAGTGTACAAGTCAAATAAAGATTATTTAAACAGTGTGTTCGGTTTCCATTAAATCCATTGAGAGCTATAATTATTGGTTCTCATCGTTTTAGTGTTTGTCTTAGCGCTGCAACCCATTATAAATCTCAGCATAAAACCTCATCGTACTCCCGAACGCAATCATCTGGTAAACAGATGGACCCAAAACATACAAAGGAACGGCAGCTGGAATTAAAGGACCAAGGAACAAAATAACAAAGGCTTTAGGAAAACATGGAACAGTATTTCAATTCGAAGTATATGCCTTTAATATGTGCGTCCATGAACACTTAAAGAGGAAATGTATCAACCAGACTACATATGTACATACATATGTACAGAGAGCCATGCGACTGTGAAAGCGCTAAATCTGAGGAGAGTCACATCCAAACTAGTCTAGGATACCATTAAAAATCTCAACGAATCATCTTCCATGGATACGGTTACTCTTGTGTGGATATCAGGACATAGTAATATACAAGGAATTAAGGTTACCTCTTAGAAGATTATGTCTTATTTATTAATATAGTATTCACATTTCACCAGACAATTAGACTAAGAACCCTTTAGTAACCTGAAAGATGTGGAAAGGTTCGAAAGGAATCATGTCAGCATCGTGATAATGCCTGGATATTTGTTACCAGATACTTCTAGCTAGTGAGTACTTCAGATTTGTTATCTCACTAGCTAAAAGTGCTAGTGAGATATTATGTCGAAATATTCAAGAAGCAAAATCCTAGAAATCGACTCGAAGGGACAAACGGAAGAATAAAAATATCGGAAGTAGTACTTGATAACCCCAAAAATACTTAAACAGCTAAGGTAGAGAACACAAAAGTAGGAAACTCAAAAGTAGAAAACTTAGCAGTAGACAACTTTAAAGTAGAAAGCTCAAAAATAGAAAAGTTAAAAGTAGAAAATTAAGGATAATGTTTCTACATGCATATAGTTTACGGTGGAAAATTACATAATCCAGATATTGAACTGTTTTACACCTCTGCGCAATAGCGTACTAACCACGTCGACGTCGCAATGAGTGACCATATAAACGAGGTCTTAACCAACAATGCCGCCATCTTAATCACATTCAAAAATGTCCGGTGCGGTGGCTGTTGTATTGTATTCGACACGCGTTTTATTGCGAAAATGCAGACCAGCCGCGTTGACGTGTTCGATTCGCGCTCAAATTTTCGAAATCCCGATACAAAGTGATTATTCCATTATGCACGCGTCTGTCGCAACGCCACCTGTCGCGCGATGTCTGTCGTTTTGTTAGGGCTCAGTAGCTAGCCGCGGCGCGTTTATCAAACGCCTTATCGAAGTCACCAAACATAGAATCGATTGAGTCAGTTTATAAAAAAGTATAAAATCGATGAGGTGTTTGACTGATTTACTTCATAACTATCTAACTATCATACTTCAGAGCTATCTGAACGTATTGGTATTTTATTGAAACTTACTATTTAGGAAACAGTAAGCTTAAAAAAAATAAGGTGGTGGACTGGGAAATGCAGCCAAAACAGGTAGTAAGGGCGTGAGGTCGGCCCGCTGGTATGACCTCTCATGGGCCTGTTGGCATAGTTAGACGGTGGACTGTGTTGCATTCAGCCCATGGTTGAAAGAATGAATAAATATCGTTATAACTTCCTGGGATGACTGGTTCCCCCGTAGTAGTTAACATCTGCTAAGTGTGCCTTCAACCAAGTGCCTCATATCTTCGTTTGACTGATCAGACTTAATGTCTAGCTATATCTCTGAGTGCTAAAATCACGTACCTATTTTGATGTCCTTTTCTTTCAATTCTCCGTTTTTCGTCCTATCCTTTAACCGCCCTCCTACCCATAGGAACGTACGTAATACGGCCGCTATATTATCGCCCGAATTCAACAAGCCGTATTCTACGTTCAAGTACAAAAAAAAAATAAAAAAAGAACCTACAAAGTGTACGTTATACGTCAAATTGTTCCTACAATACAAAATATTAAAAAGGGTCATAAATGGGTCTATTGTGTAAAAAATATCTGGTATGTCCTAAAGGTATTGTTCTTAAGAAATCTAATGAAAAAAACCCGACGATTTTTTAAATACTTTTTGAATAATAACCCAAAGGTAGGGCGGTTAAACATTAATATGTCTACGGTTTTACCCTACAAAACCATAGCTTAGGGCTCAGTTTTTTTGATTTTCAGACCAATTGATTGCTGCTACAACTCAGTCCCAGTACTTTATTGTGTACTAGCTGACCCGTGCCCACTTCGTTGGGCGGTAAAACTTTTTACCTGTGATGAAATTATGAGTGTGGTTCGGTTAGTACTGAGTGCTATGATTTATTTCCTGACTGCCAAAAGAAGGGTTATATTTTTGCTGCATATGTATGTATGTATTTGCATGCCAATTTGACTATAATACCGTTATTTGTGAGTGTCTTCTTGTGAGTGTCTTATTTGTGAGCGTATTATCTCTTTAACTTTTTATGCAGTAAAAGGGAAATTATATGCAGTAAAAGGGAAAAGTCTTTTATTTTAAACACTTAGGACGATAAATTTAATTATTTTGATAAGAATTCATAATTGTTGATAATATAACCAATAAACATGACCTAACGATTTAAATTATTTTTTGAATATAAAATACTACTTTTTGTGACTTAACCCCTAGAGCCCCGATTGGCCGATATCGGCCAAAACACCATACAGCGTGACGGCCCCGTTTTAATTTTATTTGTTTTATTTGATTATGTTTTATTATGTTAGTATATTTTATTTTAATTATGGGTACAGTGGTTTGGAAGTTTTTAATGTTTTGGTAAGACAGTGTCATAATTCATTTTTTTTACTAACTTTTACTAAATTGTTAAACTAATAATTCAACTTGTCAATCGGCTGAGGGGCCGAGGCCTGAAGGGTTAAATAAAGTTAGACATATGCTGTCGCTGACTTTTTTGTAGGCATTATCAAGCTCTACAACTTTCTCTAGAACTTAATCATATATCTCTCATCTTTAAGGCAGCGTTAGTTAGAAACGTTTTCGTTCGACCGCTTATTCTCCGACTTACTTTGCAAATCCGACTACCACGAAAAAGTCTTTTCATTTTTCGGATTATTGTATAGCCTATAACACTCATAAATAACGTGGCTTTCTAATGGTAAAGGAATTTTCAAAATCGGTTCAGTAGATCCAGAGATTACTTCCTACAACGTCACAAACTTTTACTCTTTATAATATTTCATTAACGTTTAGGCCCTCCAAATTACCCAGGTTCACATCATTGGCAAAAACTACAAAATGTTATTAAGTTTAAACATATTGAAAAATGCCGCGAACAAAACGTCAAACATATAGAAAAAATACCAACACTAAAAAATATTTATTAATATGTCGAAACTTCGATTAACGTGAGATTATTGTGTCGGATGAAAAAGCTACGGTGGTTATTGTGGCGTGACTGATGTAAATTTGTACGCGCGGCAAAAAATACGTCTCATTGTGGTTTGCTTTCAATACATTCGTAGTACTTACTGGCGATTGCGCGCTTTCGGATTCGAACACGTCTGTATTAGTTTGCATCATGCCGTTTTTGGTATTGTATTGAATTAGGATTACGCACCATATTAATAACAATTTTTTGTCAACACTTTAGGTATCGGTTGACTGGATTTACTATGTGGATAGATTGCTGTAAATGTTTTTATATAGGGTAGGTTTATGCCTTCTAATTCAGGCTGTATATTTGGAACTGAACAATATTGCTCTCTGATGGTGTTTGTTTGTTTAAAAAGCTTTATTGGACACACAAAAGAGTGCAATGTGGTGGGCCTATTGCCAAGTGGCAATATCTTCCGGTCATACCGCCAAGGTTATTGTTAGTGAACGTTTATGTGGGCCAATTGATGTTTAAAAAGAGTCACAAATGAATACACTTAAGTAGGTAATAGTCATCATAAAGAATATAAAACAGTAATTAGTAACGTATGTCAACTCGATATCGAAGGGAGGAACGGAATATATGGATAAGCAAAGGAGGCGGGAGGGGAGGGGATATTCACGAGTTGAGTAAATGTCCCTTTAGAGATTTTTTAAACTCGCTCAGGTTATCAAGTTCTTATGGGCAAAGACACGGAATTCCAGAGTCGGGCCGCCTGCACTGTGAAAGACCTGGACATGAAAGTTGATGAATGCCGAGGTATAGCCAGTAATAGTGTTTCCTGAGTGTGACTATTGGAAAAGTCTAGTCATTTTAGGAAAGTTCTGGTTTCAAAGTTTAGTCAGTTGTAAAATGGGAATGTATTTTTTCAAGAATTTGTTTATGCATTTTTTTACACTTAATTTCTAAAACAATTCACTTTATAGTCAGTAGGTATTAATTCATGTACAGTGATGAAAGCTCGTAAAACAGTGACGACAGTCAATATTTTTGAAATTGCTTGGTTTTGTAAATATGTAATAGCAAATAGGACAACTGTCATAAATACAATACAAATGGAGCTGCCATGGAATTTACCGACCAAAGTCAGGCCCATCATAAACTATTATTACACTTCTGTGGGGTGAGTGGTGGATTCCAGACTAAAAACCGGCTGTGGTAGTTTTACGACAACTACCTTGCCACATGTGAGCGTTCACCTTACCACCCATTCATTCCCTCTTCGAAGCCATAGAATGTGAGATGCGGAAATCGTGGTTTTAAATAATTTTATGACATCCTTAAGGCCGAAAAACATTATAAATATAAAAGCTGCTTATTTTAGGGATATTAGAGAAGTGTATGGATATAGAACAAGAGTATTTACTGGGATTTAAAACTATACTTTTATGACCAATAATCATAATAAAAATAAGCCCACGTTCGGCAACAATCGTAACAATACTTATCAGAAATCACAAGTTTGATAATTCGATAGAGACAACGCAATAACGACGAAAGAATGAGTGTGAACGATGAAACAACTGGCTTCTCAAAAGAGGGAAATAATGAACTGGAAGACTATTATTGCACAGAATAGTGATTGACACTGAGCAATGGAAAACTATCTTTCTGCTCTTATACAAAACAACAAAACCCTGACAAGATTAAAAAAGCACACTAACGCTACACATTGACGGTAATATTGAAGGAGGGGTCGCGAAATTTGGGCAGGAACTAAATGGAAGACGTAACGGAGTAGAAAACTATACTGATATAACTACCGACACTCTTATTTATTTATTTTATTTTATTTTATAAACAAATCAACTTTGCAGTTCATACCAATTCTTTGAGATGTGACATAAACATAAAACATAAAACATACACATTAAAACTATTGTAAGATAATTAATAATTACGACAATAATTTAGTTATCTTGGTCTGATATAGAGCCACACTCTATAGGCGATTGATACAACAAATCCGCGTAGAAAAAATGAGAATCCCTAGTAAAAGGCTAGGAAGAAATTTGTCAGAACACTAAGGAAAGGAAAATCATTACTCTGCTATCCTTCACCAAAATGCCTAACTTATTTTCTAACTCCAGAATTGGTTCGGCTGATTATTTTAAAATCTTCACCTAATCTACGATTGTCTATTCTATATTCTGCTCTATCTTGACATCAGTTATCAGGGGCAATTTTAAACTGCGAATAACATAAGGCAAAATATTGAATAGGGCGATCCAAGGCGTAAAATCTTTCAATAAAGACTGACCAGACATGCAATTTTATTATTATTGCGGTCATTGGCAACATTATCTTCTCGCAGTGTGTTGCCAGCATGTTTCCTGAACTTCTAAGCGAACAGCTACATTCTAAATTAAACAGAATAACATGTGCTGCGTAAGAGAGTGTAAGAGAAGATTAAAAGCAATTCAAAGCAATTTTTGAAACTGTGATTATTATAAGTATTTTTATTTGAACACTGGCAACACTACCACTGTCGCTTAGCGGTGACGCAAACCGCACCGGAAAATTCCGGTCACGAACGACAGCCATTCTTCATTATCTTCGCCGTTATTATAGGGGTGGTGTTGCTACCCACCAGTAGATGGCTAAGCATCTTCCTTTATTTACCTTTTATTTTCAAGGTAGCGAGAAAAGGCAGTTATTTTCGAGGCGTGACTATGAGTTCACCATATTATTATGTTAAATACAGTAATAGTAAACGGCAGTATTTTTTATTTTAAAATAAAACATAATAATGTATTCACCTGTAAGATATGTGTTCCTTGGTGCTGTTCAAAAAGTTCCATCGCCATCCCGGCTGCGGATCTTCGATTTTGAGTACCTGAAATAAATGGAAAAATAAAAATGTACAAAAAGGAAATCTGCCAAATTTTTTATTGTCTATAGGTCAATGGATATTCCATGAAAATAAGTCATATGAGCTTGGGAACATTAAAAACATGGTTTTTTAATTTTTTATAAGTCATTTAACATTTGTCTGTCAATACTCCTTATCATAGATATTATAAGTCATTATTTAAATAAAGTATATACATTTTCTTTTACTACTATACATTTTAGGAAGAGAAATAGATTTGACTATTCTAGATCTAATCTCCATCCCTTCTCGTTTTTAGGCTTCAGAAAGAGACAGAGTATTCTACGCCCAAGAACTCGAGGGGGAAAAGCATAGTCATCAGTCAGAATTATAATATATAGTTCGAGCATGACAAACCTGTTCTCATTGAAGTGTCTGAGTTAAACTTCCATTCTATTTCACCGTGCACTGAGCCCGTCTTTGGAATGCTTTGCCGAAAAATGTCAGAAACGCGCCAAGCATAACAAGTTTCAAAAACAGACTTAGGGAACTCTTCCACGTAAATTCCCTTTCCTTCCCATTGTCATCCTTTTAAAACCTTAGCGTCCTTATAGGTTTTAGATTATTTTAGTGTGGCACATTCTGTGCCCACAAACAGTTAAACATATATATCTTCCTATACTGTATTTTTTTGTATTTGTCTCTTTATATAGGGGGAAGTCCCCTAACGCCGGACAGCACCTATCGTTGGACACTAATAGTATCACGACAAGTTGCGGCACGATCGATACAAAGACGAGTGAAAAGGGTGCGGGGAAGCGTAATCTTTTCCTTTTCCTACGTCTTTGTATCTATCGCGCCGCGACTTGTCGAGATACTATCAGTGTCCGACGCTAGGTGCCGTCTGGCGTTAGGGGATTTCCCCCTTGGTTAAGTTATGTAGCATCTACTCGCAAATTATGTTGTTACAATAGTACCTATAGGTTAGCTCTATTGCCTGCAGGCAATAAGCTCGCCTCTTCTTACGAATAAAGCGTTTATTATTATTATTACATTTGTCACGAAAGTGGCCTAAATGGGAATGATGTCTTCTCGCATATGACATTTAAAAAAGTTGGAAAAAACGCCCAAAATTCGTTAACGATGTAACGGAACCAGTATACATTTACTCATCCAACCTTTCTGATATGTTTTACGCGGCAGCGCAAAAATGTACTGAATTGTCCGGTAAGGTACTCCAGTGATACGAGTATACTCGGTCGCTTTGTGAATTGTGAGAAACCGACTCGAGATAAGATCTGAGGAAATGTGGCCGGTCCTCATCTCCGCAGAGGCCTCGCCGCAGATATGAATGATAGCCCTTTTTATTCACAATTAAGTATGCGACGCTGCCTCGCATGAATTGCGAGGTTGTAGCGATTTTTTAAATGTTTATTAGCGAAGGTAAAAGTAGCAATCCGCAAGAGTCTCGGCATTTTATTCTGTCGTGGATCTCTTGGCGCTTGAGCTACCAATATGCCGCTGTATGAGGAGGGATGGGCGATAAATTTTATTTTAAAATAATGGTATTCAGTTTTTTAAATTATTCCTTCGTTTGTTTAGACGCTATACTTCTGTTTGATTTTTTTTACACAAACGACTGACAAAACAAGAGTTAATTTTAATTACCATTTTAATGTTACTATGACCACTTATTATCGGCATAAACGAGATACTCAGAAGGAAAGCAAATGATGGGAAGACCGATATATGGTATACATGTGGAATAACTCATTGAAACATGAATGTTTGTAGTATTATTTAAATTTTACTTTCATATTACCGCTACCCTTTTTTACTTACTTATAATTGTAATAATTACATTACACTCACTCAAGGACGCATTTATATTTCCGGACACGAAACAACAACGTGAAGTGTCTCACACGTCTTCTCATGGCGTTCTTTCTCGGTCGGTGTCATGTGCCTACCACCACTTACTTAACAGGCGTATAATGTCGTATATATGTACGGGGTCACGTAGTAATCCCAACGAATCTTGGGCACGCATTAAGACACGCTGTACCACTGGGAGCAGTAACACATTCTTAATTCAGATATGTGAATAAGAGGAACCACTAAATAGGCAATCGTTTGCAAATAACGGAAGCATACAGTCCACATTTGGGTGCCACAGGATGACGATGACGATTTTCACCCGCTAGTCTCATGGCCTTTAGCAGGGTTTTCCAAGAGCCGGGTCTATTGACCTGGCTTGCTGGATTGAAAGCCTTGCGGTATATTATAATTTGCTTAATCGATGTATGGAATCATATTGACGGGATACGAATACGAATTCATATTAAAGAAATAAAATACTTAATGTTTATAAAATGTGTAATTAAAAAAGGTTAACCTATTATTAAATACAATACAGTCAATCAAAATACAAATATGGAAGAATTAGGCGATAGTCAAAACCCATTTCAGTAACATTTTAGGTAATATGTGTCCTAATGAAATCTAGAAATTTACGTAAAATATAATTATTTTCCCATCAATCGCAGGAATTAATCATCCCCTCAAGACAGTAACGTCCCGAATCGGGTACGATGTATTGTAGTCAATGCTCAGTAACGTCCCAAAACGGGTACGAGCGCGGCGTGACAAACCACGCTCTCAACGAACAGAATTTACACCAAAACCACAGTGTAACCACCCCCTGTTAGATGTGTGTGAGAAAGGCAGATAAATTCTGTATTGTACGATTATTCAGTCGTGCTTCTCGCGGTCTAGAATCCCTAATATAATTATTTGTATTCTGGGGGCACTTAGTCGAGTACTGCCATTGCTCGGATTATGTATCTTCTCTTCGGATATATGTATGAAAATAAATAAAACGAACTAATAGATTTGGTAAAGCATGTAATACCGTACATAAATGTGTTTATAATTTCTAGATAGGGTTCCGTATTTTACGTCGATATCACTGTTCCGAGATAAAACGTCGATATAACTGAATAAGTGAGTTTTTTTCAGTTCTCCTACTTACTAATAATTATTCATAATTATCTAATTGTTTTACATAATGAAATATTAATGTTTTATATTTTAAATTTTAATGCGATCATTCTACAATTCTTCTTTTCATGATCCATCAAGTAGTTTCTTTCTTGTGATCGTTTTTCTAAAGTGCTATATTTTTGATCTTCAACTTTCAGAAATGACAGGTTACTGACAAGATTTACACCCGCCGCTTGAGGGGTTAAAATAATTAACATACAATAGTCATTAAAATAATGTTAAAATAGTCAAATACAGGAACAATCAATAATTGAAAAAGAAATGTCAGATTAGACTTTAACAAATAAGAATAATAAAAATAACAATGGAAATTACCATAGATTTATAAGCGCTCTAAAAGAAGTCTGGTTGAGATATTAAATAGTTGCATAACAATCCACATTCGATTAATATTATCTAAATCCTTTACAAATTCATTCAAATTTTAGAGGGCCAGGAAGATTTTTTATAATATTTTTGTTTCAAATTCTATGTCTATATTATCTAAGTGTCTATTTCTGATGACAACAGGTTGAATATTTTATAGTCCAGTTGCAAGAATGAGCGTTGATATTGACTTATTCGTATTTTAAGCATCACGATTTTATGCTTAACCTTGCTTTTTTAGTGTTTTTCCTGGTTTTCCAAATTTGATTTTGCATATCATCGATCTATATGTGAGATCTCGTACGCGCCAGTAAATCGAATCGGCGTTTTTCGTATTTTATTTTCGTTTACAACGTTATTGGTGTCAAATCATGCTCCGGGTCGTTCTGTCCATGTCCTTGGCGATCAAATTGCTTAGTTTTCTTGTAATTCTCATTGCAGTGGTATCTCGTAGGCATGGGTTGATAATTTTATCAAATAATACTTCTTATGTGCTTAGTAGTAATTTCTCGCAAACAGCTAACTCTTTAAGAGTTTTAACGGTTATTAAAGTAAAGTAACAAAAAAATGGTCCTATATACTCGACTATAAACATCTCGTGAACGAAGCTATAAGGTTTTTCCCATGCCCTAAAAGTTTTCTTGTGGATGCTTACCATGTCTCACACGAGGAGTGATGGTATTTGATTTATAATGTTAAACACCCACGATAGTCTTCGATTTCATACATATGTAAAGGGACCTAACCGGGGATCTAGAATGACCGACCCGGACACTACGTATGAAGAACAAGGTGCACCGCCACATGAACCAATACGGGCGTTAACGTTGACGAGCGGCCGCGCCCAAAATGGCCGGCTATAAATTTCATTGCTCGTTTGGTGAATGGGACGCCTTCTACGAAAACTGTCCCGCCCAAAGCGCATCCGCTGAATACCTAATGCACTCTACGTTGACACAGCAATTGTTCGCATGCTGGTCAACTGTCAACCGTCAGCTGTCACCGCACTACCATGACGTCACACAATGATCACCCACACGTGAATTATGTACTAACGACTTCTGGTTATATTTGCACACCAGAATTAAAGTTTGCTGAAGGATGGTAACCCTCACGTTGGACCGGCATACAGTTGGGCGGTGTCGACTACAACAGGCGAACCCGTCACCCCAGGATAGTATAACGATATGTGATCCGTCTTTCGGCCGTGGAATGAGCGTGGAAAACTTACACAATGACAATGCACTATCTAACTCCGCAAACTAATCTGTGAGAGACTACCTTGTACCACCCGGCACCGGGTAGTTAACCCAGCGTAGACCAAGAACCCTCTCTACCAGTTATGTCCGGATTTTTCCGGCTTCCCAACTGGTTACAGGTTCGACGTCATTTGCGCAGTCCTCTGCATAATGTAAGAGGCGATTCAGTTTGAGTCACCGCGGACCATGGCGTCCTTTGCCCGTCTTATCACTCAGGATCAGCTGGCCAATTGGTCGTTTCTAGAGCGGCTATCATCAGTAAACAGCCGCCCCCGCTCTATAGGAAACAAAGCCATTCCCAGACTCCCCCGGCTATCTGTCGGAATGCACATTCGCTTGGCTGACGCCGTACGGTGCGCAAACCGTCCTGGAATGCCCAAAGTACGATTCCCAAGAGAAACCAGCCCTCAGGCACAGAGGGCTTGCACTTATTCTGACCAGTGAGTTGGGCCGACCCTAACACATGGGTCATAATGGCCCAACTGCACAGGGCCCATTAGCTCCCCATGGCATATTACAAAAGGAAAGTATGCCCTGGCTAGGGAAGGGCCTTGGAAACTCTTCCTGGGCCCATAATCAACAATATACTGTCTCCTAAAACTGGCCAACAAAAATAGCAGTGAAGAGAATAGGTAATCTACTGAAGCGACGAACCCGGAACGAGATAATATATAGCCCTCATAAAACTACCATTCGCAAATATATCTAGATCATTGCACAAAATTATGGAAGATCACAAGAATTATCACAGGAATTATGGAGATTACTGAGGAATGTCATGACCTCTCACCATTTGTTGGAGACAGATTGCAGTGATGTATTTGTGTTCTAACTCAATACTGATTCCCAATAATCAATAATGACTCAATCTTCAATAATATTTCTTTCTTTCTTTTACGAATATTGCGAACCTCTAAAGAGCATGCGCAAGGTTTAGAAGGATTAGTTTATAGAGGTGATTTTTGAATTCGTAAATTCAAAATGTGTACGAAATGACGTCATTCGCTATCACCTTTATTTGAGACTCGAACATGGATGCAAAAGTGATGGAGACATATGACGTCATCTTGTACACGACATTTTCTCCATAGATTCAAAAATCACATTCCAGAAGCTGCTTTCAAAACGATCTGTTGGCGGTTGCGTTAAGCCCCCCCCCCTCCCCCTCCTTCCACACCGCGAGTTTCTCCATAAAATACTAATCTTTTTTATAATAGGAAATGCTAGGAAAAGGCGATGATTCTAAACAAATCTACGAAAACAACAGTAAAAGTCATGTTACATCTCTGGTGGAATTTTGATGCATGTATTTTTATCTTGACTATCTTACCTATTTATTATCGACTAACGCAGCTGTATTTCTAATTATAAACCTTATAAAGATTGTCTTTTATCATAACTCCTTATAAATCAGGAGAACCTACTTAAATATTTGAGTCCATTATTGTATGTTGATATTCAAAAATGTTTATTTAAATTTCATTTACTTCTCTATTCTCTTTTTATATATCATTACTCCTGAAGTAACGTCTATTGAACAACACTATCGATTTAATAGTATCTGGCCTCTAATGTTATAAAGTATATGATATGAATGTTTTGAGTAACTCATATGTAAAATATGTGAAATGACGTTTTCCTTAGTATAGAGCTTTTTGGAAGTAATGAAGTATGACTAAGCTGTTTTCGTTATGCATTTTATAAGTACCTTCTAAGCTATTTCTAGTATGCATACCAGGTGCCTTGACAAGCTTATCCAAACTGCGCAGAAGTTTAAGCTAAGCCATGAAACGCGTTTAACTTGAGCCGAACACCTATCTTTATTCCTTGAAGTTTAATCCTCGGATGGATGACGGCATTTTTGCATGGCTTAACCTCGGAAAATGCGGATTAAACTTTCTCTATTAAGCGTTCAAAAGCAGGGATCAAAAGAATTTCCTATAAGAACAACAAGGTGAGCTCTTTTGATTACGTCGCTATAACAAAAAAGCAGTTTGAAAAAATGTACTTTATAAACATAACATATACATAAACACGTAGTATATTAAGAACAAGCAGAATCACTCGCTTAACAAATAGGTATATACATACATACATCAGTACGAATACCTACCTACTATAAAATTGCATATCTATGCAGAATCTATGCAGAATTTGCCTATGCCTACATTTGCCTATGGCTATATATCTGCATACAGGCTATATATTTGCCTATTTAGATATGTGATGAGCTTGGGCATATGGAACTTCTCGATGTCTTTTTTTAGCTCAGAAACCTGTATGACAAAATTAAAATGTATTTTATAAGTATGAATGAAATAAAATAAAAAATAAAAAATCACAAAGTTACAAAGTAAAATTCTAAACAGAATTGTAACGTTTGTATTTGTTAACCGGGTGATTTTTCGATATCCTATAGCGAGAAGAGTATGTATATTAACTAAATATGTAATTTTTAAGCAACTACTCATTTCTTTATTAATTAATTGAATTTCTCCTTTTTACTTCTACGACATTATGGTTTTTGAGATGTGAATGTATGTTTGTGTGTACTACATAAATATAATAAGTTTGTGTGTCTGTGTGTGTGTGTGTGTGTGTGAGAGAGAGAGAAAGAGAGAGAGAGAGAGAGAGAGAGATGTGTATGTGTGTGTAATATGTATAATATATATATTTGTATAATATTATAGCGATGTAAGAGTGACTGCATCCATTTATTAAAATGTTTTATAACTTGATATACCGTTAAATGAAGCAAATACTTTCCAGATGTAGAGAGTCCAAATTCAAGGAACTATTTTTTGATTTTTATTTTAAACGTGTCGATATTAGAAATGTTTTTAGTTTTTTCGTTTGGCTTGTATAGGATGCGATGAAATACAGCTAGCCTTGGAGCAAAAGATGTATTTACCCGAGGAATCAGGAAAATAGACCTATTTTTAATTTAGTATTTCTATTATTTTAGCTTCTAGGCTGTTTTTTTTTGTTTTGTGTAAGAAAACTATATATTGCTAGACAAACAATTACCTAACATCAAGAACATAAAACTCTTCGACTATGTCTTTTTTAATGAGGCCTCTAATATAATATGGGAGAGAAGAACTCGAGAAAAGGTAAAGTTATTACGGAATACGTCACATCCTACAACTGTCTGACGTTCCATGTCAAAACGCAAGAATGGACTACCCGCTCTATATCATATTCAATTGGACTGTTTCAGGGCTGTTGCCTCTTTCCGACGATATTCAATATCGTTTTCAACATACTGCTGGTAAGCCTGATCCAGTTCGACAAGAAGCGGGGTTACCGTTTTAAAACAGACGGCCAATACACATCGTCGTGCCTCGCTTTTGCCGGCGACCTAACTTTTATCACCAGGAGCCCCAAGCAGCTTTCCCTGCTATTACAGAAAGTGAAGCTGTTCTGCGACTGGTCAGGCTGTATAAAAGTGAAGCCCTCCAAATGTTTTTGCCTTGGACTCGCCCGCATAGACACAAAATTTACGTCCTATGACCCAAAATTGGACTATAAGGGGTCTATTATCTCCCTTATAGACCCAAATAACCACTTCAAATTTCTTGGCAGAAAAATCACCTGCCAGGGAAAAGACCTCTCTGGCGATCATGTTATAGAACATTTCAGTAGTTGCCTGGAAAAGATAGATGCATTTTGCTAATTTCTGGCTTGGATCTATTTCAACTATCTAACTTCACATTTGTCATGACCCTTTCATATTTACGATTTCACCAAAACCCAACTGTCTCGTCTGGATGCACTGGTGACAGCTAGTTTAAAATCCTGGTTGTCCTTAGCCAAACCAGCTGACCCCTCGACTCTCTTCAGGTACAAACACAATTATGGGCTAGCTCTAAAACTGCCCTCTCTGCTCTACGCCAGCTCCAGAATAACCAGAAATTCGATTTTAAGCAATTCCAAGGATCCGGCAATATCGAAGCACGTAGTAAGTGGCCGTAGTGAGTCAAATGATCTACAAGCCCGCGTTGACTTCCACAAAAAGTTCCTTACTGGAATCAGCCAGAATGGCACTGGTCTGGGGTATGGCAGTACAACCATGAGCGATGTGGACTTGAAGAAGTCTCTTGCGGGGAGATTACGACAGCAATAGTATGGCTCACGCTATTGGCCTTCAATGCCAGAATGATTGGACAACAATTGGAGACTTTTGCATTCCTCCTCCAATGCACTGGAAAGCAATGTTGTATGACTGGACGCCAGAGATGCTAAAATTTTATTTAAATGCCTTTCAGCATACACTTCCAGACCCCAGTAACCTCGCTCGTTGGAGCTATGCCGAGGATAGTTCATGTCCCCTTTGTAGCAACACCCCTTGCACAGCTAGACATATTCTAACTGGCTGCAAGGTGGCATTGGATCAAGGACGGTACACTTATCGCCACGACAAAGTCCTTGCTGTTATTCGCGAGGTACTTAGCCTCTCAGTGGCTCGTGCCAACAAGGTTTTGACAGTATCCTCCAAACCCCCAATACAGTTTGTGCGGGTTGGCTCTAAAGGCAAAATACACCTCACTGCAAAACCTTTCTCAATAATCGAGAAAGCTTCAGATTGGATTATGGAGGTCGATTCGGTCTCTAAGCAGTATAAATTCCCTGAAAGTCTCGGATGCACAGCCCTGCGTCCATATATAGCTCTTTACTCTCTATCTCGGAAGATGGTCCTTATCGTAGAATTAACTGTTCCATGGGAATCAAATATCCCAAAAGACCACGAGTACAAATTAAATAAATACCATGACCTCGCAAATGCCGTCACCCGGAACGGCTTCACTGTTCACCTTCACGCGGTGGAAGTAGGCGCTCGTGGCCTGCCAGCTAAATCTTTGTTTCACCTTTTTAAAGATCTTGGTCTCTCCAGGAAAATAATCAACTCCTTTCTAGAAAAATTATCTAAAACCGCGATCTCTGCATCTCAAATTCTATGGCTTCGAAGGGGGAGTGAATGGGTGGTAAGGTGAACGCTCACATGTGGCAAGACAGCTGTCCTAAACCTACCACCGCCGGTCGTTAGTCCGGAATCCACCCTTCACCTCCCAGAAGTGTAATAATTATATATGATGGGCCCGATTTTTGGTCGGTGAATTCCATGGCAGCTCCGTTTGTATTTTATTTTATTTTTATTTTATTTTATTGTTTAGATTTCCCTGTAATACAATACGAATCTAATTGCGTCGCGGATATTTACAGCCAAACCGCCAATATTTGCTTTCATATATCTACCGCAAATAGAGTTCAGCGCCAATATACTTGATATATTGGTACTGAAAACTGAATGAAATTGATGGAAAATCCAATCTAGTATTTATAATGCCATAGTTTGTAACTTATGTTTCTAATGTTAGAGCAAATTATAGTATTCAATTATTCTTATTCGTGATGTTTTAAAATGTAATTTTTATGGTGGATTATAATAACCCAATCAATTGTGATATTTTGACTAAGTGATCAATAATGCCGTTCTGTGGAAATCTTTGTTTAAAAACGATGGTTATTGGTAGAAGATATATGTAGCTAGAAGAAATAACCATCCCCTCGTTCGTATTTTCTTAGTGTGTTGTTTCAGCCAATAGAGGGCGGAAATTAAGGGAAAGCTTGAGATGAGAAAAAGGAAGTGAATTTGGGGAGGGTTAGAGAAGGGCCCAGAACAGGTGATCCGGTTGATATTAAAAAGGCGATTCGACACTGAATGAGCCTAGAAATAATAACAAAATCCGTGTTAAATACTAAAACTCATTTTTAAGACTATTATGACGTTTATTGCCGGTTGAAACAAGTTTTACTTGAAAATGCATATTTAGTAATAAAACAATTAGATTTAGACTAACCAGCTTGAAGTAAGTATCAGCTCAAGATCTAAATCTTTGTGAGTTGTGTTAAAGAAGTATCGCTTGACATTCTATTTCTCTTATGCACTTTAATTTTTAAAAAATAATATTGAAAAGAATAAAACACACGACTGCCGTTACAGAAAGTGAACTATTGTATTTAGGTATATTTATTTTTAAAACGGGTTTTAATTAAATACTTGTGGGTAATGTATTTATCTACATAGATATATGTATATTTCCGAAATGTATTTAATCAGAACTTACATTTGGTTCTAAACACAATATATTTATGGTAATTTATTGACATTTTGGACAGTTGGACGTTTAGACAACTACTTACCAATATTTCGATAGTTAAGCTAACCTATGACATTTGGGATGATAAGGTAACCAATGACACTTTGAAATCGGTCCAAGCATTTAGAAGTTATTGTGGAATAAACGGAAAACATACATAGATGAACCCTTAACAAATTACACTCCTTTTTGTTGGGCAGTCGTGTAAAAAAGGGTTTTTGCTATAAAAAAATCCGTATATATTAACTTACTCACAAGAATTAAAGCAGATTTCACTATCATTCGATTTCGATACTTAAAGTAAGAAAATTGCATGTGAATTTATACACCCACTTTTTAAGTAAGAATTTATGTAGATACATTTTAGGCATATAATTAGAGACATTTCTTGTGATAATGTTACAAAAAATTTATCTATTCACATTTTATTTTTCTATCCTTTTATAATCCTTTGTCACCTAAAAGAGTAAACGAGTAATTGTTTCAATTTTTCCCGAAGTAGGTATATTTTCGATGAAGTTAAATAATTTTTTTTTCGTACGTACTTCTTTACTACGCATAAAGTATTATACATAGTAACGAACTGTTATACATTTTTGAGGAGGGAAACGGGAACTTGGGACATATTTTTTACGTGTGGTTTTGATGATTTCCCCTAAATTTAAGTACGATAAAAAAACGACTTTTCAATACGGAAATAAGACGAAAGCCGAGGAATTTACATGAATCAGGTATTTGCTCAGGTCTTCTACGTCAAGGCGCCTCGAATTCGAGCTTGTGGATCTACCGTTTTCTCGGCTGTTGCGAATCCTATAACCCCAGATGGGAGATTTTTTGTTGTGTTGTGTGTGTCTGTGTGCAAGATAACTCGAGAATGCATTGTCCGATTCGTCAATGGGAAGAGCTGTTTAAATTTAAGGTTCATGGGAGTTGTCATATAAATAGACCTATTAGAAACCACATTTTTAAACATACGATTAGGGCAAGTCAGGCGGAGGTACGGAGTAAGTAGGTTAAGTCCGGGCAAGTCAGGTGCGGAATGAGTAGGGTAAGCCGGGGCAAGTTCATTCAAAACAGGTGCAGAACAAGTAGTGTAATTCGGGACAAGTCCGAGAGGAGCTGCAAAATGAGTAGGTTAAGACGGGGCCAGTCCGGGCGGAGGTGCGCAAAATCATTTAAAAAACATCTTAGATTGTTAAATCTCAAATTTAATTATCCATTACTTGCTTTAATTGATCTAATCCATTGAAAGTGGCAGAGGTAATCGACGTTGGTATACAGACAGGAGCGAAGTCTCACCAATAGTGTTCAAATTGTAAAATTTGGTACGGAACCCCAAAAAATGACAAAGTCATAATAATATCCCCTAGCAACTGACGTCAAACGTCAAATTTGCGTTCATTCGCTCAGAAGACGTAACGAAATTACTGCTTGTCAGACGCATGAGAAGACGACTCAAGCAAAAAATTACCCCCGTTTAGTTTCGACGTAGTGGAAAAGAACACGGAATAAAAGTTAGAATGATCATTCGTGAATTTAAACTATACCTTGCAAATTGTAGTCAATCAATATGATAGCTTATCTAAAGTTTTCTAAGGTGGGGATTTTAGCAATGTGATTTTATTTGAAAGGAATATATATTTTTTTATTTCAAATCAATTATAAACTTTGTTGCCAACCTAACTAAGCTTCGATCGTATTAAGATAGGCCTATTAATAGTCATTATAACAAGTATATAAAAAATACTGCAATATAAAAAAAAAACTATTTAATAGTCGATTAAATACTCTTGAATTATGTAATTAAAAATATATATCTTGAGTCCACTGATAAGCTGTGACTGTGAATTTTTTAATAAACTTTGTTCACAGGGAAAAGATAAAAGCTGTAGTTATAATTCACCAAGGATGGAGTGTGAAATACTTCGTACTCCTGAAATAATTTGTTTGAAGGGTAACGCAAGGGTTTTTTATTAATTAACCATAGGTATTTACAAATTGAATTGAATTTCATTTTATTGTACATAAAAAAAACCTTGCACAAATTGCGGACTTAATTCTTAAGTAATGAAAGTCAACCATTATCTCCAACTTTCAAAGGATTTGTGATTGCCTTTCCTAAGTTATATAGTCCTGTTAATGTTCATTATGATATTACTCAATGTTTGGGTGTCATATCTGTTGATATCAATAAAAACTGCAGCTTTTAAAAGTGTGTGTAATTAAATGCAATTTACAAACTTCTCGGATTTTAAAGTCATGAGAAACAACCTATTTCGATATTGTCAGTAAAAGAAAAACACAGACACTTTTATTTTGCCATACACATATTTGTATTTATTCTATTTAAGTATTTATTATAAACATATTATTACTAATATATCATTATTACCTATTACTAATTATTATTTATGCAAGTTGTGAAATTATCGTCTATTCAAAATGTATTTTTTTAACTTGATTTAATTCAGTAATTATGATCTAGAAGATAGTTATTTTATAATATTTTTTATTGGCGTTCTCCTTAGAACGAAGTTTGCCTAGTTAGAAGCGATACAAGCCATGTTTAATTAAATTACTAACGGTGTATTTTTTGTGTATATTTTACTAATCTTATTGTACGTATTCTTGATGTGCATGACGCTGACGTAGGTATACTCGAGATTCGTAAACTAATAAAGTAGGAAGAGGGTATTACGCGCTTTCTTGCTAGAAGGGTTAATTTATTGATGAGTACGATCGAGTGGGGGGGATGGATATCAAAACAACCCTAGAGATGCTCCCCCTTGAGGTCACTCCTGTCAATAACTGCAGGCGAGGGTTAATACTTGGCTAGGAAACGGATTCTTATTATCTTTTCAGAGTATTATTTGACTGCTGGCGGCAGATGGAAGTGGGGAGAAGGATAGAATAATACCATACAACAACAGTCATCACAACGCCAAATTGTTTAACAGTTGCTAGGTAACTAAGCCAATGATCTCAATGTCTTATTATAACCACCTTGCTATTACCGATAATAATAGTTGGTTATTAAATGGACGAGTTAATCTCAATATGTAGTAAATATCAATTATCAATTATTGTACGGTCGTTAAACAAATAGCGCTTCAAAACACGTTTAAGCAATTATTTCAAGATCAATTCCAAGCGACTAGTATCTATCAGACAATCACGTTAAATAATAAAAAAAAGTGATATTTCATCAAAATAAAATAATACTTTTGGGGTAGATCCACCGACAAAAGAAAATTAAAGTTAGTCAAATGCAAAAAAAAAAGAATTATGCTTTTTACTATTACTATTCAATTGATATTCCTATACGTGGGTTCATTGTTTTATATAGACATAAAATGTGCCTTTTTTTTAAAGTGCCGTCTCCTATCCGAAGGCTGGCGATCACAACATCTATCTTCACTCTCAGAGCTGCTGCACGAAATATAGATGTTGTACTTCGTTCACACCACTCGCTTAGGTTTTTGAGCTAGGATGTCTTTCTTCTGCCCGGTATTCGGCGACCTCCAATGCTCCCAGACATAGTTATTTGCAATATTCTGTATTTCCAGCCACCATTACGTGTCCGAAGTATTGGAATTTACGTTTTTCGACGGTACTGCTTCCTTCTATATTTTTCCTCCTTCGATTTTACTTGTCCACGAAATGCGGAGTATTCTTCTGTAAACCCACATTTCAAAGACGTCAGCTTCTTACACGGGGTCTGAGTGAGAGTCCAGCCTTCCATTCCATAGATTGTGGAGAATAGGTAGCACTTTGCTATTCTTATCTAAGGCTATGGCTGCAGAAGGTTTTTCAATTCAAAGAACTTAGCTCCAGCAAGTTCAATTATTATTTTTAATTCCTGTCTGCAGTGCCAATGCTCATTTAAGTAGCATCCTAGGTTTTTATAATGTTTAACCTATTCCAGAGGCACATCATCATGTATTAAGCGGTCATTGCTTAGCCTATGACTATTTTTAAGCATTTATTGGTTTTAGTTCTGTTCATTTTCAACTCGTTTGATTTTTAAGCACTATTAACCTTATTGAGTATATTCTGTAGATCATCAATATTATCTACTTGTAGGATAGTATCCTCTGCATATTGGATATTATTAATCCTCTCACCATTTAAAATATTACCCTCGAATGCACCATCAAGTGGATCTACCTTCGCAGATAAGGTATCTTCTACTTTGACAGCAGCTGTCTAGTTCAAATAAAGATTTGCTTTGTATACGTATAACTCTGCTACCGAATTCAATCTTCTGCAGAATATTTGCAGGCTTAGTATGTCGAACTTTATGGAAAGCCTTTTGTATTGGATGAAGCAAGTACAGACATCTTTGTTTTTGTATTGAAATTGTTGAAATAGTACTTTTTCACCAAAGAGCGAATCCCTCACACCTGGTTCATTCCTAAATCAACACTGAGTGAATTCTAGCATATATTACTTTAGCAATACCATTGATCTGACAGATTGGCATTATTAAAAGCGCTTGGCTTTGGTATTCTTAGATATGATGATGAAAATATATCTTAGTCAGTCTTCAGGGAGTTACCTGTTTTGTATACTTTATTGAGGCGTTTGGTGAAAGTCACAATAACTTTGTTTTCTAGTAATTTCAACAATACCGCCTCCGGTATGGCCCAACCATTAGTTTGTTTGTTTTTACTCTTAATTGTGGGGTTTTACAATGGGCGGGTTTATTATCATACAAAAATCTCTTACAACCAATCCTACTATGAAATGTTTATATGTATGTGTGCTTGTAACATGTGTGTATGTGTGCGTCTTGTTATTGCATTCGATCGACTGGAATGAAATGCAATTCCATTAATTTTATCCCAATGGAAAATGGTGACTCACCCGGTAATCAGGCGATCTAACTGCTATGCCACCGGGGCCGTATTATACACTCTTCATTTAATTTTGCTGGATGGTCCTCTGTATTTCCTCAACCAGCATAAAAATGTAACAATAGACCAATAGTTTAAATTTAATATTAGGATACACCTTAATTTTATAGAATTGAATTTACGAGTGGATATACTGAGATCGATAGACCTACTGACAGCAGCGGTTCTGTATAGCCAACTTGTCGCGTTTCGCTCGAATTATCTGCCATTAGAAGATAATTAAAATAATTCTCTGGCTCAGATACTGGATTAGCGTCATGTCCAACTTAAGTCAGAACCAGTGTTTAATGTGTTTATGTACAGTTTAAGTGTTTATAAGTGTCACCGACCTGCGTTCTTGTCAATCGAAGTGGAACGATGTATACGGATTAAGTATGTAGCATAAACATTAATTGTATAAATATTGATATAAGAAGCTAAGGAAAATAGAGAGGTTTTTACCAAGTGATTTCCAAATTGTGTAATTGTATCCTAATAAAATGCCGTAATTGAAAATCATACAGCTAACTTCATCGAGAAATTTGAATATAAAGACAATTAGTTATAGACAATAAGAGAGAAAAGAGACAAATAAGTAAGGATAAGTTAACATAAGGTTCCATTACCAGTTTTAAATGACAACTATGATATAGGGGCTGAAAAACCAGGAAACTTAAAATAAAATTTCCGGAAAGCAGGAGACATCCATTTTAAGTGTATATAAAAACTATTTAAGCACATTCGAAGGAAGGTTATATACTTTTAAAAATAATTGCAAGTAAAGATTTTTATGATATACTTTTTGCGAAGATACTGAGCAAGATACAAATACATTGAAAATGCAAAAATATTTTTTTATCAAAAACACATTTAAAGTTATATTAAAAACAAATTAATTGGCCTAAACCCTTCCTATGTGAGCTAACCATTTTTGGTTAGACGCTTTCCGCGCTGTGCTAACTGTAATATTTATTCATTATTATCTTAACCCTTGGAGTAAATGGGTATTTTCATGGATGCATCTGTCTCTTTTGTAGGATTTTCGGCGACATCGACGGCGCTCGACTTAAAGTACTATAACTACGAAACTACTACACCAATCATAAAAAGAACAACTGCACAATGATTGCATTGAAATTTCGAATATAGAATATTGAAATATCATTTTGTAAAACAATTAGATAATTATGAATATATATGAAACCGTCAAAGAAGTGAAAAAAACGCGCGACCAGATTTGGTCGACTCGTACTCAACGGATAATTGTTTCGCGACCAGATTTGGTTGACTCATACTCAACGGGTTAATTGTTTTACGAGATAATGTTGTAACGTTATAATATTTCAAATTTCAATGTGATCATTTTGCAGTTATTCTTTTTACGATCCGTATAGTAGTTTAAAAGTTATGCGCAAAACTATCCCGGGCAGAAATTTTACCCCGCCATAGGAGGGGTTAAGATAGGCACTAAAAATCAGCCAGTATATTTTAAAACGTTACACTTTTCTATAAAATTTCTGAATTATGTACTTAGATATTTTGCAACTATATATACATACGTACCTACGTACTTACAGACAATAAAGTTGCTGCTTAATGCTGAATTATTTTTTTTTATCCTCGCCATGGTTATTACATTTTTTCTACTCTCCGAGTATGTATAACTTAAATGGTTTTCCTCTAATAAAATGTAATAAAAATCACAACAGTTACACTCAGCAAAGTTAAATTTCTGTGAGACAGTGAAAAAGTTATAAAACCTTATAACTTTTTCACTGTCTCAAGGTTAACATAATAAATGGTTGCTATCACCAGCTACCAAAGGCCATCAAAATTCCAACTGTAATTCGGAAAAAACTATCTGCTATCTGTCCGGGAAAACTCGGACGAATGGCAGCCATAGAACAGGAAAGATAGTTGATAGATAAAAATGGAAACAAGTGTATCGTATAAACTAGACAGTTTAAAATATGGGTCGAATGATGACAGTTAAAATATAAGGAAATTCAAAGAAAAGCAGTACATTTTACGACATCTAAGTGAGGTCACCCCATGAAGAAGAAAATGATCCTATCTAAGAACCAAAGACAACTAGAATAAGGAGCAATCCTCCGAATAAAACGCCTTGTCGCTGCCAGAAGTAGTTACATAGAGAAGGTAGACTCATGAACTTAATATTCAGGTCTCGTGTGGCGCGTCCGCCGCTGATCGGCGACACACGATACCAACCGACAAGGACCGAGTTTCGACGAAGGGACAAAGGACAATATCGCTCCTCTATCTTCCCTCTTCCCGCCGCATTTGTGACATGACCGAGAAAATGTACTTTCAGTTCAATATAAAAAAAATGTTTCTATATATGTAGGTATATATGTACGTTCATAAGTAGTCCTTCGAGCCGGACACCCAATTCAGGAATCGATTACATCTTCTATCTAAGATTGACACTCATTACGTGTCACTGAAGTAATGTAAATTCTGTCATATAATGACGATAATTAAAGACACTACTGGTAGGGCTAGCGCCTTAAATGTGTTTTTAAATATAACTACAGCATCATCATAATTCAAATTCAAATTAACTTATTTATTTCAAATTAACAATAGTTATAATTCACAATAATCAAACCTAACTAGGCTGTCGCCTAATCTAAGGAAGACCATTTATTTTTATTATTATTATCTTGAGAAATCGATTTAAAAATATGGTACTTAAATATAATAAAATTACTTTAATTACATACACAAAATTCGGAGCAAAATGTCGACTTATCAATTATTGCAAGTTATTTGAACCATATTAAAAATTTAAAAGAATCATCAATAATAGTCTAAATAGAGTTATTAAACAAAAGAAAATCATTATCTAATAAAATCGATAACAATAATCCAGAATATAATCAAAATTAATGATAATATAATAATAATAAAGAAAACAGTAATAAAAATACACACCGGGATAATATAATAACAGGTTTATAGTAACCAAATTATTTCAGTGTATTTAAAATTGTACTTTTTTAAAGCTAATATTTCTCATTCTACCTACTTGTGTTTTTATTTTAATAATTCAATAATAAAACAGTAATAATAATTCAGTAATAACATAAAGATTTCCGGTTATCAACGTCGTCAGCGATAGAATAGGTTTTAACAGGTTGCATTGCGGAACGCCATAGGTTTAACGGCTTCGGCTTTCGATTGAAATTTTCAGTGGCATGTTGAATATTTTCGTATTTATATCCCATTATATTGCGTAGCCGTTTCCCGTGACGCATTTTGTGTTTCCTCGAAATGCTCTATTTAGTCGCAAGTCCTGCGTGAGTCTGAATGAGAAGACCGATATATTACGACTAGATAGAGGAGTACGACAAGGCTATACGACCACTCCAACGTTGTTTACTGCGGCCTTGGAATACGTTTCCAGGCAGTGTTTGACACACAGGCTTTGTTTATTATGGACACTTTATCATATACTCCCCCGACTGTTAGTCAGAGTGCACAGTCGATTGGCTTACGCCGCACGGTGCGCAGACCGTCCAGGAGCGCCAGAAGGTTGATTCCTCAGGGAAATTAGCCCTAAGGCCAGAGTCCTGCCCGAGCTTGCACTTCATGCGTGGAGGTCGCCGGATGGGTGTTGACCCGAACAGAATGGGTCTTCGTGGCCAACTCAGCAAGGGTTAAAAACCATTAGCTCCCGAAGTATATAAATACAATATAATATAAATATACACTTATATATAATTTTCTTTTTTTCAGTTATTTTCTTATATTTTATTTCTTTATTCATTATCTTAGTGTTAGTATTGAAAGTAGTCTATTAGTCAGTACTACTCAAACGTCACTACTACTCAAAAAACAAAGGCTATATATTTCGTATGCCCAGATACAGGCTGTTCGGTCTAGTTGGGCATTCGTCTAGAATGATCGTATGGGATGTATTCATTTTCTTATTACTTATATAAATAATTACAAATCATATCTGTACGATCTCACTGTTAACTCTATACCAAGTTGTAACAAATAAAAAATAATAAAAATAATATACACACACACACACACTCACAGATACCCCATACACACACATCCGTACACACCTTCCCACCGTCTCCTTGACTCTCCCAGCAAGCATACACATATCCACACAATTCTCAACTCAAAAATAATATGTTTTGTATTATTAATATGGCCCAAAATTACTAAAATTTACTTGAATTAACATAACTACAAATGTGCAATTCACAGGAAATACAACCGATTTTTATATTTTAGAATGTATAAAGTTTTAATTCTGTATAATATACAGAATTAAAACTTTATACATTCTAAAATATAAAAATCGGTTGTATTTCCTGTGAATTGCACATTTGTAGTTATGTTAATTCAAGTAAATTTTAGTAATTTTGGGCCATATTAATAATACAAAACATATTATTTTTGAGTTGAGAATTGTGTGCATATGTGCATATTATATTATAATGTCATAGTGTTGTTTTCCTTATTAAATAAAATAATTAAAAAATACAACATTGACGAAGAGAGATTGTAAAACCCTCGATTCGCCGATGACTTGGTTCCGTGACTTTCCGATAACGTTGAAGACATGATCCTCAAGATTGCTGAACTAAAGAAGGAATCCCAAAAATAAGGACTGAATTTAAGGATGACAATGACTATCACTCGGCAATCATCCGAGAAGATCAATATTGATTAAAGAACAAGGAATTATGAGAAGAAGATCAATTCAATAAATTAAAAACAACAAAAGGAACAAAGAATAGATTCAGTTAACATCAGCATTACTCAATAAATAGACCACACAAATGGCGCAGAAGATATGATAAATGCTGATAAACAATAAACCGCGTATCTTCATTGGGTATCCCGTTCGATTCACTTTCTCCCCGAAAGTGGGGAAACTGTCGCAAATACGAGATATTACTATAATTTTACCGGCAATATTTCACGAGGTGATTTTCCCGCTGAGGAAATAAAGGAAAACATGCCCCGTCTGGTGTTTGGCCATAAATCTTTAAAGGAGAGAGAGAGAGGAAGGAAAAAACAAGGCAAGGGGAATCCCGGGCAATATGTAGCGACAAAACCGAATCGTGTAATTTTCGGCTCGGGAGCGACATCTGCCATTGGATATTGGCAGCAGATGGGCGGGTTGAGCTACCTGAACATTTGCCGAGAAATATTTTATCTTTCTGTCGTGAAATGCGACTGTTTGAATCGCTTATTTCTGGGACATGTATTCCTTTAGACCTTCCCGTAGTTGGAACAATAAATAATAAACACAAACGCTGCCATGGAATTCATCGACCGGAATCGGGCCGTGAATGTGAGCGGTGAACTCAGGACTAACGACCGGCTGTGGTAGGTTTAGGACAGCTTTCTTGCCACATGTGAGCGTTCACCTTACCACATATTCACTCATAGAGATTGTGATGCATAGAATTTGTAATGTGTAAAATGCAGTTTTTTCAAAATATAGCCGGGATAAATCATAAATTAGTTTTTGAAGACGTCGTTGCAGTTTTCACTAATAACAATATAAAGTTGACGCGAATTGTTAAATATGATGTAATAGTTCTAGAAACTGAAACGACCTTTAACTATCTGCAGAGAAAATAAGAAATGAGGACTTATGACCACTCTTTAATGTTTACATACTTGTTCATTATTAAAATGCTCTAATTCTCCCGCGCTAACGCTCTAAACTCACTTCTATATTTGGTAAAGAAAGCTTTTCAAGTATTGACGATACCGACATTTCAAAAAATTTACAAAACCTACATTCGTCCTCTGATCGAGTATGGTTTTCAAATCTGGAATCCTTATTTTGCCAAGGACATCAACCTGCTTCAAAGTATACAACGTAGAGCTACAAAACTGCCATAAACCCTATGAAAACACCCTATGAACATGGATTAAAAATCCTCAAACTGACAACTCTGGAGCAACGGAGACACAGAGAAGATCTCATAGAAACATACAAAATACTGAGGCAACACTACGACTGCCCAGAGTTGGAACGCATGTTTGTGTTCGATTCAAACCATCACAGCCTGAGGTCACAGCCTGAAACTCAACGTTACAAGCTTTTCAACTGAAGCAAGAAAGCACTTTCTGACAAACAGAATCGTTAACAGCTGGAATAAACTGCCCGAGGAAGTTATTGAAGCACCAACCATAAACGCATTCAAAAACAGGCTTGATATATATTTAAAAAATGATATAAGTATATATATATATATATATATATATATATATATATATATATATATATATATATATATATATATATATATATATATATATATATATATATATATATATATATATATATATATATATATATATATATATATATATATATATATATATATATATACTTATATCATTTTGATAACATTATACAATCTTTATTATAAACTCCTCTGCCAGAAATTAAGATTGAAGTTTCTTCTTTCATTTCATTGAGCATATGGAGGTTTTTTTATTTTTATTTCGATTTAATGGCTCGTTGGTAACAAACTCAGCCAATTGTATCATATTTTTAATGTTGGTAGCATTCGAAATTTGAATTATTTCGTAATGTCACTTTCATTTAGAAAACGGCTTTGCCGAAGTGATCAATAGTTTATTTTTTTATTTTTTCGCTTAATTCGTCTCAATTGAAGGCATTTTGTGTTGCATAAGGATAAGCCCTATTTATGAGATATATGGATGAATAGTGATCGTTAGTCGACTGCAAAAGGACCTTTAAACTTACATTGCACCGTCGAAAGTCGTGCACATCCGTAAGTATATTTCATTCAAACATAAGCATTTCCCAATACAAACTGGGATTTCCTTCGCTACTTTTTAAGTAGCTTTTACTAATTTTATTTTAAATAAAAACATCATCCTATAAACGGATTTCTTTACAAACCTTATCATATATATATATATATATATATATATATATATATATATATATATATATATATATATATATATATATATATATATATATATATATATATATATATATATATATATATATATATATATATATATATATATATATATATATATATATATATATATATATATATATATATATATATATAAAAGAGGAAACAGCAACACCAGTTAATTTCATAGATATGAACACATCAGCGTTAAGCTGCTAGTTCATCAACAAATAATAATAATATTGATAATAATAATTTACTTCTTTACTCGTATAATAACTAGGTACTTACGAAACATATTTTTTTATTGATTAATTCATTTATCTAATCAGTGGTATCATTCCATCCGCACCCCTTCAAAGCGGATTAGCAATCGTTAGTATTTAAAGCACACTTTGTTTACTTGCGGGGACTTAAGCTTGTTTAAATAGGCTGGTGTCAGTTTTCCAAATCTGATTAGATTTTATTTGCTTTAGGAAGCTTACTGCTCCTCTTCTTATAAACTGAATACAATATTTACACAAGAACTTTTACGCAATATGTCGAACATTCAAGATATCCAACCCTAATACTAACGTTCATGCTCACATTCCAAACCCATAAACACAACACACTAACAAACACACACACACTGAAACATCCACATCTTGTAGTGAATGTTTCAGTACGACGAACTAAACAACTTTTTATAAGATTTTTTGGGAAAAACAAAAATAAAATCTAATAAAAAAAATATTTATATTTTAACTTTCCTTTATTTTTTTTTGTTTTGTTTGGAAATAGTACAAAAAGCTATGAGCACGATGCGCTATCTAGCGGTAGGTAAAATATCCCTAAAATTGTTTATTAGCGATATTTTGACTACTGCGAGATGGCGCAGTGTGCACATCGGTTTTCAACCTCTTCTTCAATTGATATGAGTTCCCTGTATAGTCGCCCATTCTACTCTGTAACAAAATATTTTGCAAAGTTATGCAAAGAAAATGATTTCTTTCGATAACATTGGAGAATTCGAAGATGACTGCGGAATCGTCTTTTTCATCTTTATATATAAACAATTTGCCTGCGTAGATTTATGCTCGCAAAACCCGAAAAGCAATCGGTCGATTGACTTGAAATTTCGACACAATGGGCCCGATTGCGTTTCTTTGTGAAATAAAGCTAAAATTAGTCCAAGCGAACGAGACAGCGCAATACGTTAGAGCGGAATATGAATAGAACGATCGTCGATAAATACTACCTGCCAAACTTATACTCGTCCGAATAAATTCGAGCTTATTTTGTGCGGTGTAAGATTTGACCTTGGCGGGCAGTTTTGATGCGAAAAAGTGACAACCGGTCATCTCACTCTCCGCTCTAGCGTATTGCCCTGTCTCGTTCACACGGACTAATTTCTGATTTTAGTTCACGAAGAAATGCAATCGAGCCCAATGTTGCATTCGAAGACGCGAGACAAAAGTCCTCTCGCATCGGTGAAATCTTCGGTGCGCTTCGACATCGGTACGTTTCCCATTCATTTTATATCAGACTGAGCCACATCAAAGCTTGGTCGTATTTAGATAGTATTTAATAAGATTTCTTCTTAGGAAAGTAAAGTTAATTCACGATGCATATAATCATTTCACATGTTTTGAAAGAGGTCATTTAGTCTACGCAAAGTTTAGTACTATTTAACTCTCGCCCTACGTAGAATATCAGACACCCTGTATAGATTAATATATAATTAATTGAATTTAAAAATATACAAGAAACTCTGATTAAATCGTCGGAGTGGTGGTAGCAGTGGGCGTATCAAAAAGCTGCTACCGCGGCGGAATAACAATGGCGCGGCGGCAAATTGTCGGGTATTCCGTTAGCTGAGTTAAATAGGGTATCGTTAACGGTGATTGTTAATTAATCAGATTAAAATTTCGTCAGGTTCATCAGCGGTTTGTGCGGCGCGCTGTGACAACAGACGAGCGCCGCATAGAGGGGGCGATGGGCTGGGTTGCAGCCCGCTATTACATATAACAAGCCGTGCTAAAATGGAACGGAGTACAAGTAAATACATTAAAAGGAAAAAAAAATACGACTGCCATTACAAAAAGTGAACTAATGTATAACAATATTTTTATTACGGTTTTTGTATGAAATATTTGTGGTTTATGTATTTGAATGGTATATATTTTAAGAATGTACTCAGACCTTTCATTTGACATCAAACACGATATATTTGTGTAAAATTATTGACATTTGGAGATTTGGTCATTTAGACAACTATTTACTTGATATTTGGACAGTTAAAGTACCACGGCACACGGGATGACATAACGATTCGAGCGAGTCCTAATCGGTTCGAGCGTTTAGAAGTTATGGTGGAATCAAAAAACCGAAAACATACATAGATGAATCTTGAACAAATTACACTCCATTTATGTTGGGCAGTCGTGTAATAAATTCGAAGCTATGTTAATTCGAAGCTATGATATACCCGGGGCATGTACCGGCCCTAGCGCCTTTGCGTCGCGGCTCTACTCTGCTAAAAACCAAAGGAGATAGGCAGAATCATATATAAACATGGGCCTGTAAAACACAACAATATACAAGAATAAGAGAAATATTGAAATATATGAGTTATTATTAATATGCGTTGAAGTAAAACAGACTTTTGCTATCGACTTCACATTTTTTCAAACTACGTCACACTTATCCTATGTATTATTCACAACACGAAGTGACACAGAGCTCTAAAAGACCAGCAGCGCCCTGTGTTAGTATATTTTTAAATTATTAGACCAGTACGTTTAAACAATTATAAAGATAAATTAACAGGTATCCCTTATATACTTAGATACTACTTAGATACAGTTATCCATTATACGTACGTTGGTTATGTAATTAAAAGAAAGTAATTAAAATGAATATTTTTAAACAACAGTCATCTGTTTCGTTTCATTGGAAATAATTCAAAATCCTGAATCTTGCTTATTGAAATACGTCACCTGAATCTAAATTTACGAATCTATAATTCAAGTTGAAGATTTATATTAATTAAAAAAATGTACGTGGACTAATTAGGAAATTAATATAAAAACTAAATAAAGTACAATAATTCCCTATTGAGCGATAAAAAGCATTACTTATTTTAAACTTTTGCGCATAACTTAAAAATAAGTTGACAGAAAGAAATATTTGTTTAATGGATTTATTTTCAGGCAAATAGAACTATTTCTTTGTATTAGTAAAATAACCAAATCCAACCTGGCTAATCGTCTGCTGACAAAGCTCGGTTCGGAAGCATCTAAAAGACTTTTATTATCGTTGGGAAAAAACTAAAATTTCTGTAGGTACTCTCGGCGATTGCTAGAGTTGTGTAAGGTAGGTCTTTAATTCTCTTCTAATTTATACCTGAACTAAAGAACGGTAAAGTTTTTTGAATGACAAACTGTTTTGACAGTATTCCTATAAGCATACAGTTTATTATATCCAAAATAAACGCTCCAGGGCTTTGGCCCTGGGGGGTTTATATCGTTTATAGGGAATGTAATTTTTTTAAATAAATATAAATGGTATTTGTATTGTTATTAAAATCTTTCAAAATAAATTACACATACTCGTATTATAATGTAAATGAAAACACACTAGTCGTTTGATTTAAATTAAAAATACATTAATTTTTATATAGTCTGTAATCAAAAGATGGAAAGAATCAAATTACCATAAATAAAATTCACGAACAAGGATTTCTTAGCCATAACCCTTAAGGTTGTACGTCATCGCAGGTACGTAAATGTTTTCACCATTAAATGTTGAAAATGTATTTTTTACCTCTTACTATTTCACTATATATCATTTTAAACAATAGCTAGGAATTATGGAATATTGATTCTGTTGTTTCCCAAAGGACGGATAACAGATTCGTTCATATCTAAAATCGTATGTCTGAAGAACTGGGCATCCAAAACCGATACTCGACAGATTTTCATCGCTAGGAGAGTAGGGAGTGGAAGTGGTGGAACTTAGGTTATGTTACCGGATGAACGGTCATATAAGCTATTCAACCATTAATCTTGAATTTAACGTTAATAGTATTTAATTGTTGCTCGTGAATAGTATGAGTTATTGGCTTACATGACAAGGCTGTCATGATATTATGTTAAAAAATCTTGAAGCGACATCACCCGTTCTCAGCTTTGTGCACGGCTTGTGTCTACGACATGCTATGGATATGCCCCTCTCCCTCTTGCTCGCGCGCAATCAACGCGCCACCCGCCCGCCCGAGCGCTTTGTAGGCGACAAGCGCGTGACTGGAATACCCCCGACTCCCCCCCTCAATCATGCACCGAGGAATGCTTGAATCTATTACCGGCTACTGTCTTGGAGCTTTTTTCTACGCGGTGATTCGACGATGATCGGACACGATCGCGTATTTACAGCCGCAAATACAGTACAAACTATTACAGGCCATCCAACTTAACGGCGACCTTCCTACTCGAGTGTAAGCGCAAGCCAGTCAATAGTCTATTAGTCATCCAAAATTACAAATACAGTATTGGATATGTCATAATCATAATTGTTTAAAATACAATATTAAAATATAAATATAACAAATAATCAAAAAATGTTTCTTTTTTAAAAAGTCAAAGAAATCAATAGCCTAAAACGAATGCAACGAATAATCAGTATAAAAATACTAACAAGTGAATATATTAAAAGGAATAAAAAACATAATTGCCGTCACAAAGTGAACTGCTTTATCTAAAATTATTTTTATTACGGTTTTTTATGAAATATTCGTGGTTTATGTATTTATCCATATATACATACATATATTTTTTCGGAATGTACTCAATCAGACCTTTCATTTGAGACTAAATACGATATATTTACGCTAATTAATAGTCATTTGGAGATTTGGATATTCTACTTACTTAATATTTGGATAGTTAAGGTACCCAATGACACGGGATGACATAACGATTCTAACAATATCACACACTTCTAAATCGTTTCAAGCGTTTAAAAGTTATGGTGGAGTAGAGAAAAGGAAAACATTCATAGATGAACTCTGCACATATTAAACTCCTTTTTTGGTGGGCAGCCGTGTAATAACCAAAGTCAGACAAAATCAAAGATAAAAGCTCAGTAATCACATACTTAAAACGGCAATAATTATAATGAATAACCGAACATTATCGGCTTATTACTACGAGGTTTACCTCGTATGTTTTAACATAAGAATAATAGAGGTATCTTAGAGATGTAAAATTATTTTTCACAGCAAGTATGTACCTGTATTAAAGATATTGTAATATTTTTTTTAGAGTGGGGAGTATACCTACGTGGCATAAATCTGAGGAATTGGTACAATTTGATTTATAGATTGTCAGAAATAATAACAAAAAAAAAATATCGGGAGGCAACCAGCGCGATGGAATATTGATCCAAGTCGTAATGTTGCTTCAGCTAATTCGATATAGTATGTAGATGTAACCTATTATTTTAATTTACAGAAATATGTACTAGCGAAAATTAACTAACAATAAGAAATAAGACTTAAATAAGTCCCTTAAATGGTCCTACATTATACAGTTGTTATTCGACATAATTTTCAAAATATTTTTAATAAAGTCGTGCTTGTGTTTTACCATTCGTATATATCGCTGACTGACAACAAATGGGGCAAAATCCTGGATGATGGTTTCTAATATTTTCCAATATTTTCTGTGCTCCCAGTAGTATGATTTTCCATCGGAAGCAGAAAAATAACTATGCTATGGCAACTCTGCGCTCACACAACAAAAGCCATCTACGCGCATTCAAATGACAGCGTTTGTTCCGTCATCTAGAGGATGGTGTATTTACAAAGGCGACGTTCATAGTCACTGTAAGGAATTTTAGGCCAGTCAGGGTTATTCGTTACTTTTCTAATCCATCACATTCAACTATGTATAATCCTACAGCGTATGCGCAACCACAGCCCGCCCCCTGTTAGCGATGAATTTAACTAAGTTTATCTAACAATGAAGCGGCGGATAATTTCATCAATGGTGCACCCTCTCGGCTCTTTGTCCTCCCTATTCACCCCACTTCCCGTCCTCCCTCTTTCATTCCCCTTCTCTTCGCATGCTCTCCCTCTTATCATCCCTCTAGAGGGGTTAACAAACCGACGCACAAGAGTTGCGATAACCCTTAAGTTGTTTTCCTTAAAAGGGGCAGGTACTAGTAATTTAACAGGTGGCGCAGCAGTGGTTAAAAAGGTGTATGTGTTTATTTAGCGATTACGATAAAGATATCGACCCATCAAGGCGTATCACTTGAAAGGTATAAAAAAATAGAGCCTTCATGCCATTGGATACCCGTCTGAACGTCTTAGAAAATTATTTTCCGTAATTTATGATTTATTTTCCCCACGACTGGTAAAGATTTTTTTTGATTTCATATAGAAATGTTTTTGAAATTTACGCAATGGAAAAAAATATTAAAAAACATTGTTTACCAATCTGCAGGTTTCTTTTTATATCCTCTTCGAAAGTTTTACAAAGTTAATTGTTAGGAATAAATGATATGAGTTTAATTTCAGAATTTTAATATTAAATTCACATAATTTCATATTTAAAAACATAGATTGACTTTCACAAGAAACAGTAGACCATTCGTGCATTGCGGTACTTTATATGATGTAAATAAATATCATAGAAATAGTAAATTTAATTTATTTAACTTCAAAATTAAAAATTTACTTATGTTAGAAGCAATCGATGGTTAAAAGTAACATTACTTTCCCTGTCAAACTTACAACAACTTACATAGTTTACCAATATCTAACGATTTCCAAGATCGAGTTTAACTTATGTTTGGATTTATGGGTCTTAATTTTTCTAAGTATTCTCTTAAGTCTTCTTCTTAAAGTTAGAAATCGTAAGAAGTCTAATTTAAAAGAACTCTATAAAATAATTGCTGTCATGTTATATTATTATAAACATTTTATAACTATCCGTTCGTTTTAGGGCGCGTTTCAGGAATATTATAAAATCACACGTTTTCCGGCCTGAAAAGCCAAGACGCCGGCATGCTAAACCGAGTATTTTACTCCAAGATGCGCTATGTTTAACAGCGTCAGATCTGGATATTTTACAGCGATCCCAGATATTTTCAAGGTCTGGGAAAGCGCTAGTTAGAATGAGATCGATTGATTTATTCTTTAGGTATTCTATTTTGTGTTTTTATTCTTTATGCCTGTACTTGCATATTTAATGCTTATTTAATACTTATTTTAAATGTATTGTTGTTTATACTTATCATCTTCTTAATACATCTACTTATTATAAATATAGATGTTGTTCTCCAAGATGGGCTATGTTTGACAGCGTCAGATCTGGATATTTTACAGCGAGCCCAGATATTTTCAATATGTGGGCAAAGCGCTAGTTAGAATGAGATCGATTGATTTATTCTTTAGGTATTCTATTTTGTTTTTTATTCATTATGCCTGTACTTGCATTATGCCTGTACTGAGATTTTTAATACTTATTATAAATGCAATTTATAATCATTTTAATGTTTATTCCTGTGCAAGTTTATGTTTATATTACATATCAACGGCTTGGTTATGAGTGTAATGTTGATTTGGTTATTAAATAAATAAATACATGTCTAAAGAATCACATACCTAACGAAAATCCAGAATTACATATTTTATTTCCAGTCTCCGGCCATATTTTGCTCATATTGACTGGGCTATTTTCGAGGTGTCATCTACAACAAGCAAACACGTCACCACAGGAGGTTATAACGATATGTGATCGTTCTTTCAAGATGTAGTGACCGTAGAGACTTAGGGACAACACAGTCCACTAATATAGCTACGCCACTCACCCGTCAGAAGCCAACGCCTTACGCGAGGCACAGGGAAGCAATCAGCAGGCCGCCTCACCCCTCACTTTCAGATTCGGCTGAATTTCTCCGTTCTCCAGTGTGGTTCGAGGTTTCTTGCGGGGCCTCTGCCTGGCGTAAGCGGTTATTCAGTTTGCTATTTTGAGGACCGAAGCGCCCTTTGCCCGCCATGGTCACTCGGGATCGGTTGGTCGACCAACGCATATTTAGGATCGATTATCGATTTAAGTAACCTGGTTATTAGCCGGCTGGGCTTTCTTCGCTTTTTTTCAGCGAACCGGATATAGCAACAACCGCCTAGTTTCGCAGGTATTCCCCTTAATCCGGGATCTCCTGATTCCAACCGCCTCAGATTGCAGGATTACAGCCGGGGCAGAAGTAAACAGCGGCCCAGACAGAATAAGCTCCTCTTCGATGAGGCTACCAGATAGGAGTTGAACCGCGAGTCGGGCAGGCCAGATGACATTGAGTTTGGCCGACCAAGCCTAAGCTGTACGGAGCCATTATGAACATAAATTGACTGGGATAGTTAGGGAAGTTTAACAAATACAATAAAGTCGCGTAAAGTGAACCGTTGCTCACGCGTGATTAGTCCTCTCTCTACTCCTTCCAGCCACCATCCCAATAGTGAATAGAGCTAAAGAAGAGCGCCTTCCAGCGGGTAACTTAAATTGTACTATTTAGGTAGGAGAATAACATGCATTAGTCGGTCTATTTCGCGTATTCAGTAGCCAATTTGCGGCCTCGACCTCCCTCTAACCCTCCCTCCCCTCCTCCCGCTTCCGGAATTGGATTATAGGGAACGGCGAGAGGGCGGGAGTTCTCCTTGTCGATGATAAAGTCTATTTTGGAAATTTAAATCGAATCATACTGTCAACTCGAACCCGCGCGCTACCCTTCTGTATTCGCAACACTGCGAGCCGGAACATTGTAAACTAATGTATGCTAATTGGGGTAGAATAAAGTGATTTTAACTGTGAAATCCGTGTTGGGATATAGTTGAAGGGTTTTAGTTGTAAAATTGGGCGGATATATAGCTGTGATAGCTTTTATGTCGATAGCTAGATTTAATAGAGTGTAATAAATTAAAAAAGTCATAAGCACAGTTTGAAGTGTAATTATTGTTATAATAGGATTTAAATTTTTTTCATAAATTACAAAGCATGGTTATGAATTTCGTAAAGTACCAAGTAAAACAAATAATATTATAAAAATAAAACAATAATATAATATCTATAATCGGGATATATTTTCCAAATAGATTCGGTTGTGTTCTTCGCGAGACTGTTAACGGGATTAAAAAATGCACATTTTTCCAAAGATTCCTTGATTAATCTTCCGGCCCACCAACCGACCAGTAGGGAAAGTATTGTGAAAGCGCAAAAATTTTTTTTCGAGAAGAAATCGGAAATATCTATTTTGGGACCCCTCTTGAGACGATTAATACCATTTCCAGATTGAAGTCTGCCTGTGTATCTGTCTGTCTGTCTTTCTATCTGTATGTATTCCTCCACGATAGCAGAGTATACCAAACAGTAGCTTTACTCTCGAGCTACAGGGCGTTGCGGGAAGAGGGTGCGAGGAATGTGGGCAGAGGGGTAGGTCCCAATAAACGGTTAGCATTACGCGCGGGTAAAGGCTGGCGACATTTTATAGAGCGTTTGGATATCGGCGTGGGCCGAGTAGCGAGACATCTGGCGACCATATCCGAACCCTTACGACTCGTGACGTATTCGCTTGGATTTCAATTTTGTTCTAAGAGAAGCTACTGTCTGGTATACTGTGACGATAGTGCCCAGACGCTTAATCCGATTGAGCTGAAATTTGGTATGCATGCATAATTCAACCAAAGAAAGTTTGACCATATTACGGAGTACAGAAGGAGACTTCACTGGCTGACGACCCGAGAAAGGAGAGATAAGAGAGTCCTAGGTTTGCTCTTCAGAATCCTGAAGGGGGCCGCTCCGAACTATCTTATAAGTAGGTTCAAACCTCTATCTTCTCACGGGCGCCCTCTGAGATCTGAAGACAACCTACTGCTCTCGATCCCTAGGCACAGTAGTGATTTATTCCTGCACTCCTTCTCTGTACGTGGAGCCCGTCTCTGGAACGCTTTACCCACGCGTATAATGATAGCACCTAGTTTGTTTTGCTTCAAACGCAGGCTCAAAGAACACTTGAACCCACGCTCATAAACTTTTCCTTATTTTTCCCTATTTTTTCCTCCCTATTGCGTCCCTGCGTCATTATAGGTTTATTGTTTGTTTTTTCTTAAATTTATTGTTTTGTTTTCCTGCTGAATTTAAATCATTAAAATTTAATTTAGTAGTTTATTTTTACCGCATAACATGCTATTCCACTAGGTTAAGGTTAGCTGTAAGATATTGCTTTTAGGCAATAAGCTCGCCTTTTTGATAAAGTAAATAAAGCGTTTAATTATTATTATTATTATAATTTGGTCATGGCAAGAGTTGAAATGATTGTGGTTGAAATCGGTCCACCAGAGGGCGCACTAGTCATATATAATCATCGAAATATTGGACTTAGAGTCTTGAAATTAGGTACAGATATGCCTTGTTAGGCCAAAATCACGCTGTGAAATTTTGGTTGGTATATCTCAATATACAAGCTGTACTTATAATATTTAAATTTCGCCATATATTTTTAATATGAAATATTAACGCTGAGCCGTCCGAGGCTAGCCGAGAAATGAACCCAGTTGGGTTCGACCGCCAGCCGAGAGAGGGCGCTCATCAATTTTATTTAAGAAATTAATATTCAGATGAAATCAGTTCTTGGCTACTCGCCGGGAAAGCCTTGGGGTGACACAACCGTTTTTATTATTTTGTGATAGTTTTGGGCCGTAAAAATTTCGTCATTTTAAACAAAATGTACCTTTTTTTAAACTAGTGGCAATTTCTAATGTACTATGTATTTACAGCACTTGGGAATGCATCTCCACAAATACTGTCTGAAATTAAATCTGTTGATTTTATTTTTTTATATTTTTGTGTACCGCATGAATTGCCCTTTTAGGAATAATTAAAACTCTGCATTAGATATAAGAAAACCCTGGTATATAGGAGACAGATTGAAGAAAACACTGCCAATATATAATGGAGCTGTGGGCCTAATGGGCCCGATGGGAGCTAATGGGCCCTTGCTGAGTTGGCCACGAAGACCCATTCTGTTCATGGTTGGTCACACTCACGGGTCAACACCCATCCGGCGGCCTCCACGCATGAAGTGTGATCCCGGGCAGGACTCTGGCCTTAGGGCTAGTTTCCTTAGGAATCAACCTTCTGGCGCTCCTGGCCGGTCTGCGCACCGTGCGGCGTAAGCCGATCGATTGTGCACTCTGACTAACAGTCGGGGGAGTCTGTAAGCAGTACTGTTTCCTATAGAGCGGGGGTGGTAGCGGACCTTACGGCGACTGCTCTTGAAACGACCATCGGCTACCCGATCCTGGGCGAACAGCCGGGCAAAGGATGCCGTGGTCCGCGATAGATTCGGTATACACCGTTTCACCGCTTCGTAAGGGAGAGGACCGCGCAAGTAACCAATCGAGAGACTGGAGTAATCTGGTCGCAATTGGAAGTAAGGGCGTGAGTGTAAGCCCGCTGGGTAACACTCCTGGCTATCTCGCGGTTAAGGCTTTGGCCTGTTACGGCATGTGGCGGAGGTTGACGGTGGACTGTTTTGTCCAAGTCTTCTGCCCTCACTTCAGGGAGATAGAACGACTAATCGTTAAAACTTCCTGAGGTGACGGGTTTGCCCGTTGTGGTTGACAACTCTAGTTGCCAATATATTATAAGGCTTCAGAAATAAATTCGTCCCAGTGAGGTATTTTTTGCTCCTCGTGTCCTCATTCAAAGATGTAGAGAGGATAAAACTGTTTTTTTTGCCATTGACTATAACAAGGCATTTATTATAACAAGGCATATGCTGGCGAATGATATATTAATAACCACAAAAGCTGAAAGGAAAATTAAGCATGTATGGATAACCGTCCATATCAAGTGCATTTTGTAATAATATTATCACTAATTACAAAAGATTAACTAAACGAAACAAGACAAACTGTCAAAAAAGTCTGACCTTTGAGCGTTTTGTTGAGCGGCGGCGTATCCCGACTCCAAGGTGGGTCTCCATGACCCGAGAAGTCCCGTAATTTGAGGTAGCTTATGGTTAGTCTGATGATTGAGGCTTTGTCCAGCTGCGAGGTGATGGCAGCGGGCAGGGGGAGCATCTTGGCCAACTCGTAGAACTCAAAGTTCTCTTTGCCCCGTCTTGAGCGGGCCGCATCCCGCGATTTTTCTTTCCTTAGCTCTAGGATGCTGCGGAAAAAAGAAAAGAAACAAGTTAGACTATAATACGGTTAAATAAGTTTAGGTGCGATGAGTTTTCGAACTTAGGTTGGTAGGGCGGTTTCGACTACAACGGGCGAACCCGTCACCCCAGACTGGTATAACGATATGTGATCGTTCTGTCAGCCGTGGGATGAGCGTAGAAGACTTAGTCAATGACAATCCACTATCTAGCTTCTCCAACTAGCCCGCGAGAGACCCACCCTTACTGCCCGGCACCGGATAGTAAAGCCAGCGGGAAGACCAAGCGCCCTCGCTACCAGTTATGGCCAGATTTCTCCGTCACCCCAGACTGGTATAACAATATGTGATCGTTCTGTCAGCCGTGGGATGAGTGTAGAAGACTTAGACAATGACAATCCACTATCTAGCTTCGCGAACTAGCCCGCGAGAGGCCCACCCTTACTGCCCGGTACCGGATAGTACACTCAGCGGGCAGACCAAGCGCCCTCCTTACCAGTTATAGCCAGTTTTCCGGCCTCCCGATTGATTACAGGTTCGAAGTCGTTTGCGCGGTTCTCTCCCTTGTGTAGCGGTGATTCTGTGTCTACCGAATCTATCGCGGACCACGGCTTCCTTACTCCTGCTGTTCACCCGGTATCGGGTAGCCGAATGGCCGTTTCAAGAGCGGCTGCCACAAGGTAAACAACCGCCACCGCTCTATAGGAAACAAAGCCATTCCAGACTCCCCCGAATATTAGTCGGAATGCACAGTCGATTGGTTGACGCCGCGCGGTGCTCAAACTGTCCAGGAGCTCGGCTCTGCGTGGTAGCTCGCGGATGGGTATTGACCCGTGAGTTTGGACGACCCATACATAAGGGTCTCAGTAGCCTAACTGCAACAGGGCCCATTAGCTTTCATCTAGGGCCTATTCACTTAGGTAGTGTGACTTTTACAGAATTCGTGTTTGATTTATTTAAAAAGTACTCATCGCGTGTAGCAAATATATCCATTAACACTTGACATGTGGCAAATTAACTGACATTTTATAAAAAAGTTGCCGACCCAAAATAATTCTGATGATTTTTTTGTTAAAATTTATTCGCATCGAACTGTATGTGTGTTGTCTAACCTCCCAAATTTTTCCACATAAGTCTTATGTTTATGAGCTGTAAAGTCGGTCATATACAGTTCGCGCTTTATGACTCTACTGCAATTGACGTTGATCGGTCTGACTATAAAGGACGTGAACCCGAAACAAGGTGGGTTGTCTGATGACGTAGCTTTCCATCGTGCGATGGCATTTATGACGTATTTTATGTGTGAGGAAAAGGCAGAGTTTACGAGAAAACGAAATAATGAGTTTATTGGGTCGCGCTTCAGGATCCTTCCATTTATATACAAGTAGTTCGGGAATGAATCCAATGATCCAAAGAATTCAATCCAAGGTATCTAAAGAAATATCCCAATATACATTACATAATAAACTCAAGAAGTTACTTTGACTTCCAATACCGATATATAAGACTATTGTAAAGAGTCAAGATAAAAACTACGCCGGGAAATCCAAATAAATGAAATAAATAAAATTATAATTTAAAAAAACAAAAAATCAGGCTTTAAATAATGTTGAAATATTAAGATATTGTTCAACAGCGAAAGAAAGTACCCTAACTTGATTTACCAAAATGATTTTGAATAAGCTTAAATGGAGAATAAAGTGATCTTACTGTTTTTAATAATAAATCTATTTTTACGAATACCAATGAAATATTTATAACAATCAATATCAAGCACCCAAATCTTTTTTTATTATTTTTTTTTGTCAATCACTGTATTCTCATTTTAAACTTATTCAAAATTATTTAACTATATTAGGTTAGTGAGTACCATAAGAAAGTATTCTATCGCTGTTAAACAATATCTATTTATTTCAAAATTATTTTTTACTTTTTAGTTCAAATAGTATTTAGTAAAGAGTAGTTTTTTATTTTTTTTTAACTATTATTTATGTTTTTATTTCATAGTTTATATGTCTAACCTGTAAAATCAGTATTTTTTCTGTTTATCCTGATGCTCTCGGTCAGGATATTAGGCCAAAATTATGAACCTATTGCATCGTCATCGGTCCTTAACACATGTGCAAAATTTTAAATTATTTAGACGTCAGGAAATCAGTGAAAAATAACTTCAAACATATATATATATATATATATATATATATATATATATATATATATATATATATATATATATATATATATATATATATATATATATATATATATATATATATATATATATATATATATATATATATATATATATATATATATATATATATATATATATATATATATATATATATATATATATATATATATATATATATATATATATATATACAGGTCAGGCTAATAAAAGCGTTATAAAATCCGATAACTGCTAAAACGCCCTACGTCTAACAGTAACTCCTTAACTCAGCTATATAGCAAAAGTTAAATCGATATCGGATGGAGTTGCACCCATTGTTGTAGCTTTTTAAAAATTCAATCTACGGCATCGATTCCTCCCGTGGGTGTTGTTTCTCACGAATTCGGGTTCGATTACTGCCTTGAAAAATCGGGGGAAGAAAACCATGTAATCTAACATATATACCTATATAGTCATGGCTACGGTACAGACTGGGGCTCAGCAGTTTTAATGCGTACGTCTTGGCGAAGATTTAATTGTTTAAAGTCAATATTTGGTCAATATAAATTTATTGGATGTTGACAATCTTCTGCAACTATTCGCAGTGAAAAAAAGGGAAAGGAGAGGCTTAATGAATTTTGATGATATAAGGATTAAGGCTGGTAGCTAAGATTATGGGTATTTCCATGAAATTTTCTACTTTCTTTTTTATTAGAGATACTGGGCAACTCCATCGGTAGCATCAGTGTATAAAACTACCGCCATGCTTGCATGGCTACCTTTTACCATATTATTTGTGTTTGAATTAAGGGTGTCCAGGTTAAGAGCCCCGGGGAGTTGATCGGGGTCGGGGTCGCGGCGACCCGGGACGGCAGTAAAGAGCTGGTCGTAAAAGCCGTCCAGCCATAACTCCGAATTTGGCAGCATCGACAGGAAAGGAAGTCGTTCAGATGATTAGGGAAAATGTCCAACGGGGGCGTGAGGGCAAGTTAAAGGCGAGGGAGAACGCATGACCACTCAGCTAGAGATAGAAAAATGCGTATTTCCTTAATGGTCCATTAATATTAGGAAGAGTTAATAGGTTTAGAAAATGAGGCTATTGTTTGTTAAAAAATGGTATATCTTGCTTTACGGATCAAAGGGAACGCAGACTTGAAATAAATGTAGTCGTATAGATACATATGAAGGGTGCACGAAAAGAACAAGGAATATCACATTTTTGTGTTTTTAAAACAGGCAATGCAGTTTCGTAGATTGAAACCAGTAGTTAGAAAAATACTGTACAGTGGAAAAACCATTGTATGTCAATATTGTGCATAGGAATAACCTTACAGACCCTGCCCACACCATTGGGTGGGTAATCACTAGTTCCCAACCCAAACAAATGTGAGGGTACGGTTTATATGATTGTGTGGGTAACTTTTCTCGATTCTTCAAAAAACACACAATTCATATTTACTAAGACTAAAATACCAGGTCTGAAGGATTGAAGGACTTCTTTATTTGGAGAATCTCAGTTCTGAAGGGGATATCAAAGAGAATCAAGCGTAATACTGAGTGACTGATTGACAATTAAGAGGTTATGTTTTTTGGGGATTTTAGTACTTGTTGATATTATAAATACATAAAAATGATACTCGAAGACGATGGAGTGTTGAACTCTACACATTCAAGCATAAACAGAAAGAAATTTGGTCGAATGAGTGAGGATAATAAGAAACGTTAAAATAAAAAAGGTTATTAAGCTAGACCAGTCTATAAGTGCTAGAGTCTAATGTGATTCGAAGTGATAATTCAAGAGAACAGAAACATCATTTAAAAAACTTCCAACACACTCATACAAGTAATTCAGACAAAAATTAACGATCTGAAGTGTTTAATTCGGTTCTGAAGACATTGTGGAGGAAAGAAGTTTCCTCCAAATTGCATCAATCTGTCGAATATGTATAATTTGAATTAAATACCTAAACAATTTGCATACTGTTAGGAGCAATACAATAATAATATTACATTATTTTAAAAAGACTATCTAATGCGGGGACATTCAATGATTACCACTTAATTTCTATGAACTCACACGAGTTTTCCCCCCTGGAAGTTATGACTTAGCTTGGTTATATATTTTTTTAAATATCAATATCTTTGGAACTTTACAGTTTTTAATCGTGAATATCTCAATTAGGCATTCACGTGATATTCCTTGTTCTCTTCGTGTACTCTTCAAATGTCAACCTTCAATTTCAATACGAGAGATCTTCATCAAGATTTAAAGATTCGAGTTTCATCTTGGATTCTTTTTGACATCTTTCTTGCACCTTTGCATCGTGGCTCCAGCATCGGTTATTTCACTTTGTGGCCTGTAGCGACATATTCAGTTTCGTCTTGTTCATCGTTATGTTCATATCCTACTGGTGGTTGTAATGGAATCGATTGACTATTTTAATTTTCTCTTACTGCCTCTGAAACAGTTGGTGAACACCTTTATTTAGCATTTTCAATTTTAAGCATCTGTTTTTACTTATGCACTCTATAGTTTGCCATCTTCCATTTGGAGAAGCTGTAGGGATCGTGGCTAGCGCAAATAGAGTTTTTAAGGTGGGCTTAATATGTTTACTTTGTCCCGTGCGGGTGAGTGGAAGGTGCGAGACGCTAAGTAAGCGCATCCAACAAAGTTAGCTTCTATTGAGCAATGTCAGTACGTGTACCTGCTCGCCAGGGCGGCAACGTAGCAAGATGAAGGCGTACGACACCGATGGCTGGCGAGCCATTGGCTCTTTAGTGTCATTAAAGCCTGCTTGTACATCGTCCTTATCGATATCTAGTGTTTCGTTAGCTTTGAGATGTATTTTTCTAGGGATGATTTCCAGAAAATTACATTTATTTTAAAAAAAATGTTTTTTTTAAAGATGATGACTTCTATTGACATTTTGGGATATTAGGAGTTATTTTTTTTTGTACAGGAACTTTGTTCTAAAAAACTGAATTTAAAATCATTTAGGTCTTTGTTAGTGAGAAATAAGAACCAAAATAACATGGTATATAAAAAACGATTTTCCTCGGTAATCTAGGATTAAACCCAAAAATAGTAGTAGTTATCTTTCAACTCAGTTGTTAACCCCTAGGTGGACACGCACGCCGATCGGCTTTTTTCGTATTATCCTTATTATAGCCGTATTTATTCAATTATCTGCTCTATTTCTCTGACCGCTGCGGCAAAAGCCTGTCTTTAAAGCCTGCCATTGGAGAAACCACCCTTATATAATAGTACTCGTATGCTTGCACACACCTTCTACAAGAAAAAAACGAAGGCTTCGAAAATGTTGCCTGGAATTACTGGCTTCCGAAAGGTTAATATAGAAAAATCTTACTTGAAAAGAGGTCCTATATCCAATAACATGATCTTTTAACAAAAAAGTCTAAATCATAATCCATTGAAATCTCACGGTACGGAATGTGACTAGTAATGTTTTCTACTACTAAATATATATATATATATATATATATATATATATATATATATATATATATATATATATATATATATATATATATATATATATATATATATATATATATATATATATATATATATATATATATATATATATATATATATATATATATATATATATATATGATAAGGTTTGTAAAGAAATCCGTTTATAGGATGATGTTTTTATTTAAAATAAAGTTAGTAAAAGCTACTTAAAAAGTAGCGAAAGAAATCCCAGCTTGTATTGGGAAATGCTTATGTTTGAATGAGATATACTTACGGATGTGCACGACTTTCGACGGTGCAATGTAAGTTTAAAGGTCCTTTTGCAGTCGACTAACGATCACTATTCATCCATATATCTCATAAATAGGGCTTATCCTTATGCAACATATGAGATATATGGATGAATAGTGATCGTTAGTCGACTGCAAAAGGACCTTTAAACTTACATTGCACCGTCGAAAGTCGTGCACATCCGTAAGTATATCTCATTCAAACATAAGCATTTCCCAATACAAGCTGGGATTTCTTTCGCTACTTTTTAAGTAGCTTTTACTAATTTTATATATATATATATATATATATATATATATAAATATATATATATATATATATATATATATATATATATATATATACATATATATATATATATATATATATATATATATATATATATATATATATATATATATATATATATATATATATATATATATATATATATATATATATATATATATATATATATATATATATATATATATATATATATATATATATATATATATATATATATATATATATATATATATATATATATATATATATATATATATATATATATATATATATGTATGTATCAAATTAACTATTTTGTCAAAATTAGTTTTATATAAAGGTTATTATTCTTTGAAATATCATAGAAACCAAACATTTTTTAAATATTATTCTATTCAAGACATAGATTATTTAATGGTTTTATGGAAATTTAAAATAAAGTTTATTAATAAAGAAATTATGATTTATTTTTCCAAAATATTTTATTTGCGAAATACTCGAAATGCGCGACATTGAGTGGCAGCCCTCTGCACAAAATAATTGGAGTTCAGTGATGGTCAGTCAAGGTCGTAAACCCGATTTATATCCATAGCTCTTGCTCTGAATCAAGAGAACGCATGTGAGGTAGAATAGCAAGCTTTTAAACCGTGTTTTCTGCAGATTTCCGCTCCGCCATTTCTATGACTCTTTCTTTTAGACGTCATTTTATAATTTTCCCTTCTACCTTTTTATATCGCTGCAAATAAACATATTACTATTTTACACCGCGATAAAGTGATAGTCAATATTTAGTTAAATTCAATTGACTTTGATTTTATTGTGATTGTGGTGTAGTAACTAGGTTTGACAATTATTCAGTGCAGCATAAATTGCCTTTTAGGCGTATATAAAAAAAACAAGATAGCTCACATTAGCTCATCGATAAAGCATATAAACAATAATTCATTCAAGCAATAAAAAAATGTACTATAATAAAAGCATATCAAAATAAGATTAACTTAGTTATGTAATACTATCCATTATATACAAATCACAGAAAGTGAATGTAGGTAGGTATTTTAAATTACATTCTCAATTAAAATAAAGTAATATAAATAACAATTAATACTATTCCAGAATAAAAATATATTATAAAATAACCTAATTAATAAGAACAATTTAAAAAAGGCAATAATCAAGATAGTTAACAATAATATAATCGTAAGAAACACAAAAGTTAAAAAATACCCAAAATAAAGATGTTTTCAAAATCAAAGTATTATACATATCAAGATCAAAACACATTAAATTTAAAATAGAATATGAATGAAATAATTAGATATATGAGCAATAAAACCATGAAGAATTGTCAATTAAATATTAAATTACTCTAAACTAATTTCCTTTAATAATTTCTGTGTTGTTTGTGTCTGCAACCAATATCATTTTTTATGGAATAATTCGACTCTTCTAATAGAAATTTGTTTAAGCATTACAGAACTGATTTCTGATTACTGAACTGATGCATTTTTAACGTTTTAGGCAACATTTTGTAATATTTGATGCACAGTGTAACAATCTGACTGAATATCTGTGCCGATAAACCAAATTGGGCAAGGTTGTCAATCGCTGTCAGATCCGTAGAAAGGTGGAGGAACGTCGCTGCGTCACGCAGAATTTTATGACGAAGCATCCTAACGGCATTCCACCCCTCGCCTCACGCCCAAATGAACGTCCGGCATTGCTCTCACCTTAGGGGGCAACGACTAAGGGATGTCAACTATCGTACCCTTAGTAGGGTGACCGCTCGACAGTGGATCAGTAGTATACAGTGAATCGCTCAAGTATCTATCAAATCTTTATATTGGGTTCTTACCTATGTATGTAATTGTTGTTTTTTTCACACTGGCCCATTTGAACTTGGATAACTTGGGCTTGAGTTGGAATTTCAAATTCAAATAAATTTTAATTCAGGTCCATGCTATCATTTTTTAAGAAACAGCTGTTTATTTGTTTCTCCGTCGTTTGTTTTTGCTCAAATATTTTCGTTTGTGCAACCATGGTAAAGTTGAAAATTTGCATTATTTTGAAATATGAGACCCTGTGTCCGTGCTTTTTATGACATCTTTTTGCATTCTGGCTATACAGTTATCGTAAATATGTGTTGTTAAGAACTGCAAACAATGATGGAGAAGGTTGTGAATATATAACCGAGCCTGGTCAATCGCTCATCGCCGCTGCTTCTGCATGACAACGTATAAGCACAGATTTCACTGCAAACAGTCGCAAAGTTGCAGAAGTTGCGGCTGGAAACTCTTGGTCACTTAACGTACTTGACAGACCTTGCTCCAATTGAGTTTCATTGTTTTGCAGAATTTAGATTACTTTTTACACGGCACAAAATCAACTTTGAAGAGTCGGTGAAAAACGCCCTTCAATCATTTATGTGTTCCTGTCCACGAGAGTTTTATAGCAGAGGAATTAAGCAACTCCCATTAAAATAACAAATCTGAATATTTAATAGGGAGTCAATATTTCTATTAATTAAATATACATCTGTCATACAAAGTTTTTGGCCTTAAATTTCCTTTACAGAACAGCAACTTCATAGGTAAGACTCCAATATATAAATGTTAACCTGTGTATGTTTGTGCTTGCAAAACTCTAGAAGCAGTCTGTCGATTTACTTGAAATTTTGAAACAACGCAAATTTTGAAATACGTGCGTCAAAAGTCTTACCACACTGGGTGAAATCTACGGTGCGCTTTGAAATTGGTGAGTTTCCCATTCATTTTATATCAGACTGAGCCACAGCGAAGCGTGGCCGGGTTTACCTAGTATAATATAATCATGAGCTAATCAGTTACCATGAAACTCAAATCAGTGTGATCAAAATAATACCATTGTTTACACAGCTTAATCAATGATAACATTTAGCAGTATAGATTTTAAAATTAAGAGCCTGATTTAGGTAAAGATCAAATCGTTGAAATCAACAAGTAAATATATTAAAAATAATAAAAAAACACGACTGCCGTTACAAACAGTGACATATTGTATTTATAACAAGGTAGAGAGGACGAGTAAAGTATTGAACATAACAACAAAATAAGACTGATTTTATTAATTATCTTCTTTATATTTGATACATTGATGCAATGCATCTTTCATTATCTTAATGACATTTGATTGAAACCTAAAATAATTATATAAAATTTAACGTCCTATATACTCATTTGTATGTACTCTTTCGAACTATATTTTTATGTTAGTACCATTTCTGGTCGCTTGATGTAATTTAGTGTTTATTAGTGTAAACAAAATTGATGACAGCGATTTGACCCTCTTCCCATGTATTGAGCGATTTTTGCCCATACTTAGACCTTCGGGATAACGGTGGATTATGGGCAAAAATCGCTTAATATTGCCCATAATCATCGCTCAAAATTGATCAGAGCGATTTGACCCCCTTCCCATGTATTGAGCGATTTGACCCCCTTCCCAAGTATTGAGCGATTTTTGCCCATAATCAACCGTTATCCCGAAGGTCTAAGCTATTCAAAAATATATATTTCATTGAGGTACCCGAGTTAGCTTCTGGAATCATTTGTAATACTTTACTTGTAATTATTTCAATTACGGTTTGTTTATGAAATATTTGTGGTTTATGTATTTATATTTTATAGATGCGTGTATATTTTCAGAATGCACTCAATCAGACCTTTCGTTTGACACTAAACACGATATATTTATGTTAATTTATTGACATTTGGACATTTAGACAACTACTTACATGATGTTTGGACATTTAATGTACCCTATGACACTCGGGATGATATAACGATTGTAACAATACCACACACTTCTAAATTGGTTGAAGCGTTTAGAAGTTATGATGGAATAAAAACCGGAAAAAAAACATAGATAAAACATACATACACATTAAACTCCTTTTTTATTGGTCAAGTCGTGTAATAGATAAATCATTGTACGATTGTTAACCCACAGTCGTACAATCGCCACCTTTCGAATCGCGTGGACGCCGCGGTAGAATCTAATACTCATGGGATTTGAACCCGACACCGGCTCGTCACACTAACGGCAGGGAGGCCACCAAACCACCCCAATGATAGAATCCTCAAGTCAACGCTTCGTGTCAAATTGAAGGAGCACGTCCATTCCTCTCCCGCACCGCTAGTGTGGCCACCGCACGAAATGTAATTACGATACTATAAAATAGAAATGTCTGACATGGCGACCATGACGCTAGCTCATCACGCTACAAAAAAAACAATGAAAAATCGGTGCTCCGGACGGAGTATACCGTTATTGCTATCCTTTTTGATACCTCTCAATTTCATTCAACATTCTAAGTATTTACAAAAGGCTTTAAATATATTTGTTTCTTACTTTCGTATTAAAAAAAGTATATTTTTACTCGTTGTTCTTTCGATATTATACAAGTATTATACAAGTAGGTAATAACCAACCGCAAAAATAAGTCGTTTTGGTGTCAGCATTGATTTTGTATAGGGTACTAGATTGCTTAGTGCCATAAGTAGAGCTGCAAACTACAACGAGCGAACCCGTCACCTCAGAAAGTTATAAAGATGTTAGATCGTTCTGTCCCCCGTGAGGTGAGCGTAGAAGACATGGAACGAAAACAATTCACTGTCTAATAGGAGACCAACGCCTTACCGCGAGATAGCCAGGTTAGTCAACGGCCCGGCGGCGAAACGAAACTGGCGCTCTTACTTCCAATTTCAACCAGATTACTCCGGTCTCCCGACTGGTTACAGGTTCGAGGTCGCTAGCGCAGTCCTTTACCTTACGTAGCTTTGATACGGATTCTACCGAATCTATCGCGAACCACGGCATCCTTTGCTCGGCTGTTCACCCGGTATCAGGTAGCCGATTGGTCGTTTCAAGAGCAGTTTCAACTACCTCCGCTCTATAGGAGACATCATTGTTTCCAGACCCCCCCCCCCCCCCGGCTGTTGGTCGGAATGCACCATCGATTGGCTAACGCCGCACAATGTGCAAACCGTCCAGGTGCGCCCGAAGACTGACTCCTAGGTGAAGCCGGCCCCCAGTCCGGAGTAATACCCGGGCTCGCAATTCTGCGTGGAGGCCGCCGGATGGGTGATGACCCGTGAGTTTGACCGACCCTAAACGCATGGGTCTTAGTAAACTAACTGCAACAGGGACTATCAGCTCCCTGCTTAATGCCATAGTACATTTGGGCAACCTTCTACGCCGGCGACATGCATGTGGCTCCGATAGCATTGTCCGGCGAAATTAAAGGAATTTATTTGGCTATCTATGATACCATTGATAATGAAGGTTTTTTTCTAAGAAATACTGATTGATTATAAAAACTTAAGAATTTAACCAATGATAACAATAATAACACTCAATTATAAGTGTTATCTATTGCAATTTATATAGGCCGATTACAGCATAGAAAAAATACGGAGGGAAAGAATGCCATATTAGTCTGAACGATAAAGTTTATTTGAACCTATTTGAATTTATCTGAACATTAAAGTGCGTAATTATAACGTATTGAAGCCCCTATATAATAAATTAAAAATTGAAGTCTTTATGTAAATTTTTAAATACAAAAATTCAATAGTCTTTAGTAAATCTATAAAGTTACAAATATTTTATTTTCAAAGCCATCCTAACTGGGCCTCGCCTGTACTAATGTTGGCTTAATGTAAAAGAATTTAAAGTAGTTGACGTAACGCAGTATTTTTCTTTATAAACATAGCATATAATAATTTTAACAAACACATATACAACAAGATCCGAGACACAAAAATGTGCAGGTTCTGCCAAGGGGCCTAGGAAACTCCCCTGCACGTTATGTGCGAGTGTGGCCCGCTGATGCGTAAAAGATACACCCACTTGGGTGGTCATTACCTCCAACCTGAGGAGGTAAAACAATCTGGCGCCAAAAGCCTGGTGCGGTTCTTAAATGACACGAGGCTTAGCGCAGAACTATAGTAGGTGGCGAATACAATAGATCAGCAATGGTCGCAGTGTTACAAGGCTCATAAAGACCTTAGAAAAGCCCCACACAACAAATAAAAAAAATGCATGTAAGAAATAAAACTAATATATTAAATTTAAGATGATAGATGATAGATATTTATACATATAATAGTACGTTTTAATATAAAATTTAAATATATACAGAGATATACACATACATACATAAATATTTATATAGTTTATAGATAAATATTAAATAATACTATATAGATTTCAAAAATCGTGCTCTATTTAATATATATCTTATTATTGTCTCCGTTTCTTCTCGACCCATAGTCAAAAGTGATAGTTAGGTTTTCTTTAACTCCTTGACTAGTCCTAGATTTCAGTCCTGCAGGAAAAACACTATATATTATTTTAAACAGTCGAGGACCAATGTAAGAAAAGTATTTTTGTGCAAAACTTGTTCTCATTTTTGTGCTGATTAAGAGCTGTCTGTGTGTTGTTACTCGTGTTACTTTGTGGTGTGTTGAATATATATGATAATCCTCATGATCATAATAGTAGAGTAGGATTACCTTAGCGTATATTTGACGAACGTCTAGGACTTTAGATTTCTTGTACAAGCACTCAGAAGAATACCGGTTATAGGCAGGACTTTTGTGGGTTACTCTTAATAGCGATTACTCTTTTGGTCTTAATTATAGGATCAAGTGCTTGAAGCGAAGCTCCACCCCAAGTTACGATTCCGTATGCTAATAAGTTATAGGCCAATGCCAAATAATAAGCGTTACGAAATGAAAAAAAACGTTAATTACTATATTATGCCGAAATAAGCCGTGTTTAGAGCGCCATATAAATTGCGCTAATACGGTTATACCACGAACGCCGCCATGTTTAACATACGAGAATAATACGTATTTTTTGGAACTATGAGTGCCATCTACACGTTGCGTTTCGTAGTAAAACCCTAGTTGCCGAATTGTGGTACTGCATTGAGCATTAATACGTTATATAATCAACGGTTTTATGTACAGAATTATACTTTTAGGGTTTCGTACAGTAAGAAACTCACCCTGATATAGTATATTTTTAAATATACAAATGTCGTCAATTCATGTCTTATAAACAACGAAAATCGATACCTAAAATATTGACAAATATTTATATTACTAGCTGACCCGTGCCCACTTGGTTGAGCGGTAAACATTTTTACTTGTGATGAAATTATGAGTGTGGTTCGGTTAGTACTGAGTGCTATGATTTATTTCCTGACTGCCAAAAGGAGGGTTCTATTTTTACTGCATTTGTATATATGTATTTGTAGGCTATATTACCGGGTTTTAAATGAGTGAATGAAATGATTATGATTGAATAAATTATGTGTATTTTAATTATTAAAAAATTAAATGTAATGTTATTATTTGGTACCAAAATATATTGTCTTTCAGGAGCTCCAACCCGAGATACGGTCGCGGTTCCATACCTATGCCGTATTATCTCTTTAAACATTAATGCAGTAAGAGGGAAATTATAATAATATGTAGTAAAAGGGAAAAGTCTTTTGTTTTAAACACTTGAGACAATAAATTTACTTATTTTTATAAGAATTCATAATTGTTGATAATATGACCAAATATAGCCTATGACACTCACAAATAACGTGGCTTTCTATTGGTAAAAGAATTTTCAAAATCGGTTCTGCAGATAAGAATAAGAATAAGAATAAGAATAAATTTATTTTCGTAAGTAATTTTCCAAAAACATTATTCAAAAAGTCTGCCTAACTAGGCCGAAGCCCGTACCAAGGTAGACTCGACTAGGTCACTTGTACGTTTTATATTGTGCGCACACTTATTAAAGTACTATTACTGAGAAAAAGAAAAATTCAAAAATAAATGAAATATAGTAAATCTAATAACTCTAATAAATACTTAGCATAAATTTCAAGAGTTATTTTAATGATAACTAATACCTTAATTATAATCATGTTGAAAAATAAAAAAGTAACAATGAAATCAAAATACGAGTATATCAGTAAAAACTTGTTAAAATAATTATAATAATAAAATACAATAAAATTATAATTGCAGTGATAATCAGTGATCCAGAGATTATTCCCTACAACCTCACAAACTCACAAACTTTACCTCTTTATAATATTATTAGTATAGATTATACCTACATATAGTTATTTAAGTATTATAATTGATCGTTTCTTTGTTTAGTTTAAAACTTTAAAGTGTGACAAGAATTATACTCGTACACGAGACATTTTAAAAAAGCAGTGGTTTCCAAGACCGTGATAAAACAGATGAGACATTTATTTCTGCGAGACAAAATGGGGGTGGACGTCGGGGAGGGGTCCAATATGGATGTGAGTGTCTTTTAACAAAACACTCGCTCGACCGTAAGGCGAGACCAAGTCGCGTCTGAGGAGAAGGTGAATATTGTGCAAAGTGATGGAAAGTTAGCGAGGCTTGAAGTCTCTCGGGATGCAGGAGCATTGCGTATGGGATATGTTTCGGTTAGTATATGTTTTACACATTGATGTGTAAATAAATTATATAATAACATCCGTCGTTTTCATCATTGAATTCAGCTTGAAGTAAAAACTTGGATTTTAGTTGATTTAGAAATGAAGAACATTCTAAAATTTAATTCATTTTGAATTCATCTAGAGTACCATTGGTTATGTAGAGTATTAGATCGCTTAATCCATAGTACGATGTGGCAACCGTGTTCTGGGCTGGCGACTTGCAGGTGGCGCTGATAGTATTGTAAGCATATAATAACATTGAAAATGAATGTTTTTTTTATAAACGACTGCTTGATTATAAAAACCCATTATTTATGGCGCTGATAGTATTATCAGGCGAAGCCAAAAGCAATTTATTTGACCATCTGTATTAAAATTTATTGTTTTTTTTTAAAAAAACGTTATTTTTTATACAGGATGATTTTTTCATTTGTGACATCCTTGTAGGAGGTAAATTAGTACGAACAGATAAGCAACTTTTGATAAAAAAATTGTGAAAAAAAGTTTGAAAAATAGTATAAAAAGAGTTGAGCGGGTTGCGAACCATCTAGTGGTAGGTAAAATATCGCGAATATTGTTTCTTCGCGATATTTTCTCCTACTTCTAGGTGGCGCAGCGAACTAAACGCTTCTCAAACGGTTTCTAATAGATAAGATTTACAAATTTGACAAAAAAAAATGTTTTTTTTTACTTTTAAAAAAAAAACTATTAAAAGTTGCTTACTTGCTCGTATTGATTCACCCACTACAAGGATGTCTCAAATAAAAAACTCATCCTGTATAGGCTGATTAATACGGAAAGATTAGAACGCAATCGATTAGTCTATTTGTACATTAATGCATGTAATTATTACGTATTGACACCAGTATACCAAAATAAATATATATATATATATATTTGTCATTACTATTAAAATAATAAGAGTTATGACTCAAAAAGGCGTTTGTTAATATATTATTATTTTATTTTGAGAAACGATACCACAACGGCTTGTTTAAAACACCATCTATTGGGCTACTAAACGTAAGAAAAGACTAATCGCTATCTGGAACTGTGAGCGCCATTTACACCTTGCATTTCGTAGTAAAATGCTAGCTGCCAAAACGTACTACGGCATTGAGCAATTTAATACCCTATATAAACAATGGGAATATTAGGTTTTGAACGACGCTCCAAAGACAAAAAATGTTCGCAAACTCTAGAAAACCATTACAATAAGTGGAAGCGACTACCCACCGTGATAAATTAGCAGTAGACAGTAGGAGATTAAAAAGGATTATCGGAAGTGGTCATAAAAAGGCGTTTGCTCAATAACTAGCTTAAAAAAAAGTTCTTTATTACATTTGCTCAGTTTTTAGTGTAAAATAATATGCAGGATGATATGCAAGGGAATAGTTGAAATGTCTATTAGGAGATTTTGTTTTTCAGGAAATGCTACATGAAAATTGTAGGTCAAAAAATGTTTTTCTTGACGCCTGTTGTTCTTAACGTCATTGTTATTGACGCAAAAAAAAACAATGACCGAAATCTAAAAATAAAACACACCTATCCTCGGCTCTCAATAAATGCCTAAACGATACAAGCTGTGAATATATTTTCACTAAGTTTTTCTTGTCGAATTATTTAATTTAAAACAAATCTGATATCATTTACCATATTTTTTTTTCTTTTCTTATACAGTGAGATGGCCAGTCACTCCTTCATTAGTATCGACGTTTAAGAAGTCACCTATACAAACTTTTTCTGCAGAAGTGACCCTCGGTCGAAAAAGTTCTGAAGTGCCCATTGCATTTATTCATGGAGCTCCAATCAAGCAATCATTGTGGGGCGAATTGCGATCAAAGAAGATCTGATCCTTTAGTAAAGTTTCAGCTGCGAAAAGGGCGCGAAAAGCAAAAAGGTAAAACTCAACTGAGAGCGTGAGATCTAGTAAATTGAGTCAAAGGGGGAGTCAAACAGTAGGCAAATGCGGGTGATTTTGAGGGGTATAATATGTGTCCAAGAATACGTAACTGTAAAATAGTTATTACAACGCATCTGACAAAAACGAATATCATCGAGAAGCAAGATAAGCTTAAATTAATGAGCAGGATAAATTGAAAAAGGCGGATATCGGTGAACTGTTTGTCAAAAGATACAATTTCAAACTGGTAAACGCTAGAACTGGGCCTGCAACGAACAAATTGAACGAGCGAGTAAAATAGCGAAAATAAGAAAAGCAGAAGCACACGGTGAAACACGCCGTCGGACAAGACAGGAAGGAATAACTGTGCACCCATAAGGTATTGCTTGCATCGCAAAATGTATAAAGGTTGGGAACTTTTTTCGCCTTTAATATGACGTAGAAGATAATCCAGGCTCCGATATTTTAAAAAATGGTTCCGGAGATCCACTACATGCCTATTCCGAGTTGCAGCCAATTAAGTGTAATAGTCAACGTCCGGTAGACAAAGGGGTTATAGATGAAATACAAGAAGCTCGATTTGGCACAACGATAATGATTGACATTATCTGAACGAAAATATTAAGAATTTCAAAGATAACATTAGTATCGTAAGAATTGCTAACGCTCCTACCCAATTCCGGTGCATTTTCATCAATTCCCCTCCCACAGTCGCTAAATCTGTCAATTTCGTCCCCCCACAGCACCAGCAATAAGTTAAACGTTTGGGGGCGAACAATCAATCATAGCCGGCCGCGTCGTACGTGGACCGTGTATATACTAGCTGAGCTGATATGCGCACACTTTTGTATATTGGACTACCTGAATACGTTATCTTTGGAGACGTTGAGATATACAGGGAGATTGGAAGCAATTCCTTTAAAGAAAAGTTCTGAGAAGACTGAGAGACAAAAATATTAAAACATAGGACACATATTCCCATTTAAAACAAGATATTGGCAAACATGCATGATATAAAGTTCTTACAAGACAGAAAATATATATAAACAAATTGGAATCAAATATGAAACAAAGATATAAGTCGACTGACTAAAAATCGGACCACAAACATTGAATATCACCAACATTAAATTTATTTAAGTTCATATTACTATGTTTAGAAATGAAAACTACAACGCTAAAATTAATAGCAAACTGGTCGAGAGGACCAAAATATTTCGAAACAAATTATAAAAAGAGTAGTTTCAGTTGTGAAACTCAGATCATTTGATATCGACCAAGAAATTCACATTGGCACTAAAATCACATAATCCTTACATATCTTTAAATTCAATGTCATTAAATCTATTATTATTCAATGTCAATAAAAATATTTATTCATTTCGGACCATCCTGTATGTATGTTCTGCTTGGTGCCAAATTGACGTGTGTGTTATTAGATACATTTAGTTTCCCTTTGTCACCCTCAGAGTTGTCCCTCGAAGGCGTGCAGGGCAATCATGAGCCGCTAGGTCACGTGCCCAGATAGTTGATTATCTGAAATATTAGTCGATATTATTCTTCGGTTGCGCCTCTAACTAATGCTTTCTTATATGATGCTCATACGGCGCTCATTTTCTTCTCCATATTAATATATTTTTTTCTGGAAATTTGGTTAAATATTTAGTGAAGAAAAAAAAGAAAAATACGATACTATCTACCAAGGATTGGCGCCAATTCTCCACTATGTATCTTGTTTTAGAGTATAATGTGTCTTGGTTTCAGATTCAGTTAAGTATTTTGTTCTACGATTTGTTGGGAAAGTTTAGTCCTCTCTTTATTGGACCATAAAAGTCATGTTACCAGTACGTCCAATGTGATGTTTAAGAGAGTTTTTCTTCTACTGCATTGCCAAATTTTATAATTATTTGATATTTTCCAATAATACATTCTTGGACAAAGAAAGCTCTTTGTTGGTCCACATTATTTTTTACATCGTGGGTAATAATGTGTTTCAAAAGATACAATTTTATGAATGTCCTTTTTCCGTAAGTTCCATGCTTTCACTTTAAATCTGTAATGAAATCGAAACGTAATACTATCAGTCCAATCAGAAATAGTAGGGATTTGATCGCCTAGTTTTTATACAACATTTAGAATCCAACTATTCATTGTTAACAATATTACTGTTAAGGTTCTAGCAGGTGTGGATGAGCCGCATCACTGCGTCTTTGATCATAGAGATTTAGACCATAAAGTTAGCGCTGAGCGCATGATTTTTATACGTTCCACTAATAACGAATTGTTGAAAGTACTCATTCAGAAATAGAATATACCCTACAGAATAGCACGATCTTGACATCTGGCCTAATCCACTTAGGTACATAGGAGTCGGATCTAACGAATCTGCCAATTTCTAGGGAAACTGTTAGAAAAGGCGGCGGCCACTCTTGTTTGACTGATCCAATTTGCTGGACTCGACCCTCTCACATTTGGGCGCCAAGAGAACAAATGGTCAAATCACCCGGGGCTTTTATAATTGTCGATCATTTTGGGTCGCTGATTGGTTCAGGGGTCGATAGCAAGTGATGAATCATACAGTTGAGTAAGTATCAAATATTATCGGTCAATGAAGATTTAAGCTTAATTATTCGTTGTCAATAATGTTTAAATCTACCGGTAATTATCCATTATCTTCGTAATAATTATCACCATCATTTTCTTTTCCTTCTTGTTCTTGTTCATTTCCAGAGCAATGCGCAGCATGTATCAGGTAATGACCAGTAAGTACCTCGTGCAAGAAATATTTCAGTAAGGCAAGGATAATGACTGTATTCGGCGTTCATATACCAGTGTTTAATGTATGCTAGACAGCATCTCGCAGAAACTACAATTAATGCAGACATTCACTCGCACCATACCCGCGGTAGCTTTCTTTTGAACGTACCCCGAATACGACTGGCAAAAGTACAGAAAAGCTACTTAAACCTTAGCATTAAATACTATAATCTACTCCTTACCACTGTTGAACAGGTGGAGGACGGAAAATTAAAAAAAAAACATCTAGGAGATCCAGATACGCCATCCTTTCTTATGATCTTGCTGAATTTGAGGGTCACGAGTTTTCAAATATTGTGCCCATTTAAATGACTTAAAATAGTAGAGTCTTATTGTCTGGTTATTTTATTTGGTCTTATAATTTGTACTTTTAGTTTTTAATGCATGGCGTAGCTTTAATTGGATTATTTAACTTTTTACTGACAACTTGAATATTACGATGAAAATTTTACTAATATCTTTTCGAATTATTGACTATTTCAAATATTAGACCTTTATTTTGATTATTTATATTTATTTGTATAGTTTGACAATCTAGTAGTTAAATACTTGACTACCTATGTATATTAAGTAAAGAGTAGTAACGAGACTTACTACCTAACGCAATTATTTTGACACGTAGAAGAGCGGTTTTTAGGCGTCAGTTGGACACGACGAAAATGTAATGTAATGTAATGTATTATTTCCGAAAAGTCTTAATCCATATATATTGCCATATTTGGACGACATATCCCGTCTGTCCAGAAAGCGAGTGACTGATCATCCGTTTGAGTCCCTCAATGAATAATTCGGGATCCTCTCTGGCCGAAGGATAAGCGACGATATTCCAGACAATTTGTCTCCGGTCTCGGAGGACGCCTTTCTCCCGGGCGCGGGATAAAAAACGAGCGATATGCCCCCGGGATAATCTCGACAAATATCACGCGGGATCTCCATATTTACTGGATAAATCTGGAGCGCATTGTTTGACCGGGGAATTTCGGGATTGCGGCAAACACGGCGAGAGAATGCTTTACGGTTAGGATATATTACTTTCGCGAGGGCGTCTTCTTCTTCTGTTACCAAGTCTGCTACCGCATTGTGTAGCATCAAATAATATTGTATAATACTGCTGTAGTGGCTAACTTACCCCGGGCGACTTGTACGTGTTTTAACTCATAATCTCTGAGCTGATCGTACTAAAATTCAGATACGCTATTGGGCGATATTCGCCAATATAATCACTATTTCTGACTGTCTGTGTACACATAGCGTTTAGAGTATGTGTGGTGGTACATTGGTGTAGAAAGGCACGTACGTTTTAATCAAATCAAATCAAATCAAATTGTTTATTGTCTTAAAAACTAATACATAGTTGTATAGACAGTAGTATTACATTTGGCCGTGATATCATTGAATTCTTTTTTAATGATCAAATTCTTCTACTACTAATCAAAACGTAAAAGGTTACTCGTAAGAATGAAGAAGGTATTATTGTGGAATAAAATCGAGTCTCACCATTTAGTTTACCAGATTAAAAACACAGAGTAAATTATTCTTTAAAATACCGATAAAAATAAGTTTTTTTAGTATAAAATTAATAAATGTAATGTCAAAAATAACAAAAAAAAGTGCCGGTTGTCAAAAAGTAAAATAAAATGTCTTAGTGATTATATTGTAAATAAAAATAGTCAAGGTATAATTAATATGTGCCTACCTAATAATAAAAAATAGTTAATACGTTTTAGTCAAATTGAAAATCGTTTTAAAACCTATTACAGAAAGAGATATAGTCGAGATGCAGACAGTTTTTAGAGATCGTTAATGTCGTACAATTCTCTTTCAATTAGATATAATTTGAGTTTATTTTTAAATTGGAGCATTTTTCCTTCGCGGCATATATTTTTTATACTAGAGGGTAGCTTATTGTAGCATATAATTCCGACGTAGCTCGGATTCCTTTTAAAAAGTTCTAGATTTGGACGAGGAAGAATCAGATTATTTCTCCCCCTGGTAAAGTGTTTATGGGTATCTGAATGTATCGGCAGCTGAGCTAGGTTTTTTGTGATCAATTTAACGCATTCTAAAACGTATAGAGATGGAAGGGTGAGGATTTTAAGGCTTCTGAAATGACCACGGCATGATTCTACATAACCCAGATTACTTAAAATTCGAATGGCCCGTTTTTGCAATGAAAAAATATGTTGCCTTAGATCGATGGTGCATTGCGCCCAGAAGAGAATACCGTAACGGAGAAAAGACTCAAAATAAGCGAAATAAATCGTTTTCGTGTCCTTAGAATTAATCAGTTTTCGTATTTGGCGCAGCAGAAAACAGGCACTAGAAAGTTTGTCACTTAATTGTTCTCCGTGTGCATTCCATCTCAAGTGATTATCTAAAACTAAACCAAGAAATTTGTGAGAACTGACATCGGCTATGTTGTTTTTCCCAATATGTACCTGTGGAGTATTTTGTATTTTATTTTGCTGAGAGGATATAAACATTGAAACAGTTTTGGACGTGTTAAGGGATAACTTGTTTCTCTCAAACCATGCATTTAGTGAAACCAATTCAGCATTTAAAGTTGTAACAACTTGGTCAATATTAGAATGTGCATAGTTTATGCTGGTGTCATCCGCAAATAATGTTAATTTGGAATGTGTTAAGGCAGTTGGGAGGTCATTTATGTATAAAAGGAAAAGGGTTGGTCCCAGAATACTCCCTTGTGGAACTCCGCACTTTACTTCGCACTCATTGGACATTACATTCTTTAATAATCCGCCTTCGTAGTTACAAAGTTGTACTACTTGTTTCCGATTTGATAGGTAACTGGAGAACCACTTAAGACTGTTCCCTCGGATGCCGTATTTGTCAAGTTTACTAAGCAATATATTGTGATTCACCATGTCGAACGCTTTTGAGAGATCGCAGAAGACCGTGCCTGAATAAAGTTTCGCGTCAACATTACTGTACATTGTTGATAAAATATTATGTAGTGCATCTATTGTTCCTTTATTTCTCCTAAAACCAAATTGAGTTTTTGATATAATATCTTTATTTTCTAGATATTTGACTAACCTGATGTTAACTATTTTCTCAAGAATTTTTGAAAAAACCGGCAGTAGAGCTATTGGTCTGTAGTTAGCAATATCAGTTTTCGGGCCGTTTTTATATAATGGAACAATTTTTGCAATTTTAAATTGCTCCGGGAAAACACCATCTCTCAGAGAAATATTAAATAAGTTAGCTAGTACTTCGGCTATTACAGGCAGTGCAAGTTTCACTGTTATATCATCAACCCCAGAAGATTTTGTGATTTTCATTGAGTTGACAATTTTTGTGATCTCAACTGCATCGGTTGGTTGCATAAAGAAAATATGGCGGCTGTAACAAATATTGTGCCCGCCTACCTGACTGGGTGTCGTGTTAGAATTGTTGACTTGCCCGATTTGGGAAAAATAACTATTAAACATATTAGCTACCTCGCATTGATTATCGACTGTGTGATTATTTACACTGAGTGTGATATTAGAATGAGTCTTTTCCCTTTTGCCCAGTTTTTCATTCACGACTTGCCATAGTGCTTTAGAATTGTTTTTGGAGTTCAATATATTTTTTCTGATACTGTTTCTCTTAGCATTTCTTATTACTCGCCTATATACTATTTCGTACCTATTTATGTACCCTAAAACATATTTATTGCATTCAAATTTGCGAAGGTATCGAAGAAAGCGCAAATTTTTGGCAGACTTTTTTAATCCTTTCGATAACCAACATTTTACATGACTAGATTGTTTTACCTTGACGACTTTCTCTGGAAAACTATTGTCAAAATTAGATTTAAAGCTTAGATTATTCCTTCAGCAGCAAACCTAAGTAAAGCAGTTTTTTTTATAGTAGTCTTTATTCATAAAAAGATACTTGTCGATGTTGAAAGAAAAGTTGTCGATGAACCTTGGATAAATATAATTAAAAACAGTTCGGTTTTTACAAGCTCAAATTTACCTTGCAAAATTTGTCGGTATGGTTGTTTAGGTCATATCTTGCAAGCAGAATTAGAACCACTTTCTCTTATCATATGAAATTGAAATGTTGGTTCAGATTCGATGACAGTGCATTTTTATGGTAAGCATGACCTGATTCTGCACCCAGGATTGGCTCCCGACGAGGAGACTCCTCAACGGTCACAGACACGAAATTTTGTATACGCATTTAAATATAGTAGCCCGTTATAAGTTTTACCATGACATGGCTGCTGCGCCCAGGGTTGGCTCCCGACGAGGGGACTCCCCAACGGTTAACAGCAAAGTCTAAAAATTTTGTATATGCATTCAATTACGACAGCCCGTTCTAAGTTTTACCAAGACAGGACTGCGGCACACAGGCTTGCCTTCCAATGAGGGAACTCCTCAACACGGTGGATAGCACATAAACGAAATTTTGTTCCACTATGATATGGCTGCTGCACGCAGGGTTGGCTCGAGACGGAGTATTTTAATGAAAGCTTGTTTTTAAAATGTGTTTTTACTGTTAACATATTTTTAATATAAACAGTTCTTAATATTCTATATTTAAATACTAGATGGCTTTGGTATTTTACAATAATTTAATAAATCATCTTGGCTTTTGCGAATTTTCTGGCTGCAACTCTGTACATGTGCTGGATTTTATTAAACTATTCTCTTCTTGCGGATTTCCGACATCTTGCCTTGTATGTGTAATGAAATTCAAGAAGTATTCGAGTTTGTAAATTATTGTTTTCTTCCATTGTTCTGTGCTTTTGCTTAAATATCTTAGGACATCTTCTTCCTAGCTCTATCAACCCAGCTTATACGGAGTTTATTATCTATCCTCAGATACTCACATCTCAAAAGCTTCAAGTTTTTTAGCAATGTGTCTGTTTAGTGTCCAGCTTTCAACTTCCTAGAGCTCTGTATTTTATGATGCAAGCAATATCTTATGATGTACAAATATTATGGCAATTTGGAAGGCCATTTCAATTTGATGTCGACAACGAAAATTTTATCCACAAAAACTGATGTCTTTTAGCTCTATAAAATAAATCCTCCATTTTTAAGACCTACCTTTTTTCGAATCGTGAATGCAACACGCAGCTCCCTTTTCATTTTTCCTTGCGTTCATTTAAGAATTCCCTCACGTAGCATGATTAGAGGGTTATAGCTACACATCCTGAACTTTTCGACACCCTCCAGCCTCCTCCAATCTCCCCGAAACGGCTGACCCCTCACCCCACCGCCTGACCCTCGTCCGGAGACCAGAACAAACATGTCCGACTCACGAATTGATTCAAATACTCCCCCGAGGTTTGCGCGTCGTCTCGCATTTATTGGTAATCCTATCGACGCGAGCTGAGGAATCGCTTTTGCGAAAAGAAATTCCCGCAGCGATCGGGCGAGGCTGTGGTAATGAAGCAGAATTTGAGTTTGAAAATATGTCGGAGTAGCACGAAAGAACAAAATTGAATATGTATAACATTGATTAAAAATGTAAATGAATGCGTATGGAAATTATAGATAAGTATGGAAAAAAAACATTTTGAATAATTGAAGTGGTGTTCCTCTCCATTCCCGACAGAATAGTGAAATTACGATTTCTACCCATAATTCTTCTTTTTTAACATAATCTTTCACCGTTCATACAGCTTAACTATGGCACAAGATCCAGTCCAATATTAGAAATGTATCAACGGTTTTTACTCTTCAAGTGTCTATGAAAAAGCATTTCGAGTACCTAAATTCTTAGTAATCCTAGGTCTCATCCCATCCTCTCCTGCCTTCCGCTTCTTGCGAATATTCTCTAAATCCCAATTATACTTCAAAAAAAATGTATTATTAGGTTTGTGTATAGTTTTCTCTACTGGCACCTTCATAATTTTACTTCCACGAAGGTTGGCTGTAAGAGATTGTAATTTAATCAATAAGTCCGCCTGTTGTATGTTTAAAAAAATGTGCAATAAAGATTTTATATGTATGTAATAAATCTGTAATATAAATAGCCAAAGAAGATAGAAGATGATGTCAAGGAAAGAAGGTACGATGACTACGATGACTCAAAAGACGCCTCGCGGTAGCTGATATCTTGATTGGAGTGCATTGTATCACTTGACAGGTTGAAATGAAAGTTTCGAAGCCGCGGCAGCACAACGCGTCAACACATTTTAGCCAGCTAATAACTAGCACAACAATAACATTCCAAGTGTATAAAGATTAAATTAATCGACAAATATCATGTTAATGTCGAGTGTTATTGAAGACAACGTTAATTAAGGAGAGCAAGTAAGAAAGACTAGAAAGTTTAAAAAGAGCAAATGAGCGATATGATTCTACAATAAATCAGGAAAGAGAAAAGGCCTATTTAGTAAAATAATTTTGGTTTAAAGCTGTAGAAATGGCGGTTCTTTGGTAGTCATGATTAGTATACATCTATGTGTATTGTATACATATAGTACATATATATGTCTAGCTGTAGAACTTGTGGTTACTTAGTAGTCATGTGCATTTTTGACTTGAAGATAATATTGCAGAGAATTAGACGCAATAAGATTGTTGACACCAATGATAATAGTAAAGTGTCGACATCTTGCGGTGTCGACTACAACGGGCGAGCCCGTCACCACAGGACGTTTTAACGATTAGTCGTTCTGTCGCCCTGCAGTGAACGTAGAAGACTTTGGACAGTACAATCCTTCGTCCAGCTACGTCACAACCCGTGAGAGTCCAACGCCTTACCGCAAGTTAGCCAGGAATAAACCCGGCGGGCTCGAGATACTCGCGCCCTCACTTCCAATTGTGACCAGATTTCTCCGGTCTCTCGATTGGTCCCGAGTTCGAGGTCGCTTGCGCGGTCCTCTCCCTTATGAAGCGGTGAAACGGAGTGCACCGAATCTGTCGCGGACCAAGGCGTCCTTTGCCCGCCTCTTACACGGGATCGGATGGCCAATGGTCAATTCAAGAGCAGTAGCCATAAGGTACGCAACCACCCCCGCTCTATAGGAAACAATACAGTTCCCAGATTCCCCCGACTGTTAGTCGGAGAGCACAATCGATTGGCTTGCGCCGCACGGTGTGCAGACCGTCCAGGGCCGCCAGAGGTTTGATTCACAGGGGAGACTGGTTGACCCAGTGTCCTACCCATGATTCGCACCCCATGCGGGGAGGCCGTCGGATGGGTGTTGACCCGTGAGTGTGACCGACCCTGAACACATGGGTCATCGTGGCCAACTAATCATGGGCCCGTTAGCCCCCAGTAAAGTGTCGACAATAGAAACTATCATTTTTATAGAAACTATCGGTGGTCGGCGGTCATTATGGCCACTTGGGTCATATGGACCAGTGATGTTGCGGCGCGGAACAACTCGGCGGTGCTTGAGTTGAACCATTCAACGAGGTTGTGTAGCCAGTGGTTTCTTCTTCGGCCAGATTTTTGGCGGCCTTTCATCTTTCCTTGCAGGATTAATTCGAGAAGGTGGTATTTGTTACCTCGCATTATGTAGCCCATATATTATAATATCCTTCTCTTTATGGTCTTCAGTAATTCCAATCCTTTGTGCATCCTGCGCAGCACCGTCTCATTCCTGACTATCTGTCCAAGATATTTTCAGTATTCTCTTGTAAATCCACATTTTGAAAGCTTCTAAAGTTTTACACGAAGTCTGGTTTATTGCCCACGCTTCTAATCTGTAGGAGGACTGAAAATATGTAACACCGCACGAGGCGGCCTCTAGTGGAGAGTTTGAGACTACGGTTGCAGAAAAAGTGGCTCATTTTGACCATCGCAGCTCTAGCTTGTTTGATGCGACATTTGACTTCCACGCTATGGTTTTCTTGCTCGTTCACAATACAGCCAAGGTATTAATATTGGCGAACCCTCTTCAGAAGTTGGTTCTTGTTAAGTAGCGTGGCAGCTGACGATGTACGAGTACGTCCGACAAACATCTGCTGGCACTAACGAAAAAATATCAAACATTGGCAAAAGGTTTCTGAAGTGGTAGATATAAGACAAGAAGTCAAAGTTAACATTAAAAAAAAGATAATAATATATCAAGATATGTTGACGAGAGTGTACCGACTAATGGCCTAATGAAATAACTCCAAAATTCAAGTTCATGGAACTATGTATACTTGAGAAGACTGACCGTAGCTATAATATGTCCTACAATTTAAGCGATATCAACTGGGATATCGCTTATATGATATGACCGAGGATATAATATGTCCTACATCCCAACTGGGATGTGACCGAGGATATTTAAATTACTATTGAATTAGCTAGAGTTACAAATTATAACCAATTTTTGAGAAATAAAACCTTCAGTGTGTGGATCCAATGGTGGATACAATAATGAGGATGTCATCATTATAATCCATTTAGTTTCAAATCACGACTGCCCAACAAAAACGGAGTGTAATGTGTTCAGGGTTCATCTATGTATGTTTCCGTTTCTTTATTCCACTATAGCTTCTAAGCGCTAGAACCGATTTAGAAGTATGTGGAATTGTTAAAACCAATATGTCATCCCAAGAACTTAAGGGTACTTAATTGTCGAAATAGCAAGTAAATAATTGTCTAAATGTCAACTAAACAACTGTTTGCACTTTGACACTAAAATAAATATATCGTGTTTAGTGTCAAATGAAAGGTATAACTGAGTACATTCTGAAAATATACATTTATATGTATAAATACAAAAACCACAAATATTTCATAAAAACCGTAAAAAAATAATTATAGATACAGTAGTTCATTTTTTGTAACGGCCGTCGTGTTTTTAAGTACTTTTATTATATTTACTTGTTTTCTATCTACATGCGAGAACAATGAATCCGGGTTACCAACATAAAACCTAATATCTCAAAAACTGAGAATGCTAGCTTATTCGAATAAAAAGTATTTTATAGACTATTTAATACTACCCAATTAACATAAATAAAACTCCTTGGTTGCTTCAAAGTAACGCCATCAAAAGGCTAAAATAATGATTCTTGGAAAATTGAATTACGAATTCACTGCATTTGTTTTTGCTTTTGTTTCTGTTCTGTCACAAAAAAATAGGAAGCATTTCTGGTATTCACTATTCATTATTAATTTGGTAATTATTGAATAAACTAGCATTTTCAGTTTCCGAGATATAGAGGTTTATGTGAGTGACCCGGATTCCTTTTCTCCGGAGTATATTATTAGGTGCAGAATACACCTGCCTACGCAGTTATATCAAACCGTACGCATCTAGAGGCTCTAAGAAAAATCAAAGAAACCGCACATAAAATGAGAAATTACAAAAACCTATGCTGCGTCCGACCAGTGAACACTGTGGCAGTGCTATGTGCAGGTGATTCTGTACAATTAGCGGTTTCGTACTTGATTGCTACGTTTTTTACACGCGATAGGGATGTGATCGAGTCGATGGAATGATGTCGATATGCGTAATTTTCCAAATAGATTCCGTATCCAAATCGAAAGACGGTCTAATCTGAATTAGTCAAGTCATAACATAGAAGGTTAGAAATAATTAGTCACACTGTGAATATTTTATTGTGACAACACTGTGATTATTTCACGGTTTCAAAAAAGTTGTTATTTGAGAAGAAACTAAAGATTAACCGCAAAATTTGAAATCGTTTTTGAATTTGACGAATTTACACATCGCTTTATAAATGAATAGCGAGCAATCCGTGCATTATGAAAAATGAAGAAAGAGGCAAGGTCAGACTGAATGACTTTTACGGAGTCTGTATATCTATGATTTGTATTTTTTACCGGAAGTAGAAAACACCACGAAGCAACCCGTTAAAATTGCCGTTTTAATCCGGCGATAGGAACTTGCCAGTATTCGAAGATTTTTCTTTCTCTACGAGTCTGGTGTTGCCGTTTGTCAATCCCACTAATTTGTTTTCAGGTTTGCTTATAGGGCTAGTAAAAATGCAATTGGTATCATCTCCGTTGTGTTGGATCATTTTCAAGTTTTGACAAAAAAAAATAGAATCCTGTTTTATGTGGCAGGGTAAGGTATTCATTTTCTAATAAACAAATTAAATCTTGTATCAAAAACACGCTGTTTAAAACAATGTATAAAATAGATGATGATGATGAGCATGGTGTTAATCAATCTGCTTATTTTTGTCGACATGTGCGTTCAATAATCGAAATATGCGAGTGAGACAGGCCGATACGTTGGAGCGTATCGGCCGTATAATAAAATAAAATAAAATAAAAATGAAAGAAACATAAAGCGGTATAATCTATGACCGGACGAAATTCAACTAAACAACTGTTTTCAAACTAATCTGGATGGTTTTATGATCGGCAGGTAGTGTTTGTGTGGGAAAAGATACGATCGTTCATTTTACATTCTGCTCTAAACGCATTGCTCTTTCTCGTTCGCATAAACTAATTTCCTATATTAGTTCACGAAGAAAAGCAATCGACCCCCTATTATCTTTTGACGTTCAGCATATGCACGCAATTTAATTATATTTAATAGAAGTATATATATTTTTATAAAACATGACTGCGGTTACAGAAAGACTGTAAAAACTATTGTATTTTTTTGAGAAATATTTGTGGATTATGCATTTATCCATATAGATATACGTATTATTCCAGAATATACTTAATCAGACCTTTCATTTGAAACTAAACACGATATATTTATTTTAATTTATTACCATTTGGACATTTGGTCAAATATTTACTTGATATTTGAACAGTTAACAACACTTCGGATGACATAACGATTTTAACAATATCACACATTTCCAAATCAGTTTAAGTGTTTAGAAGTTATGGTGGAATAAAGAAACGGAAAACAAACATAGATGAACAATGAACACATTACAGTCCTTTTTTGTCGGGCAGTCGTGTATTTTTTTTAAATTCTGATTCTGATTGGGCCCCTGACAGCTCCGAGCCCATGAGGTAGGTGGGGGTAAAGCCCCGCAATTTTCGGTTTTTTGAAAATTGTGGAGAATTAGAGATAGATTATCTTTCAGTTTTATATTGGAGTTTTAGATTAGGATCTTAGCTATAACCCCTGAAAATATCAGGCATGTTCAATCACCAGTTGCAGAGAAATCTAAAATTATTTTTTTTTTAAATGCATTTTTTTTAATGCTTTTTTAAAATATATTTTTTTTGGGGGTTGCCCCAAAAAATGGGGCAAAGCCACTCACTTTCACCATTTCACACTTTGAACATGGTTTCGTCTCCAACTATGTAAACAAATGATATCAAGGAATTTGACACTGGAATGTGAAGTTAAACCAGGCAGTTCATCACCGTAAAGTTCAATTGCGAAAATAGCTTAAACCGTTTTGGAAAAACTGAACTTGGAAGGACAAGAAATATTACATCAAGACACGAAACAACAGAATAACCGCATTTTCCAAGCTCACGTGCGACCGAACTTCTTGAGGATTGGTGTGCAACTGGAAGTTGTTAAGACGGGTCAGCCACCTAGCGGCTATCGAAGTAATTACAAAAATTCTACCGAAAACCCTGTGCGTGGATTTGCCACGTGCGGGGCTTTACCCCCACCTACCCTATGGCTGAGCGCCAGTATTCATAAATAACGTCGGCTTTGGCTTTTCGATATCGATAAATTGTAGATACTGCCACTAGTACTTATTATCCTGTATCAAAACCACAGTGCGTAGCTATGCTCTGTGTTTCGATCTAAAGTGTCGGTTGCAATGCGTTTCCAACATCGGAAGTGGATGTTAAGTAGAACTTAATGGCCAGCGTGGAATCGGTTTCAATAAGGAACAGGTGTGTGCTGAATGAAAGGCTGCAATATTATTAGGCCAAATTATTTGTATGTCAACTGCATTTGTGTGTCAGCTGCATTTGTATGTCAACTGCATTTGTTTGTCGTCTGCATATGTTAGTCAACTGCATTTGTGTGCCAACTGCCCGTGGAAGATTTAGTGTCTATCAACGATTAATCAATTCGCCTCATTCGAAGATATGTATTATAATTGATTAACCGCCCTACATTTGGTCATTAGTCAAAAAGTAGGTAATTAGTCAAAAAGTAGGTAATAAATCGTTGTTTTTTTAAATTAGATTTTTCAATGACAATGCTTGTTTACAATATTAGATTTAGATGATTTTGATGACAATACTAGATGTGTACAAGATTTTTTTTTCACACAAGAGATTCATTTATTATCGTAGGAACATGAACAGGAACATTATGACGTATCACGTACGCTTTGTAGGTTTTGTTTTGTTTTTTTTTGTTGTACTTGAACGTACGTTATACGGCTTGCTGCGTTCGGGCGATAATATAGCGGCCGTATCACGTACGTTCGTATAGGTAGAGTGGTTAAATAGGGTAATAATTAGATTACTCTGTGCCATAGGAAATTAAATAAATACGTAAATGTCCATTTTGAGCGATAAGGCTATTTCCAGGTTGAAGTCTCTGTATGCGTCCTGTATGTGTGTATGTATTCCTCCACGATAGCGTCCGAACGCTTAATCCGATTGAGATGGCATTTTGGTATGCTGGCATCATTTGGTCATTGCAAGAGTTGAAAAGATTGTGGTTGAAATCGGTCCACCAGGGAGCGCACTTGTCATACATCAATCTTGGACTATTGGACTTAGAGACATGAAATTTGGTATACCTACAGATGCTTTGTTGAGCCGAAATCAATCACGAATCTTTGTTCAGTTGAATTATCTCCTATACAAGGTACACTAACAATACTTAAAGTCCGGCATAAATCTTAACTAAATATGAACTCCATATGTTAGCGCTTGATCCAAAGTCTTTGACGAGAAACGAACCGCACCGCCTGAGAGGTCGCAATGGAACTAAACTTGGTCCGTCCGCCGGCTGAGAGAGGGCGCTCATCGATTTTATTTATGAAATTAATATTCAGATGAAATCAGTCATTGGCTTCTCGCTGGGAGATCTTTGGGTGACACAATCGATTAAAAAAAATTCTGAACGTAATGTTTTCACTTTCAACAACATTTATTCCTATTCTTGTGTAACACAAGTCGGTATTTTCCGCGGTGTTAGTTTACGTACCGAATGCGTCCGGGGCAGGGGGTGTTTAGTTGGCCTTACGACAACTTGGTTTTCTGACCACGTGCGTCCGTCAGTGGGGGAGGCTGGGGGAGGAAGAGGGTCCGGCTAATTCAGACCTTCGCGAAGATTATTTCCTGTCGGACCGCGCTCGCGTCCTTCCTCAATGTCAATATTTGATATTTATTTCTGTGCTCGCCCGTTTTGGCTATTTTGGAGCGAGTAACAGCGCTGGGCGAATGGCCAGAATGGCGCCCCTTCCTCCACCCATTTCTGATCATATTTCAAACTAAAGTACCGAAGGCGAAATTTTTAGCAGTAGGGCGGTGTCGACTACAACGGGCGAACCCCTCACCCCAGGCTGGTATAATGATATGTAATCATTCTTTCAGCCATGGGATGAGCGTAGAAGACTTAGAGACAAGACAATCTACTGTGTAGCTCGCCAGTACTCAGCAGGCAGCCTCTCCCTCTAACTACCAGTTGTGGTAGGATATCTCCGTCTGGAATTTACCTTCAGGATACCTTCCTCCTCCCGACTGGTTAAGGGTCCGAAGTCGCATACGCGGCCTCTACCTGTTGTATTACAGCGGTAATTCAATTGAATTTATCGCGGACCTGGGCGGTATTTGCCCGTAGTGCCACACGGGATCGAGTGGCCCAAGGTAATTTCAAGAGTGGCATGGCAGCAGGTCAACATCCACCCCCACTGCTTAGGAGGCAGTATATTTCCGTAGTCTCCGGACTCCTTCAGCAATTAGTCAGAATGCACAACCGATTGGCTTCGGCGAACGGTGCGCAAACCGTGCAGTAGCGCCGGGATGCAATCCCGCCGGAAGAAACCGGTCCGCCAGCTTTGAGGCCTGAGACGCGAGAGTCTTACTCAGGGTAGCCTTTCACACGAGGAGTCTTCTAAATAGGAGTTGATATGTGAGTTTAGCCGATCCGAGAACAAAGTGGATCTTGTAGCCCAAGCTGCACGAAACCATCCGCTACCGAAATTTTTAGCAGTTTAACGATTTTACACTGAGAAAAATATTAGATTGATTCCTACATTACCATTTTGTTATAACGGTTTTATACAGAATTTCACCTGCCTTTTAATTTAAGAGATATCGGATTATTTATATATAATGTAGAGTACCTCGGCATAGACAATATTTTCGTGTGGTATTCTGGTATTCTGTATTGTAGTATTCTGATATTGTCTGATATTGTGGTACTCTGATATTGTCTGGTATTGTGGTATTCTGATATTGTCTGGTATTGGGGTATTCTGTTGTTGTGGTATTCTGGTAGTCATATATTCGTAAGGTAAATACTGATTTAAGTACGCCGCAAACTGATCTAGATAAGGCATGCGTATTTCGGCTCTTCTTGGTAATACTCAGTTCTCATCGGGCAGCTGGCTGCGGACCACGGCACCCATTGCCCTGCTGTTCACCCAGGATCTGGTAGCCGATGGTCGTTTCAAGAGCATTCGCCGTAAGGTCCGCAACCTCCCCCGCTCTCTAGGAAACAAAACTGTTTCCTATAGAGCAGTACTGTTTCCTATAGAGCGGGGGTGGTTGCGGCGACTGCTCTTGAAACGACCATCGGCTACCCGATCCTGGGTGAACAGCCGGGCAAAGGATGCCGTGGTCCGCGATATATTCGGTTCACAGCGTTTCACCGCTTCGTAAGGGAGAGGAGCGCGCAAGCGATCTCGCACTCGTAACCAATCGAGTGATCGGAGTAATCTGGTCGCAATTGGAAGTAAGGGCGTGATTGTAAGCCCGCTGGGTAACATAACTGGTTATCTCGCGGATAAGGCGTTGGCCTCTTACGGGCATGTGGCGGAGCTTGACGGTGGACTGTTTTGTCCAAGTCTTTTGCGCTCACTTCACTGGAGATAGAACGACTAATCGTTAAAACTTCCTGAGGTGACGGGTTCGCCCGTTGTAGTTGACAACTCTATATACCTTCCTGAAGTGATGGGCTCGACCGTTGTAGTTGACAACACCCTTTTGTAACGAGAGTTTGTGGGTTTCCATCTTTCTGGCTGGCTTTCTCTGAAAAAATCTAGGATACTACCGGCGGGACTCGAACACTCCTGCTCTTTAACCACTGAGTCACAGTCAGCGTCGTCGATTGTATAAACAGAGCTATCTACACGAAGCGGGTCATCAGATTCAATACGGCGCGCAAGTGCACGGGCGTTTAGTGCCGCTCGGGCGCTGTGAAAATTTCATCGACGCAAAGACAAAGAAGAGGCGGCGATACGATACAATAAGCGGTCCATTCTCCGTTCCGCTGCTCCCGCGAGACCGACATTTTATCTAAGATTGGATTACTACGCCATAAACGTTCGCCTAATCCGCGGTGCCGACAAACAGCCACCCGCTGCCGCCATATGCGCCCCTGATACTTTTTATATAAAACGTTAAGCATTTTTGAAGTCAGGTACATACAGGACAAGAACAAGTATTGATACAGTATAATATACTTTCCCAAGTTTTGTATTGATAAAGGCTACAAACAATGCGTCACTGTTCTAGTTGTCGGCTATAATAATCACGATGCGATTTTCAGGTTCGAGTTTTGAAGTTTTCATTACCTATCAATCATTTTAAAATAGTATTTAGTAAACTCATAAATCACTCATAAAGATAATAAGAAATGACTTACCGCAAAGTTAAGGCCATTATTTTCATACACCTCCATTTTCATACACTTTCCATTCTAACATTAATAATAACGGAGCTATGAATTATTAAATTTATTATTATTCAATCAGTCATTCAACGAAATAATAAGGGAGTCTCCTCATAAGCATGAGCAATCGGCAGCGATCGTGTACTCTGTATGAAACGGAAGGTAGCAAGACTAGTGTAACATGGAAGACCTCTTTGCAACAAGATATGGAATATTACCATATATCAATGGAGTAATAGGAAGAAATTGCATTTGACTAGATGAAACTTTAAGAGAGGGGCACAGAAATATCACCTCGATACAGGCTCTGCCTAGTGAGGTGATAAAATCCCGTCAAAGCCGCACTTTTTCGTAAATTTTTAGGGCTCTACAATCTTTATGTATCTACGACTAACTTAATAATGTAAAATATATTATAGGAAATTTAATCGTGTAAAAATAGGATTAAATAAAACAAATAAATTAAAAAGACTATATAGATCTAAGAAGTGTAAGAAAGTGAACCCGAAAACGATAATGCAGCACAAAATTGTTACTGAAATTGTGTACTAAACTGACGTTTGTAGTAGTTAGAGAATATAATTACATATGTTATTTTACTTACGATCCATTTCAATGCTTTATGATTTAACTGCCAATTAAAATAGCAGGATATATCTCCGTCTTATTTCAGTTATGTAATCAGCCGAAAAATGCGATAGATGACAATAATTGAATGTTATTATTGTTATAATTAGATAAAATATTGGATTTTTAGAATTAATCAGTTCTTTATAAAAAAACATTCATTATAATTGTTATTATAGAGGGATAAATAAATTGCTACTAGTTTGGCCGCCAATGCCCCACCTGCAATACGCCGACGCAGAATAGTTGCCAAATCGTACTATGTAGTTAAACAATCTAATACCATGTAGAATCAATTCCTAAACTAACGTAACCGAATCTAACCTAAGGGTGTGGTGTCTTCCTTGGTCGCGTTTATAGAAACCCTAACACAACACAAATAAGGTCAATTTGATTTCACAAAAACAATATACATACATAATAAAAGGATTATATTGATTGATTCCACTGGCAAATGCCCGTGCTAAGGTAAAGACGATAAACAGCCAATAATTTAAACAATGATAACAATAACAACATTCAATTATTAGTGTAATCTATCGCATTTTTACATATATAGGCTGATTACATCACAGAAATAATACGAAAAGATAGAATGCCATCTATTAGTCTATCTGAAGTCGATTACATGAAGTCGTTACGTTTCTGCGGTAGTGTTCCAGTTGTGATTGAAAATGTCTGGGATACTGATACCAAAACGACCACTTTTTGCAGTTAACTTTCCATTTATACAGTCAACGATTCATATATAGGTACATATTTCATAAAATGTGAATAGTATCGGAACAGTTGGACATCCTGCTTCCAATTTCTCACTTATTGGAGGGGGCGGTGGGCGCATCGATTCCTATGGCGTTTTTCTCTTATTTATTATATCGTCATCCACACACAATCGGCTGACAAAAAACTTCAATATCTAGCGTTACAAATTTCCAATGACAGGGCACAAACCTGCGACCAGTTTTTATGCGCGGCGGCTACCGCGCGCGAGGCAGACCGACTGTAGCCGACACACAAGCCCTCAAACATAATGAGGTGCTCGAGCTTACATGTATGTAATAACGCAGGCCAATAATGAAATGAGGTCAATCTTTACACTGAGATCAATCGGTCGTTATATGTATGCATTGTAAATCTCCCTAAATTGTACCTAGCTAAAACGCACATACCATGCATCGATTGTATCACATACATCGAAGGGTCATAAGGGACATAAAACTAATAATGGAATAAGGCCAATATTTAATATCTTCACACTGAGTAAATCTCTATAGATTGTACCTAGATAGAACGCACATACCTCCATCGATTGTACCTAGATAAATTGTAGAAGGCACATACCTGCATCGATTGTATCACATACATCGAAGGGCCATAAGGGACATAATACTAATAATGGAATTAGGCCAATCGTTAATATATTTACAGTGAAATCAATCGGTCGTTATACCTATGTATGCATTGTAAATTTCTCTAAATTGTACCTAGCTCTCTAAATTGTACGCACATACCATGCATCGATTGTATCACATTCATAGAAGGGTCATAAGGGACATAAGACTAATAAAGGAATAAGGCCAATGTTTAATATCTTTACACTGAGTAAATCTCTCTAGATTGTACCTAGATAGAACGCACATACCTCCATCGATTGTATCGCATACATCGAAGGGCCATAAGGGATATAATACTAATAATGGAATAAGGTCAATCTTTATTATCTTTACAGTGAAATCAATCGGTCGTTATATGTATGCATTGTAAATCTCTCTAAATTTTACCTAACTATAACGCACATACCATGCATCGATTGTATTACATACATCGAAGGGCCATAACGGACATACGACTAATAATGGAATAAGGACAATCTTTATTATCTTTACAGTGAAATCTATCAGTCGTTATATGTATGCACTCTGTATCTCTCTAAAATGTACCTAGGTATCTAAAACGCACATGCATTTATAGTAGCACATGCATAGAAGGGCCATAAGGGACATAAGGTTAATAATGGATACGGCCAATCTGTAATATATTTACAGTCAGATCACATCGAAGGGCCACAAGGAACATAAGGCTAATAATGTAATAAGGTCAATCTTTAATATATTTACAGTGAGATCTATCGGTCGTTATATGCACTCTAAGTCTGTCTAATTCTATCTAGAACGCACATATCATACATCGATAATACCACATACAACCAAGGGCCATAAGGGACATAAGACTAATAATGAAATATGGTCAATCTTTATTTTCTTTACAGTGAGATCTATCAGTCGTTATATATATGCATCCTATATCTCTCTAAAATGTACCTAGGTATCTAAAACGCGCATACCATGCATTTATAGTAGCACACACATTGAAGGGCCATAAGGGACATAAAACTAATATTGGAATAATGCCAATCTTTAATATCTTTGCAGAAAGTTCAATCGGTCGTTATGTGTATGCACTCTATATCTCCTTAAAATGTATGTGTATGCACTCTATATCTCTCTAAAACGCACATACCATGCATCGACAGTAGCACATATATCGAAAGGTCACAAGGGACATAAGGCTAATAATGGAATAAGGTCAATCTTGAATATCTTTACAGTGAGATCTATTGGTCGTTATATGAATGCACTCTTAGGTCTCTTGTCCACACGTGTTTTTGCAGACACGGCGGCGGCGCCGTTTCTTTTTTCGCCGTGTCCGTCAACAAGCTTCCATGGTGATCTATACAACATTACTTGAGTGACTACCTAGAATTGCCTAGACACAATTTCACCGCTCACCGTTTCACCGCTTCGTAAGGGGGAGGACCGCGCAAGCGACCTCGAACTCGTAGCCAATCGAGAGACTGGAGTAATATGGTCGCAATTTGAAGTAACGGCGTGAGTGTAAGCCCACTGGGTAACACTCCTGGCTATCTCGCGGTTAAGGCGTTGGCCTCTTACGGGTTTGTGGCAGAGCTAGACGGTGGACTGTTTTGTCAAAGTACGCGTTTTTGTTTTAGGAGTTTTGCGCTCACTCCAGGGAGATAGAACGAATAATCGTTAAAACTTCCTGAGGTGACGGGCTCGCCCGCTGTAGTCGACAACCCTAGTTGTAGGTTTTCACGGCTAAATAACGTGCGTGGACAAGAGGCTTAAATCGCTCTAAAATTTACCTCTATAGAACGACCACTCGATGTGACAACGTTCTCAAAATGGTAATAATAGGTTATACGTAAAATTACGTATTAAAACATATATTATATGGGTAATGCACTATGGCTGATAAAAAAACTACCTATTCTCACACTGGTTGACTTCAGTAGTGCTTGTAATATCGTCGTTAGAGCGGCTAAACTCTTTTAGTTTATCCAATGAGACAAAAGAAGTGGTTTCTTTCGAGAAGACGAGAATTCGAAGTATGTGTCTTAACCTGGCCCGAAAACGTTAACGAACGATCGAATGCCTAATAAATACAGATGGGGAACCACCAGATCCCGGGATGACTGTAGAGTTTGTGCGCGTGGAAGGTTATATTATAAGGTGTAATAACGCATCTCGAGATGCTGCGGAACACCCCGCCATGATAACAAACATTATTACTACGCTTTTTTTCCTCTTCTCTGCGGTGAACTCTTTCGTTGAACTTTTTCCGTCGTTATTTTTGTACTTAAACGTAATACCAACATGGATGCTCCGTTTTTACTTGGCTTTAATGGCCTTTGGGAGAGGCGAGCGGCCTAGTTTGGCCAGATTACATCTGAATCGTAGGCAATGAGAGATAGCCGACTACAGCCATTGTTAAATTAGGGAGAAAAAAGTATAGTTGCGGGTTTACACAGCGACATTTAATAGGTAATACGAATGAGGCGACAGTGCAAAAGGACGAAGATTAAGAGACATCAAGGTTAGCAATCATCGTAGCCAATATCTCATATGAAATAAAAGACAATCGCGGTTGTTCAACATTACGTTTGCATGAAATATCTCTTGACCTCATTAACCCCAAATAAACGAAATATTGATATTTCCGATACGAACGAAATATTGATAGTTTAAGGCGACATGATTCTTGGGAACGACCATATCTGAAGAATTTTAGTTTTATGTGTTTTTCGAAAAATATAAGCATTAATTAAAAAAAGTTTCTAATTGAATCCCTCGATAAGGAAGCAATTTAAAATTTGGACTCAAAAAAGTGGCTAATTGCCTTGGACATTAAGGCTTTAAACTGACTCCAAAAACTTCCAGGCGGGATTACTCCTACAATGTAAGCGGTGAGTGTGTATTATTATAATTTCATTATATTGACTGGCTAATTCTCTAGGGCAGCAATTAGTCACATTTTTTATTTAGGCCCTAAATAATTTACAATTAATTAAAACGTTAGAGCGCTTTGAGACTTACGCTAAATATGCTTTGCCATTAACATCCTTATACCACCACTTCGTAAAGATAGTTATTCTGTGCTAGCGCTGCGATAGAACGTTTAGTATACGCCTGGTCCCCGGCGCGAGCGGAAGTGGAATCTGCGATTGACGCTTCGTCAACGCTGGATTTATATTGATCGAACCCTGCAAAATTGACCCCGTTTATTTTTTCGCGTGTCCGCCCATTTCGGATATTTTTCGGAGGTCTCATGTCGCCTTAATAACATCTATTAAGTACTTCATTCGTAATTTCTTTGCTATTTTTTCGATAAATCATTTTAAAATTCATCAATTAAAATGTGCAATAAAGAATCTCCATCTATCTATCTATCACTTTATCCATGATTAAAGAAGTATTTCACGCAAACCTTATATTATCGGCAATCGCCACTGGTCTCGTCAGGACTAAAAATACGTGATGCCGTTTTAAAAAATACATAATTTATGCCATAAACAGTGAAGTAACATTACTATGTTTTATTAATTACTAGCTGCCCCGTGCCCACTTCGTTGGGCGGTAAAACCTTTTACTTGTGATGAAATTATTAGTGTGGTTCGGTTAGTACTGAGTGCTATGATTTATTTCCTGACTGCCAAAAGAAGGGTTGTATTTTTACTGCATATGTATGTATGTATTTGAATGCCAATTTGACTATATTACCGTTATTTGTGAGTGTCTTCTTGTGAGTGTCTTATTTGTGAGTGTCTTATCTCTTTAGCCATTTATGCAGTAAAAGGGAGATTATATGCAGTAAAAGGGAAAAGTCTTTTGTTTTAAACACTTGAGACGATAAATTTACTTATTTTTATATGAATTCATAGTTGCTGATAATATGACCAATACATGACCTAACGATTTAAATATTTTTTTTAATATAAAAAACTACTTTTTGTGACTTTAATATAAAATTTAGACACATGCTGTTGCTGACTTTTCTGTAGGCATTATCAAGCTCTACAACTTTCCTCTAGAACTTAAACATATTATTATATCTCTCATCGTTAAGGCAGCGTTATTCGTCTTTTCATTTTTCGGATTAATATATAGCCTAAGACACTCACAAATAACGTGGCTTTTTGGTAAAAGAATTTTCAAAATCGATTCAGTAGATCCAGAGATTACTTCATACAACGTCACAAATTTTACCTCTTTATAATATTAGTATAGATTTAGAATTTACGGATGACTTTAGGATTTGATTATATTTGTTAACGTTGCAACACTGACATTGCGAATATAAACAGATAGCTGTCAGGTTTTATATGGTATTTTATTTTACTGAAACACTAATTGGACAAGAAAAATCAACAGAATAATATTGAAACTGATAAAATCCCTACAAAGCGTGTGCCAACGGACAGACAAGAGATTTTAATTGCAATAAGGCCAATAAACTTCTGCAAAGACTGCATTAAGTTTGGGAAATTGTTCCTGAAATCAAATAAAGAAAACATTATAAAATATTTTTATCCTCTTTTTTAATGAAATGTGTAATTACAGAAGATTATTCGACATGAAAAACTGATTTGAAAATTATTTAGAGCTATTTTGATTTAGGCCTTTTTATATTAATTACTAGCTGACCCGGCGATCTTTTTACCGCCTAACAGTCAATGAATGTCGTGTTAGAAATTAACTGAACTTAATTTATGATTTTAAGTAGCTTGATATATTTTCCTTAGTTTAATAAAAAAGAAATTTCTGAACGCACGCATAAATATTTGACAACCAATATATTTGTCAATACTTTTTCATTACTGACATTATTCTACATTTTTAAAATCTAAAATACGCCATTATCTGAATATTGTGGATATATATGTTGTCGATTCGAAACCTTTATTTGAATGCGTTCTTTAATTTGAGGGGAGAGTTTTAAATGTTTGACAGTTACGAAATACTCGAAACACTTTTGTATGGGAAAATGTCTTTTCTTTTATTTTATTTTTTCGTTAATTTTCCAATGTTTTTCGTTATATAGTATATACTTATTCTGCTAATCGGGACGGAGACAAATACAACAATTAAAAAAACATTTGTTATAAGTGTTTGAACAAACCCGACTTTGTTATATATATATATATATATATATATATATATATATATATATATATATATATATATATATATATATATATATATATATATATATATATATATATATATATATATATATATATATATATATATATATATATATATATATATATATATATATATATATATATATATATATATATATATATATATATATATATATATATATATATATATATATATATATATATATATATATATATATATATATATATATATATATATATATATATATATATATATATATACATTAGTTTTAGGTTTCTATTACCGCCCGTTTTGGTTGTGCGTTGATGAGTACATAAGTGATTTTACGTTTTTATACATACATTACATTAGGTTAAACATGGGAGTTTAAACTGCTTGATCGATATCAGTTTGTGATTGCGATGTTGACACCTCGACTCGTTTATTTAAAGTAGAAGGCTTTCGTCAAATTTTCGGGCACCTTTTTTCTCGCGAAAGCTAACGCACCGCAGCGCACCGCGAAGTCTAAAAAATGCATTTGCTCCAGCGACGGGGCTTTTTATGCACGAGCCGTAATTAAATTGTGTAGCTGCGGCTTTTTCCATCGGCCAACCCGAAGATCACAAGCCATCGGACGATTTTTTGCGGTGAAATAATTGGGGATAAAGCAAAGAGAAAAACTTGACATCTTTTAACTATTCGGATACTGGGTTATATTTAATTGCGGGTAATATTCACTCATAGTTTATTATTTCCTAATAAATAAAATACACCCGGAGCTGCCATGGAATTCACCGACCGAAGTCGGGCCCATCATATGGTGTTATTACACTTCTAGGGGGCGAGCAGTGGTTTCCGGACTAACGACCGGCTGTGGTAGGTTTAGAACAGCTGTCTTGCCACATGTGAGCGTTCACCCTACCACCCATTCACTCCCTTTCGAAGCCATAGAATTTGAGATGCGGAAACCGCGGTTTTAGATATTTTTTCTAAGAAGGAGTTGATTATTTTCCTGGAGAGACCAAGATCTTTAAAAAGGTGAAACAGAGATTTAGCTGGCAGGCCACGAGCGCCAACTTCCACCGCGTGAAGGTGAACAGTGAATCCGTTCCTGGTGACGGCATTTGCGAGATCATGGTATTCATTTAATATGTACTCGTGGTCTTTTGGGATATTTGATTCCCATGGAACAGTTAATTCTACGATAATTATATACCGCGAAATACGTCGTATTTTAAATATAGGTATGTATTATTCATAATATTTGTATTATATTTATACTTTTATTTTCCCGGCCCACCAACTGACTTGGAGGGAAAGCAATGTGAACGCATTTTTTTCGAAATGGAGACGAAAATATCCATTGTTGGCTCCCCTGAGACGATTAAGACCATTTCCATATTGGTTTATCTGTGTGTCTGTGTGTGTATTCCTCCACGATAGCGCCCAAACGCTTCATCCGATTGAGCTGAAATTTGGTAAGTAGGGATCATTTGCTCACGGCAAGAGTTGAAAGATTGTGGTTGAAATCGGTCCACTAAGGAACGCACTAGTCATATATACAAGCTATATCTCATATACCAAGCTAAACCAATAATATTTAAATTTCGCAATACATTTAAATCTAATATTGACGCTATCTGTTGGCGCTTGACCAAACCTCACTTTTAGGCGAAAAACTAAGCGCGCCGCCCAAGGCGGCTGCAATGGAACCCAACAGGGTTCGTTCGCAGTCCGAGAGAAGGCGGTATTAATTTTATTTATGAAATTAATATTCAGATGAAATCAGTCTTTGGCCACTTGCCGGGAAAGTCTTGGGTTGACATAACCGATTTTTTAATATACTCTGTTATTCGTAGACGTTGGCGTAGTTAGACGGTGGACTGTGCTCTAACATCGTTATACCTTCCTGAGATGGCGGGTTCGCTCATAGTAGTTGACAGCTTTAAAGTGCACTTTGAGTCTAGCGACTGTATCGGTAAGCAATTGTACAGACAGAAGTTCAACCGGAGGTGCACGCCTTAGCAAGTAACCTTTATCACACCGTCGTAAGTGATTACACTTTCACCAACCCCCACAAGTATCCTCGCTGTCCAGCTTTCTGGTTGATTTTAGCTCGCTTGGCGTGGACTGTGCAAATCTTTAGATTTGCATACTTCGAATTCCGCTCACCGTTGGACCGTTAAGTTACAGTAAAACAATTGTAGGACGGGCGTCGAGCGATTGATCGACCCAGATTATGTGGCACGGGCGCTGGCGCTGGAAAAAAAATCGATTACTGAGATTTCGAGTTCGCACTCGATTCATTCAAATTCGTATGATCAATTCCGATCAAATGACTCTGACTTACTTTTGGGATTAGAAGAGTACAAAAACAAATGACCAATGGCGAGGAAAATTCCGGTTTGGGTGCGGCTCAGCTGTTATTATGGCAGACTTACCGTGCAGAGAAGTTTTAGTTGCAGTGTAAATATGGCGTGTAAGTTATAGTGTAAATATGGCGTATAAATATGGCGTGTAAGTTGCAGCGTGAATATGGCGTGTAAGTTGGCGTGTACATATGGCGTATAAATATGGCGTGTAAGTTGCAGTGTAAATATGGCGTGTAAGGCAGTGTAAATATGGCGTGCTGTGCCGGGTTTCTCAATAGGCAAAAGTAGGCACCGGCCTATGGACCCCAAGCATTTAATGGGAATCGCGACAAGGACCCCCCCCACAGCTCGATGACGTAGGCACTCAAACACACAAGTTAAATACTCTTAGCAACGTATCCTTGTCTATTTTTTTAATATTTAATTTAATTTAAAGCAATTCATAAACAATAATATTACATTGAAAAACATCAAATAAAGTATTTAGTAACTAAATTACTTAATTTACAACAAGAAAATAAACTTAATCATTGATAATATTTACTGTCCGATATAGCGCAACTAAGCAAAACTTGTAATTGAGTGGACATTCTATAAATACAGAGTATCTTTAATTAGTATGTGAATACGATAAAAAAAAGTTTTTCCAAATGTTCAATATTTTTTTCACAGTAGGTACTAAAGGCCCAAATCGAAATAAGTTATAAGTAAATAAGTTATAAGTTATAAGTAATATATTCAGATTTTTCTACAGAATCAGTCCTTGATATAATGACCGACCATCCCGAATATAGCATATGTATTACATCTAGTACACTCATTCGCACCTCCGATCAAATACAGTAATAACTTGAAAAACAAATATTATGGGGTTTCTTTTTAAAAAATATTGCAATTTCTCATTTTACACTCCCAAAAAGAGTCTTAATTGTTACTTTACAAGTGCCATTAGTATTATTAGTTATTACTGTATTTGATCGGAGGTAAGATATGTAGATAGATCCAAAACAAAATAGGTATAAAATGAATCATGTACTATATGATAATAACATACCTAAATCAGAACCAATTCTGAGGGGGATTTAATTTAGAATAGCAAAGCTCACAGTGACAATACCGAAAAATCTTAGCCTCTCAAGCTTTTTTCTTATTCCACCCTAAACACAAAAGACAAACAAGAGCAAGATCAAAATTGATTGAAATTCAATGCATTCCACAAAAGCAGCGGCCAACTCACGATTAGTAGCTCAATGGATAAGTGTTACTAAAGATGAGAACACGATATCAATTCAACCGTGAATCAAGCCATCGGTCGCGGACCCGCTCGCAGTGATATCGACATCGTTCACTGTCAAGGCGTTGGCGTTTGCCAAAATCGACCAAAAAACAGTGATGTAATTGAAAATATCGATCTTCCAGCCAGTTGAAAATAAAGAAATATGTGGAGAACGACAATAATAAATATCTATGAATGATATGGGGAAATGACTACGGGTAAAAGGGATTTAAATAAGGACAGGTATTGGGAGAATTAATCATTCTGACGGGACTAAAGTGGGATTTCAATTAAACTTTCTTGACGCAGTGGTGTGCGTTGAGTTTGAAAGTTAAAGTAGGCATTTACGTATTTTGTATTGGATCTTTTAATATTTATGATAATTTAAGGGGATCTTGTTTAGTTCTATATGATGTAATTTAATGGCCCACTGAGGAGCTTTGGTATATTGACACTTTGTTTGTGAATCGTCAGTTAAAAGCTACATGAAGCCTCAGAAAAATATACGAAATTGGCATAAACGCGATAAAATAGGCGGGGTCAATTTGGTAGGGATTGACCAATAAAAGTCCAGCGTTGACTATGCGTCAAGCGCGATTCCACGTCCGCTCGCGCCTGCGACTAGGCGCATACTAAACGTTCTATCGCAGCGCTAGCACAGAATAACTATCTTTATGCAGTGGTGGTACAATGGTGTTAATGGCAAAGCATATTTAGCGTAACTTTCAGAGCTCTCTGACTTTTTAATTAATTGTAATTTATATAGGGCGTAAATAAGAAATGTGGTTAAGTGCGGCCCTAGATAATTAGCTAGTAAATTTAATTAAATTATAATAAAACACACTCACCGCCAACATTGTAGGAGTAATCGCGCCTGAAAGTTTTCGAAGTCAGTCAGTCAGTTTTTAAAGCCTTAATGTCCAAGGCAATGAGCAACTTTTTTTAATCCAAATTTTAAATTGATTCCTTATTGAGGGATTCACCTAGAAACTTTTTTAAATTAATGCTTATATCTTTCAAAAAACTCTACTACTAGGGATACTAAAACTAAAATTCTTTAGATAACCGGCATTGTTACCGACTAATGACTAACGGCACTTCATTAATTAAAGTTCAATGTTAACGTAGCAGTGCTATTTGCGATGCTAGTTTATTCAGAAGTATTAGATTCTTAATCATTTTGGTATGCCGTAGACTCAAAAGATGTTGAAATATACCTAAAACATTATATTATATAATAATACTATCTATTTAATAATACTTTTTTTATAAAATTAAAAAAAAAATAATGTTGATATTTTTCAAAAAACTCATAAAACTAAAATTCTTTAGATATGGTCGTTTTCAGGTATCATGTCGCCTTAAGTGGCATATAGGCAATAACTCGCCAGCTGTTTATGAAACAGTCACTCATGTTTTTCCATCGAACCTCAGATAAACGACCACGAAGCCAGCAACACCGAACTACAAGAGCATCTGCAGGTCTGAATTATGCCGTTCCCCGAGTTAATTCTTCATTTGCCCAAAGACAATTCAACTGTATAGCGCCAAAAATATTCAACCGTCTTGATGACAAAATAAAAGAAATAGAAAGTATCATTTTATTAAAAAAATATATTTAAAAAGGGCTTCTTGACGACATAGGTCGTTCAAGGACAGAGAACAAACTTCTGCAAGTAATATCTTAAAAAAATAATATTTCTGGACAACTTTACTATACTATATAATATGATAAGGTACGCAACCACCCCCGCTCTATAGGAAACAATACAGCTTCCAGACTCCCCCGACTGTTAGTCGGAGTGCACAATCGATTGGCTTGCGCCGCATGGTGCGCAGACCGTCCAGGAGCGCCAGAGGTTTGATTCCCAGGGGAAACTGACCAGGGCCAGAGTCCTACCCAGGTTCGCACCCCGTGCGTGGAGGCCATCGGATGGGTGTTGACCCGTGAGTGTGACCGACCCTGAACACATGGGTCATCGTGCCAAACTCATCATGGGCCCGTTAGCTTCCTGTGTATGTGTATATGTATCTATGTGAGTACCTACGTCAGTTAGGCTTCTCCACCCAAGTCAGAAAATAAGTCATATGCCCAGATACAGGCTATATTCGGCCTAGTTAGGTATGCGCTGAGCATGGTCATGTGAATGTGGGCCTTTGTTTACTTCGCACCATTACTTGGTATGACCTTTTTTATGTGTTTTATCATTATGTTTTAAATAAAATAAATAAATTAATTAATTAACTAATACAGCCGGTGGAGTAGGTATAATAGATAGAATATTATACTCTTATTGGAGTGTAATATCCTACTAATACAGCCTGTGGAGTAGGTATACATAGGATATTATACTCTAATAAGAGTATGTGGAGTAGGTACAGGCTGTATTGGTTATTGCCTTTATGCCGTTTGAGGCGACATGATACCTGGAAACGACCATATCTGGAGAATTTCAATTTCATGAGTTTTTTGAAAAATATTTAATAAGCATTAATTTAAAAAATATATTAATTAAAAGTAATATTAAATAGATAGTGTATATTATTATACAATATAATGTTTTATATTTCAACATCTTTTGAGTCTAGAGCATACCAAAATGATTAAGAATGATTAAGAATGTAAAAATATTAGTAAAAATTATTGTAATTCTTAAAGTATTGTTTGTGCACCAATTATTCGAAATTAATAAATAAATAAATTAATTTCGAGCAAACTTGTGACCAGGGGCCTAGGGAGGACCATGGGAATAAACATAAGCGCCGAGGTCAGATTTTGATAAAATTAGAGTTGTTAAATTTTTTTTTGTCATTTTTTTCTGAATTGAACATATTGAGGTCAGTGTAAAAGGTGCTTTATAAATATAACTAAACAAAATTTCCGCATTTAGCGATTTGGCGCGCAGTGAGTCGAAGCAATTATTATTCGTGGTCTCTGTCACGCAAATGGGTGCGCGCTCTTTATTTCCGTGTAGCCCATGTGCGCGAAGGAGATGGTTAGATGGTTTAAAATGAGCGCGTTGTATTAGAGAGAACCAATTAAAAAAAAATGTCCATAGGTTATTCAAAAATCCAATATATGACATAGGAGATTTTAAAAATGCTGTAACAATATTCCGGAAGTTTAATTCTATAAAATAAAGGTAAATATCCTAATAGCAGTAGATATCCTAATATCCTATTAATCCTAAACATTTGCCAAAATCGCCTATTTTTTTATTTTCATCGGCGATATTTATTTTTATTCGATTATTAATTTAATTTTGAATTTTTAGCGTAGGTACCTACGATTTTTTTATTTTCATGACTATCCCATTATTTGTATAATTATGTATGATGGTTCTACACATTTTTATATTTAGGTATTTCATCAGCAATTTTAATTATTATATTATTTTCTAATAATTATTGATGATTCTCCTACCGATTACAAATTACTTAAATTTATTTATATAGTCACAAATATCAAGAAAATATATTTTAAAATATTGAATTACATTATTGATAATATTAGTCGCAATGATGCTTTCAAGTATAGGAATGTCTATCTACTTAAGTAGAATGAAATTATATTCTATTATATTACGGGGCCTTAAATGATGGTTCCTTCGAGAGCAACACGTTTTCGTAGTCTCCACGCGAAGCCGCGAGACCTACCAATCCCTTCCCCAAATATAATTTCCTGTAGTAGAAACGTGTCTATAATAATGGTTTACAGATGCCGTGAATTTAAGTACCTATAATTAAACGAATATAAGAAAATAATAAAAGACGAAAAGGACGCAACGAAAGAGGGTGCGATTCAAGCTGAAGCGGTTCCGAACATTCTGGAATTTGCGTACCCCTTTTGGTACTATAAGGCAGATCGCATACAATGGTGCGGCGCAAGGAAACATAATAAAAAGGAAACAAAGATGTCTCTGCATCGCGGTTTTCTGTGGGCGGAGAACACCCTAGGGTGGCGGGTTTGCTCGCAGCAATTGACAACTTCTATTCTAGGAAGTAGGTATATCACGTATACCTTAATCTACCTACCTTACCTTAATCTAGCCAGGGAATTGAAAAATATGAAATATCTAATCGTTTCAAATATCCGTTTTAATATTTCAATGTAGTTTTAATATTTCAATATCGTTTCACCTATATAAGTTATTACACTTTGACTGACAAATTCAACAGATAATTTTGCAAATCGACATTATGAAGATATTTGGTATTTTTTACTTGGATTTATTTTATAACTATTTTCTACTACGTTTATTATTTATTGCTATTTAGATTTTTTATAACGTTTACGTTTATTTTATTTTAATTAATTTAATTTTTAGTTTTTTAATTCACTATAACAAAGTCATCTTTTCATAAAACTAAATGTATAAATTTTAAATTTGTAATAATAAAAATTTGGCGTTTTCCATGGAACAGGCACTGCCTAGTTAAGAGTGACTCAAAATCATTGTGTAAGAATAATCTCCATATTTTATTTTAAATAAATGAATAAAATTAAATATTCAAATATTATAAATATATTAAAATATTCAAAATTAAAAACAAAACCTTTTAAAATAATTACGGTATATATTATTACAAAAAAAATATATAAAAATGGAGTTGGGCAATTTTTGGAAACATAAAAGTGGTTTGTATTGACTACCGCTACAGAATTCCTGACTTTTTTTTATAAATCTGCATTTTAGAAAAATCAACATCAATTTACATATAAAAATTCGCTAATTCGCAGAGTTATTTGTACCTGTTCTGCTTTTTAAATATTTAAAAAATTTGCTAATCTCTAAATAAACTTTTGTGGTAAGTTCATATTTGGCTTTTAGGCTGTGAAATAAAAAAGTTTCAGCGAGGTTTTTAATTAAAAAATATCGTCCCCTATGCCATCATTCTGTCCCATCCAGGAGGAGGGGGGGGGGGGCTGGATGCGTTCTTGACGATAGAGGACACTAAATTAATGTAAAAAGACATTGATTAAATTATTTACAGATTTTAAGGAAATGGTATAATTTTGTGACCATTTTGCATGTCACCGTATCTGATACCACCATTTTATGTTTTAAATACTTTTAAATACCAAACAAATTTTAAAAATTATTTTATTGACGTATGCACAACCATTGTTTACACGGTACACTCGTCTTAGTACAGCCTACAGGCCTAGACCTAGTCAGGCGGCGTTGATTTGATGAATTACTCGGCTATCGAGTGTTCTGTCCTTTCTATTTTGCTACTGTTTACAATGAAGTCTCTAATTGTGATAATGTACCTACTGCAGATAATAATTGAAGTCTCTAATTGTGATAATGTACTGCCAATTTTTGCTATTTCAGTTTATAGATAATTTTAGTGAAATTCTGAAGGGGTACGCGTACCATATGTTGGGAACCGCTGATGTAGAGTAAAATAAAAATTAAAAAAATAAATAAGGTAAAAAACATGCCCTGGCTCGAGGTGCGTTTGATTGGCAGAGTTGGGGGCGCGGCACATGTCCTGTGGCGCTGGCGCCTGTACGAACCAGGAGTGCGTGAAGGCAGCCGCGGGACCCACGGGCATCAGCAGCCCGCCCTGCAGCGCCGTGCGCTGGGCGGCCGCCTGCTGCTGCGCCGCGTGCTGCTGCGCCGCCGCGTGCTGGTGGAAGCTCGCGTACTCCATCGCGACTGCCTGGTAAGGCAACATCGTCCAGTCTATTCGGGAACTCGTTTAAAAAAACGATCGATCATGACCGAGCGGCCGTTCCCACGAATCGGTCGCGGCCGGCGTGACGAACCATCGTGGATTGTTTTAGAAGAAGCCGCCCCGCGATCCGACACGGCTTCGGCGATTTCAGGATACTGTCGCGATCGCGTGGTTTTCGGAAATCGCGCGACGTCACGTATAGCGCGTCCGCTGCCCACGCCGAATTCGGAGCGACTGAATTGGGTTTGCCGCCAAAACACTTGTTGACCGCCCGCCCGCCTACGCGACCCGCCTACGCCTGAAGCGAAGGGGGCGTGGCTACGCGGCTACGCGCGCGCCGATTGGCTAGCGCGGACGCACTTGCCGCGCGCCGATGAAGAAGCCACTCGCGACAACCGTAAAGGTGTACACAGGACACTTTTAATCCTTCAGATAGACTTTTAATATCGGTCGATTACGTTAAGGCGAACCAAACAAAAAAAAAACGACTTACCACAAAATAAGGTGAGGCTCTTTAACTCATTAACTGGCATAATATTGACTGACTGATAAGAGACTGACTATATATTGATCATTAGGAATCATAAAGAATGTGCTTTTTCAATAAAGTAATTCCGATTTTTTTCATATTTGTCTATGAAACAAAATATTCTTGCCAACTCCAACTACACTGAGAAAAATATTGAATTTCTCCTACATTACCGTTTTGTTATTACGGTTTTATACAAAATATTGACGTTCCAATATTACATCGCAAAATTGACGTTCCTATATAACAAGTATTTCATCGCCCCCAAAAATTTTTAATACTTTAGAAGAGTCAGTAAAAAATGTTCAAAATATACACCAATTTAAGATAAAAGTAAAAAAATGGCTCCTTTACGAAGTAGGTCGTACAAAGACTGAAAATGAATTGCTTCATACAATAATTTAAAATATGTGTGTGTGTGTATTATTATATGTATGTATATATGTTTGTATGTGTATATGTGTATATATGTATGTTACTAACCCTTTATCATATATATTTGTATTAATATGTTTACTATTTTATGCCATTTTATTTTTTAATTTTCTTTTTTTCAGTTATTTTCTTTTATTTTATTTTTTTATTCATTATCTTAGTGTTAGTATTGAAAGTAGTCTATTAGTCAGTACTACTCAAATGTCACTACTATACTCAAAAAACAAAGGCTATATAATTCGTATGCCCAGATACAGGCTGTTCGGTCTAGTTGGGCATTCGTCTAGAATGATCGTATGGGATGTATTCATTTTCTTATTACTTATATAAATAATTACAAATCATATCTGTACGATCTCACTGTTAACTCTATACCAAGTTGTAACAAATAAAAAAAAATAAAAAAAAAATTTTTGTTGAATGACAAAGAATTTTCTTGAAACTCGATTACCTATGGTATGTTTCACCATGCTCCGTTAGGGAAATACCTACGAAAATAATGTAGCTGCAACATGATTCGTAACTGACTATAGCCTTACGTATGTGATTACCTGCTGTCATGGTAAACGTAAGATCTCGCTGTGCGCCGTAATGAATGTGTGGTGTATTACCATGCCCGTGACATGGTAACTACACCGTTACGCGTCATGTTGATACCTACATTCGTACGGACAACAGTACACATTATATACGTAATCCCTTTTCAAACATGCGTATTCCCGTGTATTAGAGGGTTATATTTTTGTCAGTGTACGACTATAATCGTAGTTGCAGTTACCAAAAATATTTTTTAACATAGAAAAATATAAGATAATTTGGAATTACTTTATTGAAAAAGCATATCCTTTATGCTTCATAATGATCAATATGTATTATTATTAGATGTTTTAATAAAATAATAAGATAGGATTATCCGATCAGAATCCTGAATAATGCCTTAGCTATCAACGTGTTAATTTTATTACGATGCTAACCTATCTAATGGTTGACAGTAAGATATCGTTATATAGTGAAAAATCCGCTATCAGAGAATATATTTTTTTTAAAAACCAGTGTAATCTTCACTATGTAATGTTGTATTCTTTAGCACAATAAAGTTATTCTATTACCTATAATTCTAGCTCTAAGTTTGACAAACCGTAAATAACTTAATAATGACATTTTAATTTAAATTCAAACTGACATTTTACTTAATATATAGTAATGGGAACTTACTATAATAATTGCTAGATAATAGTTCTGATTAGGTATAATTCTTATTTTTGTTACTGTCTCTAAACCTTGATATTTTCGGATTTGTTCTCCTACAACTTGTGAAGTGACAGTATATTTAATTATAGTAAATATTGTACACCTTATAGGTAAACTGTATAGCACATAAAATAGTACCTATCGATTTTTAACTACCTACTAAGAGTTCACAATAAAGAAATCAATATTATAATTTATTATTATTCTATTCTAATAGTTACCTACTATGGGAAATTATTGAGACTCGTGAAAATTAATTATTTTATTGCTACCTTTATTACGGCTGAATCAAATAATTGCAATAATTATTAATGCGATATGATATTCTAGTTATTTCATTCTATTAAAGTGATCTTAATGTATATAATAAACCGTTAATATTAGTAGATATATCAGCTCTTTGTAAACAATGTTCTTTTGTTAATTTGTATATAATGTTCAATGCTTAATGCCCACCCAACATTTTAGGTCGAGTAAACTGGTTTAGAGTATTAGTATTAATAATACATAATCGATTAATAATGCTACTCACAAATAATATTTACTTTTAAGAAAGCCTCAATGATAGAAAATACGTTACGAATTAAGACTAGGTTAGTTTACTTGGAAGATACAATATAGTCAATATTTAGGTAGATTTTAAATTATATATGAATGACGTGTAGAATAATATGGTTTTGTTAATTAAATAAGTGATTGATAGGCATATAGCTCATAACAATTCATATGTGGATTATACTAAAGATTCCAAAAAGTATTTTTATTTAATCTTTATAACCTTATTGCTTACCTCCCCAATGCTTAACAACCTAGTTTTACAGATTTTAGAATTTTTTCCAAAACAACCGTAGTTGTTTTTCTGTTCAGTGTTCATCCAATAGTCAAACTTCCAGGAAAAAGTCCCCACCGACATCTATTCCAGGATGTAGAACGCCAGAATGAAGACCAGTGCCCCTGAGAATATAAAGGATCTTAAAACGGTGTTATCTGACGGTATATCAAAGAGGTGTCGCACCGATGGCGATATGATTCATATTTTTTCTAGTTCGAGAGCTCAGGTGAACTTATTCATGGAAGTGAGAGTTAAGAACACATGACACTGCCTAAAATTGAAAATCATTGTTTTAAAAAACAACTGTCCATTTCAAAGACAACATGAATTTAATTATTAAGAGAGGAAATACAATCAGTTCCCTACTTACGATTCAAAAAAAGTTCTTTTATGGGACAATGTGTACATTTTATAACAGTATTCGTCAGGCAATTTAGAGTTGCCAGGAAAAAAGGCATCGTATTAAAAAACCTACTTCGTTAAATAGCATACCCTAAGGTTAAAAATACGTCGCAAAAATAGGGCTTCAATTCATGCGTGTGCTTCTGATGTCATATAGCCACGCAGCCGTGCATAGCATGTGCGTGGCTTGCTATATGTTGAATTGTATGGCAGCTGGTACTGAACAAAGCTAAAGCCACATGTAAAACGTGGCCGTGAGCTGCAGTCTGTGGTGGCCTTTATACACATGGCTCGGTGGCATCATGGCTAGGTCGCCTGATTGTAAGGCTTCGGGTTCGATTCCCGGCTGGGTTACCATTTTCCGTTGGGATAAAATTAAAGAAATTCCATTTGAACTCTATCGAAATGCAATAACAAGACTAACATGCTACACGCATACATACATTATATTATAAACACATCATAGTATTTAGAATTGTTTTTATGAAATTGTCGTATGACAATAAATCCGCCCACTGTGAACATTCACAATAAAGAGTAGAAACATATTAACAGCAGATTATTAGATTTTAAGCTCAGTGTAAGAAGTCCACAATTATCTACTCAAACGCAACTGAGTCCTTAGCACGTTTTTTAAATAAAAACCACCAAACAACCCTTACACGCGTGTCGTTGTAGTCGCGTGCTATGATAACCGGAACCCAAATAATATTTCACCCCAAAATTAAACAAAGAGACCCACACGACTCGGACAATTTTTCGCTTAGGTATACCTCCGGCGTAGATAAATTAAAATTTCATACAGGAAAGTAAAACGGAGAAGATACAAAAAGAAAAAGATGAATAATGTCATAATCTTCACATTTACCGACTGCAATGCACTAAGACGTAATGCAACTTCGCCCCTCATTTATTGATCGTCCGTGTCCCATATTACGAGTGACGTTCCCCTTTCCTAATAGGGACGGTCCCTTGGGAGTCTACCAGGAGACACCCCAAGAACGTAGCTTGGCGATAGAAACTAAATAAAATGCCTATATGTAACATAAAACAAGTTTAATATAATAATATATCTACGACTTGAAATACCATTAGTATTATAATTTACGAGTATATACAGGTTGAGTTTTATTTAACCGGCATTCTTCAAAGGGTGAATCAGTACGAGCAGGTAATAAACTTTTGATTTTAAAAAATCGGAAAAGAACAAAAAAAAAGTTTTTTGTTTTTTTTTTAATATTTTGATTTAAAAATTTAAAGTACTTGACTGTCAAATAGCAGTTTGACAAGCGTTTAAGCGCGCTGCGCCATCTAGCGGTAGAAACAATATTAGCAATATTTAACCTAACGCTAGATGGCGCATCGTGCTCACCGCTTTTTATACTATTTTTCCAAAAACTAAATTTCTCAAATTTCAAAAAGAAAATGATATACTATATAAACGTCAGCACTAGTCTGTCAATTAAGCTAAACAAGAAAAATATATATTTCTAGGTATTAGGACTTATTCTTTTATAGTAGATTATTCTACATGGAAAACTGAATCGAAATCCATGTATGTTTTAAACTAGGTTTTGCTAACGGGGAAAAAACTAATTATGTGAAGAAAAAAAAACAGTTATTTTTTTCCTATGTGGATTCGTCGTAGATGCCTAACACGGGGTTTAAAAACGCGCTTAAAATACAGCTAATTTTGAACTGACGTTTCTTGTATTCCCTTTCATGGGTCCTAATTGGAGCGGGCTTATGTAGAGGCATAGTAAAATAAGAACAGTATAACATCTCCATATTACGCACCGATTTCGTACTCATACAAGCGCCCGTTGTCCGTACGCTACCACTACATAGATTATCGGGCGCCTCGGTGCTAGCCAGTCAGGGCTGTCGCGCGACAGCTAAGTACAGAAGTGGAATGATTTCTGTACAGGCTGTAATGCAACCTATCAGAAATTACATTTATGAGTATTTACATTTAGGTTACGAAATTACATTTACGAGGTAACGTTTATTGTTCATTTGCGTATGCAAGTATGTGTCTAGGTAAGTAGGTGCATAGGTATGTACATAAGTGCGTAGGTAGGCAGGTAGATGCGTTTTTGTTAAGTACGTACTTTAACTTACTAAAATGTAGGTATTTTGAACACATGCAACAAGTGATGAATGCTGTCACACAAAGTCAGCACTAACTCATTTATTCTGTTACAGTACCTATAATTTTGGGAACCGACTCTTGATCTATAAACCACAAATACATAAACGTACATATTAGTTATAAAGAATTGCATTTCTGCTTTTATGGGATCACAACTTGTCAATTGTGTATTTGTTGTGGCAACCCTGGTGCTTCGGCGAAGCGTAGGTACTTATTTCGCAAACGGGCTCGAGCTGTTCTACTGATGTTATTTTACTATGGTAGAGGCTATCAGGCTCCTAATGTTAAGCATCGTCTAGATTCTTCGTATTTCTAAAAGTGTCATGGTGGATGGGTCTTGTTCGGGGTTCTAACTAGAACGGTCTAAATCAAGCAGTCTGCGTCTGATAGCCGTGTAGCTCTTGTGTCTCTCATGATTTCGAAGATTTTTTGTTGCGATTTGAAAGGCATTGGCTTCTAAATCGAAGAAGGGACTAATTTAATCATGTATCGCTGTTCGGTCCACCTTGTTACATCAATTCTCCTAGTGTGGTGGAAAAATCCTGATGGAATTAAGCTAATTACTATATTTACCCTCTGTAGTTATCAGTTCTTGATAACTTGTAACAATAATAATGAAATTATTAAATACATTTTAATAATAGTATTCATATTATTTATAGATTATAATTACAACGCTATAAAAATAAATACTTTGCCTGCATATAGTTCCAGAAACGTCGCAATCTACTGACGGATCTCTTTATTTGGGTCTGCTGGACCGCACCAAGCTCTCCAGCTCCTAGCGACCAATTAAAATTAGAATATCTTAATTTGTATCTATCCCGGAGACCGCGTGCCTAGCTGCCGGTTCGCCGCAAAATGAACCCGCCCTACTTTGCTGAATAGGGAGGGAATTGACGGACCAGCATTGCGTTTATCGATGATTTGAACCTATATACAAAACAATCATAGGATCATGCGAATAGTTTTATATTCATTATAACGCCTGAAATTGCTATGCCAACGTTCTTGGTACGTTACTAATATTGAAATTTACTTTTTGTATAAACCCTGGGCTAACCAGCCAATAAGTTTGAGAGTGGCATGTATATTTAGACATATTTTAGTTATACCTACTTAAAAAAATTATTTCACTTCTAAAATCTTAGCGGTAATTAGTTTTTTTAAGTTTCAATTATTAGGTCTCTGGCGAAAAATGTCTGTTACTAATTATGAGTATTATTATGACTTTATTATTTTTATTACTATTTATTCTTAATTTCAAAATAAAAAAAAATAATACAGCAAAATAAGTGATACGGCACGAAACGAAAGGTAACAGGTACAGTAACCTAAATACAGGTACAGTATTATATAAGAGCGCCCGCGCACTACGCAGCCTGGCTGCCGCAGCCAGGCTGCGGTAGCCAATCCGACATATGACGACACATCGGAGCCCGCGCATTAGGCAGACAATAAAACGCACACTCGTGCACAGCAGCCAAACTGGCTGCCGCAGCCAGAGCGCGACAAGACGAATGTATGTGGCTGCCCTTAGCCACCGCGCACTTGTCAGCGCAGCCAGATATATTTTTTAAAGGCGGTTACCTCCTATGACTCAACGTCACGTCTGGCTGCGTTGGCTGGCTGCTTTAATTGGCTGCTCAATATTTTGGCTGCTGCAGTCTGGCTGCGGCAGCCAGGCTGCGTAGTGCGCGGGCGCTCTAATTCTTTAATAACATTTCGGCCAATCATTTGATTGTTAACAATAATAATATAAGAATAATAAGTGCAAATGTGTAATAGGTATGTGAATAATAAGTTCGTAAGAATAAAATTATGCGAGGCTCACGTGCAAACTAATATAAGTCGAAAGACGTGTAGATAAACCATTAATTCATTTAATAATCTCTTTTTTTAGAGATAAAGAGAGAAAATTAAAATTAGAAAATATTCTTATAAGTATATTGTCATATTCTTATTATTATTATTTTTCGATATACTGGAAATAATTTAACTAACCAAAATATTTAAACAGAAAACATTTTAGGTTTGCAAATCGCAAATAAAAAAAAAATGTTTATTTCAAGACGCAATAACTTCGTTAAGCCACTGATTACAACTTAGCCGCATTATTATGAAATGACACATATTTAGTATGATTTCGTTTGGTATATATTTCAAAGTGTTACAATCTGGGTACCAAACCGCCCATTGTCCTTAGAAAAAAAAAATATTTTCAAGTAAATATTTACATTATTCAAGAATTATATTATAATTATATTATCACGCTAATTATATTCAATGTTAAATTAGAGAAGATTGATCTTACATATTTATTTAATTAAATTAATTATGTGGGCACAAGAAAGTATTGCAGTTTAAAAGCTTAGAAATATTGAAAAATGCCCATTAGTACCAAAATTATAGTAGTCCTAATGTGATGGCCACTCACTGAACGAGCGCGAGTACGATATATACAAATATGAAGTTTTTTAATTTTATACCCGTCATCCGAGTAATTGATCACTTTTATCCTGCTGATAAGTGACAATTTAGGTTGTTTTTGAACAATTTAATTTTGAAATCGGGTTATTTTCCACCCTAGTTTTACTAATAACTCAATGGTGTATACGGCTCTTGGTCAAAGTATATGGGTGCATGGAATTATAGCGTGGGGCTCATGTACAAAAACAACAATGGACCGACTATTAAAAGCACAAAAGTTACTAATAAGAGTCATAAACAAAAAGCCTCCTCGGTACAGTTCAAACCAGCTCTTTGCGGAGTTTAAGGTTTTGGATATCTGCCAGCTATTTATTAAGCAGTGCCTTGTAAGCTTTCACAAAACTAAAGAGTACAGAGCAAGAAGTCAACAATTGTACTTAACGAGAAATGCTGGTAAGGAATTTTTCACAATTCCAAAGGTTAAAAGCACATTTGCCCGAAGACAATGTTTTTTTATCGCCCCGAAAGTTTATAACTCACTATGTGAAACCACGAAAAACGTGAAAAATTATGTAACTTTTAAAGGTAAAGTAAAAAACTGGCTTCTAGATATTGGGCGTTCAAAAACTAAAGACCTTATTAATACTGTAGGGTGAATATTTAAAAAAATATGTATTTGTAAAATTGTGCAATATTACATATCATTTTCTTACATATATACTAGAATGTAGTGTTTATTCATATATTTGTATATATTATTACTTATTTTCCACTTAAATTTATTGTATATAATGTAAAGTTTACTTTATTTTTAGCCCTTAATTGCATACATATATATTTATTTTTTTCTACTTTAAATTTTACTTTAATTTGTGTAAACAACACATTTGTTAGATTTAGAAATATTTAAAATTGATCACCTTCGTCAGTTCGCGAGTTACAAAAATACAGTTGGTATAACACAGCACAGCCAGAGACAGACCTTCTAGGTCTAGTTGGTTGTGCGATTTCGCCTCATTCGGATATGCTAGCATATTTATATCCATAGAGCTATGTTTTTCGCTATTATAATGTTTGTTCTTAATTATTCCTCATGTACAACAGTATGCATGGCCTTGTATTTTTTTGTTCTTGTACGTTATAAATAAATAAATAAATAAATAAATAAATAAATAAATAAATAAATAAATAATGAAATCCACCAATGAAAATTCTATCGATAAACTTTGCAAATAGAGCCCCATCCCTATGCACTCAGGGCGCTGGCTTATTACACCAAGCAGATAAGAATTAACCCCACTTCGCCGGAGTTATGTTCGTCGAGTGCCCTACAAATTGCTTACATGAGACCATTTCTCCATGCTTGCCTCGTAAAACCGCAGCCCTTCATTTCCCTCGAAACACTCATTTGCAAATTAATTACAACTCCCCTAATTATTACATACATAGCTAGAGCTACATGGGGTTTAATGATGTTTGATAGATAGAGAGGACAGTGGATACGTAATGTAATGAAAATGCAAGTCATTCACGAGAATAATGTAGAGAGTGATTTAAGAGAGAGAGAGAGAGAGAGAGAGAGAGAGAGAGAGAGAGAGAGAGAGAGAGAGAGAGAGAGAGAGAGAGAGAGAGCGAGTGATTTAGATTTTTAGTTTGTGTTTGTGTAAGAGAAAGGTTAATAGTGATTAGGAGTTAAAAAGTCGATATAAAGGTAGATAACTGGAAACAAAAGCTTAAAATCAAACAAGAAGAACAATATTCCATGACTAAATTATTCACTGTGTTCTAGCGCGAATAATTATGACATTTTCTGCAACTTATATAAATAATAATAATAAAAACGCATTATTCGTAAGAAAAGGCGAGCTAATTGCCTGGAGGCAATATTTTAGAGCTAACCTATACTATTGTATGAATATTATTTGCGAGTAGATGGTAACTTAACCTATATAAAGAGTATGACAAATACAACAAAAAAAGAGGAAGAGAAAAAAGTATAAATTTAAATCTTTGTGGGCACAGCATTAATGTGTCACACCAAAATAAGCGAACACCTGTAAGGACGCAAATTTAAAAAGGAGGAGAATTGGAATTTCCTAAATGGAATTTATGTGGAAGATTTCAAATGTTCTCTGAGTGTTTTTAAAACATGTTAGGCTCGGCTCGGCTCTCACATTTTTCGGTAAAGCATTCCAAAGACGGATTCCATGCCGGGTGAAAGAGAATGAGAAGGTCAGTGCTGTGACCTTATGCTGTTTGACTACGTTAGCAGGGTTGTTCCGGATATTCAATTTCTCGGATCCATGGATGCGGATATTCCTTATATCAATTATGCATTTTTTAAAAAATCGGGTGTTTTTATTTGGCAAAGCGAGTAGTAGTTATGCTCTATCAACACTGCCAGAGTATGCACTGAAGACGATGAGAAAATCGGTTAATGATTATAACAGATAATATCACAATTAATTATTATAACATAGGAAAACGGTTGAGCCCAGGATGATGCAATGTTGTGGTGGAGAGAATAGTTTTAGGTCTAATATAAAAAATACATTTTATTTATTTTATATAATTATGTTTTTTATGATTATTATTAATATTTTATACAATTATGTTTAACATAATTAATGATTTTTGCAAAGAAAAAGAGTATAAATAATATTGTTTTTACGACATTTTTTGCGAAACTGATTAGATAAGATTTTATGGATTTTATCACCCTACTACATTTTATGTCTGTTCTCGGGTGATTATTATTTAAAACATAGTGACTTCGGTGTTATTTTTTTCTTCACTTATTACATTGTTTATTCACTCTCAAAATCTAAAACTGATTTATTTAAATTAATAACTGACTAATCGACTAATACTATATAAATAAATAGGGAAATCAATAAAACAGTAAATAAATTGACTTATAATTTAAATAGGTTGTAAAGGTTCTTTATTATGCACATATAATAATGTCATATAAAATTGTCTGCATTCGATTCATTTACGACCTAAGAAAGTTTGACCATATTACGGAGTACAGAAGGAGACTTCACTGGCTGACGACCCGAGAAAGGAGAGATACGAGAGTCCTAGGTTTGCTCGTCAGAATCCTGAAGGGGGCCGCTCCGAACTATCTTATAAGTAGGTTCAAACCTCTATCTTCTCACGGGCGCCCTCTAAGATCTGAAGACAACCTACTGCTCTCGATCCCTAGTCACAGTAGTGATTTTTTCTCGCACTCCTTCTCTGTACGTGGAGCCCGTCTCTGAAATGCTTTACCCACGCGTATAAGGATAGCACCTAGTTTGTTTTGCTTCAAACGCAGGCTCAAAGGACACTTGAACCCACGCCCATAAACTTTTCCTTATTTTTCCCTATTTTTTCCCTCCCTATTGCGTCCCTTGCGTCATTATAGGTTTATTGTTTGTTTTTTCCTAAATTTATTGTTTTGTTTTCCTGCTGAATTTAAATGATTAAAATTTATTTATTTGTTTATTTTTACCGCATAACATGTTATTCCAATAGGTTAAGGTTAGCTGTAAGATATTGCTTTTAGGCAATAAGGTCGCCTTTTTGTTAAAGCAAATAAAGCGTTAATTTATTAATATGATTATTATATAGCCCATGATTAATAGCAACTTTTATTTTCACATCGAATTATTTAGTGTAATCATATTATTATAGTTTAAATATAATATTTATGTACCTACATGATGTAGTTATCATGGCGGAGTCGATGGACGATCTTGGCACAATGCTCAGATATCTCAATATGATCTCCCTACGGGTGGGTCTAAAAATAAATATAAGTAAGACAAAAATCATGTCGAATGGCTATGTCACACCCACGGTACATGTTGGTAACGATACTATTGAAGCTGTCGACCAATATGTGTATTTAGGTCAGACGATCAAACTAGGCAGACTTAACTTAGACAAGGAGGTCTGCCGACGAATCCAACTCGGATGGGCAGCATTCAGGAAACTACGCCATATCTTCTCGTCACAAATACCGCAGAACCTCATTACGAAAGTCTATAATCAGTGCGTGTTGCCAGTGAGGATATACGGCACTGAGATGTGGTCGTTACCTATTGGCCTCATACACAAGCTCAAAGTCGCGCAACAAGCCATGAAGAGAACTATGCCTAAAGATCCACTGCATGATAGTATCTGAAATGAGGAAATCAGCAGAAGAACCAAGGTTATTGACGGAGCTCGTAAAAGTATCTACTAGAAATGGTAATGGGCAGGCCATATAGCTCGCAGAACCGACAACCGTGGAGGAAAATAGGTTCTCAAATGTCGACTACGAACCGGCAGACGGAGCGTGGGACCCCCCCCCCCCCCTCCCCACACACAAGATGGACCGATTACATTGCCACGGTAGCAGGAAGTAGGTGGATGGAGACGGCTCAAGACCACTCGTCGTGGCATTCTATGAGAGAGGCCTATGTCCAACAGTGGAAGTCGACCGGCTGATGGTGATGATGATGAATATAGTCAAGTAAAAGTATGTAGGTAATATCAAGTATCAAATATGACAAATATCACTGCCTACGCAAGGACGTGAGTTACCATTTCTTCGCATTCATTTCTACTTTGTGTCGTGAGTCGTGGTTATTGTATTTTTTTAGAGTCACTCTGCTGATTGAACTCTGCACTTTAGCCTCAGCTAAGGAACAGCAGACATCAAAGGAAAATACTCTATCCCACCATACGCCTATATTAGACGAGGATAAACGGTACCTACACACCTTCATCTATGAGACCAAATCACGACATTGGTATCCGGAACTAGGCAAACTAGCTATTGAATTATACATGTTAGATATGTAGTAGGTATATAGCGGTATCAAATACATTGAGCAGCGTTATCGTTGTCCAATAACCCTCGACGAGCCGAGCAGAAAATTGAATTACTCATGTGAATTTGTCAGCTGTCGGGAATCGTTGGGTTTGGGGGGGGGCTGTATTACTTGATGTTCTTTTTCTGACACTCGTAACTAGAATGCCAGTTTTTTTTACAAGAGACAAATAAATATGTACTGTTTTTCGGTAAGGATATTTATATAATTGAAAATATGGTATTCTTTCAATAGGGATCTAGCAAGTCTCTAATAATCGAGATACTGGGCTCTTTTAGAAACTCAAATATTCTTATACTGTGATTATATTACAGTTTTCACTTTTTCTAGTGTGTAACTTAAGTAAAATATGTATTTTTAAAGTAACTCGTGTTTTTGGTTTAGAGAAACAAAATATATTTTTTTCACTCAAACCCTTGCTAAAATTGTCATTTTTTAAGTTAGTAAATTTTAAATATGGAAATGTCAAAAAAAACAAAAATTTGACATTGGTCGTTATTCTCTGTAACTCTTCATCTGTGTTTCTACACCGGCAGCCCACGCAGACTGTCGAATATTTTTTAACACGCTTTTATTAGGTCGACCTGTATGTAACTATGTAATGGAATCTAAGGTAACTAATTTAACCATCTTCCAAGGATCGTAGCGTCATGAAAATTGGCAGCTGTATGTAGTTCTGATGACAATACAATAATATGGTACTGTCGAACTGATCTGATGATGGAGTCGGAAGATATGAACTGGAACTTCATGATGGAACATCGTATCACAGCTGTGTTTGGACTTGTTAGAAAAGTCTTGGAATGAACTTTGACCACGATTAGGTTTGAAGGTCTGATGATGTGGTTTTTACGTGCATTTATAAAAGCGTGTTTTTAGTGTATTTTTTAAGCTATTAATTTATTATATAACAACGTACTGGTCCGCGTGGTACGCCGACAACTCACGTGGCGGTTAACAATTTAGCGGCGCAGTGGACGTACCATCGTATATATCGGTCGACAGGCCCTGAAAACAGGCCTGTGACGTCTGCCACTAGGTATAATATCCGCCATTTCGTGGAGCTTCACTTGAGCCGATCCCGGCTTTCTTGAATGTTGCAGGGCTGTGCGCCCTGCGGCAGGTTTCATATTGGGTCCTTACCTATGTAATTGCTGTTTTTTCACACTGGCCATTTTGAACTTGGATAACTTGGGTTTTAGTGCGTATTTCAAATTCAATTATTTTTAATTCACGGTCATGTTATTCTTTTTTTTTAAATCAGCTGTTTATTTGTATTTTCGTCGTTTGTTTTTGCTCAAATATTTTCGTTTGTGGAACCACGTTGAAGTTGAAATTTTGCAATATTTTCAAATATGATATCCTGTGCCGATGATTTCTATTACAGCTTCTTGCAGACTGGCTATACAGATACTGTAAATGTGTACTGTTAAGAACTGAAAACAATGATGGAGAAGCTCATGATTAAATAACCGAGTATGGTCAATCTCTCATCGCCACTGCTTCTGAATGACAACGTATAAACACAAATTTCATTGCAAACAGTCGCAAAGTTGCAGCACTTGCGGCTGGAGTTTCTTAGTCACCCACAGTACTTATTAGACCGTACTCCAATATTGTTTAATTTTTTTCAGAATACTTTTTACAAGGAAAATAATCGACTTTGAAGAGTCTGTGGAAGACGCCTTCAAAGCTTTCATAGGTTCTTGCCCATGAGAGTTTTACAGCAGAGGAATTAAGCAACTCCCATTAAAATGACAAATCTGCATAGATAATAGTGGTTAATATTACTAGTTTTTAAATACATATTTTTCATACAAAGTTATTGGCCTTACATTTCCTTCATAGAACTCCAAATTCATGGGTAAGGACCTGGCACGTATCCAGGCTTCAGTTTCGGGAGGTTTCATTCATTAAAATAGCTCGCGCGGTACCCACCAAACTTAAATTTGCCCGTACAATGAAACAAAAATACGCTGGATTTCGGGGGGTTAAATCCTAACTACCCCTCCTTCCCCCCGGATATGCGGCTGGCACTAGGTACATAAGTCGCGGATTCTCCCTGATTCTCAATTTTTATCGGATTTATTTTTTACTCAAAAAAATAGGAGGGGGGAACGCGTTCCCTGTGCCCCACCCTGGATACGTCCTTGGTTAGGACCCAATATGACGAAGAAGCAAAAAGCATTAGGGAAGAAGATTCAGAATAGGAGGTTCATCAGTTTACTGGGAACTGGAGTAAGTGGCTGAATGAGGATGATGGTAGTTGCGATCATTGTAAGAGGCATAATAAATGAGTGAAAGACACAGACTGAGAGCAAGTCAAGCAAGCCATAACAATACACGGCAAGTCAGCCGAATTTATCCGATCGTCAATAGAACGAAAGCAGCACTAACACAAACACTCACTTAAGACATCTGATAAATTGTCAGCGTCAAAGGAGGCTCTCACACAGCAAGGGAAGGAGGATATGTAAAAATGTCCGACACACGAATAAACAACGACAAACATAAAATCCTTACGTCGAGTGAATAATCAAGTGGTAGGCGGAGAAAGATTTGAGGCGGCTTCTGGTTTTAGCGTCGACTCGAGCCGCGCCCGGAATGGGTCTATGAGATTTGAATAGCTAAGCCACTTTTCCCAAAATTTCACACTCGCATTCAACACGTATTCGGGCCTATAAAGTTTAGACCATCACAAGAGTATCATTATACTTATCTTCAATGTTAATCAAGCCTTCATAGACGAAAGAGGAGCACCGATGTCGGTGTCTACTTTGCATGTTTCCATTCTTTGATGACAAATGGCTTAATGTTCTGGGGATTGGCAGCAAATTCGATGAGTATTCTTATCCTTCAGAAAAGGGCTGTATGCAGCCTCTACAGAGCTTCTCCAAGAACCTCGTGTAAGCCTTTTTTCATCGAGTCGGGAATCATGAAGATTTTCATTTTATTTTATTTATTTATTGATTTTATTTCAAACATAATGAGAAAACACATAAAAATGGTCATACCAAGTAATGGTGCGAAGTAAACAACGGCCCACATTCACATGAGCATGCTCAGCGCATACCCAACTAGGCCGAATATAGCCTGTATCTGGGCATACGACTTATTTTCTGACTTGGGTGGAGAAGCCTAACTAACGTAGGTACTCATATAGATACATATACACATACAAACATGCATATACATACATACACAAACATATAAATATAACGATCTAGATATATTACAGTAATCTAGATATATTATGTACTCGTGCTATATCCAGTATCCACCAACAATTATTATGTTCGCACGTAAGCACATATCGAAGTACCGGCGAATAGCGATTTCCATCGACACAATACCATAAATAAATTTGATCTACATCTTAATCGGCACCGCCTTAGCACGGTGCGCAGCAATTTTCTTCACCAAAGCCTATGTTATTATAATAAGGTTCCAACGCATATCAGAAGTCTTGGAGAGAACCAATTCAAAATATTCTCATTTAATGGCTTATTCAAGAATCCAGTATATGACTTAAGAGATTTGGATAATGCTGAATTCATATTCCAAGAGCATCCTAATGTAAAATAATGGAAATTTCATGATAATCAACTTTGCCAAAGAGCGTAATTTTTATTTTTATCGACGACGGCTGTAATGCTAGATTTAACAATAAATTTAAATTTAGATATTTTTAGTATACGATTATCTATTTTCATGGCCATCATATTATTGCCTTGATCATTATGGCTACAGACATTGAGCTCTTTATTTGATCAGCAATTTCGATTATTAGACTATTTTATATTTATCAATGGTTTTCAAACCGCTTATAAATTACTAAAATTAATTTATATTGTCACAACTATATCACGATAGTTAATATTCTTTAATAAATTACATTACTTAAAATTTTAGAGGCAAAGACGCATCCAAGTGTAGGAAAACCTACCTACTGAAACAGAACTAAATTGTATTGTATTGTATTATCCAAAAAGTGAGATAGAGAATGCAGATGCCAATGTAGAAGGAGAGGATTGGTAGAGAGAAATGACGTAGTCGTATAGGCAGACCAGATAAGCTTCGGCCTAATAATCACTGGACGACAGGCTTCCACAGGATGAATGTACAAAAACAGTAATATTTTATTTATTTATTTATTTAAGAATTAATTACTAAAACATTGATTGGTTACAAAAATAACAGAAACCAAATGAAATTAACGAATTATAATTAGATGACTAACAATTTACATGTCGATTTTATTTATTTAACTTGATATTTTTACCATTTTTTGACTACTATATAAATATTATTATTTCAAATTGCCTCTGATAATTAATTACATTCCTTATTGGTATGAACAATACTATATTATTTCATACTTTATGACAACTCATACTGTAGTTTTATGTATCTAAAAAGACTCTGGTTAGTCTCTTAAGAAACATTTAGGTACTATAGATTTTTTAAATTATTTATACAAGAAGCGGCTATCCAAATTATTGTGTCTAAATAACTATGTAACAGTTTTCAAGACAATATACGTGATTTGATTTGACTAGTATTCAGTATTCAGTATTCAATTTATTCATTCAGAATATACAATAAAAGCATGAATTATGAATTAAAGCTAATTATCGCATATTACAATTCGTCAGTTTAAATGTAGATATAAAACGATTAAAGCATAAATATTATTTCGACAATAGCGTTTACTAAAGTCGGCTTTACACGGCAGACAAATAAAATAAAATAAAAATTAGAGCTTAATCCATGTACATGAGTATACATATGAAATAGATAATTATTATAGGAATATTAATAGTCATCAAGCACTTTATACAAAAAATAATCACACAATAGGAAGTATCAAAACAAAATTGGAAAAAAACAACGTATATATATGATCAGGTATGTTACATTACACATTGTAATCTACATATTAAATATTAAATTCATAATATTATTATTGAACAATAAGAACTAAAATCAGGTACCTGAAAGTTACATATTAATGTTATTCCCATTTGAAAGAATTGGCATGCTAAAAAAAATCACCCAGCTTATAGAAAGCATGTGTGGATTGTAGCTTTTGTTTAATAAATCTTTTAAACGCCTTTGTTTCCATCTTTCTTGTGGAGAGTGGTAGCTGGTTAAAGAGCTTATAGCTCAAATATCCAAAGGACTTTTGTGTCTGCGTAAGGCGTACTTTAGGCACGATAACGTCATGACGTCTGCGTGTATTGTGGGAGTGCATATGCCCGTTTACCTCTTGTTCGTTAATATTTGATTTAGCATATAGTAGACATTGTAAAATATATTGAGACGTAAAAGTCAGTATTTTGTACTTAAGAAAATATGGTTCGCAGTGCGTGTCACGGGATACTCCTGCAATGACATGATTTGAGTAGAGCAACGTTTTTCCATATGAACAATACGCATCCGGAAACTGTCATTGGACGGCCTGTCTAAGCAATGTCAGGCAGGCGCGATTTGAGGCCGTTTTCCCAGAGTGCGTAACAAACATCTTTATTTCGGTTTAGATGCAGGCTCGGCGACGAATACAAACTACGAATGGCCGCGCGTTTACTGCTGCGCTGCGCATGCCACGAATACGATATGCGATTGGATTAGTAAGCAGAAATCCCGCTGGGGGAAGCTCACGTAACGAGACCGCAGTACACAAGCCGTGCACGCATCCCTCCTTTCTAGCATGCACGGTGTAGTGAGAAAAATAATTACACAATCTTTGGCGAAAGAAGAAGAAGATGATGAAGTAGATAAAAACAGCTCAAATCAAAGTTTAATACATCACCAATTTGTTTGCTTGTGACCTTCTCACTCTATCCAATTAAAATGTCAATAGTGGGAGATTTTAACTTCAATTTTATGGAAAAAATATCAATGTTATTAATCATTTTTTTAAACAACTTATTTATCAGTTATATGGTAACTATATGCTGGCATATCTAAACCAACTATTGTTCATTAAAAATTACTCATTCAATCCAATGCAACAGAAATACTCATTCAATTCAATATTCATTTAATCATTGCAGCAATAGATATAACTTAATATCGCTTTCTTTGAGTGTTGTGTCCGACTTTGTAATTAGGCGGTCATGAATTTTCGATTTGAATTTAATCAAAAAGCATTGTTTTTTTAGGGTACTCCTGGCAAGGATACTAATACTTTTACATAATACTAGCTGTTGCCCGCGGCTTCGCTTCTCGTAAAGTTCCAAATCGCTTTGTTAATTTAAGTAGGGCGGCGTTTATTTGCCTTTTTAGACGCTACCTTTAGATATATAGTACAAGATGTCCCCCTTCAGATGCACGCTACCTATATCGTAGACGTAAGCGTCTTGTTCCTCGCCATCCGCGCCGCCTTCCGCTGAACGTTGACCTTGCTGGGCCAGCAGCTGCCCGCGATGCCTGCTAGGTATTTCGGGGTGCTTGCAGGCTTTACTAATTTCATGATATCTGTATATACCACCTAAAATATTACAGCAAATTGCTATTTTTATCTTTATAAACCATCCGTGGTAATGGAATAATTTATTTTAATAAGAACTCTTATTTTATTGCAAATGTCTTATTTCTTATGTTTTCGAGACATAAAACCAGTTTTTGTAGCCTAAATATAAAAGTTAAATATATACTGTCGCTGGCTTCTTTATAGATCTCTCTGAGGCCGATGTTTTTGTCATATATTATTTAAACATGTTTTTGTCATATATTATCTAAAGAGATTAGTCATATGTTGATCTATTTTTCCAGGGGAGGGAATTCTGGAGTTAACAAATCTTCTGTGAACGCGTCCAATTCGGTCTATGTACATATTATATATTGTATATAAAACCCTATAAAACATTACTACATTGCAAAGCTCTAGCGGTGTGTAGCGTCTTACTCCGATTACGCACAGCCCTCGATCCTTACGCAGTTCAGACCGCTAGATAGGGGTGCACCCGCCTCTTCGACATATTTGCCTATGCAAATTACACGCGAAGAAGTAAATAAGCAGTCATTTTTTTCAGCGAAACTGAATTAGCTCTACATGACGGGGTTGTCGCAGAGAAAGGGCGCCCTGGAAGTGACAAGCAAAAAAAAGTAATGTAATATAAAAAGACGAATAACTCAGTGAGCAAGTTAGCATCTTTAAGTGGCTGTTGAAGTGGCAAAGGGACTATTTAGTTTAGTTAAAATCGTACGTCACCATTCATATATAAATATTTACATTAGAATCATTTAGATATTTAGAACATTTAGTACGCCATTTAGAACATTAAATGCTAATGCTAATGATATTGATATTTTACTACAAGCGAATTGCACAATGCAGCAAGATGTTTGGGCCTGAATATAAATCCCAAAAAAACCTAATAACCTAACCTACCCAAGTTGGAATAGTTAACTGTACTCCATCTTTTGTTTTTGGATATTTTTTTATAACCGGCACCGACCATACAACTGAAAAAGTAAAAATAAGTAGGAATAATGGCTGCAAATAGAAATTACTTCGGACTTCAGTCTCAAATGAAATCCTGCCTGCTATCCCGAAGGACATAGGCAACTAGGCAACTAGGCAACACAAGGCACTTATGAGAATACTTCAGAGACGTTAGCTCTCACCGAAGCGCATGAAAATGCATGAGATGTTTTTGAAAGCAAAATACTCCGTAGTATCTTCGGTGCCGTGCAGGCGGATGGCATATGAAAACGATCACGGGGAAAAACGATCAATGTCATTCTTTTGTGAAAATGAGAAACTACTGCCAACTTATGGCTTGTTCCCAAAAGAATCTAAGCTTGAAACGATTCTGGAAAGAAACATCATAGTCTGCCCTTAAATAAATGGAAAAGAATACGTGCGACCTTGACCAGTCTTCCCGTCAGATCCGAAAGTAGAGTACTACTCGATGACCCTGCCGGTGACATTGAGGAGGAACTGTAATGGGATATCTTAATATTACATTAATTTCTTTTTTCTGAGGTATAATTTATTTGTATATGTCTATTTTTTAAATTTAAAAATGGAATTACTGAAAACTTCTAAAAGCTGGTATCGATCATATTTCCTGTGACCCTTCATGAGGGTAAATAAATAATCAAAGAACTGTATATCCTGTATAATGATGTGTATGTTGTCAGATTCCTGAAAATTGGAAAACTCATGTGGTTAGCGCACGTGGAAAAGATGGAAAATTAACAGTCGTTCAAACCCTTCATTGTGGAAACCTGAAGGGTATTACTGTAAAGTCAGACGACCAAAACTGCGATGGCTTGATTCTATGGTTAAAGACCTAAATGCACTCGGAGTGGACAACTAGAAAATAAAAGCCCAAGATAGGATAACCTGGAAGAAGATTCTTGATGGCCGAGACTCACAATGAGTTGTATCGCTGATGATGATGATGACCAATCTCGAACTGATGAATGATCATCTCCATTAAACTTCGATGAGATAATCAAAGACTAAAAAAGTGTCTGGCCTGTGGGAAAGTAGAATTTCGGTGGATCAAGGAAGCGTCGCGCATCGCCCTCTATTATGTCATTATCGGGAAGTCGGCATGGAGACGTCACAGATCGGTGAAGGTTCGGTTAATCCACCACAGATGGAGCTGTCGCAACAATTTGGTTTGCGAACGCACGTAGCCGAATTTGTCAGGTCGTAATGAGGGGATCGTTAGTCACAACGATGCTGGTTAATTTCGGGATGCGGCGGGCGCGGCCAATGGTTTTTGATCCTTAGGTTTTAAGCCGAAACAAAACATGTCGGCAAAACTGTGTAAGCAGATGAGCAACTCGGTGAATATCTGAAGGATGCCTATTCATAAGCACTTTCACTATTAAATGTCTCACAAAATATGGTTTTTCTAAGAACGCATTGGTGCCACTGTGGAACCCAGCACAACTCACTCAACACAAAGTTTTTTTTTCAATGTAAATACCTTGTGTACATTACATAAAGTATTTCTATATTTTTTACAACGGATACTATGAGTTCATTTACTGGAAAGCATAGGTTAAGAAAACCATGAAGGACCACTTTTTTGGTACTATTATTACACTACTGCCCAACAAAAAGGAGTGTAATGTTTTCAGGATTTATATAATAATATGTATGTTTTTCGTTTCTTTATTCCACCCAAACTTCTAAATGCTTATACCGATTGAAAAGTGTGTGGTATCGTTAGCATAGTTATGTAATTCCAGATATCATAGAGTATCTAAACTGTCTAAATGTTAAATAAATAATGTCCAAATGTACAAATGTCAATAAATTAAGATGAATACATCGTGTTCATTATCAAATGAAAGGACTAATTCAGTGAGTAGATTATGGACATCATGATTATCACAGAATGCGCAATCGTCTTTAAGCACTGGATGTTTACAGAGGTATCACGCGTAACGAAGAGTCCGTAAATTGAATTCTTTCCACGAATATCGTTCCAATGAAGAGCTTTATTCCCTACAAATTACTTTTTCTGCGCAGACTGTAGTAATTATAAATACAAAGTTCCCATTTTGTGCCAGCGGTCGTGGTTTTTATTTTTTTAAATTATTGGTAATATAAAATTTTGTCAATTAGTTCGTTGAAAAAACTTTATTGCACACAGAATAGACAAAAAAAAATGGTGGGCCTATTACCACGGGCAATATCTTACGTCACGATTGAAGTGACTAAAAGTTTATATTAGGAAATTAATATAGAACACGTGTATTTTTTTGTGAAGTAGAGGTCATAATAAACGAGTGGTCAAAATGAATTAATAGTGCCGTGATAAATGTCGTAGTGATATAAATAGAAGAGTAATTGTAAAGTAGTTGTCATAATATAGAAAATAAAACAAAAAATAATAACAATGTCAACTCAATGTTGAAAGGAGGAATGGGATATAAGGACAAGCTAGGTGAAAGGGTGGGATAGGGGGATATTTATACGCTTAGTAAATGTTTCTTATTGGATTTTTTAAAAGCGATCACGTTTTCATGTTGTCTTAAGGGCAAAGGCACGGAGTTTCAGAGTCGGAACGGAACTGCAAATGACTTTGATAAGAAAGTTGATGAATGCTCAGGTATCGCCAGTAATGAGGTACACGAAAGAGTATGGCGAGTATGTAAATATCCCGACATCGTCTAATGGTGACCCACTCCAAGTGCCAATAAAGTGTGAATTTATGATCAAATTAGTTATTTCGTATTCTAACTATTAGTCGCCTCCTTCTGTTCAGGTTGCCGGTAGTAGTTGACGACTATCAAGACGTCGACAACCATAAAATTCTCGCCATTAAACACATGACACAGATATAACAAGGAAAAGCAGAAAAAGGAGTAGGGTAACTTATAGCATCCCGTGAGGCCTTATCACTAAATAGGAACAATCTTCGCATACTGGTGAGGGCGCTCACAGGGCATTGTGGCCTGAACAGATACATGTACAACCTTAAGCTCCGGGACACGAAAATGTGCATGTTCTGCCAGGAGGCACAGGAAACTCCCTTGCACCGTATGTGCGAGTGTGGCTCGCCGATGCGTAAAAGATACACCCACTTGGGTTGTCATTACCTCCAACCCGAGGAGGTAAAACAATCTAGCGCCAAAAGCCTGTTGCGGTTTTTAAATGACACGAAGCTTAACGCAGAACTATAGCAGATGGCGAATGCAATAGATCAGCAATGGTCGCAGTGTTACAAGGCTTATAAAGACCTTAGAAAAGCCACAAACAACAAATTAAAAAAACTTATAGCATTGAGTAAAATACTCGTATGTAGACCAATTAACATCATGCATCTTTTTCAGTTAAGGAATATTCTACCTTTTTTATAATATGCTTTTTCTACAGAATATGTTTTTAATACGAAACCTAAATTGTTGTCCATGCAAGTTTAACATTTCATTAGGAATTCTACCATAAAAAGGAATAAACTTTCCCCCGTAAAGATTATCATACTTTTTTTTCTAAACTAGGGAAATGGAATCCTCTTACTATTTATTGCATTGACATTGTATCAATCACTTGCCTTTGTGATCTGTGTTAGGTTTTTGAGGACATTTACCATATTTGAAAACATTAATTAAAGAGCCTCAGTAAGAATACTAATTTCTTTTTAAAAAAATCCCCGGTGTGTCCACACTAATTCTCAGTTGAAAAGTGTATGTTTCATAACGAATAAATACGTTGGGTAGACAAATTACATCAATAGCTTACTAGAACCTGCAGACATATTTTTAAATGTCTAACAATCAATGACCTCGGGTCGAATAGACCTCTTATCAGAATGTGTCGCGTTTTTGATAAATCGTGTAAAGGATTAGATATATTTTATGATTCCATTAATTTAATAAAAGACTCGATTATACCTAGCCTACCTCCTACTTCTTAAGATTTCACTAACTGCCATCCTAATGTACTGTATTATATGATTATTATATTATAACATACCATTGTTTTATATCATATTATGAGTAATAAATATTATTATCCAATTACTCATACTTCTATGTTGCTCTATCCAAATAACCTTATTAACAACCTATTTAATTATTGCTTTTCTTACCCTTATATTATTAGCATTATGATATATTTTTTTCTACTATCAACGTATTCATGTTATTTCTGTTAATTTGTAATGCAAGCGTTGCAAACTATTTATAGGATAGTAAATTTGTTTCATTTGAATATGTTTTTAAAATACTATTATCCTATATTTACTATCTGTAAGTTTGCTATAAAATAAAACAAAATACAATAAAATTACTATTCCAGCCCTATATACATACAGATTGTTATTGGATTTTTATAAAGTATAAGACAAAAATAAAATGAATTTAAATACTCGAATAAAAAGGTATTTTTTTTACACGCTACATACATACATATTTAATACTGCTAGACAAGGAACGGAGGATTCCGGATCATATCATATATTTTTTTACTTCCTCACCTTAAAATTATTCACCTTGTTAAGAATCAAAATCTGTCGGTCGGTCTGTACGAGTTCTGTTTTGGTTCATCCGATCTGCTTCTGAGCATAGGAGCGGACTATGCGGGCCAATATAGGGTGTTTGGTGTCACGTAGTGTCACGGTGGCTTGTGCACGTACGAGCCGAGACGCGCCCGTCTGTCTAGTTACGTAACGCCGAATCATGCTGTATGTACCAGATGCACTGAGCCGGTTCGTTTGTGAACGAATCCACGCTTCCTAAATGCATCTGCAAAATAATACACCTAACACCTCATCAGTCCGTTGCCCTGATTCCCAGACTGTGAAGTGACAGTTTCATGGAACGTGCGGGAAATTTAATTATACCATTTTGTTATTGTAATGTAAATTTATGTAGGTTAATACCTATTAATATAGGAGGAGGGGGGGGCGACATGGATAATTTCCCCCCATCAAACGATTTTTACTTTTCCGGCAGAGGTAAAGTACTGTGAACGCACTTGTGTGTGTCTGGATGTGTGTATTCATTGTGTGTGTACTGTACACATTGTGTTTTTTTTGTAATATCTGTTATATCCGCCATCATTTGCTGTCATTGGCTTTGCGAAGAAACATAGCTGACATCTCACTTTTACTACGAATTTTAAATGGCTCGATTGATTGTCCTGAACTACTATCTAAAATATCTCTCCCAGTATTAAAACCAAATACAGGCGTAATTCTTATTTTATAAGGGTATGCGAAACTTTCAACACCCTGAATGCTGACATTGATATTGACCCTTTTTCACGAATATAGATATTATAAGGAAGCAGGTTGTAGGGCGATTTTGTGATGACCAGGCTTAGCATTTTCTTCTTTTCTTACATTCTTGTTTATGTCAACATGTTTTCTACTGTACAATTTAGTATCTTCTTGTTTAATATCTTCTGTATGCTTAATATTACTTCTAAATTCACGTTATTATTATTCTAATTATCAGTGGTAACTTGTAAATGGCTCTAAGCTTCCTATTTTTGTTCACTACAAAATTATTGGCTGTAAGTTATCCTTAAGAAAATATAATAAAATAAAAATAAATACAAGCTACAGAAATATTTTTAAAATTCTAAATTTTCGTTATTCAAGAAAATACTATATAATATTGCAAAATAGCCATTTTATTACCACGTAAATACTACAAATATACTACATTTATTACCATAATCACTTGACACGATCACTGTCGGGGTGGGGGGGTTACGGGGGTTAAGGGGGCTAGGAGGGTTTGGAGGGTTAGTGTTTTTTTAATGTGTTTTTTCTATTTTTTTGTCAAAAGTTGCTTATTTGCTCATACTGATTCACCCACTTCAAGGATGTCACTAATTAAAAACTCACCTTGTAGATTGAAAGGAAAGGTGCCACCGAATCCATTTATTTATCGAAAGAATCCTGAATGCAATGCAGTATACTCCATCTTCGTTATATACCGGCCGAGATCACAGGGACTATTCTGGCGTGAGAGGCAGTGGAGCATCTTGTAGATTAGGATCGCCAATCGCATTCCGCTTTTGCGCCATTTCATTCTATTTCAGCCGTTCGACGTCTTTAAGCTGCCGTTACACGGTCAGTCACAATACACACACACACACATACGAAATCTGGACATAAGTCCAGAGATTTCCAAACTTTTACTTTTTCTTCGTTTCAGTTAGTGGCCCCTATTGCGTTGAATCGATCGCGCAATTGCCATCCCACCGACCACCTGACAAATGTGTACATTTCATTATTTATGATCGACTGTAACCGAAAAATGCACTCACTAAGGAAGTCATGATCTTCTACTCCGTCTCAGTCAGGATAGTAAAATTGCGATTCCTACTCGATGCAGCCAGACTATAGAACTAGCTCCCGTCCAGTATCAGAAATGCACCAACGGTTTCTACTTTTCAAGTGTCACTGTAAAAGCATTTCATCTCCCTAAATTAGGTATCCTACGTCTCATCACATCCTTCAGGTCCTCCGCTGCTTGCAAATAATCTCTAAATCCTAATAATAAAAAAAATGGGATTTTAGTTATTTGATAATTTTTTTTAATTAAATTTTATTTAATTTACGCTATTTACTCTATTGACACCTAACCGTTATATGCTTTGTTTCAAAATGTGCCATAAAGAATTTCTATCTATCTATCTGCTGTTATTATGAGTAGGTAATTTGCGCATATGAATTTCTAGGTCAATACACAGTTCCTAGCAATTTGACTTCATTAGAACCAAAATATAAATATTCGTCTCCTGGCTTAAAAAAATCTTTAAAAAAGAGCAGATGATATAAAGATTGTGTAGTCCCTTATATATTAGGATTAAGATCTACAAGGGAAAAAGAATAAGAAATAAAAATGCATGCTGGCAAATATCTATTCTAAGACCCAACCTCCGACTGACAAGGTACATCTTGGGCTTCTCTAAAACAAATTTAAGGATAATTCATGTTCTCTGGGCATTGTAGACTTGTAGGCAGACGACAAATTCTGGGCATCATAGATGAGGCAACTGGTCGGGGCGTAAGAATAGAGGAGGATACAGCGGTGACCTGTGCATGCTCAGCATTATTCGCAAAAAGAGAGAAAATCTCATATGGTACAATATGCGTCACGCGACGTTCGTGGATTTTGTGGATAGCATCTGGTGTAAGATGGCTGCAAGAACTGTAGTCATGAGAGTATACACTGTGCCGCGTATAAATGCTCCACATGGAGAGCAAAGTGCGGGTGTCAGACTACTGACAAACAACCTCAAACTCAAACATCCATCACCATAATCACATTAAACAGATCGGGCAAACATGATCAAGTTCACACTTGGTCACTTTTTACAGAAGTAATTGTAGGTGTGTATGAACAGGGGCAAAATAAGAATTGTTGTTTAAGAAAATCGAGGTGATTTTCAGGGCTTTTATCAGTATTTTTTGTTGTACAGCCTAGGATTGTAAGCTCGTAAGCTCACCACGTTGGTACCCATGTTGAAACACTGGTTCCCTGCAATTCACCGAAGTCAAGCACCGTCAGGAGCGGTCAGAATTTGGACAGGGGAACGCCTAAATACTACCACGTGGTTTTATAAACGCCAGCCGCCGGTAAGATAATCGTCGTTAGACATAACGGTTATAAATAATTTCAAGGTGTTTAGTCTCTTTAGGTCGATTTACCGAAAAATTGAACACACGTAGCAAAAATTTTCCGTGTACCGACGGTAGGTTTGAATAGTGTAAAATTAAATAAACACTTGGAGAGTCGCGGATCGCTGCTGTATTTCCGTACACCCTCCTCCTATCGCCTGTACATTGGCGGTATTAGCGTTCGATCGTAGGGCTATTTTGACGGGTAGTTCTGCGCAATTTTGTATTCGTATCACGAAATGGCCGAACAATGACCGCCGGGAAGGCCGGAATCTCATGCGGAGGTTTTTCAAAAATATAAATGGCCTATCAAAATTGCTTCATTCTTTGTTTAGTAAACTTTAGTTAGTCAGTTTCTAGACCAATAATATTTCGTTTTTATTGATAAATACAGTTTGTGCGGGATGGCTCTAAAGGCAAAAACCATTTCACTACAAAACCTTTCTTAATAATCGAGAAAGCTTCAGCTTGGATTAGCAGTATAAATTAAAGTAAGGTCGATTCGGTCTCTAAGCAGTATAAATTAACTGAGAGTCTTGGATGCACAGCCCTGCGCAGGCCCGGATTTAGAGGAGGGCATCCGGGTCTACAGCCCCGGGGCCTCCACAAGTTGGGGCCAGGGAGCCTCCACTCCTATGTTGCCCTAAGGCCTCCAGACGTCTAAATCCGGCCCTGGCCCTGCGTCCAGATATAACTCTTTACTCTCTATCTCGGAAGATGGCCCTTATCGTAGAATTAACTGTTCCCTGGGAATCAAATATCCTAAAAATTCACGAGTACAAATCTCATACCATGATCTCGCAAATGCCGTCACCCGGAATGGCTTCACTGTTCACCTTCATGCGGTGGAAGTTGGCGCTCGTGGCCTGCCAGCTAAATCTCTGTTTCACCTTTTTAAAGATCTTGGTCTCTCAAGGAAAATATTCATCCTTCCTAGAAAAAATATAAAAAAACCGCGATTTCCGGATCCCAAATTCTATGGCTTCGAAGGGGGTTCGAATGGGTGGTAAGGTGAACGCTCACATGTGGAAAGACAGCTGTCCTAAACCTACGACAGCCGGTCGTTAGTCCGGAATCCATCGTTCAACCCCCAGAAGTGTAATAATATTATATGATGGGCCCGACATCGGTCAGTGAATTCCATGGCAGCTCAGTTTGTATTTTATTTTTTATTTATTTCAGGGTATTTAACTTTAACGCCAAAAGTAATATTTAACGTAAATGATAATTAAAAGTAACGTTTTTATTGATTTCTGTATTAAGTATTAAATTGATTAATTCAGAATATACAATAAAAGCATGAATAATCTATTAAAGCAAGTTATCGCATATTAGAATTACTCAGTTGCTAGTAGTATATTGATACTCATATAAAACTAATCAGACAAAAATATTCATTTGACAGTAGCGTTGACTAAAATCGGCTTTACATAGGAGACATATAAAAAAACTTATTCCATGGACACAGGTATACATATAAAATAAATATTTATCATAAAAATATTAATAGTCAACTTAAATATATTGATAGTCATCATACAGTGCCTAAGCACTCTGCAAAAAATAATCAAACAGTAAAAAGTATCAAAACAAATTAAAAAAAAACGACGTATGTACGTAGGTGGTCAGGTATTCTACTTTTAACATTGTAATCTACATATTATATATTAAATTCATAATATTATTATTTTTGTTACAAAATATATTTTGGTTTTTTATAAAATTAAGACGGATACAAATTAATGTTAACCCCATTTAAAGATATTGACATGCTTTAAAACATCACTCAGGTTATATAGGAAGCATGTATGGAATGCGCCTTTGGTTTAACGTTGTTTTTTCCATCTTTTTTCTGGAGAGTGGTAGCTGGTTAAAGAGCTTGAAGCTCATATACCCAAAAGACTTCTTTGTTTGCCTAAGGCGTACTTTAGGTAGGATAATATCATTACGTCTGCGTGTATTGTGGAAGTGCATGTAATGGTGGGTATCCATTAGGTTCGCGTATCAACTCTGTTCCGCGCATCTTCAATTGCTTAAATGGAGACGATGCGCGCATCAACTCAAGAACACCGAGTGCTCCGCAGTTTTCTTTTGAACGTTGAGCGGACATGTTTTAGCCAGAATTTATTTTTAAATTTCTCATCCTCCGGATCCCACAGCACTGTATCATTTCGGTACTCCTCGAATAGAGCTAGACGTTTCTCTCCGGCCCACTCCATAGCGATGGATTCGCGGTTACTGATCGCCGAACGTGATGCGCGAGATGTACCCATCAACGTCTTACTTTGCTCGCGTCCACGAACACGCTGCGCTCCACTTTGTGTTTGCAGTACTTACGGCCACCGCGTGGAGCGCTCGCCGCGGACCGTGCAACGTTGCACGCTCCAAGAGTGCAAACGTATCCACTACTGAAGCAGTTAAAGATGCGCGGAGCAGAAATAATGCGCGAACCTAATGAATACCCACCTAAATATTTTCCAAAAAACATGTTGTTCTTCTTGTTCAACATCCACCAATTCTTCAGTGGGTGGAATGATAATAACAATAATATAAGCACTTAATTTTTCGTTAAACGCTGCAACATTTCCCTCCCTCCTTTTTATTTCGTGTACAATCAGGTTTATGAATTATAGGGGTGGATCTTGATAAGGAAGAGGGAGCGAGAGAGAGTGAGGTGTCGCCATAACAAGCCACCTTTAACTCCCACCTTCGACCGCCCTGGGGCGGTGGGGAGGAGGACCCGCCGAGCGCGGATACGGCCAGGGTGGTATCTCTCCCCTTCTCGCCTGTGGAAGGAACGGCGTTAGTATCTAATTTCTGCGAGCATTTATCATGCCACGGCCGGTATGGGCCCTTTTAAAAATGGGTCGAAAACGACCGTGTCGTCGTGACTCACGAAAAAAGTACACTTTGTTGGGAGGAGAACATTAGAGGAAAAGAGTGATGACACTCGACGCCGTTTAGACAACTAATATGTACATGAAAAGAGAAAGTAGATAGACTGTTATACCAAAAGCAGTGAAAGCATATATGTATGTTGCAAACTATCGCCGTAACAACAGGGAAGATTAAGCAAAATAAGTTTATATTTATTATAATACAACAATATATACACGGAACATCGGAATTCACCGTAAATACAAACAGGAAGAGTGGGCGGCGATAAAACGTGGTGAGAGCCCCTCCTGAAGTATTCACAAGATCATCGATGAAAAGTTCCCTTTCTTCCTAGCGCCAAGTTCCGGATGCGGTCCACGGGGTGGTCGTTATCGCGACATCAAAGACAGAACGAGACGGCGTATAACAAGAGAGGCAACAGGCTACATTCAGCGACAGGAGGCGAAGATGTAGAGCGGATTCAGACGGCCTGGGGTCTCCTCCTGGTTCCTTTTAGTTTCGCGCAAAGAGTATATATTGAGATGTCAACCACAACGGGCGAACCCGTCACCGCAGGACGTTTTAACGATTCATCGTTCTATCGACCGTGCAGTGAGCGTAGAAGACTTTGGACATAACAAATCCGACGTCTAGCTACGCCACAACCCGTTAGAGACCAACGCCTTACCGCGAGTAGCCAGGTATGTTACCTGGCCGGCGGCACTCGCGCCCTAACTACCAATTGTGACCTGATTTCTCCGGTCTCTCGATTGGTTCCGAGTTCGAGGTCGCTTGCGCGGTCCTCTCCCTTACGAAGCGGTGAAACGGAGTGCACCGAATCTGTCGCGGACCAAGGCGTCCTTTGCCCAACTCTGAACCGGGATCGGATGGCCAATGGTCATTTCAAGAGCAGTCGCCGTAAGGTAGACAACTACCCCCGCTCTATAGGAAACAATACAGTTCCCAGACTCCCCCGATTGTTAGTCGGAGAGCACAATCGATTGGCTTGCGCCGCTCGGTGCGCAGACCGTCCAGGAGCGCCAGAGGATTGATTCCCAGGGAGACTGGTTGACCCAGTGTCCTACCCAGGCTCGCACCCCATGCGTGGAGGCCATCGGATGGGTGTTGACCCGTGAGTGTGACCGACCCTGAAACAGAATAGGTCTTCGTGGCCAACTCAGCAAGGGCCCATTAGCTCGCAAAGAGTATAGTCAGTTACAGCGGGCGAACCCTTAGGAAGGTGAGAAATGAGGTTGATCTCTTTCAAACTGAGAGAATTGGGGACGAAGACAGTCCACCTTCTAGCTAGGCCAACTAGCCCGTCAGAGACCAACGCCTTATCGCGTTAGTTGTTACCGCACTGGTTAGTTGACCCAGCGGACAGTTTCACGCTCTGACTATTATGGGCGGATTTCTCCGTCCTCCCGACTGGCTACGGGGCCGAAATCGCTTGCGCGGCCTCTTCTAATCTTAACGGTTTTTCGGTTCAAATTAATCGTGGCTTTCTTTACCCGTCTCTTCACTCGGGATCGGGCGGCCAAGGAGTAGTTTTTTGAGCGAAAATATCACACTGCTTCATAGGAAGCTGTGTGTTATTTCCAGACTTATACGACTTCGAATCTATGAACAAGCTGGAGGATGAATAAATCCCCTAAAATTTGGTAGTAAGGGTGCGAGAAAGCCCATTGAGTGGGTGGTACTTCCCAGTCCCACGCGGTATGGCGTCGGTCTCTTGAGAGCTGATTGCGTAATATTACTGTGGATTGTGTAGTCCGAAGTATTTGCGTTAATCCGTCGGGAGAAATTACTACAATAGTCGTTATAACTCCCTGGAGTGGCTGTTTAGCCTGTAGTAGTTGTCACACCGCCAGGCTGGGCTCTCTTCCTCCGTCGTTTTCAGGACTTTACAGCGAGAGAGGCGGCTTAGAGCGAGTTTAGGAAAATGAATTTTACGGGAGCAACAAGCGTGCGCTCTTCGGCGTGGTTGATACTGGCAAATAATGACAACAGCAACAAATAATGCACGTATTTATGTAAAAGAATTGTAAAAAAATATATTAGGTAGGTACCATTATTTTCATAATTTTAGATTAAATGTTTTTTTAATACTAAACTAGCCTTTTGTTGGATTTAGTTACTTGTTACTTTTTTAGAGGGCGTTAACTCCAGATTGCCGCCAAATGCAACCGTAAAATCTAAATGGCCAAAAAGCGCCCCTTCAAATAAATAACTCTAGCTAGGCGGATCGCACTCACCTTGTTTCTAACCACTTCAGAGGCTTATGATGCGAAACGTAACATCCCTTAAAACCGCCACCCTTCCATCTGTTTTGCCCATAACAGACTCCTCCAATAAAACAGATTCCCGCATTGCAATCGTTCCGCACAATAACCGCCCGAAGATGCTCTATCTATATAGTATGGGAGCCCACTGTAATTATCGTTTAGTTATCGGGCACACGAATCTTGTAAATCTGAGATGAATACTATGTTTACATACAGGTGGAACATAACCTGGCATACTTGGTAAGACAACGGCAAGCGACGGAGGAGCTCCGTACTGCAGGATGATCCCATGAAAACCATCTTGAAAAATGGCAGCTGGATAGCCAGTATTACTGAATAAGAATGGAGCGGAACCTATGTTCCGTGAGCGGCGTGAATCCCGGTTGCGGCTTGTCAACAGCGGTATGGAAGACATAGCATTTTTTAACTCAATAAAATTCATTTTACATTTCCTTGTAGGCTTCTTGTAGATTCCTTGTAGGTTTCTTGTAGGTTATATTGTTGGTTCCTTTTCTTCTTACGGTCTTATTCAGAGACGTTGACTAAGTTAGTCAGCCCTGATTTGCAAAAAACTGTATTCAGAAACGTTTAACAAGCCGTGATTAAGCTAATCACGGCTTAAACATGTGATTTGTGTTCATACATTCCTTAATCACGGCTCGTGGGCCTTGTAGAGTCTGTCTAAATCGATCGCAGCGCCTAATCAGCGCCTGTCGGCGAAACTGGAACTAAATACTGGCCGAAATCACAGTTCTCGGACACCTTAAACGAGAAAAAAGAAGAAGAACGCTCAGCAGTTTGACGTTTCATGTGTACACGATTTCTTTTCGTTTTTAGCGGTTTTTTCGGTATTTCTCACGATTTTCATCGTACATAGCTTGAAATGGATGAAATTTATGAAATTTTCGAACTAGACGAAATCTACGTCCACACTCCGAGAAGATATAAAGGCAGAGTGGATCCATTCAAGATGTACGACGCGCAGGAATTTCGTCGTCGCTATCGCTTCACTAAGGAAGAAGTCAGAATAATCATAGACCTGGTGCGCGATGATCTGGTTGAAAGTGCTTGTCAGAGAGGAAAGCCCATTTCTGTAGAGCTGAAAGTGCTAGCCACCCTCAGTGGTTACGCACGTAAAAAGGTAAGGTTAGGTTGCTATGTTGTGCTGTTTGCTATATGTTGCGTATTTAAAAACGTTTATGCTTTTGTAGGTTCAAGATGACACTGCCCAAATGCATGGTTTCAGTCAATCCACCATGAGCCGAATAAATGTAGAAGTGTCGAGGGCATTAGCGCTGAAATTGCCGCAAGTGATTAGATTCCCAACGAGTTTGCCAGAGCAGGTAAAGGCAATGCAAGGCTTTCAAGCAATTGCCAATATGCCCCAAATTATAAGCGCCATTGACTGCACGCACATCCGGATTAAAAAAACTGGTGGAGATTTAGCCCAGATGTACATCAACAGAAAGAATTATTATTCCTTGAATGTTCAGGTACCTATCCATACATAAACAAACTCCTGGAATTATCAATTCGTGACAGAGCTAGAGTAGGAAAGTGAGCCTAACAATGTATTTCAATTTCAGGTTATGTGCGATGCAGACTGCCGCATCACCAATATCCTGGCTGGGTGGCGTGGAAGCGCTCATGATTCCCGCATTTTTAATGAATGTGTGATGAAACGGCGCTTCGAAAATGGGGAATTCCAAGGGCGTCTGATAGGAGACAGCGGTTATGCGAGTGCGCCTTATATGTTGACACCAGTCCTTAATCCAGCAACTAGAGCGCAGGAACAATATAATGAGGCACATTGTAGCACTCGGAATGTGATTGAAAGGCTTTTTGGGCAGTGGAAGCAACGTTTTCGTTGCCTATTAATCGGCTTGAATGTCTCCCTTGAGACTGCGAAAACCATGATCGTCGCTATGTCAGTGTTGCACAATTTGGCATTAGATATGAGACGAGGAGCTGATGATTGGAGCGATAGTGACGATGATGACGAGCGGCAAGTTGATGAGAATCCGAGACCCCAAAATGGAAATGAGAATGTTTCAGGAAATGTTTCCAGGGCTTTATATATAGCCAATAATTTTTAAGTATCAGTGTGACCTGCTGATGGAATTTAATATTTTCACACTTTTGTAATATCAATATTTTAATATTTCAACACTTTTGGCTCATGGACCACAATCCACATATACAATTTATTGTCAATTTTTATCAGTAATATTTACGTTTGTTTTTTTTTCAGGTCGCTTTTGGCTCATGGATACAAACTGAGCTATTAACCCGGCCTTCGGGGGCCCGGAGGTTTTCCAGGCTCACCTGGGCAATTCTCGGTGGACGCGTTCTCGTCGCGGGAGTGAGTGCTGCTTCGCAGTAGCTAAGTTCCACCCGGGGACCTCCGCCCATGGGGTATATACATGGGTCCCTGCCCAGGGTAACGGGTGAAGGTTCTAACACCAAGGCACTAATGGCGACGAAGTACCTACTTGCTTATTGATGTGGTTGAAATGTTTCTAATTAATTAGTGTACTTATATGTTCTGTAATTTTTGGTAATAATAATGTTCTGTAATAAAATTCTACGAAATGAGATGATTGCCTTTCTGTTTCTAATAATATATATTTGATGATATTTTGTATATTATATTCTTTATAGAATTGATTAAATGGATGTTTTAAAAGAAAATAATAATAAAAGCCACTTACATAGCGACGAAGGAGTCCCTTGAGTGGATTTGGGAATGCTATACTTTTAAACGAGATTGGTTGGTTGTCTTGTGACTTGTGAACAGAGATGTAGGTTTATATATATATATATATATATATATATATATATATATATATATATATATATATATATATATATATATATATATATATATATAAAATTAGTAAAAGCTACTTGAACAGCAGCGAAGGAAATCCCAGCTTGGATTGGGAAACGCTTATGTTTGAATGAGATATACTTACGGATGTGCACGACTTTCGATTGTGCATGTTAGTTTATATATATCTCATTCAAACATAAGCGTTTCCCAATCCAAGCTGGGATTTCCTTCGCTGCTGTTCAAGTAGCTTTTACTAATTTTATTTTACTGCGAATCATCATCCTATGAACGGATTATTTACAAAACCTTATCAAATATAAAAATATATATATATATATATATATATATATATATATATATATATATATATATATATATATATATATATATATATATATATATATATATATATATATATATATAAGATTTGAGATTTATAGTTAGTAAGAGGATAAAGGTGAGTACCTTAGCCAAACGTTTCGGACCCCGTGGCTCCTTCCTCAGCGGCGAGAAGAATACTTCTCGCCGCTGAATATTCTGGTCGCTTCTCGAGTATTGCTGCACTCTATACAGGGAGCGTAAAATTCACATGGCAGATATTGTTGTATATGGTAAACAAAAAAATAAAAATTCATTCCTCAAAAAATAAACAATTTATTGCTCAAAAATACTATACAGAATATTGCTAAAATATACAGAAATAATTAGGTATGTTATTTAAAAACAAGTCAGAGTCCATGTTCTGCTTCATTATTATATGGATCAGGAACGCAACATTGAGTCTTCACCCGTTACCCTGGGCAGGGACCCATGTATATACCCCATGGGCGGAGGTCCCCGGGTGGAACTCAGCTACTGCTAAGCAGCACTCACTCCCGCGACTAGAACGCGTCCACCGAGAATTGCCCAGGTGAGCCTGGAAAACCTCCGGGCCCCCGAAGGCCGGGTTAATAGCTCAGTTTGTATCCATGAGCCAAAAGCGACCTAAAAAAAACAAACATATAAATATCACCAGTAAAAATTGTCGAATAAAAAATATATACTTAGGATTTCATCAAAAATTGTATATGTGGATTGTCAAATCACATGTCGCTGGATCTGCACTGGTCATTTGAAGGCCGGACTCCCTGCAAACGGATTATTGTTTGTAATCTTACATATACTTACAAATACAACAATCTTACAATACAAATACTTATCTTATGCAGTAGAATCACTGGCAGCAAGGAGAGATGTTGGAGAATTGGCAAGATGAGATGCAGTGGCAGCGTGCATATTACGAGGTTTTGCAGGAGCGGTAGGCAGGATGTGTGAGGATTTGTCAAGTTATAATGGCGAACACTACATAGTGGGCGAGTCTATTGGTTACTGAAGTACAGCATCGTCAGTTAGTCGTTTGCCTTCAGTTCAGTTCAGTTCAGAGGAAGTGTTCAGCTTCCTCATCTTGTACTCGTGTTCTTTTTTCATGTAAGCCAACAATAACTGGTGCCTTTCCTCTTCCCTTTTCTCTTTATTGTCGAATTCGTCCTTCATCAGTTTTAGCTTTAGAGCGTGGGTTTCCGCTTTCATTTTGCAAAGGGTTTCCTCGTACTTTCCCCCATATTGGAATACGGGCTTTTTCCTTTTCAGACCCTGTAATTTAAAAAATATATATTTTATATCTGGACTACTGAGCATCTAAATTATATAATATTTATAATTCATACTAACAGCAGCTTTAACACGATTAGATGTGACCTGGTGGCTGCTGATTCCTCGGAGTTCGCCCATTGTATTCATGGTTGAAAGTAGACCAGTTTGCGGGCGATGAGGTGTGACAATATCTCGAAGTTGGGGTTCCTGCTGGCTGCTATCTCCTATGCAAGTGAAGTTAGCGATGCGGCGGGGAGAAGGAAATTCCTGCTGACTGCCTGCTGCGATGACATTGTCCACATCTGACGACGGTGAACGATTCACGATAAGGGGAGCATTAACATCTATGCTACACCCTGCGATGGGCATATGGGGTGTTGAAGGCGAAGGGGCCTGTGAATAGGCGATGACCACATTGTCGAGAATTGAAATCTCGTCCAAGGGGTCGGTGTTGACCGGTGGATTCATAGCTAGACCGGTGGATTCGTAGTGGCCGTCACTATCCAAACTGAAGTGATCTTCCACAAATATATGTGGAAGGGCCTCCTTAATCGCCCAGTCCATCGACGTCACCTTTACTTCATTCGAACCGCCGCCAGTGCGTTTCTGCGCATTTAAAAACATGGAAATGTTCTTCTTCGCCGCTTGCTTCATTCTATGCCACTGCTCTCTCAATTTACCAATCGCTCGATTCTCCTTGCCGACCAGTAAACAAAAACTGAAAAAAAAGGTTCAAAATATATTACTATCATCGGAAATGTCATTCATAACATAACTATTGATACAATTTGTCAAATGGCTAATAGAAACGATTGATGTTACAACTGGAGCTAGCTTCAAACAACGATCTTGGCTCAAACTTCAGTAAGAAACAATCAAGGCTACATACAGGATAATTAGTTATCCGGGCGCCATTTATACTTATAAATACGTACTTCTTGTGTATATCAGTCCAAGAAGACAGTTTCATCTTGGTAATATTGGTGTCCGCTTGCTTATTTTCAACGATGTCCATGTGGCTTTTAACGAGGTCGAACAGAATGGCGCGTTCATTGTCGTCCCAATTTTGCTGCCGTTGAAATTTCGGGCGCTTTGCACTGTCACTGGCCATGATCTAAAATAAAAGTTGCTTCGAACTCCGCGATAAATGCTCACGTCCACTGTCTTTACCGGAAAGAACGAAAAGACAACACACAAATGGCGCGAAATAATGCTCGAAAGTGACAGCTCCCTTCACTACCATAGACAATATTCCTTAAAATGACGGTTGTTGTCAGGGGGCGGAGCTTAATCCCGTGATTTACAAAACATCTGTTTAAGAATGACTCTGCATAGCCTGTGGAGGAGTGGGGTTAATCAAGGCTTGTTTGGTGATTTGTTAATCAGAGGTTAGTCACGCTGTTTAAGCCGGACTCTGAATAACACCGTTAGTGTTCGGGAGATTTAAACTCCAGATTCCGTCAAATGAAACCTCTTTTAATAGACAAACGACATTTTTTTTATCTGGGATTTTTTGTCTATGATAAGTAATATCATCATAATTTTGGTATCTGACTGGCAGTATTACCTACAATATTGGTTGGAAATTTTTATCAATCAACCATACGCTGTTTTAAACCATACGCTGTGATTTTGATATTTTTTAATGGATCTCATTGTTATTTATTTCTCCACAAATGTGAAAAGTAATATTTTTTATAAAATCGAAGACTATCGCGGTTGTTTGACATTATAAATAGGATAGAAAACGAATCTACCGCGTGAAATTTGTAGCACCCGACGTTTCGGTGACGTTGCAGCCGCCGTTGTCCAGGGTAGTCTACCCTGGACAACGGCGGCTGCAACGTCACCGAAACGTCGGGTGCTACAAATTTCACGCGGTAGATTCGTTTTCTATCCTATTTATAATATTTTTTAATCAAATACACCGAGATATTTTTTATCAAAACGTCTCTGCAAGGTGAAAGCATGCTAACGTGAAATCGTTTTATTTTACCCAATGACTTTTTCCAATTAGTTGTTTTGTATTTGTTCAGGCAAGTAGAAATCTAGCTTCATTGTTCAAAGACAAAGAAGGAGTGAACAGACATTTTTTTTTACAAACACCAAGAAAGTTAATATTTTCTTAAGTCCTGTATATGAGGCTTTTTCAGCTTTCTCAATAGAATGGTTTTGTAGGAGATTTTATTTCTCATAAGATCAAAAATGTTGCACATTTTTGACTGTTCCGTCTTTTCTTTCTTGTTTCCTAGACTTCAGCCCATATATGACGTTTTGGTATTTTCGCTTTAGCTGTCCTAAATGGAAGTTCCCTGTCCTATTCATTTCATTTCATTTATTTACATAATTATATACTTATAGTATTTTTAAAAAACGTTATTTTACATATGTAAATAATTTTCTGTGATATTCGCAAAGACTAGAATTGAAATTCAATAATAATGTTTACGAAATTTTAGAAAATATAGTTACCTGCTTTTAAAAGTCAATATTTAGATTCGAAACATGGTAATAATATTACATATTAAATATAGTACATATTAGACAAGGAGGAACATAATAATAGTACATATTAAATAAATAACTAACATCCCAAAAATAGAGAAATTAATAAAATGATATTGGCAAGCTTTTTTTTTATATACAATATTTGCACACATCACATAATATTATCATTCAGAAAATTATAAATATTATAATAAACCTTCTTGATTAACAAGTCTTTCATATATGTTAAAAATAATTGTATTTAATATTCGTTTCGAATATGTGATGGCAATTTTTTATAAAATTTTATACTGTTGCAGATGAAACTTTTACTAACCTGTTTTAGCAAGTACAGAGCTATATACGGTTTAAAGAGCTATATAGTTCTGAAATGATATTAATATTTTTAAATTTAGGCACATTTACGTATTCCATTTCTGGAAAGATATGGCGGATGGGGTTAAACTGGAGCTTCTTCGGGGCTGATTTAAGAACGTTTGGAAATTAAGCTGTCTAAACTGACAGGCATGTAATCCGCAGTTTTGTGTATACACTTGCTTTGTGAATTATCTCTTTCTTCTGAAATATTTCATTGATATTTATAAAATAATCGAATAAATGATTCTAAATTATTTAGTTGGTCCATATTACGTTTCTTCTCAGCGACTAAATCGGGCTTGTCAGGGTCTTAAACTGCACTGATACGAAAAGGACGATGGTGCAGGTGGAAATGCAAAACAGTCAAAATTATTTAGTAAGTAATGTACGCAACGTAATGGGCCCTTACTAGGGACCTAAAGGGCCCTTGCTGAGTTGGCCACGAAGACGCATTTGTTCAGGGACCGTCACACTCACGGGTCAACACCCATCCGGCGGCCTCCATGCATGAAGCGCGAGCCCGGGTAGGACACTGGCCTAAGGGCTAGTTTCCCCCAGGAGTCAATCTTCTGGCGCTCCTGGACGGTCTGCGCAACGTGCGGCGTAAGCCAATCGATTGTGCATTCTGACTAACGGTCGTGGTAGTCTGGAAACAGTAATGTTTCCTATAGAGCGGGGGTGGTTGCTGACCTTACGGCGACTGCTCTTGAAACGACCATCGGCTACCCGATTCCGGGTAAAGAGTCGGGCAAAGGATGCCGTGGTTTGCGATAGGTTCAGTAGACACCGTTTCACCGCTACGTAAGGGAGAGGACCGCGCAAACGACCTCGAACTCGTAAACAGTCGGGAAACCGGAGTAATCTGGTTGCAACTGGAAGTGAGGGCGCGAGTGTCAGCCCGCTGGGTAACATACCTGGCTATCTCGCTGATAAGGCGTTGGCCTCTTACGGGCATGTGGCGGAGCTTGACGGTGGACTGTTTTTGTCCTAAGTCTTCTGCGCTCACCTCACGGGAGACAGAACGATAATATTTCGTTAAAACTTCCTGAGGTGACGGGTTCGCCCGTTGTAGTTGATAGCTCTAGTTGTACGCAAAGTAATCATTCTGTTGTAAGCGCACTTTGTTGCAATTTACACTAAAATTACGAAACGCATGAAGAAATTCCGGAATGAAATTATGATAGAGCAAATATATAAGAGTCAAATTTAAATTATGAAGAGTCAAATTTAGCAGTGATGAAGAACGACCATATACAACACTGAAAAGTCTAGGAATTAAGACCCTACTTACATTTTAAGAAACGGAATACCAAACAAATTAAAACGGTGGATAAATTGTTATATTTTTAAACCGTCTAAGATTAGGCATGCAAGAATAGGAGGGGTCATTGTGTTGAAACTTTAGAAGTATAGGTACTATTTTACTCTACTAGCACCGAAATTCTTTCACTTCCACGAAGGTTGGCTGTAAGAGATTGTAATTTAAGCAATAAGTCCGCCTGTCGTATGTTTTGTCTTAAAATGTTCAACAAAGAATTTCTATCTATCTATCTATTTAAGTATTTGTTTATTCTTGCCGTTTCTACCGTGCTCTCCAGGCTCTTGCAAGATTCTGTCAGTGCCTAATGACCTACTGTCAACAACAATGAGCTTCCTATCTAATGTTACCGCCGCGGAACCGCGCGCTCTCGCTCCTCGCGCAAATAAAAAGTCGTAAAAATAATCCTTCGCAAACTCCGCAGAAATTGGCCACTTTAGAGAGAGGTGTAAAAAACGGGCGCAGCGCAGGGCGTCGAGGACGATAAATCGTTTCGGTATGCTAAGTCGACTTGGGTGGGGGGGGGGGGGGAGACACAGGCGATTATTGTCTTTCGCGAATTGATGGAGTCGACCCTGCGACGGGGGTGGCACGTATACCTCTACTAGGAGCGAGTGTTTTTTATTGCGGATGTATGTAGACACCTGTTCGACAGTAAATGTCTTTTCCTTGATTTGACGGCGTTTCTATTAAAAAAACGAGGAAGTCTTGAATGCCATCATTGTGTCATCAAATATTAGGTTCTTGTAGATACTTGTATTCTACTAACACTTCCTCTAGTGTAATAGGAGAGAACTGTTACGCGATTTTTTTTGTCTCGAAAGTCGCCTTTAACATGTTTTCTCGAGCGATATTCTGAAAAGTACAATATTTCTGAAAGTACGATTTTTTAAAAAAACGATATATTTTAAAAAGACGATATTTTTTTAAAGTAACATATTTTATAAAAGTACAACATTTTAAACACGTAAATATTTTAAAAAGAATAAAAAACACGAGTGCCGTTACAGAAAGTGAACTATTGTATTTATAATTATTTTTATTACGGTTTTTTATGAAATATTTGTGGGTTATGTATTTATTCATATAGATACATATATATTTTTGGAATGTACTAAATCAGACCTTTTATTTGACACTAAACACGATCTATTTATGTTAATTTATTGACATTTCGATATTTGGATATTTAGACAGCTACTTACTTGATATTTGGAAAGTTAAGGTACCCTATGACACTCAAGATGACATAAAGATTATAACAATATTACACAATTCCAAATTGGCTCAAGCGTTTAGAAGTTATGGTGGATTAAGAAATGGAATACATACATAGATGAATCCTGAACATATTACACTCCTTTTTTGTTGGACAGTTGTGTAAAGAGAAGGTAATTTTTGAAAGTAAGATATAGTGATAGTACGATTTTTTTGCACAGTACGCTATTCTAAAAACGTATGATTTTTGTAAAAGGATGATATTTTCTGAAAGTATGAGATGATATTTTTTAAAAGTATAATATTATTGAAATAGGACCAGCAACCAGAAATAATAATAAAAAAATGCCATGCGAGAGAATGTCGACTTTCGAAAATACAGCATATTTATTATTATTACATGAAGCTCTTCCCATTTTTTAATCTACTAAATATCTGTGCTTTCATTATAAAACGTTTCCTAAAGTTAGTTTTATTTAAAAATTATGAAATACTGAAAGTTCGCCTTTTTATATATATTTTGATATGACTACGTATCTATTTTAATGTCTTACTAATAGTTTGCAATAAGTAATACTTTATCCTTTTCGGACCACTGATGATTTTATGAAACTCTCAAATAAATTATTTTATTGAAGCTTTTTGATTATTTTGTCAAAACACTGATTAGTTCAATAAATATAACCAAAAACCTAGATACATACTAAAAACACTATTAAGTATGCGTACAACGTTATTCTTACATTAACAAGATCTCTAGTGACAGGGCTGATTTATTGTAGAAAGTCTTCTCATTACATTAACGATTCGCTGCAATCGAATTGTGTGCCGAATTGGTTTAATCGTCCGGATGCAGTCCGCCCAACACGAAAAGATACTACACACAGGCGGAAAAATAATATTTTTTATATAAAATTAATGCAATGAGCATACATTCGTAATGTAAGTATTGTAAATGGCGGCGTGATGTTTGGAATGTATATTGTTGTAAATTCACATCACGTTTCGACCGATCGCGCAGACTTTCGGACTGTACACAACGCAGTTAGTATAATGGAACGACAGTGAAAAACCTAGCGCCAGTTGATAATCTTGTATATGCTCGCCCATCTATTTATCGTTCTTATATTTAAATTAGTAGATTTTATTAATGCTTGTATTCGGATGACATCATCAAGGATTTTCCTTATTCTTTTGAAGTGATACCAAATGTTTTTTATGGACTGATTTATAAAAATAATACGATTGTATTAAAGAACCAAATGGACCAAATGAGATAAAACCCAATTACTCGCTTCCAACTCTTATTAAGTACCTACGTAATTTTACGCATAATATTTATATGAAAAAAAGATTTAAATACTAATATAAATATAAATATATTATTGGAAACGCCTATGAGAGTGCAAGGATAAGTGAAGCAATACATAAATTAATATATATTCATTAACATATTTAGGTATATTTACCTACTTAGGTAATGCTAAATAAGGTAGTACTAATTAAATAAATAAATACTTCCTACTAAATAAATATATTAATAAATAAATAAATCCAATTTATGAATACCGTATTTAGGTAATTCAACTATTTCAATAATAATTAATTAATAGTTTAACATATAAATAATTAAAATTTTAAGTAACAAATAAATAAATAGATTGCTGGGTTGAATATATTAAAATATGAAAATAAAAATTAATGAAAATTAACATAATCTTAATATATATAAATTACGTGTCACGTTGTTTGTCCGCGATGGACTCCTAAACTACTTTACCGATTTGAATCAAATTTGCACACAATGTGCAGTTTGATCCAACTTGAAAGATAGGATAGCTTACGTCTTAATTTATAGTCGCGATATTATTTTATTGCAATGTCTATTATTTGACATTCGCAATTATCTGTTAGTTCCAAACGATTTTAACAGATGGCGTTATCTATTGAGTAATCCATAGATGGCGCTGCTATGTTGAACCTACAAACGTCATAGTCGGCCAAGCGTTATTCTAAATTCAAAATATTGTGAAGGTAATACAGTGAAATTATTCCTGCTTTTTAATTATATAAATTACGTGTCACGTTGTTTGTCCGCGATGGACTCCTAAACTACTTTACCGATTTGAATCAAATTTGCACACAATGTGCAGTTTGATCCAACTTGAAAGATAGGATAGCTTACGTCTTAATTTATAGTCGCGATATTATTTTATTGCAATGTCTATTATTTGACATTCGCAATTATCTGTTAGTTCCAAACGATTTTAACAGATGGCGTTATCTATTGAGTAATCCATAGATGGCGCTGCTATGTTGAACCTACAAACGTCATAGTCGGCCAAGCGTTATTCTAAATTCAAAATATTGTGAAGGTAATACAGTGAAATTATTCCTGCTTTTTAATTATTTGTGCTTCATTGTTCAAAACTCTTTAATTAAAATATATACATGTAAGTATTATCACATAGTTATAAAAGTGGAATAACTGCAGTATAGGAACCTCTCTCCAATTTTTTTCATGTTAATGCTAAATCTGGAAGAAAATTGTGTCGGTCGCTATAAATAAGCGAGATATAGGCATTCAAAGTTTAAATTTTAAAAACAGGCAAAGTTTAATTTGTAAAAAAATAATATAATATAAAAATGGATGTTGGTATATCTGTATGCCCGTCTGTCCGAGTTTAATAGACTCCGAAACCGTTTGACCGATCACCATGAAAGTTGGCATATATATGTATTTTTTCATGGTTAAGGTTTTTATATATATCCGCTTTGTTGCAACTTTCAACTAGACGGCGCTGCAGCACACCAACTTCTATACTGCTCAACCGATCGCCATGAAAATTGGTATACATTGGTATTTGAGAAAAGATATAACACGGGCAACGCCGGGTAATACCACTCGTATATTTATAAAACATAGAGTAGAAATACATATTGAAATAGAATAGAAATTAGGCCCGGTTGCGTTTCTTTGTGAACTAAAATAGGAACTTAGTTCAACCGGACGAGACATATATATAGCAATGCGTTAGAACGGAATATGAGTCGTCTTTTGCCGCACCAAAACTACCTGTCGAACTTATAGACGCCCGAATAAGTTTGAACCCATTTCGTGCGGCGTTAGATTTAGCTGCTTTATCTTCTGTGGGTAGTTTTAATGCGGAAAAGCGAAAATGTTCACTTCCCATTCCGCTCTGACATACTGTTCTGTCTCGTTCACATGAAATAATTTTCGATTTTAGTTCAAGAGAAACGCAATAGAGCCAATTGTAATAAGTAGTGAAATTTAAATAAATTAAAACGCTTAATTGAAATAATAGAGTAATCCAAAATATCGACACCTAGAACTTTTGGATACCTAAAAGTTTATGAAATAACAGTTTATAAAGGAAGCTAAAATCAGCCACGGTCCTTTGCTTTCCCAGAGACGTACTTTGATGGAATCAGTCTTATTGTATTGTATATTTTTGTATTGTCCATAATATTTTTTAAAAACATTAGCTTTTAGCAAGCTTAATTACTGGGGTCTTTAGGATTTATTGACAAAATCCTTTAAAAATGAATTATGACACTAATAATTATTATCTTAAAATATTTCAAGTTCATAAAATTTGGTTTTGTCCATATTACAAATATATTCTATAGTTATGGGAAACTAAGAAATAGAAGGGCTGTGAAAACATTAAATCATTAGAAAAATTGCTTTAACGAGGGTTTTCTCTTATATGTGTATCTTCGTTGCGAACAATAACCACCCGAAATGGATTTAACAGCGCACAATATATACAATTCCCTAACTCGTGAAGTGGATCAAGATCATTAGATAATACTCAATTTTCTACAAAATCTTCATGAGTAGTTGTGTACTGTTCGCGCTATATATGCATGCACCCCTTTCTTACGCCAATATTTGCAGCGTCATTTTATTTTTTCGGGGTTGAAATTTGCAGTGACAAATTTCCATATGCCGCCAAAGCAGCCAAGCAAAGGGCTGCCCCGCGCCGCCCAACGAACCAAACCACGTCTTTGATTACCATCAGAAAGTGCACCCCTGGAATTGTCGCCGGCGTTTTTTTTAAACCTAACGATAGTTATGTTGTGTCAGTTGCGACGACTTCCGCGTCCGCTTTTCGATTTTGGCGCGCAAATCCTTTCCATTTCCGGTAGCGAGCATAATATGACGTGTCGCATCCGGTCAGACGGGAAGTTAATCACTGTCCGTCAATCACACCATTTATCACTGCGAGATAAGGATATTGTAAAATAATACTCAGCCACGCCAGGCGGATCTCTGCTTTCTGTTGGCTATCTATCGTTCGCGCCCCACAGATGACCAGAAGCCCCATTACAAATGCCTTCGCGATTCAATCCCTTACGTGATGAAACTCTGGTATTATAAACTTCTGACCCTTGTTTGTACTCTTTATTGTGAAACTTCACAATGGGCGGGTTTATTGTCATACGACAATCTCTTCTAACCAACCCTACTTTGAAGTGATTATATGTGCGTGTGTCTATATGTGCGTGTAACATATGTGTTAGTGTGTGTCTTGTTATTGCTATCGATCGACAGCATTGAAATGCAATTCCATTAATTTTATCCCAACGGAAAATGGTAACCCAACCGGGAATCGAACCCGGAACCTTACAAAGTAAGAACAGGCGACCTAACCACTATACCACCGGGCCGTGTATATTTAGCCATATTTTGTCATTTGTCATCGTTTAATTTGGAAACAGCTGTGTTCATAAAGATTTGCAGATATTGAGATAAGCGTCAACCAGAACATACCCTCAAAAAATATTGTAGCGAGATATTTGATATTTCAAATAAATAACCAAACGTAAAACATCTATACCGCAGTTTGTACAATGATCTATGGATGTGTGACTATTTCTGGGGAGTAAGGGCCATTATTGCGTAGCAAAAAAACGTAGTTTCTCAAAAGGGCACCATAATGGCTTACTATGAAAGAGAACCATTCTCGCTCTCGTAGAACGGTAAAAAAATGTTTTTGTCAAAAAATGGCACCCTGGGGGTCGAGAGCTAACAACAGGTTCGGTGAATTCAATCGCTAACTGCAGCAAGGGAGTGATTGCCTTTTTATTTTACAGGAGACACAAAAAGCAGTTTACTGAAAAATATGTTAGGTTATACTATGTAAAAAAAAATACTGGTATATAATACATTATTGTTTTATCTACCCTAGACTAAAGCCTCCAAATTTATGGTCCAAAGGCCAATTTGGACCATAAATTATCAATCTGAAATACTGGGGAATGAAAAAGGACTTTTTAAAATTGGAGGATTTTAAAAAGCCCCCTAGGAAAAAGAAATGGATGAATTTGGAGGTAATAAGGGGGGGGGGGGGGGGGGGAGGCGTCCCCTGTCTACGTCCTTGAATATATGTAAGAATAACGGTAGGGTTAATGTCACACAGAAATGTTATTATCAAATGGGGTATTAGGAAATAAGTATGCAAATTTATTTATTTACCCGACTACAAAAAAATCCCATCCAGCAAATCTGATTGCGACTTTTCAAAATTATCCATCTGAAATACTGGAGAATGAATAGGGACTTTTTGAAATTGGAGGATTTAAAAAGCCTCTTAGGAAAAAGAATTGATAAATTTGGAGCTATGTCCTACTTGGGCTCGCGCTTCATGCGTGGAGGCCGCCGGATGGGTGTTGACCCGTGAGTGTGACCGACCCTGAACAAATGTGTTTTCGTAGCTATCAGTTTCAATATTTTTTATAAAATGTTATTTCAAGCCATTCAATGAACATTACGAATTATTATTTGATTTAATTTAGATATTAGGCAACCAGTGCAATAATGTCATAATTATTAAGAAATTACAAAATAGCGAATAAATAAATTTGTCAATCTGTTACAATAACAGGTAATTGTGAGAGACATAATGGCATTATCCCCATAAATATATTACCACAATTTCGGACAATAAATATATTTCTATTTCTATTTCTATGAAAATAATAGTTAATAAATAAAAAAATATACAGAATGAGTTGTAATTAACTATAATTTTTAAAGTGGACAAATCAGTAAGAGCAACTAAGCAACTTTTTGAATAAAACTTTAGGAAAAAAAATGAATTTTCATTTATTTTTTATTTTAAACTCTGATGAACGCTGTTAAATAAAATTTGACAAGTGTTTGAGCGCGCTGAACCATTTATCGGTAGGTAAAATAGCCCTTATAAACAATATTAGAGATATTTTTAACCTTCCGCTAGAAAGCGCATCGTGCTCAGCGTTTTATATAAAATAAAAAAATATATAATTTTTTAATTAGTTTTTTTTTGTATTTTTCCCCTTTTTTTAATTTAAATTTGCTTATTTGCTCGTACTGATTCACCCCCTTCAAGGGTGCCGGTTAATTAAAACTCACCTGTATTACCCCCCCCCCCCCCCCCTCCCTCCCCCAGAACAAGTTGGTGTTTAATTATTATGCATTTTTTATGACGTTAAGGAATCTTTATATTATGCCATTTTCTAAAACACACTGTAAAACAAGTAGGGAGAAAAACACTTTATGTTTACTATTTATATAATTTCGAAAGTATTTTACGTTTGAACTGAATTGTGAATCAGTTGCGAGCCCCGGATCTTGTAGTCCAAAACAGAAGCGTTATCTCGACGAAATATGGTGGCATAACAGAGAGCAGCTATAAAACGGTTGGATGCTTTACCTTTACCTTTCGGTTCCGTAATTAAACGTGTTTATTATTGTCTATTCGTTTTGAGATGCGCTTCTGTTTAATCGTTATTTTTTACGGTTCATAATAAGAAATACAAAAAGTACGTGAAATCGAAGGTCGTCGCGGTTGTTTAAAATTTTAATAAAAATTCAACATGCGTATGTTTGTGCTCGCAAAATTCGAAAAGTAGTGGGTCGATCGACTTGAAAGTTTGACAGCGTTGCATTCGAATACGCGCCTGTTTTAATAGTAAAATGAAATTTTGACAAAACGTTGCATTCGAATACGTGTGACAAAAATCTTCCCCCACCTCCCATTTATTTCATATCAGACTGAGCCACAGCGAAGCGTGACCGGGTTTAGCTAGTCGTAAATTAGACCAAAAACAGATTTTACCGCGCGCGTACCAATTTTGAAATTCCACCTTAGAAATAACACTCGCTGTATCTCGTTACGCGTCTTAGCACTCGGGTCGATGGATGTTGACAACATTTTAAGAAGAGGGTTCCATGTAATAGAAAGCATGAAACGTTCATCATTTCTGTTTTATGGGGTTCTTCTTATTGAATGGCTTCCCGGATCATGCGGGGAAAATAAAATCGTCCTAAAATCTCTGCCTAGCATACTGCTTTTGAAATTGCACCCCAGTGGTTCGATGTTCACCGCTGTCTAATATTTTTTCTCAAATCGCCAATTTCCCTCGCTAACGTTTTTAATAGATTTGATGAGTTAAACCAATCGAGTTGTAACTCGGTTGGTTTATTCATCGTAAGCCAACCCAAAGCTACACTCTATTTTATACGCACCAGAGTTTTACTTTACTATTACAGCCTTTAGTAGAGGTTTCAGAGATCGAGATCGAGCTCTGATTTCAGTCGGCTGGATCGTTTTCATATAGAATTTATACAGTAACTTACTTAACAAAGTCGGGTGCTACAAACTTCACGCAGTAAAATCCGTGTTTGTAAACAAGTGTTTGTATACAAACTTCACGCAGTAAAATCCGAATTGCCACAGAAACAATTATTGATTTTTGTTCAGACGGAAATAACCTTCAAAAAGATGATTAATACTGCGATATGTAATATTATATGATAATGCGATATGTAATATATGATGATTAATAAAACTTTAGATATATAAAAAAAGGGTGGTAATATATTTTTGTCTCCTGCTACCATTCCTAAGCGCCAGCCTAATTATTTGATAAATCTTCTGGCCACCCACTCCCCTTCCTTTCACGGAGAACGGTGCTGAATTTATCATTTCAGTAATTGCTCGGGGCATTAGTGATTTTTTCCAGGAAATAATGTCGGGAAAAAGGGAATGACGTGATATTAAGAATTATAGAAAGATTTATACGTATATTTATAGGTATAAAAACAGATCTTTTTCTTTAATATAGTCTCTTCCACTTAACCATAGATACGAGAACTTCAGGGTAATTTAGAGTCAGAGATATCCTATACCCGATAAAAATTAATTTACTGCTTGTAGTTTGTAGCACACGACGTTTCAGCGATGTTGAAATCGCCGTTGTCCAAGGCAGACGGTTTCAACATCGTCAAAATATCGTCTGCTTCAAACTTCACGCGGTAAATTCGTTTTTATATTATTTCTTCCGATGTATTAGCTTCCCGATCATTTATAGTGCTCTTGAGTTGGTAGGTATATTAGGTGTGTATATCTTCCACTATCTACATATCGAGACAGCCACCGGTGCCGTGGTTTGGTGTCGTTCGTCATGCCGATCACGTTTACATGCCCGCTGACGGGCAGCCATTGTGAAAACATTCAAATGATTTGGATTTCCTGTTGACCCGATCGTTACGAGCATGCGTGAAACTGCCGCATAATCCGCTCACTCACACCGAACCGAACACTGACGAAAATGGGCGTGTTCGTATCGCACCGGGGTAAGGATTGGAGTTATGGGACTTCTCTGATGATCATATATGTGAAGTACAAAAGGAATTGGGTATCCAGGCGCTGTGTCAATTTGAGGAAATGAGGCTGATTGATTGATCCCAATTTTGATTTTGAAAAAATATGGCAACGGCAATATTTTGCCGAGCCATATTGTGCAGATTCCAGTTAACTATGTAACTTTATCGTGCGAATAATTAGGGTCATAGGCATTAAATGACCGCACCGTGTAAACATCACTCTGTATCACCTTTGCAGCAATATTACAAATTGCGGATTCCATTACGAAAGTGCGAGTTCCAGTTAATCGGCACATTCACTAAACTTTCAGTTAATGTAGGAAATAATGAAATTATTTTGTAACTTTAACGTAAATAACTTAAATGTACTTTTTTAAGTAACTTTAACGTAGACTTTGAAATAAGAATAATTAAGATCATATGTCTCAAAGGTCGGCACCGTATAAACCCGAAAAACATCATTTTATTGATTAAAGTGATGTTTTCAGGGGGGGGGGGGCGTATCCAGAATAAGGAATTGAAGGACGTATCCAGGGGGAAGGGGGACACAGGGGATGCGTCCGCCCCCCCCCCCCCAATTATTTTGAGTAAAAAAAAAAGGAATAATAAATTAAAAACCTAACCTAAACTGTCTAGTGTCAGGTACGTATCCGGAGGATTGTTCGGATAAACACCATCGGTTGAATTGTTTATTTTTTATGCACATGGACAGCGGGAGTTCGCCTTGATTAAAGTTTTATTTTGAAAACTTATAAATACTATGATAGTTACGAGGCGTAAGAAGTTGAAAACTTTCAAAAATGCATTAACTGGTCTCTTATTATTTCTTCCATTTAAAACATTTATCGCCTAACGTTATTCATTAAATCTTAAAGTTAAAAAGTCGGAGAATATTTTATATTAATTAAAACTTACAGAGTGCACAAGGTTTTCAATAAAATTCCGTATTTCTTTTATTTTTACAATTTATAATAAATATTTTTAAGTTTTTGCTATGATTAAAATCACTATTACTAGCTAATAGCAGACAATTAGCTCGCTAAAGCTGAGTCGAATGGATACATAGTTCTGTTAGTATAGCGACTGTGACCAATAATCCTGTAAAAATACAAGAGTTAAATGAATGAGAACTCCTGGGAAAATCACGAAAGTCGTTGCGCGCGAAAATGATTCGTTTTTGGGCGATTAACCACGGCGGTAGGGTTCAATCTGCAGGCAGCTCGGACGAAATAATTAGATCGTAAAGAAGCCGAGAGGCGGACCTGCGCTATAGCGTGTGAAATTGGAAACGAAATAGGAACGCTGGCACTAAAGAAGAGTTGTCTCCGCGCGGATCGCGACCGGCATACCGGAAGCCTCATTGCCGATTCCATAGACAATGTATCTCGTCCTTCTGTAACAGAGACTTCTTCACCTTCTTGCTTCTTCACCGGACGAGGGTCCGGGTTCGATTCCCGGCTGGCTCACCATTTGCCGTTGATTTCAATTCTGTCGATCGAATGCAATAACAAGACACATACTTACATACATGTTACACTTGCAATCATTGAAAAAGCACTTCCTCTAACAATAAATATGAATCATAAATTGTAACCTTTCTGTTATCCCCTCCCTTTCCTTGCCTTATTTTGTCAGTTTATTTATTTACTTATTTATTTATTTATTTGTTAATATATCAAAATATATGTATGTATAGGTATATGTATATATAAATGTATGTATATAAAATGTATGTATATAGGTACCTATCAAATATGTCCAAGTCCAAAAAATATTTATTTATTTACTTTTTACTTTAGATACACACACAATGTATATAATATGCTATAATTTAAAATTTAATTTTAAACTTTACTTTTTGCCTACTTTTCTTTTCACACCAGCATGTTGGTTGACTGGAAGATATTGTAATGTAGCCATAAGTCCGCCATTGTACCATGTTTTTATTGTGCAAAAAAGAGATTTTCATTCATTCATTCATTCATTCATTCATTGTCGTATGCCATATAATAAACTCGCCCATTGTGAAATTTCACAATAAATTCTAGAATAAAAACAAACAAAATTTGTCAATCTGCGAGCAAACTCATGCATTTTATCCTATGATATTTTAATGTGACGAAACTGCACCAAAATGTAAAAAGCGTGCATTGAAAAAAAATGGGTTGATTCTTACATAACCAATTTGTTATTACGATTTTATACAGAATAACGATTTTACAATAGTATTTTTATTGAATTACAAGGAATTTCGTTGAAACTCTATTTCTTGACTATATGTATCAACATTTTTCTTACGGTTAATACAAAAATAACAGTATACTGTAATTTCAACATGATTCATCTTATCTGACTATAAATTACGTACTTATACTACTACATGCTGTCATGTTAGAAGATAGATCCGAAGGTAGCGACGCGACGTAATGAAATAACATTATGTTTTAACATTACTAGGTACACGGTAACTACTGCTAAGCCAACACCGTAGGTATATACCACAGTCCGATTTATATACGTAGTAATCCTTGTTGAAACATGCGTATTTTCGTGTATTACATCGTTATATTTTTCTACGTGTAGTTTCTTTACATGTGTGCAAGAATACAATATCTGAAACGCTTTTTTCTTCAATATCTAATGCTTACAGTATGTAATTAATTGCTAATAATATGTATTCAATGCTGCTAAAACAATAGTCTGTTAAAGCAAGCTCAGAACTATACTCTATCCAGCGAGTCCGTAATGTACCAGCACGTGCTTTCAGCGAACTACTCTTATACGTTTTTTAAGAAGTTGGGGTGGTTGTTGACCAGATGTCAGCTACTCTTGAAAGTACCTGTTGGCCACTCGATATCGTATGAAAGACGGGTAAAGGGCCCCACGCTTCGCTATAAAATCGAACTGAATTATCGCTATCGTCAGGTAGAAGCCGCGCAAACGACTTTGCACCTGTGACCAGGCTGGTGAACAGAGAAATCCGGCGAAATCTGGTAGTGAGGGCGCGAGTCTGCCCGCTGGGTTGACTTCTCACTGCTATGCTGTAAGGCGCTGGAAAAGCAAAATCGCCAGTATTCTTTTTTTTACATATGGCCTTGTCTAGTTGCTTTATAGAAAACAAAAAATAAAGAACAAAATTAAATTATTTTGGTTATTTTTCAATATACCTCGGTGAATTAAACAGGCAATACATTACGTTGCGTATGTTACGGCATAATGTATATGTATCGATCTCACGTAATTTACTAATTGATTCGAATGAAATATTAAATAGCTTCCAAACACCTAATAATACAATACGTGGCACAAAATGTTCACGTAATGCATCCGATAATAGTATTAATTAGTAACTGTTTTAGGTAACGCGATACTGCAGACTCCGCTTTTGTGAATTGCAATGCCAAAATGAAAGTGATTGTGGTGATGGGTTTGATGTGCGGAGTTGCGACCTGCATTATCAAAATGATTTAGACCAATCCGGCACTGCACTTCCTTCCTCAGTAGATCATCGATTCCCTCGTGTATAGATAAAATATTACAATAGCATTCCAATCAAATAAACTTTTTTTAAATAGTAATAGTTTAATCTATATTTAAACAAATGGTTTCATGCACAAAATAAGACTATGACGTGAACTTTACTCCTGCGACATTCCTCCATAAATTAGTGAAAACCAATCATTAAACCTGATTAACTATAACTGATTATCGATTATGATTATATGATAAACCTAATGATCTATACTCGAAGTTCAAATGGTCACGAAACTTCCACTGGTACAAGGGTCAGTGGCCATATGGCTGTTGATGCTCACCATTAAAAAATGTCCTATAAAGAAACCTTCAACTGCACTGCTGCTGTGACCTGGAATAAACTCGCTTATATAACGAGGACTGGCTCATCTACTATGCGTAAGGCTCTGCTTGTTAGTGAAGAATAAAAAAGTCCACAATAATAACTAATCGTTTTAATAAAGATGACAACATAATTATCAGGTATAAATGCCTGATTGTTTAACTTTTGAGAGTAGATTATTGACTTTGGTTTCATAATCATGATATATTTTATTTATTTTATGTCCTAGTCATGGTTTATTTCATATACTGAAGTAGTTGATTAAAACAACTTCTCTCCTAAAATTTGTATCTTGTAAGAACTACTATTATTGGTTATTATTATATCTTATGAGAAATATAGATGAAGAGTTATATTATAAAGAATTATCGATATAAAGAATTATCGATTATAAAGAAATCGATATATTATAAAGAATTATCGATTATAAAGAAATCCACATATTATAAAGAATTATCGATTATAAAGAAATGCCGATGAAAATATCGGAGAAATATGATTTTCAATTTTTAAAGTAACCTACGTTAGTAATAATTTAAAAGTCAATAAGTTGAGAAATATTCCAAAGGTGTTAGAAATCATTCAAATTCATTAGTTTTCAGTAAAATGAGTTAGTAGGATAGAATATAAAAGAATAACATTATTATACTATAAAACATTACTTGATGAACATTACACAAGTTTTATAAAAGAAACAATTTATGCACAAATGGCGGAAAACTCCGGAAAACTCAACCAATGGATGATTTATCGCTTTTTATTAAACACTAGTATAATAAAAAGCGTAAAGCGTAAGTAAAATAAACCTATACTCCAAAAAGGTTTCCAAATTATATACCATATTATATTTCCTTTTAATCTGGGATTAATGAAAGGAAATTATTTTATATCTGAATAATGACTATTATCATCATCAAGGGGAAAATCTATTTCAGCAGCTTTACCGAATCACGTCCATATAGATTTCTCGTTAAATATAACATAGTTGTATCGCGGTGTAAATATTTGTTGACATATATCGTGGATTTTTGGATAACTATTCATTTATGATTCATAGCAGAATCATTTGTTAGCGTGCTATTATCACGCTATAATTACCATTTAAAAACAATACCATATAATGCTATCGTAATGTTTCTAGCTAAGAGTGTCTAAATATCTAAGAATTGGATTCTTTTTACACGACTGCCCAACAAAAAAGAATGTAATGTGGTTCAGGTTCGTCTATGTATGTTTACCGTTTCTTTATTCCACCACAACTTCTAAACGATTGAACCGATTTAGAATTGTGTGCTATTGTTAGAATCGTTAGGCCATCTTGAGTGTACATAAACTGTCTGAATATCTAAGTAAATAGTTGTCTAAATGTCCAAATTTACGAATGCCAATAAATTAACATAAATTTATCATGTTTAGTGTCAAATTCACGAAAGGATCTCAAACTTCTATTTAAAGTCGGAGAAACTCCGGTATGCAAATTGGACCCGGAGAGGGGGCATCCGCCAGCCAACCCTTCCCGCCGTCCGCGGCAGTTAAAAATCCTTCCGCTCTCTTCTTCTAATGTTTTTATGATGATTTTTATGAGTTTTATTGGACTCGGATGCGTCGTTGGTGACGCCGAGCAGAAGACGACGCTCCTAAGTGCATTTAAAAGTCACTCTTATTTCCGCTACTTCTCTGCGAAATTGCGGAGGGAAGGTGAAAGGCAATTTGCATACTTGAAAGAGTAACTTAAATTTAACTCTAAGGTAATGGAGATTCTGGTTGCAAACTTTCCTTCTTATTATTATACCCGCTTTTATATGCTCGTATTTTCACTAAAGAGTTCGAAAACCCCCTAAAGGCTGATCTTTTTTTACAACTGAACCATGCTTAAAGAGTCTATAATATTTTTGGTTGAATACTGGTTCAATATATCAAAACATTAAAGAAAACAACACAGATCTTTATTTCGGGATGGCTAAAGCGCAAGCCACACAAAACGGATATAAGTCATGGATAGGGCGCAGACGGGAAGAAACGTGTCTGCGCGCACCGTCTTTTTTGTATTTTCACCTAATGTAACTATAATTCTAACAACAAAGAGAAAAATGTGAGATTAAATGTGAGAAAAAAATGATTGCATTATTAAGTTCAGTTTAGTTTAGTTTATTGATCCATATATTCAATAAGTAAGGTACCTACAAAAATCTTATCCTAATACAAAACATTTTTCAAAAGGTGTACTAATTATAAATTTAGCTCGGAAAGGAAATTCATCTCCTTGACATAAAAATGGTTTATCACCTCACTAGGAATTCGCATGTGTTGGGGTGGTACTAACGTCGTTTGATGATTCATATCGAGAATGGACAAGTCTCATCTGCTACGATAACATAACTGAAAATAAAAATTGCTCACAATCCACGTACTATAAGTTACATAAAATTATATGTACTTAAACATATATTTCTTCATATTACAATAATACATACATAGAGATGTATATATGTATAGATATGCCGCGCCAGTGTGGAGTGCATAACACACGCAAAAATGGTCGCAATGCTGTGAACGATGCTGCAAGAACTGTCTCCGGCTGCCTCGAACCTACTCCCGTCAAAAAACTTTATACGATCATCGGCATCGTCGTGATGTCCTGGCTGATTCAGAACGCCTAAAGGTGGCAGATGACCCAAGACACGTACTGCAAGGATAAGAACCACACCACATTCGCCTCAAATCACGAGTCGTTCATGAGCCAAACACAACCACTCCATGGCAGTCAATCATCGAATCGCATAACTCAACGGAGGGATTCACTTGACAAGGAACAGGTCGCACGGGGTCCCATCTCCCCGTCACCACCTGGCGCAGTCTAACAGACTGAGGGTGGGTGCGACAAGACGCCGAGCTAATCTCGTTCGCTGGGGCTACACCGAAAACCCAATATGCATCTGTGGAACGCTGCAGAATGAAGACCACCTCCGATCCTGTCCGCGACTGTCAACCGCCATCACACACCAGGATCTACAAGAGGCAAACGACAAGGCCATCCATGCCTCATATTTTTGGAGAAACGTGTCTTAAATTGGCCCGGACACTTCAACGAACGAACATACACAGGTAGTTTATTATAAATCTATACTAATATTATAAAAAGGTAAAGTTTGTGAGGTTGTAGGGAGTAATCTCTTAATCTACTTAACCGATTTTGAAAATTCTTTTACCAATAGAAAGCCACGTTAGTTGTAAGTGTCATGGGCTATATATTAATCCGAAAAATAAACAGACTTTTTCGTGGTAGTCGGATTTGCAAAGTAAGTCGGACAAAAAACGGTCGAATAAAAAGGTTTCTTACGAACGCAGCCTTAACAATGAGAGATACATGATTGATTTCTAGAGATAAGTTGTAGAGATTGATAATGCCTACAAAAAATCAGCAACAGCATATGTCTAACTTTTATATTTAAGTCACAAAAAGTAGTTTTTTATATTATATGTATATACTAATATTATAAAGAGGTAAAGTTTGTGAGGTTGTAGGGAGTAATCTCTGGGTCTACTGAACCGATTTTGAAAATTCTTTTATCAATAGAAAGCCACGTTAGTTCTGAGTATCATAGGTTATATACGAACGCTCCCTTAACGATGAGAGATATAAAATTGAGTTCTAGACAAAAGTTGTAGAGATTGATACCTAATGCCTACAAAAAAGTCAGCGACAGCATATTTCTAACTTTTATATTTAAGTCACAAAAAGTAGTTTTTTATATTATATGTATATACTAATATTATAAAGAGGTAAAGTTTGTGAGGTTGTAGGGAGTAATCTCTGGGTCTACTGAGCCGATTTTGAAAATTCTTTTACCAATAGGAAGCCACGTTAGTTGTGAGTGTCATAGGCTATATGCGAACGCTGCCTTAACGATGAGAGATATATGACTGATTTCTAGAGAAAAGTTGTAGAGATTGATAATGCCTACAAAAAGTCAGCGACAGTATGTCTAACTTTTATATTGAAGTCACAAAAAGTAGTTTTTTATAATAAAAAAATAATTTTACTCGTTAGGTCATGTTTATTGGTCATATTACCAACAATTATGAATTCTTATCAAAATAAGTAAATGTATCGTCTCAAGTGTATAAAACAAAAGACTTTTCCCTTTTACTGCATATAACTTCCTTTTTACTGCATAAATGGTTAAAGAGATAATACGACATAGTATGGAATCGCGACCGTATCTCGCGTTGGAACTCCTGAAAGACAATATATTTTGGTACCAAATAATAACATTACATCTAACATAGTATACACAGAAGTTTTGAACAATTAAAATAAACATAATTTATTCAATCATAATTATTTCATTTACTCATTTGTACCCGGTAATATAGCCAAATTGGCTTGCAAATACATACATAGGTACATATGCAGTAAATATATAACCCTCCTTTTGGCAGTGAGGAAATAAATCATAGCACTCAGTACTAACCGAACCACACTCATAATTTCATCACAAGTAAAAAGGTTTACCGCTCAACGAAGTGGGCACGGGTCAGCTAGTTTATATTATAAAAACATATGTAATAAGGTTTTTATATATAAGGGTTTTTACATATAGGTTTCTACATATAACATACTATGATAATACATATATTCACGTACATAATTATGGATTAATATGGTTAACTAGGACTAAACTGTCCCGTATCTAGGCGGGTCAGAGTAATTAAAATAAGTAATACAACTTATGTAACAATTAGCCTAATTAACTTGAAAAAACTTTTTATTTTGATAATAAATGAATGTACTTAATTATTTAAAAAAAATATATTATTTAAAGATTGAATAATATATAATTATAAATAAATAACATTATAATACAAATCCAAACACTAAATTTGTACGAATAATACATTGTATGTAATACAATATGGCAAATACACTTTATACGTAAATACGATATCAATAAATAATAAATGATATATGGTATAAACATATTTATAATTTTATAAAATATATAATTGCCTTCTTCAAAGTCGAAACCGGACTTTTCTGACAGTATATTCTTGACGTAAATCAACAATATATAAATATCGGCTCAGCAAAGGACCCTCACGGTAACAAACACGTACACTATCGATCTCATCTGAAGGAGAGAAAAAAGCAGTAGTATCTTTGGCCTTGTTTGCATTCATTTATTTCCCTGAAGGCGTTGCCTCAAAGCTTTCGCTGCGAGCGACTCCTAAAATATTCATAAGATTTGTGGATGAAAGCTTTACTGAGGTGAGAGGCGCCACACTTCTGAGGGGTGTGGATTAAGATTATGATAATATAATGACACCGCGGGCCAAATCTCGCCCGCCAAAAATACACGGGAGGGCTCAGCGACTTTATAATTATTAGAAGATTCATAGGGGGGGGGGGGGGGGGGTCGGGGGGAAGAGTCATAGGGGCATAGGTATCATCATATATTATTTAGTTATTTAGATTAAAAACACTTAAGATATATAATGATAATTTATTAGAGCTATTAGATACATATTTCCTCGTTTTCTTATTAATATTACTTTGATAAGAGTGCGCACAATTTACAATTTACCAGTCTTAGTCGAGTCCACCTTGGTACGGCCTTAGACCTAGTTAGGCCTTCTACATTGTATATAAACTTTTTACACGAATGCCCAACTAAAAAGGAGTGTAATGAGTTTTCCGTTTATTTGTCCCGCCAAAAATTCTAAGAACCTATTTAGAAGTGTTTGTGATTGTTAGAATCGTTATGACATCCTGAGTGTCATTGGGTAGCTTAACTGTCCAAATATCAAGTAAGTAGTTGTCTAAATGTCCAAATGCCAATAAATACACATAAATATGTCGTGTTTATTGTCAACTTATAGGCCTGATTATACATTCTATCTATGTACATACATCTATATATGGATATACATATATATATATATATATATATATATATATATATATATATATATATATATATATATATATATATATATATATATATATATATATATATATATATATATATATATATATATATATATATATATATATATATATATATATATATATATATATATATATATATATATATATATATATATATATATATATATATATATATATATATATATATATATATATATATATATATATATATCATCTAACTGAAATATACCTATATCTATGTATATGGATAAATACATGAACCACACATATTTCATAGAAAACCCGTAATAAAGTAAATTATAAATTCAATACTTCTTTTTCTGTAAAGGCAGTCGTGTTTTTTATTCTTTTTAATATATTTACTAGTTAAACATTTCACAAGGTAAAACACAATGAAATAAAGCTAGTGGCAGACTATTCCTTTTACAATTTACATTAAACCATTTTGAAAGAAGTTATTGTCTTATCTAACTGCATCTAGTCTCATCGATCAGGACATAATAACAAGCGGATGATTCAAGATCGCGAGCGCTCTCATCCCGTAACACATACGAAATGTCATAATCGGAATGACCGTAAGCGATTTTATGGGATCCGCGTGGGTTATTTACTGCGATAACGGCGAAGGCATTATATTACATTAAGCCACATCCATGTCGGGGCTTCATCATCGTGAGTTAGGACGGTGCTGCCGAGGATCCGGCCACCGAAAGCTAATAACACATCCTTTATCTCTGCGGCAGCATCTATGGCAAGATCTGCTTGGACCTCAGCAGACGCCATTAGGTAGTGAAAAACTCTTGTGCTTGCAAACTCGAAAAGTAGTCAATCGAAATTTGACCCAACATTGGATTTAGATACGGGTGTTTTTTTCTAGTAAAACATATTTTAAAAATCTATATAGAAAAATTGAAAATACATAATGTATACATAAATATTCAGCCAGGGTAAGTTTGTAATAGAAAATTTACTTTAATTAACAAATTTATTATAATAAAATTATTAGTAATAAACATTAAAAATTAACACGTTAAATAAGTAAAGATTTTTTTTATATTCTAGTATATAATTTAAATGTTTATAATCTATATTATATAATATTTAATATATAACATAACATAATATTTATAATAAATATATTATAGTACTTAATATAATGTAATATAATATATTTTAATAATTTATATACAATATAATATTTAAAATATTTATAATATATGATATAATATATAATTTATTATAATAAAATATAATATTTAATACAAATTATTTATAATTTTAATATGTATACATCATTGGTGAATTTTAAAATCTTGAAATTTGACATGCGTTTTTTACATGATTTTCGTCAACTTCTCGCGCTCTTCTCTCATTTGAATATGAAGCACCGTGCCTCATTCCCTTACATCAAGGATAACTTAGGTCCGTGTCTTCTATGTCCGAGTCAGCATTTGTAAATTTTTGATGCTAGAAATATAAAATGGTGCTAAATCAAACGCTAGACATCAACAGACCCATTGTTAAGAACAACTTGATGCATTGAGATGTAGGTCTAGCTAACCCTGCACCACTGCAGACCTATGTAGACCACGACCTTAGAAAATATAAAAAGAATAGATGTCATTTTTTTCGCTCTTTACTGCATGCAATTATTTTTTTTTATTATTTACGATGGTTTTGAGTACTGTCGACGTTTATTACAATTAATAATTGCATATATAGATTTTTTATTTCTAGGGCAACTGCGGATAGAAAACTGACGCGTACTCAAATTGAAGCATAGCTTCTAGAAGCGAACGATATTGAGGCCGTTGAAAAAGATTCTTTTAGTTTTTATTTGTTCTCATTTCGTGAAAGTTTTGGGCAGCTTTGCGTTGTTTTGTAATTTAATTTTAATATAAGGGTTATTTTTCGTTATAATAAATATAAGTTGTTTACATAAGAGCTTTATTGCAAAGAAAACGAAAACAAAATGGCCAACATAATATGTTGGCCAGGATCGCGCGGATTACATAATATTATGTAATCCGCGCGATCACTGGTGTGTCATATTGAGGCGCGACCACTGCAGGGTTAAGCAATAAAGCGTACAAAATAAATATCAAGAAAAGCAAGTCAGTAAAAATGCGTTAATATCTATCTATTTATTTATTTTTTATTTATTTGATATTCGGGAAACATACAGCGCTTCATTAAATATAACAAATTATCTGAGTACAATGTTTCGTTAGCCGATTAATTGTTTTCTACAGTAGTGTCTTACTTTAGCGTCAAAAATTTAATAAAATTAAATTGCTGACGAACTTTTGGATTAAACTGATGGATTCGATAGACACCGTAACACCGCTACGTAAGGGAGATGACCGCGCAAGCGACCTCGGGAGACCGGAGTAATCTGGTTGCAACTGGAAGTAAGAGCGTGAGTGTAAGCCCGCTGTGTGATAAACCTCGGGATAATGCGTTGGCTTCTTACGTGCGACTGGCGTAACTAGACAGTGGACTGTTTTCGTCCTAAGTTTTATACGCTCATCTCACTGGAGATAGAACGTTCTAATGTCGTTAAAACTTTCTGAGGTGACGGGTTCGCCCGTTGTAGTTAACAGTTCTAGTTGTCGAACTACATTATACTTCACATATCACAGCAGGATACGACCGTATCACAGTGTAATACGGTCTGTTCTATGGAAAAAAATATCGCGGCACAAATCTCAGAGGTGGCTTTCGTAATAAAGAAAGGGACAAATTATGAGGGTAAACACTTAGGTAGTTTGCACCTTGTTTGATACCAGCGGTGGCTAATGTCTTTATATCGCTTTTTATGTATGAATACACATTTACAGAGCCTATACAGCAGTGGCATAGTAAAATAACATCAGTAGGGCATCTCGAGCCCGTTTGGGTTGCTACAACAAATACACAATTGAAAAGTTGTGATCCCATTAAAGCAGAAATACAATTATTTATAATTATTATGTACGTTTATGTATTTTTGTTTTATAGATCAGGAGTCGGTTGCCAAAATTGTACTTAACAGAATATATGAGTTAATTCTGACTTTGTGTGACAGCATTGTTGCATGCAGGCGCGGATCTACGTCGCCTTTGGGGGGGGGGGGGGGACGGACAGTGGGGGTGGGTTTCTGTCTATAGATAGTTAAAATAAATTATAGTGTGAATTTAGGGCATCCAATATGCTGAATAGAGATAGCTAATTAAGTAACTAAGGATTATAAAAAGGGAAAAGAAATAATGAATACACTCGTACGTTTTATTCTACTTCTAAATGAACAATGAACAAATGATACATAATAGTGCACACAGAATTATATTACAAATTGCAGTTTCCGGTGTTTTTTGCAAATCTTTCAATTATCGTCTCTTCGTCTACTGGAATATCAAAATGAATATGCAGGAGTGCCAACCCTGTTAACCTATCCTCTACCATCGTGGATCGTAGCCAGGTTTTTAGTCGCCTCAAAGTTGAAAAACTTCTTTCGGGAGTCGCCACACTTACGGGCAAGGAGGCGATGATAAGGCTGATGCGATTTATACCAGGGTAGATGAATTCGTTGGCCAGATCTAGAAAATCTAGAATATTTTTTGGTTCCGAATAAGCGGGATTATTTCTCTTTTCCTTTCTAAAACTTTCTTTCCAGATCTTGCATTTTCCCAGAACTCCTGCCGCACGAACTCATAGGAGACTCTTTTGTCAGTGTAAAAGTATCAGTGTAGTCGTTTAGTCGTCAGTGTAGACGTATAATCGTCAGTGTAGGTAGACGATAAAATCTGTAGATTGTAGGTAATCGTCATTCAGGAATCTTGCCCGCTTTTTGTCAACAATTTTATTTTCAATCCTCGTTGGGGGGGGGGGGGGGCAGTCGCCCCTCCCCCCCCCCCATAGATCCGCGCCCGGTTGCATGTGTTCAAAATACCTACATTTTAGTCAGTTAAAGTAGGTACTTAACAAAAACGCATCTACCTACCTACATACCTACGCACTTACATACCTATGCACCTACTTACCTAGACACATACTTACCTACGCAAATGAACAATACAAGTTACCTCGTAAATGTAATTTCGTAACTTAAATATAAATACTTGTAAATGTAATTTCTGATAGGTCGCATTACAGCCTGTATAGAAAACATTCCACCTTTGTATACTTAGCTGTCGCGCGACAGCCCTGACTGGCTAGCACCGAAGCGCCCGAGAATCGATGTAGTGGTAGCGTACGGACAACGGGCGCTTGTATGAGTGCGAAATCGGTGCGTACAATGGAGATGTTATACTGTTCTTATTTTACTATGGCAGTGGCAGAGATTTAACGAAACTCATACTACAATACATCCACCAGGTGGTTAGTTTTTGTAAAGTTGATCGACGGCAGGTACGAGCGTTTTTTTACACTGTACCTATCCCACACATTTTTTTTTATTTGTCAGGCAACACGTGTTTACCAGTTTTTGATAGAGGTCAGATCACTATTTATTTGTTTTGCGAACCCATGAGTTTTTTTTTGTAAAGAGTCATTAAAAATGAGCTCCAATTAATTTGTTAGATAATGTGGTCGGTTTTTCTTTGTCGCCATTAGACGCATAAGACTTCATAAGAGGGTTGTTCTCTTTGGACAATAAAGTGATCAAATCAAAAAGTTTTTCTTCAACCTAAATATTTTGTTGAACATCAAGAGACACTTGAGAGCTGTCAACTGCTACGGACTAACCCGCCACCCCAGGAAGTTATAACGATATCAGATCATTCTTTCTTCCATGGAGTGAAGGCAAAACCTTAGGGACAGCACAGTCCACCGTCTAACTGAACAAACAAGCCCCCGAAAGTCCAAGGCCTTTTCACGAGGCACTGCAATGGGAAGTGAATCCAGTGGGCCGACCTCACGTCCTTACTTCCAGATTTGGCCGGATTTCTCAGTCTTCTAGTTTGGTCACAGATTCGAAGTCGCTTGCGCGGCCTTTACCCGATGTTATCGGTAATTGAGTTCGAATTTATCGCGGATCGTAGCGTCTGCAGACCCTCTTCCCCCTTCGGTTATTTGCCGGATGGGCAGAGTGGCTAGCAAACCGGGCAGCCCACCGACTGCCAAGTTCTGCCTGAGGTGTTCGCCCGAATCCGAACTTCTCATCCCAACTTCTAATACAGGCTACAGCCGCAAGCAGAAGCTCACAGCGGCCCTGGCAGGGTAAGCATATCTACAAGGAGGATACCAGATGAGAATTAAACCGGGAGTTAAGCAGCCCAGACATACGACATAGAGTTGTGCCTTTTCGAGGAAGCTAATTGATTGGGCAGACCAGATAACGCAAATATGACCAACACCGCCCAAGCTGCGCGGGGAAACATTAGGAACATCAATCGACAGTTGGAGGTGTAGACTACAACGGGCGAACCCGTCACCACAACTAGAGCTGACAACTACAACGGGCGAACCCGTCACCTTAGCTTTAACGATATTGGATCGTTTTGTCTCCGTTCTGCGAGATGAGCGGCGAAGGCTTGGGACGAAAATAGTCCACTGTCTAGTTACGACACTCGCCCTTAAGAAGCCAACGCCTTACCGCGAGATAACCAGGTTAATCACACTTCGGGCAGACACTCGCGCCATTACTTCCAGTTGCAACCAGATTACTCTGTTCTCCCTACTGGTTAAAGGTTCGAGGTCGCTTGCAAGGTCCTCTCCCTTACGTGACGTCTGCCGTATCTATCGCGGACCACGGCATCCTTTGCCCGACTCTTCACCCGGTGTTGGGTAGCCGAATTGTCGTTTCAAGAGCAGTTGCCGTAAAATTATCAACTACCCCCGCTTTATAGGAAACAATACTGTTTCCAGACTTCTCCGACTGTCAGCTGGAACGCACAATCGATTGGCTGTTGTCGCACGGTGCGCAAACTATTCAGGAGCACCCGAAGGTTGATTTCTAGGGGAAACTGGTCCGCAGGCCGGAGTCCTACCCGGGATCGTACTTCTGCGTGGAGGCTGTCGCATGGGTGTTGACACCCGCGTTTAACCGACCCTAAGCTCATGGGTCTAAGTGTCCAAACTTCAACAGCTCCCAATGTAATACAATATACAAAAAATACAACATGGTGAGCCTATGGGTTGATCTGAAATAGAAAGCAGATTTGAAATAGAAACCAGGGATCAAACTCAGTCACGGCCGTTTTCGTGTTATCGAGGCAAGTAAAGATAATAGGAACGCCATCTAGCGGTGATAAATGCGAACCCTCGCGGCCGTTACGCGGAAATAAAACAATAAAAAGATCCTCCTATCCGAGAAGGAACGAGGTAAAAACGAGCAGAGCCCAGATATAATCTAGATATTAATTTATCATGATTAATTGTGAGGCGGATCTCGGATTCAACCCCTCCGCTTGTGCAGTAAAATACTTACCTTTAGGGTAGGTAGTGCGGTAGGATAATAACTTTACCTTTCCTTGATATCAAATATCATGCAGTGCTTATCTTCCGCATTGCTAAAGGAAATTGCCGTTTTAGGGCAATATTTTAAGGAGATTTAGTAGGACTTACAAATAGGTACTGTAAGTTGGGGTTAAATTGTCAGAAGTTCTTAAACCCTTCGAGTAGCGTCATCATCTCATGGCAGACCGCGGCAATTTATTGGAATTTCTTGCAATATCGCCGCGCTCGCCAAAAAGTATTATAACTATGGATCTACTATAGCAATCATAAAAAAAATAACTTTGCGATGATCGCATTGAAATTTCGTATATAGAATATTAAAGTCTCATTTTGTAAAATAATTAGATAATTATGAATAAATATGAGAATGTCGAAAATGTGAAAAAAAACTCCGCATTTCAAACTTGTACTTGTCTTATGGAAAAATACGGAACCCTATTTAGAAATTGTAAATACTATCGTGATCTTTATTAGATTCTCTATCAAAAATAATATTTTGCTTTGCTTATTTACATACAAAAATATTTAGATATTAGCTCATAAAAACCAATATTTTTTTTTTATGATTTCTCGAAAAAAAAAAATGATTGACAATGAAATTTTTCCAGAAATATTCACGAAATGACGAGCGAAATTATTCTAGCGGCCGTCTATGTATCTATGGTAATAATGCGATATTTGGTATGGATTTTAGGATGCCTTCGAATTAGAAAATAATAACTGTGCGCTCCGGGAGCAAACCGACAATATTGGTCGTTACGTAGTCAACGGTCGTTACGTAGTCAACAGCTGAAGGGTTAATTATGTATATTTTAGATCTACTTTCGATAAGAATTACTATTTTCGATAAGAATTACTTTCCCGGCCCAACAACCGACAAGAAGGGAAAGTACTGAGAACGAGCATTTCTTGTTCGTGATGATGACGGAAATATCCATTTTGAGCCCTCCTGAGACGATTAAAACTATTTTCAGATGGAAGTCTAGCTGTGTGTTTGTCCGTCGGTCTGTCTTTTTGTGTGTATGTGTTTCTCCACGATAGTGTTCAATTTAGCTGATTAAGCTGATATTTGCTATGCAGACATCATTTGGTCATGGCAAGAGTTAAAAAGATGGTGGTTGAAATCGATCTACCAGGGAGGGCACTAGTCGTCTTTCAAACCAGAAATATTGGACTTAGAGACTTGACTTGAGGTACACAGATGCCTTTTAGGGTCAAAACCACATTGTGAACTTTTGATTGCAATATCTCATATACAAGCTATACTAATAATATTAAAATTCCGCCATATATTTTAATTAAATATTAAAGATGGGACCCACCAGATTCATCCGTCGACGGAAAGAGGGCGCTCATCGATTTTAATTATGAAATATTTATATTCAGATGAAATCAATCCATGAAAACACGCTGGAAAAGTTTTGGTGTGACACAACCGATGTTTTTTCAATAAGCTTTTAAATGAGCGTTGAGTTGGATGTAAACCGAGCTTTTGGAATAAGGTATTTGAGTGTTTATATTTTATATCCTAAACATAAAATGAAGTTAATAATATTTTCACATAATATTTAAAGATTCGTAGGTTTTTTTTAATTAGGTTTTGATAAATATTCGAAATGATAAAATAAAATATTACATTATACGCCGTTTTTGGTGTATATCACCAAATTAAACCTGACAAAAATAGGTTATAGTAATATTAACAAATATTAAATATTTTTATATGTAAGTTTTATCTGCGTTGGACCTAATAAAAATATTCACACTTTTGTTGTGAATATTTATTAACCCTCCCCCCCCCCCTAAGGCATTAATGCGTCTTAATTCCTGATAATACGTCAATTTTCTTTCAAAAATAATCTTCATCATTCACCTAAATCGTTAATAGAAGAATCTCTCAGTGCTGTGCCAAAAGGAGTTCGCTGAATCTCTGCGTACTTACGTACTGCGTACATGTAAAAATAAAAAAAATAATTCAGTATCATCCATAGCAATTAAAACCCTTAGAAATTGTGCTAGAAATGTTGAAATTGAAGAAAAATCCGTAACAATGACAAATAGCACAAACTTTGTTGGTTTAATCATAGACGAACATTTTAAATTGATAACTACAAGTCGAACATTACAAACAATGAACAACGAACAAATTGAGCAGAATAAATCAATATAAATATATCTTAAGAATTTTACGACCCATTATTTCAAAAGAACCACACTTACCACATTTTACGACTATGTCTATCCACGTCTCAAATAGAGAAGTACAATGGGGGGAAGTTTTACCTGATGTGAATAAAATATTAGGTAATGATACAAAAGTCCGACATTATAGATTCCTTTGTGGAGTAGAGCCAGATGTACCTTGTACCTTGTCGTTTCTGACTTTGCCTTCTTCATACATATTAGAGTTTTGTAAATTTGTTATAGACAGCCTGTACATTTACATATTTCAAAGTGAAGTACACACAAAGTCTAAAAGAAATATGCATCTCTTAAATTGCCCTTCATTGCGAACTGAATTATGTAAAAAGGACCACGGTTCTGCTGCATATATTTTTTTTAAGCAAAACATATTAAGTAGATAAAAAACCTGGCTGCACAACCAGATTTTTAAAAATACCTAAAACTAAATGCTATTAAGCGTCAATGAGTTTCGTACTGAAAATAGAATACTGATATAATACGTTGATGTTTATAATATTTTATCCGACAAAACAAAAAAAATGTAAATGTAGTAGTTAATTTGGCTAGTTTTTTGTATATTTTCATCGTCCTTGATTATGATTATTATTACTATTGTTTTCGTATTAATTTTGTTATTAATTTGTTGTTGTAATTTTGTAATATTTCACTATTTTGATATACACAATCCATATTAAAAATGTATGTATGTACCTAATAGGGCGTTTAATAAAAAGTGATAATAAGTACGATGCTGTTAATATTTATTGAATTTTCTTTTATTTTTCGACAGTCACATTTGAGGTTTATACTTTTGTTATATCTTTATATCTTTTTGATATCTCTTAAATTATCTTTTTAATAACAGATGTATTAAATAACAGATGTATGCAAGTTTCATTATATTTAATATCTAGTAATACGCAAGTATAATAATATTAATACGCAGAAATAGTAATATGTAATAATACATGTAATAGTAATAATATTTCTGTAGTAATATGCGGAGAAATGTCGAAAAAACTAGCCCAAATAGCTTTATGGTTTTTAGATTAGGATTTTTAAAATAACATATCCTTGTGTACATTTTTAAGTCCGGATCATGATAAAACCTCTCAATGAGTTAACAATTTTTCAATTTTTTTTTACCCTTCGGTAAAACTTACATAATTCAAAATCTGTGAATAAATGACATAATTCAAGAAAAAAGAAATTAGAAAAAATCTGTATAAAATGAAAGGGTTTCAATTAAGTAATTCAAAACGTTCTTAGACTTGTTGTCTTTGAGATTAAATAGGTTGCGTTTGTAAAATGGTTTAGACTATGTTCCCAGCAAAACATTTTTAAAAAATCACGGAATTGTCAAAGTATTTAGATGTTAAAAAAATAAGTTTAAAATCACAATATACTCAGCACTTTCTACTTATTCGTATATAATTTAATGTAATATAATTCGTAATATTTCAGATGGTGATCTTTTTTAGGTTTAAATGGGGCCGACACTTTATTTTTCTGAAAGTTTGGCAAATAATCGGTCCGGAATATCGGAAAGAGGCTTGGTGTGGTTTGGCTTTAAAAAGATGAAGTAATTTAGTCTTGAAATTGCTTTGCGTAATTTCCAGTTTTATGAGATAATGAAAATAGTAGTTATTTAAATCGAATACATAAATTTGGTTTATACTTTATACATACATTGCTGTTTAATCTACAACGTTGCTGGCAGCGCCGCGGGCTGGTTAGGTTGAGCCACGCGCGGTTCGGAACTTTGCTTAAAAAGTGCCGCCGCATTTCAGCAGATGGCGCCACGCGACATTTTTAAATTTAAAATAACAAAAAAATAGATTTCGCGAGTAAGGTTTTCTTACATCTTAAATTTTCGCTTACCCTTTTTAATAATGGTTATAAAGTGCGCAGTATGTCCATCCTCTCACTCCTGACCTACCCCCTCCCCTTGCCGCACCGTTGAATAGCATTTTTCACAGCGGGGGAGGACAGATTCCACTTAATTCTTGACGCGGGCGAGTTAGTTAGCTCTTGTTGGGTCACCCTAGTTTGTGGCACGACCGGATATATTTGATATTTCTAATAAACATCACATGGCAAAAATCATAATTTAGGGGGCATCAAAAGGGTCGAAAACTTAGTATAATAAAACTAGTCGATTGTCACCTAAAGAAAAAAGAAAACAATAAACCTGTAATGACGCAGGGGATGCACGGGGGGTGGGAAAATAGGGGAAAGTTTATGATCGTGGGTTTAAGTGTTCTTTGAGCCTGCGTTTGAAGTGAGGAGAAGTACTCCTTCTCCACGTGAGGAGGAGTGCGAGAAGAAATAGAATAGAATAGAATAGAATAATTTTATTGTACTTTAAAAACATAACTTAATGAATAATACACTGGTTTTATTAAAAAAGGACAATTTATGCACACATGGCGGATTTATCGCGATAGCGATTTCTTACAGTCAACCATTTATCACTACTGTGAAATCACTACTGTGGCCAGGGATCGAGAGCAGTAGGTTGTCCTCAGATCTCAGAGGACGCCCGTGAGAAGATAGAGGTTTGAACCTTCATATAAAATAGCTCGAAGCGGCCCTATTCAAGATTCTGAAGAGCAAATCTAGGACATTCGTATCTCTCCTTTCATTATCATACGGTTTTATTATCATACGATAATCTCTACACCCAACCCTACCGTGAAGTGATTACACAAGTATGTATGTTTCCGAGTATGTATGTGTGTGAGTATGTGTCTATCAAATGCAATAAGTATGTGTCGATCAATTGCAATAACAAGTTATTTCATTTGATAGTTAATTTTATCTCAACGGAAAATGGTAACACAGCCGGGAATCGAACTCGAAACCTTAAAAGTAAGGTCAGGCTTCCTAACAACTATGCCACGGACCGTGTTGGTCAACATGTTGTATAGTTCATTAAAATTCCTCCGCTTTTAATATAGGTAGATCAATAATGTGCGATCCGACCACAAAATCCCCCTTCGCGGGTGTGAAGCCGTACACTATAGCTGAAAATTTTTAAAACGGCTCGTCGTCCGTAGCGCACTTGTTGAAAATCATAAAATTACCATATAAATAAACGAGTCATTTGGCTCGACGCGCACCTTATTGTCCGCGAACTTTTAAGTGCGCAATTTCATTGGGCGGGACGCCCCGTGCATTTTTGGGCGGAATATTTTTATAGCAGTGTGAAAAATGTATATAATTTGCTTTACGTTGATTGGATGTGTTCGAAATGGTTCATTGTTGTGCGATGTGATTTTTATTGATGTCTTTTACAGTGCCTGAGTTACTGTTTTCATTACTGTGTCGTTTTAAAATAGTGCTTAATTTCAGGTTTCTCACTACTAATTATGTTCATGGGCGTAATGATTTATGTCAATTAGAAGTAATGTTTCGGTACATGTTTTAAAAGCAAATGAGACAATAAGTATGACAATTTCAAGTCAGTTGGTAAATTAAACTCGATAAAAACCGCAAGTTATTAGTTATTTTTGTTATTTGTAATGCAATTATGTCCTTGCTTGAGATCTACATTATAACAGATATTCATTCAATATTGGTAGAGATAAAAGCAGCTTCTAGATACTAAGTAAATGAGGTTCTTTACAATTTTATTTAAAACTAAAATAAATGTCAAACATAAAGTATTGTGAAGTGTATATTGAGAAAGGAAGAATAGCCAAAACTTGTCAATTCTACATATGTCGAAATATGCAATTTCTTATGGACTGTATAACTAACCTAGTACAGAAGGTTAGACGGACATCCTGTAAGATGTCTTTCACAGTACAGGTGACTCGTCTTGCCGGATTAGAATTTACTGCCGGTGTATTAGCAACTTTTAACAATTATTTCTTTCTTTTGCAGTAATATCATTACTTTTAAAATATCGCAACAGTTGTGATTTATTTCCGAAATTCCATTCTAAGGCATTTATGACACGTTGGATAATTTATAACCAGGTATGAATTCCTATAATCGATGGATAACCTAATCGAACGTTCCATATCTGTTACATTTAAATAAAAATAGTAACATTACATAGAGTATTTCTATTAGAATATTTTTATTATTAGAATAAACTATTGGCAGTAGAATTAGCTTGGAAGTCTAAAATTTTAAAAATGTATTTTCACTTGAAATTGCAGTGTTGTAAGGATATTTAGTAATGTTTTTACTGTTGGCGGTAAAAAAATACAATAAAAATCTACATACTTTTCTGTCTCATAAATCTACAAATCTAATTTTTTACTTACCTAAATATAAACCATCAATTATTTTTCTTTTATTTAAAAAAATGTGTCATTTTATGGATGTAAGTCTCTAAATTGTCTCTGAAATCGAGACGTGACGAGACATTTTTTTAAAATTAAACGAAAAATAATTAATAGTTTATATTTGTGTAGGTAAAAATTTAGATTTGTTAAGTTTTATATTAGAAATGGTTGAAAATAGAGCTCTAAGATTCCCTTATACTGTTACAGATAAAGCTAATAAAAGCGTGTTAAAAAGGTTGAGTTAGGTTGTCATGCGATTTGTTGTGGTTTCAATAAAACCTTAGAGAAATATTTTGAAAGTAATCTTCGGAAAAGCTTTTACTGAGGTGGTAAATTTGAGCAGGTAGAGAATGCGCTGTCCTCCTACTTCTTCTACCGACGACCTTAAGATTTCTCCTTTTCCTCCTTCCTTTTTTGATTGTCATCCCGAGGCGAAGCTTTCGTTCTCGCTATTTTCGGGGACAACATTCATCATAGGACATTCGAGATAAGCCGCGTTATATATTGGCCACATTACCATATAAATCCTGCTAACACGGTTACCCCGAAGGATGATAAGTTGCCGTCCCTCCCCCTTTATGCATTTTCTTACCATTTGTCATTGGACGCTGCGGATTCGGTGCTCGACACGATCTTTAGTAGGCGTAAAAGCGCGTATATTTGACAGACCGACAAGTCGAACATATGTTTATGTTAACTATTAAATAACTCCTATACAGGCATTAAGCATTAAGTTGAATGTATGTATTAAGTATTAAGTTGAAATTAAGGACTAAATTTTTAAAGGAAAATATAAATTGAATTAATCGAAGTGTATCGAAATATTGACTCGTATCGAAATATTAACATATTAAACGTAATATTACTATTTTAATAGGAGTTTGGTTATTGCATCTGTTTTAGAACTCTCGTGGGCAGGGATTACTATAGGACCGACACCAAACATTATATTTATATCGAGCTCGACTGCGCGAAACCCCGTATTTGGCCATTATATTCCAGAATCTGGGCCGTATTTAGCCCAAACACGCCATTAGACGAGAAACGAACCGTGCCGCCTGAGGCGTCGCAATAGAACCCATCCGGGTTCGTCCGCCGGCTGAGACAGTGCGCTCATCGATTATATTTATGAAATATTCAAATAAAATCAGTCCTTGGTTACTTTCCGGGAAAGTCTTTGGGTGACACAACTGATCTTTATTATTTGGAATACAGGTTTCAATACGTAATAATTACTCACTTTAAAGTTCAGATAAACTAATAGATCTATCTTTGTATTATTTCTGTGATATAATCAGTCTATATAAAAAATGTGTGATAGATGGCACTAATAACTGAACGCTATTACTGTTATCATTTGTTAAATAATGGGTTTTTATAATCAATCAGTCTTTTATAAAAAAACAATCTTTATCAATGTTATTATAGATAGCCAAATAAATTGCGATTAGTTTGGCCGTCAATGCTATAGCGCCCCCTGCATTTCGGCAACGCAGAAGGGTTTACCAAAACATACTATGGGATTGAGCAATCTAATAACCTATATATATATAATCAATATTATCACAAAACAGTGTTGATCCAATAAGGTGGTAATCGCTGTCGTGTGCATACTTACATAGTTATTGCTGCTTACTTGAAGTAGTAGGCTTATGCAATGTCCTAGCTTGGTTGTCGCGCGTTTCCGAAATCCTTGTAAACAAGATTATCCTTGTAAACAAGACTGCTCGTTATTGGACGATTCATTGTTTTATAAAACTAAGGATATACCCGGCATTAATACTCAAAGTATAACTATAAACAAAATAATAACTTACTGGCTGGTCACCCAGGGAAGAAAAGAGACTGAAAGACTAATTTGTTTTATTCCTAGCTAACATACCATTTCTAACATTGTATCTATTATTATCATTATTATTTACCTATATTGATTATTGGCATGCTTTTTGATTACTATATTATTATTATTATTATCACTTATACCTTTTAGGAAAATTTGAAATATTATTTATTGTTTAATTTTTAATATTTACATTTTTTTTAATTTTTGTTTGGGTTGTATTTTATTTTATTGCCATAAATATTTCTATTGAGATTGATAGTTTAAAATTCTTGTAATAGTTTACCTATTTATGTGATTCTAGGTTTTTGCGAATATTTTAAATTTTAATTTCACGGCATTCATTAATGTATTATTTTATTTATCATTAGCATAGTAAATAACATCAGTATAACATCTCCATAGTACGCACCGATTTCGCACTCATACAAGCGCTCGTTGTCCGTAAGCTACCACACATAGATTCTCGGGCGCCTCGGTGTTAGCCAGTCAGGGCTGACGCGCGACAGCTAAGTATACAAAAGTGGAATGTTTTCTGTACAGGCTGTAATGCAACCTATCAGAAATTAGTACATTTACGTTACGAAGTTACGAAATTACATTTACGAGGTAACTTGTATTGTTCATTTGCGTAGGTAAGTATGTGTCTAGGTAAGTAGGTGCATAGGTATGTAAGTGCTTAGGTAGGTAGGTAGATGCGTTTTTGTTAAGTACCTACTTTAACTGACTAAAATGAAGGTATTTTGAACACATCAACAAGTGATGAATGCTGTCACAAAAAGTCATCACTAACTCATATATTCTGTTACAGTACAATTTTGGGAACCGACTCTTGATCTATAAACCAAAAATACATAAACTTACATAATAATTATAAAGAATTGCATTTCTGCTTTTATGGGTTCACAACTTGTCAATTGTGTATTTGTTGTGGCAACCCTTGTGGTTCGGCGAAGCGTAGGTACTTATTTCGAAAACGGGCTCGAGATGTCCTACTGATGTTATTTTACTTTATCATTAGGCAGTATTTAATTATACGTATCTGAGCCTACCTAGTGCGGACGTCTCGTGCGATCCAGTTAGGTTAGATCTAATAGATAATTAATTCTAATAGATATTAAATAAATAAATATTAAAAAGTCTAATAGATATTAATTAAATAAATAAATAAAAATAAATAAATAGGAAAAAAAAGCAACAGTGATCTGACACTGTAGTCGGGATATCAATTAAATTACCTATATTTTTTAATTCGCTTTATTATACTATGTATATGCCTATGACATTGATTATATAGCGTAATATATTGATCAATGTCGTAATAAAATTTGGCAACCAGGATTTTACTACTAAACGCAACATGTAGGTTATATTATATTGTTCAATATAGCGAATCTGAGGTGCACTGTAGATGGCTCTCTAAACACGCCTATACGAATTTTTAGGTCATAGATATCAATTTTTAATCTATACTAATATTATAAAGAGGTAAAGTTTGTGAGGTTGTAGGAAGTAATCTCTGGGTCTACTGAACCGATTTTGAAAATTATTTTACCAATAGAAAGCCACGTTATTTGTGAGTGTCATGGGCTATATATATTAATGCGAAAAATGAAAAGACTTTTTCGTGGTAGTTGGATTTGTAAAGTAAGTAGGAGAAAAATCGGTAGAATGAAAACGTTTCTTACGAACGCTGCTTTAACGATGAGAGATATATGAGTTATAGAGAAAAGTTGTACAGCTTGGTATAATGCCTACAAAAAGTCAGCGACAGCATATTATGTCTAAATTTTATATTTAAGTCACAAAAAGTAGTTTTTTATATTAAAAAAAATATTGAAATAGTCATGTTTATTGGTCATTTTATCAACAATTATGAATTCATATCAAAATAAATAAATTTATCGTCCCAAAAGTTTAAAACAAAAGACTTCTTCCTTTTACTGCATATAATTTTCCTTTTACTGCATACATGGTTAAAGAGATAAGACACTCACAAATAAGACACTCACAAATAACGGTAATATAGTCAAATTGGCATGAAAATACATACATACATATGCAGTAAAAATATAACCCTTCTTTGGCAGTCAGGAAATAAATCATAGCACTCAGTACTAACCGAACCACACTCATAATTTCATCACAAGTAAAAAGTTTTACCGCCCAACGAAGTGGGCACGGGTCAGCTAGTTTATTATACAGGTTTTAATACGTAATATTTACGCACTTTAAAGTTCAGATGGACTAATACATCGTATTCTATATCTCCGTATTATTTCAGTGATGTAATCAGCCTATATAAAAATGCCATAGATGACACTAACAATTGAAGGTTATTTTTCTTATAATTAGTTATCTATAACAAAACATGTATTATCAATGTTATTATAGATGGCCAAATAAATTGCTATTGGTTTGGCCGTTAATACTGTCAGCGCACCTGTATTTCGCCGTTTTAGGAGAGTTGTCAAATCGTAATATGTATTTGAGTAATCTAAGACGATATATAATCAATGCCTATGGTTAGACGTATACGCGACGGATATACTTATAGTATCCGCAGTACAAACTGGCGACTGGGGCAATTAGAGACAGTTAACATAGGAATGGTACCATGTCGATAAAATATTTATCTACTAATATTATAAAGAGGGAAAGTTTGTGATGTTGTAGGAAGTAATCTCTGGATCTACTGAACCGATTTTGAAAATTCTTTTACCAATAGAAAGCCACATTATTTGTGAGTGTCATAAGTTATATATTAATCCGAAAAATGAAAAGACCTTTTCGTGGTAGTGGGATTTGCAAAGTAAGTCGGAGAATAAGCGGTCGAACAAAAACGTTTCTAACTAACACTGCCTTAACGATGAGAGATATATGTTAAAGTTCTAGAGAAAAGTTGTAGAGCTTGATAATGCCTACAAAAAAGTCAGCGACACCATATGTCTAACTTTTATATTATATTAATTAAGAATTCTTATCAAAATAAGTAAATTTATCGTCTCAAGTGTTTAAAACAAAAGACTTTTCCCTTTTACTGCATAAATAATTAAAGAGATAATACGACATAGGTATGGAACCGTATCGTAATCTGTACTTCTATACTAATATTATAAAGAGGTAAAGTTTGTGACGTTGTAGGAAGTAATCTCTGGATCTACTGAACCGATTTTGAAAATTCTTTTACCAATAGAAAGCCACATTATTTGTGAGTGTCATAGGCTATATATTAATCCTAACATTAAAAAGACTTTACCTGCTAAAATTAGATAGATAAAATTCCTAGATTTAGCCAAAAGCGGTGAGTAAATACCGTAATAGGTGGTAAGTAGCTAACCGATTAGGACTATTAATTGTAGTAACCGTAACAGTTCGATTTCGACATTTTATGACATTTTAACGACGCTTTTGCCAAATTAGTTTTCGTCTACTTTATTTATTGTGCGTACTGTGTAGGTCATTAGGCATTATTGATAACAAAATATTCTGCTATAAAAGGCTTAATGTCAAAGAGCATAACTCATTCGTTATACGAACTCTATTTGTGAATCTACATCATGATGGAAGATTTTTGCAAAACTAATTTGACCAAGTTAAGAAGTGATGTTAACCAGCAAAGCCGGCATGTCATTCTCAACATTTATAAGTGGTTTCATAAGTTGAAAGAAGACCCTGATGTCATAAGGAAAATTGATTTTCAACAACCAAGAAAGTTGGCAGCATTAGTTTGTGGAACGAGCGAAAGAACTCTAGATCGAATTCGGAATCGATTCAAAAATCTCCAGAACGAAGACCTGGCCAAAGCACATAATATAATTGACACCCATTCTCATGTTATTAATCTATAAGACGATAGTGACAGTGAACACGAATATGAATAGCTTGCTGACTTTCTTTGTTCAGTTTTATTTTTTTTTGTATAACAATTATTTTATTGTCAACTATTATAAATTTGATACTTTTATATTTTTATTTTAATAATTCAATATCAATATTTATATGTTTAACTTATTTAATATTTATCGTAATGAAACAATACTGAAATATAAATAGGATAGAAAATGATGCGGTAAATTCGTTTTCTATCCTATTTATAATGTCAAAAAACCGCGATAGTCTTCGATTTTATAATACTGAAATAATATTTATTTCCCTTGTTTCATTACTTTATCGACATTCCTTTTGTATGCGTAAACTACCTACACTACGGTTACAGGTATCGCTCCATAAGGCCGTGCAAGTGCGAAAGAGATGGCTCGATTTCGATGATAAATTACCTGACTCGCCACTTTGTACTGCGGATAGTATAGTTGAGGAGTTTCGACGAAATTTCCATATAAATGGTGTAATATTTCGCGACCGGGTGGCCCGAAGTCCAACGTCTCGCCGGAGTCAATTCGTCTTCCCGCCTATTGGCTATTGGGATTGAAGAGGAGACTAATAACCGTCGCTAATATTAGTTTATTATCCTACTAATATTATAAACCCGAAAGTTTGTAAGAATGTATGGATGTTTGTTACTCTTTCACGCAAAAACTACTAAATGGATTTTGATGAAACTTTACAATAATATAGCTTACACATCAGAATAACACATAGGCTATAATTTATAAAGATATAGTGTGAATTATCTAAAATATAACGATAACTGTCAAGTAAGTAGGAAAAAAATCTAAGAAATTGATATTCGAAATTTAATATCTAAGCGTCAACATATATTATGAAAATTTTCTCCTACTATCCTACTAATCCCACTAATATTATAAACGCGAAAGTTTGTATGTATGTATGGATGTTTGTTATTCTTTCACGCAAAAACTACCGAATGGATTTTGATGAAACTTTACAATAATATAGCTTACACATCAGAATAACACATAGGCTATAATTTATAAAGATATATATATGGCTTTCTATCATCATTAACACAATTTTCCATCACCACGCGGGTGAAACCGCTGGGCGCAGCTAGTATGTCATATATTTATTTACACGTGTAATAATATAAAATGTGGCAATTTACAAGACTCTATTACCAGGTAATATTTTGCTCACACGAAGTATATACTGTTATCAAAAAAATATGAATCATGTAGGTATCCAAAGAACAAGATTTATTTATTTAGAATACAATTTAGTAAAGGGTTATAAATATTAGCGCATTACCAGGAATATAATTAAGACATTGATCAATATTCTATTTATTTTGTTAGAATAGAAGAATACAGATAATGTAGACAAGATTTTTTTAAATCGTAAACATAACATGAACAAGTAAATATATTAAAAGACGACTGGCTAAAATACCAACGCACTGGGAGGGCGGTAGCCTTAAATTGTATACTGATGGGTCCAAATCGGGACTTGACGTAGGCTGCGGTATATATGGAGAGCGACCAAACATCGAAAGAAGTGTAAACTTGGGGAAATACGCCTGCATAATCCAAGCGGAGGTATACGCCATTATTGAATGTGCGGATATCAACCTCCATAAGAACTACGCCAGCCACCGTATCTATATCCACTCGGATAGCAAGGCAGCTCTTATGACACTAGCCTCGAATACCATTAATTCAAAGCTAGTGCAAAACTGCATATCACTACTGAATTCGCTGGGCGAAAAGGACAGGGTAATTCTAAGATGGGTTCCCGGCAGTGGTGATTCCTGGTGCCAAATATCGGGTTGGTTTTATCGAGATTAAAATGAATTAAGGGAATGTACCTATATATATTTATTTCGTACTAAGGAAAATAGTTTATTTTTATTAAAAAAAACTATATTTAAAAAAATATATAATTGGTATTCGGGTAGATGTAAAATATTCAGTGTGCGAAATTTCAATCAAGTATGGACATGTAGTAGAATTTAAAGAAACCATTCCCCAACTTGACAATGCGGTTTTAATAATAATTTCTAGTCAACTCTGCCACTTGAGAGCGACTGCCGACTCTGTAATGGCAAGAGGGACTAAGCGTTCCCATACATACTACAGATAAACATATTTCCTCTTACTACGAAGCAATGATTTATGAATGTGAACATATTGGCCTCTCCCTCTTCCTCTCTTCCCCTCTTGCAATCCTCCCTTTGTCCTCTTCCTCGTTATTGAAGGTATTAATTTATTTGAGTTTTGTCACCGAACGGTGAGTCACGGATCCAATAAGCAGGACTTACCAATAAAAGTATTATGATCACCTCACCAGCAGCTTTGATCTTCTTAGTAGATAAAAACTCACCTGTAATAAAAAGAATATTATTTATAGAACATGAAGTGTTGAAATATGGGAGCGAAATTTCGATGTAACTAAATTTAGTCATTTAACTACCAGCCAACCGCCGACTGCGCTCTCTATTATCACTATAAGTTGCTATGTGGCAAAAAAAACTCAGCTCTGTCACATCAAGAATTTCACGGCAGGTAGCCAAGGACTGATTTCAGCTTAATATTCATTTCATAAATAAACACGATGAGAGCCCTCTCTCGGCCGGCGAACGAACCTGGTTAGGTTCTATTGCAACGCCTCGGGTTGCGCAGTTAGTTTCTCGGCTAAGGGCTAAGTTGTGCCAAGCGCCAGCAAGGCTGTGTGTATCTGTGTACCAAATTTCATGTCTCCAAGTCCAATATTTCGAAATTGAAATATGACTAGTGCGCCCCCTTGGTGGACTGATATCAATCACCACCTTTTCCAACTTTTGCCAAGACAAAAAAATACTGTGCGCCAAATTTCAGCTCAATCGGACTAAGCGTTTGGGCGCTATGGTGGAGGAATACACCCACATAGAAAGACAGACAGACACACAGACAGATTTAAATCTGGAAACGTTATCAATCGTCTCAGTGAGGCTCAAAATAGATATTTCCGTCTTCATCTCGAAAAAAAATTTGCGTATTTACAATACTTTTCCTACTCGTCGGTTGATGGGCCGGGAACTTAAACCACGGTACCTACTTAGAACACGCTGAAGTTTCTGAAGTCGGATAAATCAATATTTATATATTTTGTAATGACTTCATCGTTATTCTAAGTATTCTCCAAGATAAATTGATACACAGCATTCTTTGTCACTATTGTAAACAGCTGTTAGTGGCCTGGTCTTCTTTAGGGGTCTCCTCATTGGCCTCTCTGAATACACATTCAGCTTCACATCTAAGGTCTTTAGAAATTTCTTTGTAATTCAGCGAAGGTGACAACTCTGTTTCGAGGATGCTTTTCAAGCAAATGTTAATATATTAAATTGCAGTCATTGTTCTTTGTTTCTCAGTGAAATCCCATGAGTAGATTCCACATATTTTTTTATTTCTTTCTTTTGTGATAGTACTCTAAATTTAAATTTCTTTACTATTATCTATGTATCTTATTTTTTTTATTTTATTATTTTTAAGGAAACACACAGCTGTTATAATAAATTTGTTACAGAATTATTAAGTTTAAAAAATAAAGCTAATTACATGTTTCCACTTAAACATTCATAATTTAAACACAACAATATAACACTCATAGGGACAGGTGGGAACTGGGAAGAAAGGAGTCATAATAAGTAAATAAAATTTTATGTAAATACACGTTCCATAATATAGTCATACATATTATTTAAAGATATTCTTGAATAAATATTATTTATAATATATTATATATTGCGATTACAATGATAAATCAATACCATCATTAATAATTGATTTCTTAAGAGCGAATGATGACGTATTGAATACGTCAATATCTTAGTTCGTAAGATGTGATATTTCAAAATTTAGTACGGCCTTTGCCGAGTGTCGCTGCCACGTAATTTATATTTATTTATTTATTTATTTATTTATTTTATTTATTTATTTATCCAATTTTTTATAGTTACATAAAAAAAAGATTGCGTTCATTTTTTTTAACACATTTTAAAAGAATACATATGATGACAATCGCGAAAGGGCATTAACTTGTCAGGATTACATCACCCCACTAGGTATACGCGTGTGTTGGGGTGATGGATACAAAGTTCTGTGGTATTATTTGCTGAGCCTGTACGCCTTGCCTGCTGTCCTTCTTCCGTCTCATAAGAAACAAAACGTAATATAATTTAGCATATGTAATATAATATAAATAATATAATATAACATATTACAATATAATATAATATCATATAACATATAAAATAATGTATCATATTTATATTTAATATAGTATAACATAATAAAATATAACATAATATAATCTGTATATCTGTATATCCATAATTTACATCTATATATCCTATAATTTGTGGTTAGAAATAAAATATTTTAATATATATTTCTTAAAATTTTACTACATGCCTTTATTCAACTTATATGTCTGTAAGTTATCAGTATATTCGTTTAGGTCAAAATTTGTAACCCAATGTTGACCTTTTCTATATATGTATCTACATACTAGAATTTTTTATCATATATGTACGTAGTTGGAATGATAATAACATATTTTATATTTAATATATGATATAGGTAATATGTTTCATTTAAATGCTTTTCAGCATACAATTACAGACCCCAGTAACCTCGCCCGCTAGAGCTATTCAGAGGATAGTTCATGTCCCCTTTGTAGCAATACCACTTGCACATTTATACATATTTTAGCTGACTGCAAGTCGACCTTAGATCAAGGCCGCTACACCTACTGCCATGATACTCTCGAGATAAGTAACCCTGCTCGTTAGTGGCTCGTGCCAACAAGGTGCTGACAGTACCATCCAAATATCCAATACAGTTTAGGCTGCATGGCTCTAAACGGAACAAATATTCCACTCCAAAAACGTTCCCAATAATCTAGAAAGCTTCAAACTGGATTCTACAGGTCGATTCTTTTTCTAAGCAGTATAATTTCGCTGAATCTTTCGGATGCATAGCCCTCCGTCCAGATATAAATCTTTACTCCTTATCTCGGAAGATTGTAGAACTAACTGTTCCATGGGAATCAAAAATCTCCTAATACCCTTACTAGGGTTGTCGACTACAGCGGGCGAGCCCGTCACCTCAGGAAGTGTTAACGATTTGTCGTTCTATCTCCATGGAGTGAGCGCAGAAGACTTGGACAAAACGATCCACCGTCAAGCTCCGCCACAAACCCGTAAGAGTCCAACGCCTTAACCGCGAGATAGCCAGGAGTGTTACCCAGCGGGTTTATACTCACGCCCTTACTTCCAATTGCGACCAGATTACTCCAGTCTCTCGATGGGTTACGAGTTCGAGGTCGCTTGCGCGGTCCTCTCCCTTACGAAGAGGTGAACCGGTGTATACCGAATCTATCGCGGACCACGGCATCCTTTGCCCGGCTGTTCACCCAGGATCGGGTAACCGATGGTAGTTTCAAGAGCAGTCGCCGTAAGGTCCGCAACCACCCCCGCTCTATAGGAAACAGTACTGCTTCCAGACGTCCCGGCTGTTAGTCAGTGTGCGCAATAGATTGGCTTACGTCGCACGGTGCGCAGACCGTCCAGGGGCGCCAGACGTAAGAGCCAGAGTCCTACCCAGGCTCGCACTTCATGCGTAGAGGCCGTCGGATGGGTGTTGACCCGTGAGTGTGACCAACCCTGAACAGAATGGGTCCTCGTGGCCAACTCAGCAAGAGCCCATTAACTCGATATACCTAGTACAAACTAAATAAATACCACGATCTTGAAATGGTATCTCCCGAAACGGCTTGACTGTTCATTTTCACGCGGTGGAAATTGGCGCTCTTGGTTTGCCAGCCCAATCTCTCTTTCACCTCTTTAAAAATCTTGGTTTATCTGGGAAAATTCCAGCTCCTTCCCATGAAAAAATATGTAAAACCGCGATTTCCGAATCTAACATTTTATAGGGGGGGGGGGGGGGAGGGGTGGGGTTGTACGGTAGGTGCTTACCTGTGGCAAGACAGCTGTTCTAAATCTACTACAGTAGGTCGTTAGTCCAGAGTCCCCTGCTGTGAAATAATAGTATTATGTGAAATAATAGTAATATGTATATAGTAACCCCCAATGTGAAATAATAGTATTATGATGGGCCTGATCAATGTTGGTGACTTCCATGGCATCTCCGTTTATCTTAATTATATGTCATTATTTACATATATAAATCCGAATACAAAAAAATCGGTTGTGACCCCCCAATACTTTCTCGGAAAATAGACACCCTAACCCCCCCCCCACCCATCACCATGGCCAAAAAATGCTCTAAGTTTCTCCTTCGATGCTATCAAGCCACCTGCATTTCGCAGGCGCGTAATGGTTGCAAAATCGTACTATGGAATTGAGCAATCTAATACCATATATAATCAATTATAAAACCTTTCTTATCATATAGAAGGTGGGGCTAAAGTTAAATGAATGCTTAAAGCAATGAGAGAATATCTATATTCAACAAGTTCTCACGAGAGGCTGACCTCACACGCGCGTCGGGGTCATACAAGCGTCTCATGTCCACGGCAACTGAGGTCAGAGGGACTGCGTAAGGTAGACGCTCGTTAGTCAAGGCAAATTTAATTAATCCCGGGAAATATTACTAGATTTGAGAGATCGGCTGTTCTTCGCCATCTTCGAAGGCGCTTAAAGAAGTTCAGCGAGAAAAATTTGGTTAGCGAGATTTTAACAATGTAATTTTCATTTATTTTAGTAATAAGCCAGTTGATAGGATACCTACATACTGTCAAAATTAACCAAAATGACTACTAGAGTGAAGTCGAGTAAGTATATATGTATGTACCTACATTATAAGGTTTACATACAAGAAAGTTGAACATTCAACTGCAGATTTTAGGCTATATATCATAAACAAAATGTTCCGATAATATCTTTCGAAATTCTTCGATAATTTCACAAGCAGTCCTATGGATAAAAGTACTAATAATCAATCGGAATTACGCAGACTCAAAAGTCCTTTGGATATTTGAGCTATAAGCTCTTTAACCAGCTACCACTCTCCATAAGAAAGATGGAAACAAAGGCGTTTAAAAGAGTTATTATACAAAAGCTGCAATCCACATATGCTTTCTATAAGCTGGGTGATTTTTTTGAGCATGCTAATTCTTTCAAATAGGAATAACATTAATATGTATCTTTCACGTACCTACCTCATTTCAGTTTTTATTGTTTAATAATAATATTATGAATTTAATATTTAATTTCTAGATTACAATGTTTAACCTAACATACCTGATACCATATACATACGTTGTTTTTTTTTTCACTTTTGTTTTGATACTTTTTATTGTGTGATTATTTTTGTATAGAGTGACTATTAATATTCTTAGATACTTTGATGACTATTAATATTCTTATAATAATTATCTATTTTATATGTATAGGTACTCATGTACATGGATTCAGCTCTATTTTTTTAATTTTATTTGTCTGCCGTGCAAAGCCGACTTTAGTCAACGCTATTGTCAAATTAATATTTCAGCTTTAATAGTTTTATATCTACATATATTATTATATTACTAGCAGCTGACGAATTCTAATATGCGATGATAATTCATACTTTCATTGTATATTCCGAATGAATAAATTGAATACTGAATACAAAAGATATTTTCTCAAATTATCATAAGACAGTAATAAAAATAATTAAAAAAATATTTATTATTAAAATGAATAATCAATCGTCCAATAGTCAGAATAAAATTTCGCAGTGATGCAATAGTAAATAATAGAAAGAATAAAGAATAAAGATAGTCAAGAAAGTCAAGAGAACTGAGAAAATTCGATATTGTCACAATCCTTAAAGCCATAAATTGGGGTTTTAGTTAAAATATGCTAAACCTTTTTCTTAACCCTTGACTACACTCGCGGGGTACAAACGTACCCCACGAGATCTATTTCACACTCTACTTCTGTAGTCGCGCGGGTGTCGGTGTTGCGCGTCCATGTAATCTCAGTGTCGCCAGAGAGTGTGTTTCTAAAATTAGGCTTAATTTTATCATTTTTATTTTATGAAACGACTATTATTTCTAGTGCAAAAACATTTAAACATTATTAAAGGTTGTGTGAAAGTACATATTTTCTTAGCTTAACTTACTTTATTTGAAAAAGGTAGTATTTACGGTTGTCTTTGTTAAAAGTTTTGTTATGTTTTACTAATTGGAATAATGTTAAAGACATTCGATTCTCAAATGGCGTTTTATTCCTATGCTAAAATAAGAAATATATATATAATTTCTCATTTATATTAAAATTTTCCTAAAAAAGAAAAGGGGTACAAGACAACCCCACTAGTGGACATACGTGTGCCAAAACCGCGAGTGTAGTCAAGGGTTAAAGTTAATTTCCCCAAGCCCCCTGATACATAATGGCGATTTTTTGTAAAATACGTGAGTTTTATGTGCTGAGCGGGATTTCAAAATTCGCGCGTCCGCGCACCGCCATTGTAATCTGTTTGAGTCGTTGTTTAAATTTGTTTCACTGGGTGGTTTGTCTTTGGTGATGGTAAATGCAATAGCGAAGGAGTTTTTAAAGATAATTCTATCTCTCATTACTGACCTTTGTGATATACCCTGAATTTTAATAATATCCTCAGCTGCTAAAAAAAACCATAGAGCTAGACCTTTTTGCTCAGTGGCATATTATACTTTTGTCTAATTTATTTTTTATCATTGAAGAATAAGAGCTCATGTAGGAATGTTTTTTGTTTTTAAAAATAATTTAAATAAATTAATCTATCAGGTAATCATTTTTTATTTTTTTAAAATTTTATTTTATAAAATAAAATTTTGGTAGGTATTCCTACTCTTGGCATAGTCAACTTCTTTATACAAGGTAATGTGTTATACCTTATGTGGTATAATTATTTTTTTAAACAGATTGAAAATTATTAAATAAATTAAATAAATTTACAATAAAATATAAGGCCATTTAAAAAACTATTTGAGGTGCTAAAATACCTAAGTACCTTGGTATAGATGAAAAATACAAATAGTCAAAACATAAAAACGAATAGTCAGTTATAAAATAGTCAAATCAGATATACCACAATTATAAGATTACAAATAGAAATGTCTCAAAAGAAATAGTCAATACAAATTTTATTAATATAATCCATCTTTGAATATCAAAATGATTGTTATCAAAAAAAATGTTATAATTTAAGATGGAAAAAAAGTTAAAGAATTAGTTTAAAATAGTCAAAAGCGTTTCATATTAATAGATACATGAAATACAAGATTAGATAAATATATATTTTCTATGAAACCATGATTTTCAAAGCAACCTTTGCCCATGAGAATTGCTCTTATGCACTTGTATATGCTGCAAATGTTGCGAGTTTTCTGCTCAAAGCAAGTAAAAATTCAAACAGCTGTGTCTCCTATCCTCTTATCAGTTACCCCCCCCCCCTCCCCTTCCCTTCCGTTGTCCTATGGCTGGTGGATGACCCCAGAATGACCCTCAACCCATGTCAGGGTCGGTAAATGACCGCATTATGCAAACGGCCGGTCGAAGGGGTCATCACTGTCACGATCGCCCTATTTATTTCGCTGCGGATCAGTATTGCATTATTGGAGGGGGGTCAAGACTGCCCATGTGCCATTCGGGTAAGTTTTCGATTTTTATTATCGCTTTTTCATTTTATTATAGTTATTTTCTTAATTTTTAGGCAGCGTTGGTAAGCAGTGGTCAAGTTACCAGTTTGAATCCAGTCATTTTGTTTATGTCAGGACAGAAAAGAAGAAGATATATTAAAATCCGCTAATATACCTTATAAAATAAATAAAAATATATTTTATTTATTTTATTTCATTTTACATATCTTATCTAAGGATTGATTACAAATACAAATTGATTCATCCCAATCCCATGCAACTCGAGGCACGTCACACATCTAACTAGGCTTACGCCTGTGCCTAGATGTGCGATTTGAGACTTACGTAAGATTGCGAGCTGACATTAGAAGTTTATTACTAGAGATTAGAGATTAGATATTAAGCAGAGTTTAAAAAAATACACAATATATGTATTTACATCATATTTAAGATAAAACTAATATTATAATATTAAAAGAATAATAATAAAATAATAATAATACCATATTTCATGGATAAAATATTTTAACCAAATTAAAGCACTATTGACAGTCCCTTCTCTGTTCCAGAGCGTCCCAACTCCAATAGCCATTTAATAATTACAGTTTTAAAACTGTCCATGTTATCTAATATTTTAATACGTTAATCTAATTTATTGTAACTTCGGGTTTGTAGTTTATGTAATTTACTGTAAATGTATCAAAAATGTTGATAAGGAATTATTGGGTCATTCAGATATATCGATATATAAGTTTATCTGTATTTATCTTAGGGTTGGTTATGAGATATTGTAGTATAATAGTATACCCGCCCATTGTGAAATTTTACAATAAATGGTAGAAAAAAATAAACAAACAACCAATCTATTTATGCCAATTCATTTCAGCCACATTGAAGAAGCAATAAGCTATTGGAATAGTATCAGCTTTTAGTACGGTGTTTATCCGTCGAATCCCGGGTCACTCCTCGGCTTTTTTTACGAACGAGAAAGAAACGTATGTAGGAGGTGTTACTCCGCAAATCTAACGATATCGATTTAATTCTTAATTGTAATTAAAGCTTATAACAGCTCTTTAAACTCTATAACCATTAAACCTCTTTTATGTTTATAAGCCCAAGAGGTTTTATTATTAGGCTACGCGGTGACAGGCGGGGGAGGAGCCCGCCCACCACCCGGCCAGTTGTCGCTAACGACATGGGTCGTTTTATATGCCCGGGATATCGTGCATCGACAACCTCGCGCGTACCAGAAGGGTATCACGAGGGGTGGACGAACGGAGATATGGAGGAAGATTTTCCTGGTTTCTACCCGCTCCGGCACCCCGTGAACCGTTTATTTCATCAAAGGGGTTGTAACGTGGTTCTTAATTTTGGCATTATTTACCAATTTCACCTCAAAAGCCTTATAATTAACGATTCGTTCCACTGTTATCCTTAGCCACTATGAAGTTAGGAAGTGTTAGTTGTTACAGGCAAACCCGCCACCCCAGGGAGTTTTAACAATTCTCGCTATATTATCTCCCATGGCATGAACCACAAAGAATTAGGGCCAAACACAATCCACAAATAAACGGACCTTGGCGTCCTTTGCCCGCCTCACTATATAGGAAAAACGCCGTTTCCAGAATCTCCCAGTTTTCTGTGTGAATGCACAATCGATTGTCTGAGGCCGCACGGTGCGCATTTCCAGGGGAAACACCCACAGGGAAAGAGTCCTACGCGTGCTCAAACTTCTAGCCAAGCGAACATGCCCGACGGATGCCAATGCCTTACGGCGAAGCACCGGGAAAGGTAACCAGCGGGCAGCCTTGCTCCCTGACTACCAGTTTGGAAGGATATCTCCGTTAGGAATTAACCTTCAGGATACCTCCTACCTTCTGACTGGTTACAGGATCGAGGTCACTTGTGCGGTCCTCTCCTTTACGTAGCGTGATAGAGTGTCTACCAAATCTATCGCGGGCCACGGCAATTTTTGCCTGGCTGTTCACCCGGAATCGGGTAGCCGATTGGTCGTTTAAGAGCATCTTGCGGTGTCGACTACAACGGCCGAGCCCGTCACCACAGGACGTTTTAACGATTAGTCGTTCTGTCGCCCTGCAGTGAACGTAGAAGACTTTGGACAGTACAATTCTACGTCCAGCTACGTCACAACCCGTGAGAGTCCAACGCCTTACCGCGAGTTAGCCAGGAATAAACCCGGCGGGCTCGAGATACTCGCGCCCTCACTTCCAATTGTGACCAGATTTCTCCGGTCTCTCGATTGGTTCCGAGTTCGAGGTCGCTTGCGCGGTCCTCTCCCTTACGAAGCGGTGAAACGGAGTGCACCGAATCTATCGCGGACCAAGGCGTCCTTTGCCCGACTCTGAACCGGGATCGGATGGCCAATGGTCATTTCAAGAGCAGTCGCCGTAAGGTAGACAACCACCCCCGCTCTGTAGGAAACAATACAGTTCCCAGACTCCCCCGACTGTTAGTCGGAGAGCACAATCGATTGGCTTGCGCCGCACGGTGTGCAGACCGTCCAGGGGCGCCAGAGGTTTGATTCCCAGGGGAGACTGGTTGACCCAGTGTCCTACCCAGGATTCGCACCCCATGCGGGGAGGCCATCGGATGGGTGTTGACCCGTGAGTGTGACCGACCCTGAACACATGGGTCATCGTGGCCACCTCATCATGGGCCCGTTAGCCCCCACGTTTAAGAGCAGTTGCCGTAAGGTAAATATATTGGAAACATTACTGTTTCCGGACTTCCCCGGCTGTTAGTCGAAATGCACAATCGATTGGCTGACGCCGCAGGGTGCGAACCCGTCCAGAAGCGTCCGAAGGTTGACTCCTAGGGGTGATTGCCTGCAGGCCAGAGTCCTACCCGGGCTCGCACTTCTGCTTGGAGTCCGCCGGATAGGTGTTGACCCATGCGTTTGACTAACCCTTTACGACTGGGTCTTAGTAGCCAAACTGCAACAGGGCCCATTAGCTCCCAGCTACTATGTATTGTGCGTCTTTCGAATCGACCGCTTTACAAAATAAGCCTTTTCCGACGCCCCGCTCGGTCAACGCGGCCGCTGTATCGGCCCGGTATAAATTGTAGCGCAGCCTCGACCCGCGCTTATCTGCAGGTTAAGAGCTTCCGATAACCGTTTAGGAGCAGATCAAGCGGACCCCGCTATTGTTTCCTCGCGGCGACCGCCCGCTCCAAACCGCATATAAATAAAATTGCAAACGGCCGTAAAAGTCCAGCTGCTACTCCCTTCTATTACGCTATGGAAAATTGGGCACTAAAAGCAATAGCGTCCGACCGCTCATTGTCTCTGTTCCTTGCCTATTGTATATTCAATCAAGCTGCAAAGAAGTGGGAGAAACTATACAGAGTGCTCATGGAAGCGTTTTGTTTTTTTTGCCACCTTTTCTTCCTTGTATTACTTATTTATTTATTTATTTCAAACCATAAAATCATATGGCTATGGTATTCGGTAAACATTATTCTACACCATGCAGGTAAAACAAGTTAAGCCTATAGCCATTGGCTCATTGCATACCTAACTGAGAAAAAATGCCTGTATCTAGGGATGCTGATATTTTACTTCAGATTATTTATTTATTTTATTTTATTCTGAAACCAAACAGAACTACATACAATGCAATAAAAATGTCATTTAAAAGGGACAAAAATCCACTAATGTGATTCCGAATATATAGGGCTCGATTGCGTTTCTTCCTGAACTAAAATCGGAAATTAGTCCGTGTGAACGAGACAGGGCGAGCAGGGTCACTTTTTCGCAATAAAACTGCCCGCCAAGGTCAAATCTTACAGCGCACGAAATATGCTCGAATTTATTCGGACGAGTATAAGTTCGGCAGGCAGTATTTATCGACGATCGTTCGTTTCATATTCCGCTCTAACGTATTGCTCTGTCTCGTTCGCTTGGACTAATTTTAGTTTTAGTTCACAAAGAAACGCAATCGGGTCCATAATGTATACAAAATGAACGGAATATAATTTTATATTGTTTCCGCTTGAGAATGGGGGGAGTTAGGATGGAAAGTGAGGTTGAAGGAAGAGACAAAATAGATAAAAAAATATTATGTATGCATATAAATATATTTATATTTAATTTTAGGTATGATTTATAGCAGTGACGGTCTCTTCGTATAAGCCGAAAAGTCCGGCTTGCCTATTCTTCGTAATTAACAATTAAATAAATGAATAACACAATTCGTAAAAAAAACAAATAAATAAATTATTTTGCTAGCGCTACCACTGCTATCTAGCGCGCACAGCTCGCTCCACACGACAAAAAAACTATAATCGACAGGGTGCGATAATTATCGACAGGGTGCGATTGCTGTCTCGCTCGCACATATGGGCTTTCAATGCGGCTTTCAAAATTAGTGTTCCTCTCATTCGCACCTGTGGCAAATTACGCTGAAGAATATACAACTTTTATATCGGGAGCTAAGGCAGGCTTGCTTAGCCATGACGTTGAATGCGAACGTGTCAGGCAGAAAGCGCAACTTCGTTATAATTGCAGTTTGGATTGCAATGTGCGAGTGACGTCGCGCTAATTTTTTATTGTGTAATTTCAATTGATTTGTGGTTTTTAGTGCCTGATAAACAATGAAGGAAATTGTAATTTGTGGTAAGTAATGTATTCTTATTACTTTGTTTTCTGACATATGTGACAACCCGCAGGACTGGGACGGCCGACGGGGGGGGGATACGGTCTTAGCAGCGGTGTTTTCCCTAGTTTTCCGCCGATTTTAAAAAAAAACTGATAGCTTGTACAACATTCTTCAAAAATCACAAGTCGATGTGGGTTATTGTAGCAACAAAATAAAGGAATCTCAGACTAGGTTACGTGTTGAATTTCAATCTGAATTTGATCACATTTATTAAAACAATCTGCAAAATAACTCAGCTCCTCGTTTGAGACGCAACGTACGCTGTGCTCATACTGAATACAAACGATTATTTGTCCAGGTAATTAATTGACAACATATTTTGCGAAATTGACGATCGATATTGGGATATTTTGGAACTGATTTTTTTCTAACCCTTCAACAACAAACTATACGAGAAATACCGTTTAGATTTCCCTACAGAGGCATTAGATTGATTATTTGACATTTATGCGAACTATTTTGACAAACAAGTTTTAAAGAACCAATTGATTTGTTTGTACTCCTCTCTTGATTTCAAAGATTGCAATGTTTTTGAACTAATTGTTTTCATTAGTCAGAATAGCCTCGAAGACACCTTTCCTCAATTGTTAAAGTTAGCGTATCTTGTCGTAACTACAAGTGCTTCCGCGGAACGTGCATTCTCATCTCACTTACCTAAGAAATGCACGGGGTCAGGAACGTCTATCTGAGTTATCAATGGTTGTTATTGAAAAACAGTTGTTAATAGAATTGAAGCGCTTGCCATCTTTTATGCAGACGTAATAAACTCATTTTTGAAAAAAGACAGATGCTTCGATTTATAATATAAATAAGCTAGTTAAATATAAATAACTTTTATATAAAATAGTCTTACAGCTCATACAAGCAAGAGTCAACTTTTAAGTTGATGTCACTCGCTCAAGCAAGAGTCAACTTTTTAATTGATTTCACTCGCTCAAGCAAATACTTGATGGCTTTTCTAAGGGGCTCTCTAGACGATCAAGCATGCTTGACAAGCTTCGCGACGGGGGCAAGGAGGGGATCGTAAAACCGCAAGATTTTTTTCTAATATTTACCAAAAATGCCTAATTTTGTAGTTTATACCAGGGAGTCACGTTAATTAGAATTAATTGATTGATGAATGACGTGACTCTTTGGTATAAAACTACAACATTAGGCATTTTTGGTAAATATAAAAAAAAACATATTTACTACGGTTTACGATCCCCTCCCAGCCCGCGAATGCTTGATCGTCTAGAGAGCCCTTTAAAGCCACTGAAGGTATGCGATTGCTGAAAAGTATATGTTAAATTCTGTCTAGCAGTATCATGACTTCAGTGTACTTTATTGAATCTACGACCCAAGCAGTAAATTTCAAACTGAAGAGTAAAGAGTAAAGAGGTACCACTTTTTTACTATAAAAAGCGTAAAAAACACCAAAAGGTATGTCGGGCTTGCCCCATTCACCAACCCTGGCCACGCCACTGATTTATATGTATTATAATGAATATACTTAAGATAAAATTATGTCCAGCAACTAAATTAAATGAAATATAATATGTATAAATGTTTTGTGATAATCTAGATAGACTCTGGATTTTTTTATGGGGGGCGCTGAAAAATATTTTTTTTTCAAAGTATACGCAATAAGTTTGAGAACCACTGTACTCCTAATATTATAAAGTTGCGTTTTAATTGCTCCCACTGGTGAACAATTCTCGTTTAGAATTAAAGTAATGAATGTCATTGTGTTGAATGTTGTAATGGATGTTGTAAAGTAAAAAAAAAATGGGGAGCACTGAAAAATATGTTTTTTTCAAAGTGGGCGGTAGACGCAATAAGTTTGAGAACCACTGTTGTACAAGTATCGATGTTTCGTAAGATGTATAATAATAATAATAAAACCCTATATTTGATAAACATATCGCCGAGCCTATTGCTTCGACGCAATACCTTACAGCTAGTAAGTAAGTAGTATTTTATTTTGAAAACCCTTCTCCGGGCGTAGAAAATAAAATTATATTTGTTTATAATTATAATTTAAATACAAATTTTAAATTGCATATCAATTACAGTAAGATCACTCAAATTGTACAAACATTTAGACATCATATAATGTTTAGTTCGTCAATAAAAACGAAGTTCGTAGGAATGCCCTCGGCAGCCGTCAGAACAGCAAAATGGCGGGTATCGCATTATGTTTGATATGATCTGCGGTTAAAATTATTAGGTAATATACATAAAATTTAATTGTTATTTTTACTGACACAACCGTGGCACTCCAATAAGACTCAGGAAGTAAGCTCGCCTTATCACAGGAGTGCCTAGCAAGGCGGGCTCGGTTTCACTTTACTTGGCACATTAGGAATAATTTTATGCACTTTAACATATAATTTATGCACAATTTGGCCTGGGCACAGACAGATGTATGCCTAATTTTAGAAGCATATAGCGGTATTTTCTGGATTGTACATTATATTTCCTTTGTGCTATTGCGTTTGAATGTTTATGTAACGAATAAATAAATGTCTTTTTTGTTTTATGGCAGTTTGTTTTAATAGGTTATACTTCTATGATTCGTTGTGCATTGGAATTCTGATGGCAGCTAACCTTAACCTTATGGAAAAAAAATGTTTTGCGGTAAAAATAAGAAAAAACCCTAGCACAAAATTCTACATAGATAAATAAAGTTAAAAGGAGTAAAAACGAACATTATTTGTACTCCGCAGCAAATTCAATACTTTGTTAAAACGTGCATTATTTCCAGCCGGACTTTAACTGCATCGCTAAATCCACAGGCGAGTTAAAATCAACTTCCGCGGCTATCTCCTCCCTCTTGCCGACCACGGTTAATTCAAAATCATTAATTTTGCCGTGCTTGAAATTGCGCTGGCCTTTTGGCCATTTGTTACAGAGATATGAACCGGTGAGAGGCAATGAATGAACACCAGCGACGGCATAGGCGTTACTCTTGGTATATTTCTCAAACTGTTCAAAGAATATGATAGAAAACTATTAAATCAAAAGACCATAGCTAAGTGGTTAGCTAAAAATATTTTGAATAAGCTATTTGGATCGATCAAAGATATTAGTTTATATATTGGCTTTAAAAAATGTGGCTACCATATCCTGAGGCGGCTCCAGACAGATGTTTGGTAGGCCCACGCTTACTACTTAACTAATACTCTGCGCTATATATGCCTGTCAACCTAATAGGAAGTATGATAAAATAGTAATTTTATCTATAAAAAATGTTATATATTTTTTAAAATATATAGACAGGGGATACGGTTGTACCTTTGAACACTTTTTCATTCTCATATTATTACTGAATTTAAAAGCTCATATGCCATATTATGTGCTACGATACACCTTACTGAGCCGTGTTTGAAAGTTTTTCTGTGCCCTTTCCTTGAGCGATAAAAAGTTTTTTTCGTTTTAAAAGTAAGAACTTCGTTATAAGTAAAAAATAAACGGAATAGCCACAATTGTGTGTGTGTATGTGTGAGGTTGTGCGTGTGTGTATTACTCCACGACTGCGCTCAAACCTAAATCCAATTAAGCTGAAATTTGGTATGCATCATTTGGTCATGGCATGAGTTAAAAAGTTTGTGGTTGAAATCGGTCCACCTGGACCGGGGCGCACTAGACATATATCAATCATGAAATATTAGACTTATAAACTTGACATTTGGTACACAGGTGCATTGTTAGGCCGAAAGCATAATGAATTTTCGCCGGTCTGTATATTTCTGTAAACGATTGAATGGAACGTGTTTAACGTGTTGCATTGTCACTTTCCGCACTGATTGCCGGCTATCATTTTCAATCAGATCGACCGAACGCGAAGGGACATCACGCTCAAAATTCCTCCATAAGTCCTTTGCCTTAAGAATGACTTTCAAATTGCTGAATGATTACCGCCACGGAATATTTTGAAACGGCCGGAATATACAAAATTTCCGTTTTGCGCAATGCCCCGCTTCCGAGGCACTGTAGGCGTAAAATTCTTCTTGTGTGAATTGTCAAAATTTCAAAAGTGATGTCGTAAGTCGACGCCGCAATAATGATAACCCTGGGCCAACTTTCGCCAACTCAAACAGCAATTATAACTCCTTAAGAACGCCTTGGATAAATATGATTAAGTCCACCGCGGCTGCAGGTCTTAAAATTGTAGTTAACTTTGGCAATAAAATGTTAAGTTAAACAGCTGTCCCGCCTCAATCCACTTTCGGAACTTTCGTGTCGCTTTTAATGGCAAAGACGTGTAGACTCTAAGTGTGCACTCGCACGGGAACATTACTCCACCTACAAGTAAATCTTGGCAACTCATACATTTGTATTGTAAATATGATATGAAAGTTCTTAGAGCTAGCCTCGCTAATATTTAAAAAAATCATTTTGAGTTTCGAAGATATCTCTTATTCTTCTCTTTTCCGATTGTTTTTTTCAGTCTTTAAAATATGGGATGTATAATCTTCTCAAAAAGTATATGATCAGGTCATTGACCGAAAGTAGTCTTTGGTCATGCACATACCTTATTCCCTGCAGGATCGCATCCCTTGACGTTATGATTTTTGGCTAATCTCCAAAGCTGAAAATGCCGCTAAACAGTACCGATTTGAATCAAGAGAAGATTTTATGCGTAATACGACGGTATGTTGAACACCATTACAGAAGAGTTTTCCACTATGGTGGAACCGCTGATGACAGCAGTATGTGATTTAATATATTTGTAGGAGGTTAGAGTGAGTACATTAATTTTGTATTTTGCCGAGGTTGGATACTTTTTACTAAACCGCACAATAAAAAAGGAACAATTAAAGAGTTCAGGCATATATGTATGTTGTCCGTTTCTTTACTCCACGTTAACTTCTAAATGCTTGAACCGATTTAGAAGTCTCTGGTATGGTCAAAATTGTTATAGGGTCCGAATGTATACATAATTGTTCTAACGTTTTATTGCTTGAGCGCCGAGGGCAACCGAATGCGTGAGGCAGCGGTGGTCGGCGCAAGGCTATATAAATCATCATGAGTAGCGTGCCATCACGTCACGTCACGTTATACCTATCGCAAGCCGCACAGCTCTGCGACGCCACATCAGAAAGCCGGGTCAATAGCCACGGCTCACGTCAAGCCCCTCTAAAGGGCAATGCCCAGTGTAAGTCACGGACCTTGGACGAGACCCGTCGACTGACTGACAGAATGCGCAATCGTCTTTACGCACTGGATGTTTATAAAGATAACACGCTTCAACGGGGCCGTAGCGGAAATTCCGCAGATTGAATTTTGTGTCAACGAATATTGTCTCAATGAACAATAAAATAAAACAAACAGAAAATTTACAGCGTATTATACTTAATGCTAAGACATACAAATCCAAGGCCAATGAAAAGTTTTCACTGTTTTACTTAATATTTTGTTACGCCGCAAAAAGAAGATATGATGAAAATACCGCTTTCACGTAACAGCATAGAAAAAGGAAGCTATATTATGAGTTTAATAGATGTATTTATGATACATAATGATATATGACATACATACCTACATATATACATACATATACATACACAAGAAATATCATAATATAAATAATACGGCAAGATAATAATATGATATAAATATTATAGGCAATTAAATAGATATAATATAGATTATACTATATACATATACCTTCTGTCTTAATTAGAATTCCTCACCCGACAAATAATGCAAAACATTGCAATGGTTACTATGTAGTAACCATTACAACACTACACAACACCTAATAGACGAAAAAATACCAAACAAACCTGAAAGCTGTGAATGGTGTTTTTAATTTCAAAATTTCAGTACAAATTTAAACTAAACGAATTTAGGCTGTTTTTTGGATATTTTTTGCCTCAGATGCCCGTTTAGAAATGATTGATTTAACTACAAATACAATAGTTCACTTTTTGAAATGCCATTCGTGTTTTTATTTTTTTTAAATTGATGTTCTTTTTGAATAGGTCAGCTGGCCACCAAGGTGGAAAGGCTACAGAACGTCTGTATCCGCTTCATTTTTGGCCTCGGAAAATATGACAATATCACGGAATATCGTGGCAGACTGCAGTGGCTTACTACCAGGGAGACGGGACAGGTTAGAACTCTCTGCCTCTTATGTATATGGAATCCTCGCGGATGGCGTGCCGATTTATCTTGCCGATAGGTTCACTGCGTTATCGGCGCACGGCCGTCCCCTGAGATCAGAGGGCAATATAGACCTGTTATCCATCCCTGGTCAAAGCAGTAACTTTTTTATATTCCTTCTCCGTGGAAGCTGCACGACTGGAATGCTTTACCAAATGATGTTAGAACAGCCCCCAGCATCACCTCGTTCAAGGCCAGGCTCAAGGAGCATATAACCCTAAAATCCATAAATTAACCAATCCACCTCTCCCCCCTCCTTTTCGCTTCCCTTTCCTTACTTCCTCTCCCTCCTTTCCTCTGCGTCCTTATTCAATTTTAGTCATTTGTTTTACTTTTTTTAATTTTCTGTTTCTTTCTAGTTTCTGTTTGTTTCTATATATCACTTGTATTTTTTATTGTTCTTTTGCGTAGCCAACGTACTAAATCTATATCTATACTAATATATAAAGAGGTAAAGTTTGTGACGTTGTAGGAAGTAATCTCTGGATCTACTGAACCGATTTTGAAAATTATTTTACCAATAGAAAGCCACGTTATTTGTGAGTGTCATAGGCTATATATTAATCCGAAAAATGAAAAGACTTCTTCGTGCTAGTATGTTATAAACTCAAGCTATAGGTTAGCTGATCGCTCGCTTTTTTTATTTAAAATAAAGTGTTTTTTTAATTATTATTAGTATTATTATTAATAGAGTGGTATGTTAGTATCAATAAACTCGCCTCCAAACGAACATGACGCATTTCATTTCGCACAGCCAACATAATCCAACTGCAGCCGGTGTATTCTCATTCGAGTAAACGCAGAAAATGTTAATTTTTCGCAGCGAAATGAGTGGGATTACAGGAGGTGGAGGCAGGATTTTTGCCAAGTTAGATGATTATCCCCTTAACGAGCGGCTGGAGCGACGTTATGAGGGTGGGAATGGCGCCCGGAACGCGCCACTAACAGTTATGACCTCATCAACGCAACCAGATCGGAGGCCAAAGTCAAGAATGGGACAGGGACAAGATCCACTTAAGTGTGCACTAATGGGTTTATTGGCATTATACGAGTATAAACGCTATGATACTGAAGACACTGTAACAGGCAACCATCTTGATTGTTTCCCACCCAACTAAAAATTACGTTCCAAAATTCTTATACTGAAATCAGAATACTAATCAGTCGTTGATGTAACATGGCGCTAACATGGAGGAATTCACAGACACACAGAGAGACAGACACACTTCAACCTGGAATTGGTCATAATCGTCTTAGAGGGGCTTACAAAGCATATTTCCGTGTTCATCTCGAAAAAAAATGCGCATTCACTATACTTTCCTCCTCGTCGGTTGGTGGGCCCAGAAATTAATCTTTTTATTCTGGTTGATAGATACCTCGACCATTGGCAATTCTTATTTTGAAAGGAGTATCCTATTGGTTTAATTATTTTAGAGCTTATAATTAAAATTCATTTGTCAATAAGTCTAATTAATATGGTCTGGTTTACCACCATATTATTTTGTTTGAATTCAACTACTTTGCGCGAAATAAAATCATACTGATTAGCATAGCTATATCTATTTCTGAGTGTGGACTAGTCTAAAATGCTAGTTTTAATATCTACTAGAATTGCTTACAACTCATAGCTTAGCCTATTATCATTTAGGTTACGCATTATATATTTTTGTACGTAAGTACTAGGGTAATTACAACAACTTTAAAGTAATTCTTTAAACGTATAACCCTACGTAATTTAAACCCTAGTACAACTTTAAACTAATTCAAGTTTGAAGTAATTTACTCTATATCATTTCTTAGCTAAATTCAGTAACTAGTTTATTAAGATTAAGTTAATGGTATTCCTACATAAATACAATAGTTGTAACAGAAAGAAACACTCTTTCAGCCTTAGAAATAAATGCATTTTAAATTTAAACAACATTTGAACAGAGCTTGGCCGTTAGCCACAGATGGGCCTAGTTTAAGGGCATTTTAGGCTAGTAAAATTGCCGACGCTCAACAAACAGTTGATATTTCGACGTTTTTGCTTGAATTCATTCGTGTTTAAAAATGAAAGAGCCATTTGGTTGTCATCTGTCAATCTCAGTTTCGTCAGATAATCGCAGTTTATTGACATTTTCGTATGAATTCGCGAAAATCAAATGATATCGAAGCTTTTTGCGATGCGATTGAAGAAATTACTTGATGGACGACTTGGAAGCCATGGAAAGGCTGTTTGCCATCGAGGCCTTGGGAAATGGCGTGTGCGTCGTCGGCAGATCAATCGACCGCGATTTAATCCATTTGTTCTCGACGACTTAGATTTTAAAACGAAATTCACGAATAAACGAAACGAAAAGCGGGATTCGGGGAACTAAACGGGCCGAATACAAGCCAACAGACATGACAGTTCCGTTTTTGTAGCGATGCGCAAATCAAGAAATAGCGTCGACTTAATCTCGATTCTCGAGTCGACTGGAAATTTCGACTTTAGCATTTATATGTGAAATATTGTATCATATAATTCTTTTATATTATGTATCATATAGATGTATTTCAACATCAAAAACAATATAATATCACGTATTATATTTATTTAATGACAAGACGTTATAATTAGTCGAATGGAAACGAAGCCGACTCGAGTGCAATGAATATCCGTCCACCGCTAAACCAACATCTACCGAAGTAAAAAGTCTACGTGTCTATGATTATATTGTGTATGCGTTGTTTAGTCAAACGAATTTTAAAATGCGTTTATTTCCATAGTGGATTCATCCAAAACGGGCGGTAAACAGCTCCTAAAAGCGTTTAGTAAACACCTGGTCAACGGCGTTTTACGGATATTTTTATTTCTAAGACCGTTTATCTTTATCTTCATCTTATTCATGATTACTAAAATATATTTTTTAATTCTATTTCTAATTTAGCCTAACTTACCTCCTCTCTCCTATCATAATATGACAGGGAAGAGGAGGTAAGTAATAGTTAAAGCACAGTTAGATCATATTATGATCTTTTCTTTCTGTGCTTTGACTATTATCTTTGATTCTTTATAATCTAATAACCTATCTTCACAGTTCGAACTAAATCACAGTTTTGATAAATTTGCAGAGGTGGATGAAGTGTTCTCAATTTGAGAATGTAAATGTTAAAATATTTTAATCGTACTACGCCAGCGAAAATAATAAAAAATCTTGTCTTAATATTCCTTGATCTCTCAACCAAATCTCATCGACTTTATTGCCGCAATAATGTCCACGTTTCATCAGCGAGAATCGCGTTTCTTTTAAAGGCGCGATGTCTCACAGCGGAGTGTATGGGGGACTGTGAAAGGCAGCGGAATGTGAAATGGCGGAATTCCTCCTTTTCCCCCGACTAGTGAATGAAGCGGCGCTCTGCGTATATTGTTACCTCCTCATAAATGTGAATATCGAAGAGTAGGGAAAAGGAAAGGCGCTCAGAGGAATGTTCTTATTTCCCGATTATCCCTTCACGCCAATGAATACCTTTACGCCTTACACGAATAGGGATGGATTTCCCCCCACCATATATGTCGATATTTTGAGAGCACTGCTTTATTGAAAATCTAGAACTTATAAAAATATCTAATCTGAAGTCTAAACTTCAGGTATGTTGCGTGCTACATTGGCGCAGTGTAGACAATACCTGTTACAGACAAAAATTTGCTGTTTTCTTTTTTCAGCATATTCCGCTATATTATATATTTTATTATAATGTATATTTATAAGCCAAAATAGTAAAAAGTAACTTAGTTTAAGTAAGTAGTTTTAATTTACAAATATATTTAACGTAAGAATAGGAATAATAATATATTTATTTCCGAAATTAAATGCCTAAAAATGTGATATACCAGGTCTACCCAACTAGGCCGAAGCCCGTATCACGATAGACTCCACTATGTTATATAGTTGCAAATTTTGAATTGGGCACACACCTTTCAAACTAATATAAGTAAGAAAAAGAAAAAAAGAGTGTATAATAGCTCTAATAAATAAACAGTAGATACGAAAGAGAACATAATAATAATTTAAAAAAAAGGAATTAATATTTAAAAAAATAAAAGGAATAGTAGTTACATAGTTAGTAAATAGGAGAGAAAAAATATCATATATGCAATAAAAAAAATGGAAGGGAATTAATATTCAGTTTGAATAGTCCGATTGATAGCTAATAAATCATAGACAAAAAAGGTAATAAAAATCCTAAAAGCAATAAAAAAGACATAATAACCAGGTTAAAGATTAGGAGCCGTTAAATGGAAAATGCCTGTTATAAGCACCTCAATATGATTTCTGTCAAATATTGTCTGGTGGGAAATCGTATGGAAACCAAAACCAAGTCGGTCCAGTCAATAACTAGTTATAAGCTATAAAATATATTTAAAAAAATATTGTATTTTAAAAATATTACAAATCTGAAACCAAAATATTTATGCAATATTGGTACTATTTCTTTCAATTCTAATGTGAACCATGTTTTAAATTTACCGGTTATATGTTATATATTCCCCACCAAAAAAAAATATGAAAATTTATATATTCCTTGGTCGACCGATTGCCACTAATGTTTTTTTCTTTATATCTGGATATCATCTGTTTTTTCTTGATATCTGGATTTTATAATGGATATCAAAGTCGTAATAGATAATTAGTCGTGCGATACGTTGTGATCGTCGTCGATCATCGTGAAATGCTTGCGTTGTGGATGTTAAATGCTTACTGATACAGGTGTTTGAAACATCAAAACAATTAAAATAATTAAGGTTAATTTACATATTTTGACGTGCAAACTTTTACTTCAATTGCCCGCAATTTCGGACTAGATATGATCATTGTTATATTTTAGATTTTGTGAAGCAACTAACTTACGGAAAACCTTGATAATTTACATTTTTTGGCTTACAGACTTTTACTTAAATTCCCTGCAATTTCGAAGTGTCTGTTCGAACGCTCCTAGCACGCGGAGTTATAAAACGTAGGAGGTCACTACGCCTGCCATAAGCTACTACTCCTGCGAAATATGTGCTACTACGTTCCTACGTTTTATAACTCCGCGTGCCAGGAGCGCTCGGACAAACATTAGATAATATGATCCTTGTGAGAAGTTAGATTTTGTGGAGCTAATATAATAACTTTCGGTAATATTACAACCTTGATAATTTACATTTTTTGGGGTACAGACTTTTATTTTAACTGCACACAATTCCGAACTAGATATGATCCTTGTGGGATGTTAGATTTTGCGGAGGTAATTACTTTCGAAACAACCCTGATATCGACATATCGAGGAGCTCGATTCCGACCCTTACGCGAAGGGGATGAAAGGGCGACAATGACCCTAGCGCTATCAATGCCATCTCGCTTCAATGGCGCCGGCAGTAACTTTGGATTAGGTGCACCTCCTTACTTTATCGAACAGGTTGTTGGCTCAGACTTTACGCTGACGAGGTTAAATTATGCGAATTAAAAAAAGAACGAAAAGAAAGAAAAACTTAACGTAGTTTCTGTTTTTTGGTTTTTGTTTTTAAAGCGTTTTGAAAAGAGTTATATGTTGCTAAAAGAATGAATAATTTTGTACCCACTTATTAAGAGTGAAACTTTTGCTATGTTTGCTAATGGCACCTTAGGTAAAATATGTGGCTGAAAAGAAGTGGCTGAAAGTGTAGAAGTTGCAAAATATTGTATTCAAAATTTATCTACTTATTTTTTTAGTAAAATACCTTATTTATTATTAAAAGTTTATATTTTTTTTTTATACAAATTATATAAATAAAATATACAGAAAATATTACATACTCTTTACCTATATCAATATCAACTATTAAAAGTAAAAATAACTGCATAGGACCGAGTAAGTACTTTTATCTTATCCCGAAAGATGAAGCGGCAAATAATTTTTTTAGATGAAATAGAACATCCAATAAAAAAGATGACATGTGTTCGGGTGTCAGGTTAGAGTTTAAAAAAAATTGTCTAACCTGGACAACGGTAATTGCAACACCGCCAAAACGTTGTTGCTACAAAATTCCTGCAGTAAGTTTGTTTTAAAACTTTTATTATTATTTCGTTTGTATTTTACTATAACAATTTCCTAACATTTTTATTTATAAAATAAATTTTAAATTGATATTAAATAAAATTTGCATTATCCTTGAAACAAGCACTGCCTAGTTAGGAGTGGCGCAAAAATATTGTGTCAAAATAATTCCTATATATTTTTTCGAAAAATAAATAATAATAATAATAACTCAACTTCCTCTTCAATATGATGGGGATCAGCGTGCTTCTAGAGTTCGCTCATTTTTGAGATAGAGCATATCCGTTTATACTTTAATTTAACTCTTACTATTGGCGTGAAAGTGATAAAGATCAAGTCGGCAGCGGCTGCGAGACTGCGGTAAAGACACATCTCAAATAAATTTGAAATCAAAGTCAGCAGTAAAAATAATATTGCGAGTTTATTCGGTGACCGATCGTAAAAGCGTTATCGCTAGGCTGTAAACCTCGTTTTAACGCCAAGCGCTTCTGACTTTAAGAATCGGGGGCTGGCAAAATAGTGAGGGACAGTAGGTTGGTGAGAGTTCGAGTGTTTAGTATAGTTTAGAGAGTGAGTCCCGAGTATGCTCGATATCTAACAGTGATAGCGATTTAGGTTTACTGCTATTTTTTACTCTTATATTATTTTAAAATTAAAAAAATTTTTGTTTGTCTTTGTGACATAGTTTTAAGCAGCCAAAAAAACCTTCGTCGGTATATTCCTTTACCTGTATATCAACTGCCAGGTTAAAATCTTGGTGTATATATACCTTGAACAAAATCTTTCGTGGCAGCCACACATCCAGGAGATGAGAGGTAAAGATAATAATAAAGAAACTTACGAATTTTCTCCCTGAGGAAAGCAACATCAAAATCTGGCAATCTATTTTACTCCCTCTCCTTGATTATTCAGATGTTACCTTTCTCGACATCAAGGAAGATCTAGCCGCTAGTGTAGATAGGCTTAAAAATGTCTGCATTCGATTCATTTATGACCTAAGAAAGTATGACTTCACTGGCTGACGACCCGAGAAAGGAGAGATACGAGAGTCATAGGATTGCTCTTCAGAATTTTGAAGGGGCCGCTCCAAACTCTTATAAGTAGGTTCAAACCTCTATCTTCTCACATGGGCCCTCTGAGATCTGAATACAACCTACTGCACTGAATACAACCTACTGTTTCTTCTCGCACTCCTTCTCCATACGTGGAGCCCGTCTCTGGAAAGATTTACCCGCACGTATAAGGGTAGCACCAAGTTTGTTTTGCTTCAAACGCAGGCTCAAAGAACACTTGAACCCGCGCTCATAAACTTTTCACTCTCCCTTGCGTCTCCTGCATTTATTAAGTTTATTTTTTTTTCTTAAATTTATTGTTTTTTTTACTTAATTTAATTGTATGAACTACCTTTATAAATTTTATTTATTAGTTTTTTTCTTATGTTTATCGCATAACACGGGTAAGGTTAGGTGTAAGATATTACTTTCAGGCAAGAAGCTCGCCTTTTTGTGTAATCAAATAAAGCGTTTAATATTATTATTATTATTATCATAATTATTTATATTCACAAAAAAACATCATCCAGGCAAGTGGCTGACGTGGCATAGAAGCTCGTTAGTTTAAAACAAATATGCTATAAGGTAAATGATTTAATAACGTCCAAAATTCTTTAGGGGTTTATCTACTAGCAAGTCTACGTTAAAATTACCAAAACTACCTTTCTTATTACTTTCCCGAGCCATTCTCAAGCCAGATTTCGATAACTACCTGTGGGAGTTATATATATGTATACGCATCAGACTAAGTACCCTTGCAGTTATATGCGTGGTAGCTCAGCAAGTTCAAAGGACAGTTTGACAATATTCTTACTTCTTAAAAAAAAAAAACGGTCATTTTTTATCAAAATTAATGAGCCACCGAATTATATATGAGCCACCGTTACAGCAGCTGACTGAAACATTATTATTTACCCTAAATATATTTTTGCAATCATTACGACGATGTTCTTTGCAATTTCATGAAAAGCTTTGTATATTTCTGTGTATTAATTATTTTACTTTCAAGCTCTTCTTCTGTAGAAATCACAGAATAATAATATATCGTGGTAATATATAGAATATTGTATCTCTTTTTCCGAGATCAAATATATTTCTTAATATTTAATATTAGTAACAATTTTTCAGTCTAAATTTTGGTCCTATCCTTAAAATTTGATGAGGATTTTGTATCTTAACTATCGTTACATGATTTTATTTCAAGTATTTTTTTTTAGTCTCCGTGTAATAATTATCGTGTTGCTTATTTTTAACCTCTGTGCCTATATGAACGTACGAAATACGTCTGCTATATTATCATTTATATATATATATATATATATATATATATATATATATATATATATATATATATATATATATATATATATATATATATATATATATATATATATATATATATATATATATATATATATATATATATATATATATATATATATATATATATATATATATATATATATATATATATATATATATATATATATATATATATATATATATATATATATATATATATATATATATATATATATATATATATATATATATATATATATATATATATGTATGTATATATATATATATATATATATATATATATATATATATATATATATATATATATATATATATATATATATATATATATATATATATATATATATATATATATATATATATATATATATATATATATATATATATATATATATATATATATATATATATATATATATATATATAAATATATATATATTAATATTTGATTGTAAATGTGTAAATTATTATTTTTTCAAATTGAAATTATGTTTATCACTAAATAAATGAAATGATAAAATAATGAAAGGGCACTTATCTGGTCTGTGGCGACCAGGAGCGACTCCACGCCTTTTTCGTTTTCTCTTCTTTCAGTATTTGCGGTTTCTTACTGTGGTATTCGAACCTTTCTACTTTATCCTACAGCAGCAACACAACAATGCGAAAGACGAGAATGAATGCTGGAAAATAATAGGCGATTAGTGTTTCTTAAATATTAATGATTTTTATAAAATGTATATCAATATTTCGGCTCAGCCGTCGTCAAGATATATGACATTTCTGAAATCGAACAATTCGTTGAAAATTTAAATTCAAGGAATCGAACAAAAAGAAATGGATTAATAATATTTTACACGATTTAGTAAAGGTACCATAACCAACCGTGCAAAACGTTATTTTAAAATGAATGATTATAAATTAAAAGAAAAAGCATTTGATGATTATGATAATATGATAAACCTTATTAATTTTGCCTATTGAGACCGGAACCTTTGCAAGCGCCTAAAATATAAATATAAGCCAATTCCATATATATATATATATATATATATATATATATATATATATATATATATATATATATATATATATATATATATATATATATATATATATATATATATATATATATATATATATATATATAAAATCGACATATAAAATCCGTTTAAATAGAAAACCTCTATATATTATGTCTAACCACTATATAGTATATTATAAACAAGTATTGTTATTGAGAAATCTAATTTAAAAATAAACAAAGATTTACCTACTTTTTGAATAATAACTCAAAGATAGGGCGGATAATATTCTAGGCTGCTCATTAATGCGAAGATTTATTTATTTTTATTTTGTTTTTTATATTTCCATAATTTATATTTATTTCGTCTTACCTAAGGTTACAAAAGGCAAAAACATAACTATTTTCTAATTAAATAAAGCGAAAAATTGATTCATCAAACGTCACACACCTAACTAGGCTTACCCTGTGCCTAGATGTGCTATTTACGACTTATTTAGGAGCTAAATTAGTTTATGAACGGATAATATTCCAGCTAGCTCTATTTATCGATGCACTGAAATCTTAGTATCGATATTCCACTGCACTTACATCCCCATGCGACAGTGTGGTCTCACCTTAGCCGCCACGCAATCTTGTCAACGGTAGATTGTCTGTCGGTTGAATCGTGCACTTGGAATCAATTAATTTTACTACTCAAAGCTCGTGCGGTGTTATGATAACAGCGAGTCGGAGATATTGCCGATTTGCAGTGCATTACATCCTTGCTTAATACGCGCTGGAGTAGCGGCCGCACTTTTCAACGGTTGCTAAGGTTTTATCCCATTTTAACGAGCGGAACGGAGAGAGTGCCGAATAAAAGGGACTTATTCAAGAAACCATAAGCAAGACCGACACAAGACGTGTCGTTCTTAAAGCGCCGTCTTCTATCGCAGATCGGCGATCTTGACATAGGTACTCCAAGAGCCAGCGCCGTAAACGTGACGTCATTTTATGATAAAATAAGTATAGCATAATAATATACTATTTTATTTATAGCATATTAGCTAAACGTTGTGTAAAAACACGCGCGTATTCCAATGCAATACTGTGTCAATTTAAGTCTTTTTTCAAGTCAATCGACCGAATACGACAAAACATACGCAGGCTGTTTTTTTTTAATTTTTAAAGATTTAAAATCATTCTTAAATGTGAGTGACAAAAGCGCTTTCAAAACAACGCTAAAGCTATTTCAAATTTTGTACGTAGTTGTTAATGCTTGCCTTAAATTTCGAGTCATGTTTGCACTGAATATTCTTCGTATTAAAAGAAGCGTCAGCCGCCAATCATAAATAACGTTTAGTATGACCATTTATTATATATGCCATTAGATTGCCTAACTCCATAGTACGACTTAGCAACCCTTCTGAAACGGTGAAATGCAGGTAGCTCTGATAACATTGACGGCCAAACTAATAGCAATTTATTAAGCTATCTATAAATGCATCAATAATGAATGATTTTATAAAGATGACTGATTTATGGATTTCTAGGGTAGTTAAGGTTTCTAGTAAAACAATAACAACCTTTTTTTTAAATACAAGTGAACCAAGAATTACTTTATTTTAATTTGAATACTAAATAATCATAGTCATTTATTTCAAAAAGTGGTTAAAAAAGCACATCAAATATACATAACTAATTTCATTAAATTAATTCAAACAAAAATAAAACATAGTGGGAGTATATTAAATTATTATATAAAATGAAAAAAAACATGTTCAAAATATTGAAATAGACATAATAGTAACCGATTGAAATCAATATTTATTTTACAATTATTAGTAACAACATAGATCCGAAAATAGAAACGAAAATGAAGAGGGTTTTAGCAACTTCCTGAATAATCAGCCACATCATAAAAAAACAGTATTCCTGTTACCTATAGATGAATTAAAAATAAGGTCATTTTTGTTTTGTTTTCTTTTTTTATCCAACTTTATAGAGTATTTTGACGGAATTTGTTTTATTACATATGATATCATGGCTAATTTTGGCGAAAAAAAATAGATTCTTCTTGCTTTGCGTTGCTATTTGCTTATTTGAGTGGATTTTATTCCATCGCTAGGTATATATCTGGTCTGGGCGAAATAAACGGCAAAATATTTACAGCTGAAAAATATTCTGCAATTTATTAATAATGGAAATGCATAAGTAATCAAAACTTTTAAATAGATAAATAGTAAAAAAAAATCAATATCCTTATAATAATATATCGTTATAACGCTATAACAGTACCAAGTATTAAACGTTATATTTACATTATAACGTTATATTAACGTCATAACGTTATTTCTGTTAACATTTTACACTGCCTATGACAAAAAATGGCTTAAATTCTTACACATTCCGGTCTAGTTTGGCTTGAAAGGGATTTCATTACATCTTTTCTAAAGATAATTTGGCTTGTTGGCTTTCGATAGCCGCTGGTCAAGCTTGGGCTAAAAGTATTACATAGTACATTACATAGAGCGAGTATTAGCAATTTGTTGGGATTTGTGTGCCCTTCCTTTTCGTGTTACCGTGTTTGTGGTCTATTGTTTTATGCTGATTTGTGTCCTGCATGTGCTTCAAAGCATGTGATCCAAGAAGAGACAAAAGTTAAACCTTTGGACTGTTCCAAATATTTGGAACAAAAAAAAATCTGAAGTAGAAATATTGACGTATTGAAGATGCGACAAAAAAAAATGATATAACAAAGAAAGTTAAGAAAAGGGTGCGAAATAATTAATCAACGAACATTTATCAAGGGGCACGACACTTTGTACCGGATAAACATCGAGATAAGGCGCCAACCCCTTTTGTAAGGGAAAACACCCTGTTTCCTCAATTAGTTTTTAATGTAAATTTTCATAGCGAGTCGCCGTAATCGCCAAGTGTCATAAGTCAACCTTATGATGAAGGGAGGAGGATTTCTTCTTCTTCTTTCGATCTTTCACTGAACCATTTAAATGTCTGAAATACATTATTAAATATATTTTTTAAAATCTTCTACACTAATGTTATTACTACGGTCAATAATGTTATTTGCTAACAAATTGGATTGAAACCAAATCTGGGTTACGTTATAAATAAAACGATCCATAGGAAATAGCTCATCCAAATTAAACTCCTTTTATAAAGTGGTGTTAAAATGTTTAAAATATTTAAAATTTTTAAATGGCTTGTTATCCTTTGTTCCAAGAAAATATTAATACATAAATAGAAATATCACTTAAGTTATCTTAAAATATCACAAGCCTCAGTGTGTAGAGGGAAAGCTTTCATTATCATAACATGTATTTTTAGAATTATTCTAATAATGTTTACCATATAATAAACAACTATGTGTGTTATAATTATAGGCTGGCAACTGACAAGTACCTGATGGTCATAACTGACCACAGACTAAAATGAGAACTGCATGTTTACATGGTGGCTGGGAGAGTCAGGAGGCTAGGATATATTTTCGAACACTTTTGAGTCCGAAAACCACTAAAAACAGTATACTTTGCACGGTGTCATCATTAACACCTGTGGGATTAATCGATGTTACGGTGGATTAAAAATATTATTAAAACCTTTGAATATAAACCAAAAATCGTTTTTTTTAAATCATAGCCCGAAAAAATATTAATATTAAATGGACAGTCTATTTTTTATGAAATAAACCAGTTGGTAGGTATCCCTACTCTTGGCATAGTCAAATTCTTTATACAAGATAATATGTTATACATTATGTGGTATACTTAATTTTTATACAGATTGACTATTTTTTTAAACGGAAAAAAACAATTAATAAATAAATTTACTATAAAAAATATATGGTCGTTTAAAACACTATTTGAGGTGATAAAATACTTAAGTAGGTATAGATGAAAAATACAAATAGTCAAAATATTAAAACGAATAGTCAGTTATAAAATATTCAAATCAGAAATACCACAATTATAAGATTACAAATAGAAATATCGCAATAGAAATAGTCATTACAAATTTTATTAATATAATCCATCTCCGATTATGAAAATGATTGGATATGTAGTCAAGATTTTTTTTTACATGTATTGTATTACAATAAAAGTAAGGAAAGATTAGGAAATTCATTATTGTCAAAGTCCTTAATATAATAAATTGGGTTCTTGATAAGAATGTCCTGGACCTTTTTCTTAAAATGAACGTCTCCAAGACCCCTGACGCACAATGGAATCTTATTATAAAAAAGGTTGGACTAGTACAGGAAACTATTTCTAACCTTACGCTAACCTATCTATTTAAGCAAGCTATGGTCTTTGGTGTAGGATAGCTATATGTAGATGTATGTATGTCAAAGCTGCACGTATGATCGTTAGGTTGTCTAGTGACATAGCAGTATATATCTTTCTCTCTATCCTGGATTATAGGTGGCGACAGACACGTTGCAAGTAGTTAAATGTTAACAACTTGTTTTGACCTGACTGATGCCTTGACAAGTATAGAAGTCAGAATTAGGTTTTCCCGCTGAAATGGGTTAGCTATTATTTATAATCCACCACCAGGTGTTGCCTAGCTAACTGGGGCATACTTGGAATAGAAATTATTGATAGGAGGGCGTTGGCCATACATACACCTTATTAAAGTGCTGTGATCTGAATAATAATTATTTTTGTATTTAAATTGCGAGGGGGTTTTTCAGTCCCCTTGGTTCAATCTTCCCGGGTGACCCTACACTAAACTCAGGATGATGGCTCACAATGATCCTTGCTTGTCCTTCATCTATCAATTCCAATGTGTACTTGAGAATAAAATGCGACTATCTAAGTCATTGCATAGCTCCTAGTATAACATGACAATAAATATATTACCATCTCGTTTCATCTATGAAATATCTACATGTAGTGGCGTTTTCGAAACTGAAATTTGGGCATTCCTTGCCTAATATTGTCTCCATGGCAGAGTCTTGTTAACATTAATCTGAAACAATTTGTTAAGGCGAGATGTCAGCTTCACGCCAAGCATCTTAAACCAATTTCACTAATCTGCATCTCTTGATTGGTTTCATCGTATGTACACTCAATAGCACAAGAGCCGAAACAATCTACTAAATTATTAAATATATTAATGCTCTGCCCCATATTTATTACACTAACATTTTGTATATATTACAATTTACTCTTAATTTAATATACTTGCAGTAGGAGTACCACCATACATATAACATGGCATTATCAAAATAAAAGGTGTAATTATGAAAATTATACGAATAGTTATATTAAAATAACAATGAAACGTCTAAGGTTTCAATGATAATAATAACAATAAAAACGAGGTAAATTGCTTGTTGGTTTGTTTGTTTGTTTGTTTTACCTCTTTATTGTGAAATCACAATGGCGGGTTTATTGTCATATGACAATCTCTTACAACCAACCCTACTATGACGTGTTTATATGTATGTGTGGGTGTAACATGTATGTAAGTGTGTGTCTTGTTATTGCATTCGATCGACATAATTGAAAATGCAATTCCGTAAATTTTATCCCAACGGAAAATGGTGACCCAGCCGGGATTCCAACCCGGGACCTTACAATTTAAGATCAGGCGACCTAACCACTATGGCACCGGGCCGTGTTTAAATTGACCAAAATGATTTTTGTATTCCGGTTTTCAAATACCATAACCCAGTAATAATGTATAACTTAATAAGTTAATGAATCCTCGAAAGAGGTTAGACAACAGCTGTCCAAATATAAGATTTTTAGTAAAATTCATCAAAAAGTGATTCTCAACTAAGTGATTGCTTGGCGAATTTTAATGGAAACCGGTAAATTTAGAAAGTTATACAATTTTTCTGTAATTATATTGACTCTTTCAATATGACATTACCGAAAGATTTTTAATTTTATATGTCTATAGCGATTATTATGATCTTAACAAGAAAATCCCTTTTGAGCAATTTTACCCAATTTCGGCCATTGATTACTCACTTCATACAAACAATTGCGATATAGTTGATTAATAACTTCGTACCTTAAGTTTTTGGCTACCAATCCATATATTCCAAGAGCCAGTGACAAAAAAGTGCAAGAATTTTGAAAAAGCTGATACTTTCAGATCAGACAGCATTTTGGCAACAGAATGCCGGGAAATGCCATATCCCGGGACACCTGGCGCTGGCGTACTAGGAAAGGTGTGATTTAAACGAGTACCCCCGAAGTGTTTGGGAAAAGCTGAAAATTTATCAGTAGACAGTGGCTGCCACAAAAAACTCGAAACGTATGGTCCAAAACTCTTGCACTTTATTGTCGCTGGCTCCCCAACTAATATTCGATAGAATTCTAATATCACTGTATGAAATTTCTATTGCTTGTCAATGCAGGGCATTAAAAACAGTAGAACAAAGAGTACTAAGCACTGGTATACCATTAATTTAGTTTATATTAATCATAAATTATAAAAAACAAAAAATATATAAATAATTATAATGCATCAACATTTATTCAATTAAATTAAAAACAAGAAATCTTCTCAGCAAATTGATATGCTTTATCAATGAGAAACGAGCACGATCCTTCTACTTAAACCAACCGGGTGATGACAAAAACGCTAATATGATAACTTCTGCAACTTAATATGTGATTTTCTTGATAAAAATATAATTAATTAATTATTAATTTAAATTTGATTTTTACAAATCGTCTAGTTTCAAGAATTCATTTTTGATTTCAATATACGAAATCATTGACCATGTGAAAATTTGGTCGGATGGATCTACACATGAGGAACTAATTTTACATCATACTATGAATTATTTGAATGAATATATTACCTTCTTTTTCAAAATTACATTTCTTGAAGGTAGTTATATTACTACGTGCACTATACTACTTTCAAAACTTATTTTCCAGGGTAAAATAACATAATAGGTTCAAGAAGAACCATGTTTTCCCAACGGATTACTTTATCTGGAAAGCTGTATAAAAAGTAAAAATCCTGAGATAGGCATAATAAGATGAAGAAGAAGCAGGCAACTATTTATCTATTTGACTGTACAATTTTCCCAAGGCGTTCGACTCCCTGAGAACAGTGTCACAGCCACAATTAAGATGCGGCTTTATTCATCTTAAGATCCGCTCCCCATACTTCCCCCCCCCCCCACCCCCACTGTCTCGCCCCCTCCCACCCCCGGGGTCTGTGACGTCACGCGGCATGTTTGAGAAGATTGCGTAATTAATTGTTCGTTAACTTAATGGCCGTATCGTTATACTGAATTAGCCCCATTTGTTTTCAGTGTCAGTCAATTTTCACGGTTATGAATAATTTATTAGAAGAATAATAAATGTAATCTATTATCCCCTAAATGATTATTTTCCTCATCCTAAGATTTCACCTTCGATGAGTTGTTTTTCCTTAGCGTGATTTCTTTATCGTAGACTTTATAAAATTTAGACCTAACGAACCTGACAGGAAAGACAGACCGTCACCACTTGAACCTTGATCAGTCTTTCACGTCTCATGTTGTCTTCTCCCTCAATTTTAAGGCAGGCAATTTGTATAGAGTGCCTAAGATGACTGTAAATATTCTTATAATAATTATTTATTTTATATGTATACTCATGTACATGGATTCAGCTCTATTTTTTTAATTTTATTTGTCTGCCTTGTAAAGCCGACTTTAGTAAACGGCATTGTCAAATTAATATTTCTGCTTTAATAGTTTTATATCTACATCTATTAATATATTACTAGCAACTGACGAATTCTAATATGCGATAATTAGCTTTAACTGATAATTCATGGTTTTATTGTATATTCAGAATGAATAAATTAAATACTGAATACTATTATCTTCCTGTCCAAAATCGGTTGATGCTTCGATTTGTTTGGGAACAAGCCACAAAATAACATTATTATCTTGTAAGTTTATTCATATACATGTATAACTACATATTTAAAAATATACACAGGAAAATCTTTGCCCATATTATTAAAAAGATCAAAATCACAATTAAGTAGTATTAACAAAATCAGTACTTTTTAAAATGGTTGGACTTCAAAATAATACATTATTATGGAGCAACAATGCTCCTTAAATTTGTGAAAAAGTGGTCTAAATGCCCTGACGTACCAGTTGATGACAAGGTCCGTGAACACGTCCCGAGATTTATCTTTAAGTCCGTTATACTTCAATGTTTTTGGAGAGACAGTAGAGAGAGCACATATGTTAATATTTGATCATGTTTATTAGATGTTACATTTTACATAAAAAGAGCGACTTACCCATTTGAGAGTGTGACAGAAGTAGATTTTATTATATTAGGTAACAATGCACTCTTTTATATTAAAATGTTTCAACGTTAATTTAATACTTCAATGTCAATAAGAAGAATTATTTGCGTCTATACAATACCACAAATTATGAAAGGCAATTATATGCAAATAAAATTACATTTTTATAACTAGAATCACGTCATGCTGTGTATATATTAGAATACATCACAGGGGTATATATTAGAATAGAAAGATTGATGATATTTATTATGTTATCATTAGATGATAATAAGTTATGTTTTAAAATAAACGTCTTTACATTATTATTATCATACATCGTAATATATTTTACTACATACATTGTACATAAGTTTCTTATTTTTTTATTTATCTTTCGATTTTTATATTAGTTTTAATTCTTTGATCTTGCTTTTTCGATATTTTTAAATATAGTTATGTTGAATTTTGTTTCAATAACCTATTTTATTCTTTATTAGATTTTTGTGTTTTATTTTGATTTTACATACGAGTATATATGTGCACTAAACAAATTCTCACCACACATACAGGCTACGGCCTAGTTAGGCAGATTCTGAAATAAAAACAGTTTAAACGTAAACCTTTTTTGAATGAATAAATTATTATTACAAACTGCCCGCCAAAAAAGGAATGTAATGTGTGCAGGATTCATATATATATGTTTTCCGTTTCTTTATTCGATTACAACTTCTAAACGCTTAAACCGACTTAGAAGTGTGTAGTATTGTTAGAATCGTAATGTGATTCCAAGTGTTAAAGGGTATCTTAACTGTCCAAATATGAAGTAAGTATTTGTCTAAATGTCCAAAAGCCGAAATGTCTATAAATTAAAATAAATATATCGTGTTTAGTGTCAAATGATAGGTCTGATTGAGTACATTACAGAAATATACATGTGTCTTTATGGATAAATACATAAACCAGAAATACTTCATAGAAAAATCGTAATAAAAATTATTACATATACAATAGTTCACTTTCTGTAGCGGCACTTTCTGTAAAGGGTATCTTAACTGTCCAAATATGAAGTAAGTATTTGTCTAAATGTCCAAAAGCCGAAATGTCTATAAATTAAAATAAATATATCGTGTTTAGTGTCAAATGATAGGTCTGATTGAGTACATTACAGAAATATACATGTGTCTTTATGGATAAATACATAAACCAGAAATACTTCATAGAAAAATCGTAATAAAAATTATTACATATACAATAGTTCACTTTCTGTAGCGGCACTTTCTGTAAAGGGTATCTTAACTGTCCAAATATGAAGTAAGTATTTGTCTAAATGTCCAAAAGCCGAAATGTCTATAAATTAAAATAAATATATCGTGTTTAGTGTCAAATGATAGGTCTGATTGAGTACATTACAGAAATATACATGTGTCTTTATGGATAAATACATAAACCAGAAATACTTCATAGAAAAATCGTAATAAAAATTATTACATATACAATAGTTCACTTTCTGTAGCGGCACTTTCTGTAAAGGGTATCTTAACTGTCCAAATATGAAGTAAGTATTTGTCTAAATGTCCAAAAGCCGAAATGTCTATAAATTAAAATAAATATATCGTGTTTAGTGTCAAATGATAGGTCTGATTGAGTACATTACAGAAATATACATGTGTCTTTATGGATAAATACATAAACCAGAAATACTTCATAGAAAAATCGTAATAAAAATTATTACATATACAATAGTTCACTTTCTGTAGCGGCACTTTCTGTAAAGGGTATCTTAACTGTCCAAATATGAAGTAAGTATTTGTCTAAATGTCCAAAAGCCGAAATGTCTATAAATTAAAATAAATATATCGTGTTTAGTGTCAAATGATAGGTCTGATTGAGTACATTACAGAAATATACATGTGTCTTTATGGATAAATACATAAACCAGAAATACTTCATAGAAAAATCGTAATAAAAATTATTACATATACAATAGTTCACTTTCTGTAGCGGCACTTTCTGTAAAGGGTATCTTAACTGTCCAAATATGAAGTAAGTATTTGTCTAAATGTCCAAAAGCCGAAATGTCTATAAATTAAAATAAATATATCGTGTTTAGTGTCAAATGATAGGTCTGATTGAGTACATTACAGAAATATACATGTGTCTTTATGGATAAATACATAAACCAGAAATACTTCATAGAAAAATCGTAATAAAAATTATTACATATACAATAGTTCACTTTCTGTAGCGGCACTTTCTGTAAAGGGTATCTTAACTGTCCAAATATGAAGTAAGTATTTGTCTAAATGTCCAAAAGCCGAAATGTCTATAAATTAAAATAAATATATCGTGTTTAGTGTCAAATGATAGGTCTGATTGAGTACATTACAGAAATATACATGTATATTTATGGATAAAAACATAAACCACAAATACTTCATAGAAAAATCGTAATAAAAATTATTATATATACAATAGTTCACTATATGTAGCGGCAGTCGTGTTTTTTTATTTTGTAAATATATTTACTTGTTTTTATTATTAGTAATTAATGAAATGATATTTTTATATTTTGTTGTCTTTGAATTAAAGGTGCCTAGAAAATAAAACCTCCAAAGCCTCTGGCAAAAATGCACCGCCATCATATATATGCGTGGACTTAACGTTAATATGTAATTATCGTAATATAATGATACTGCCGAGAATGCAGGCAGTACAGGCCAACGAAGTATAATAAGAAGACTAGCTAAAGCTAAGTCGATAACATATAGAAGCAAATAATGCGCTCCATTTTCTTATTAAAATGTTAATAAGCAGTGTTCGACATCTCATCAAAAGCTCGTCTGCGAATATCTAATCTGAATATTGTTATTGGATGCTCCGTGGGAGGAGGAGATATGTCCAATATGGCGGATATATCTCGATCTTAGGGATATCCGGAGATTGGCGAATTTCAGAGAGACCTTCGTTGCGTCTTCGCTTTCCCCTTACCGACATGAATATCAAGTAACATAATAATGATATTCAATAGAATGACGCAATGTATACTAGAAATTTTAATTCAGGGACGGGATCTTTGGAATATGTTTATTAAGTTGACGAGCTGTGTGTTGCCACATCATCAACAGCTCCATCTTAAATAAGTTAATAGTAAAGATACAAACTTTTAATAAAATTCTCTGTCCCAAGCCAAGCTTGGGTGTCCCAAGCCAAGCTTGGGTGAAGCAGCCGTGTCATAGTGGAACTTAGAACGGGCTATCATAATTAAATGCTATACAGAATTTGCGTTTGCTCTGTTGACCGTTGAGGGGTCCCCGCGTTGTAAGCCCTATCACGCAGAAGCCCTATCGCGGTGAAACTTAGAACGGGCTATCATAATTGAATGTATATAGAAAATTATGTGTCTGTGGTTGACCTTGGAAGAGAAGCCTCGTCGGGAGCCGATCCTGGGTGTAGAATCAGGTCATGCTCATCATAAAATTTGCATTGACATCGGAACTGAACCGAAATTTCTACTTCATAGAATAAGAGGAAGTGGTTGTAATTCAGATTGCAAAATTTGCCCTACACAAACTAATCAACAAACATTGCAAGGTGAATAAAGCTTGTCACAATGAGTCAGCCTGTTGTATATTTGTATATTTGCAATAAATAAATTTATAAATTCTTTATTTTGCGATCAAATTGGAAACTGCGTTTTTCTTTTTTTTCCATAATTTGTTTATATCATGTTTTTATATTATTATAACGGGCAATGAAATATTATCTAGAAATGAGAAATCGCGAAGATTCGCAAACTACGCCAACAACCATTTTGCCAGTATCGGCAAACAATTAGCCACAGACATATTGACAAGATCAACCTCTACTAACACATCTCCACCAGTATCCTCGAGTCCCGTATTTTTGTTTCTACGGCCGACTGCACCAAAGGAAGAGGCTAGTATAATATCATCTATGAAAAATAATTCGTCTGCAGGTATCGATAATCTTAATGCAGGATTATTTAAAAAAAAACAAAAAATTAGTTAATTGAACCTATAGCTCATTTTATAAACGCCAGTTTTAGAGAGGGGATATTTCCAGCCAGCTTAAAATGTGCAAAAATTATTCTAATTTTTAAAAGTGGAAACAAGCAGGATATTGCCAACTATAGACATATTTCACTCCTAAGCACGTTATCGAAAATAATAGAAAAAAAGTAATATATTTTGAAATACTTGACCGAAAACCACATTCCGTCAAACAGTCAATTCGGTTTTAGGGATGGAATTGGCACTATGGATGCCAGTGCAAATGTGACGAATACAATTAGCAATAGCCTGGACAGAGGCAACAAGTGTTTAGCTATATTTTTAGATCTCGTCAAGGCTTTCCATACGGTTTCGCATGAGAAACTATTACTAAGAATAAGGGACTTTGGCTGTGTAGCAGTCACTGTGGAATGGTTCAAGTGCTATCTGTCAAATAGAATGCAAATCACGGCTATACATGCTACTGTAAGTAATCCTGTAGATATGTCGTTTTGGGATACCTCAACGCAATGCTCTCGGGCCTATTCAATTTCTAATTCATATTAATAACCAATGTGATCTAGTAGGGAAAAACCATATCATTTGCTGATGACACTGCAGTTATATTTGAAGGTAATCAGTGGAGAACGACCATTGACTAAGCCAATCAAGGCATACTATAGTTAGGAATTGGTTAGATAATTCGCTGCTTAGACTAAATATAGAAAAAAACATACTTTTAGTATTAAGGTAAGGTAATTGGAGCACCGTATTTTAAATTTTGCAATATATTAAGAGGTAAATTGTTTATTTTTATATTACTCTTTATCTTAGTTATAAGAAAAAATCATTTTTTATTTCGATTAGAATTTATTCGCAGATATTTTAATTGTCCACTCCTAATTTTAATTATTTAGTAGTTTTTAATATAGTTTTAGATTTTTTTTTTGTGATCAAATTACTTAATTATTTTTTTTATTAACATAATATTGAGCAAGCACGCACTAAATTAAATGTTCACATTAAAACAGGCCCTGGCCTAGTTAGGTGACGTTGCCACTGGACTATGCAATGTATTATTTTTCTTTTATTTATTCAATGTTTAACATATTTTTGTGCATTGTTCCTCAGATCTAATTGTGTCAAATTGTTTTTCAAATTAGAAAATAAATAAATCATTACATAGCAACACATTTTTATACAACAAACTAAGCGAGTCAAGAGCAAGTAGACATGTAAAGCCTAGGTATTATATTTGTACCTCTAGACCTCGAACCTCTAGTTCATCTAGAGGCTACCTTTATTCTATTCATATTCTTTTTATATGATCTCCTCTTTTGAGGTTGCATGATCATCCACATCTAAGTTAATATTGTTTTTTTTTATGATTCATACAAGGATAAGTGACTGAGTGAGTCAAGATAACCAAGATAACTCTATTTCTTATTATTTTAATATAGGATTGTAACCATGGCTGTACACAAGTGCTGCGGCTCACTTTTTAACGGTTAACCAGTCTACACTTCTGAAATACTTGTTTATACAATAGTATCCCATTCTATCTCTCACCAACGTTAAATAATTCTTAGTTTCTTACATAATATGTAAGTAGGTGATTAGTTTAGCGGTATCAAAACCCTTGTATTAAATTATTATTCAGATTTCGGCGTGATGGCCTCGAGGTGTTTGTTTTTAAAATCGTGGGGTAGATGTTGACGAGCTATCGCCGGAGGGTATCTCTGCATTATCTTCTTCACCGCCCCAAACTTACTTATCGAATCAAAATCTGATTAGTCGAGAGAGAAATTGGAGCAGTGGGGTCTACAACCTGCAACTACATAAAATATAATTTAAGTGTAATGAAAATGTGTGAGCGGTCATTGTTTAATTTAAAACTTTTTGGGCCATTTATTTTATATTAGTTTTACACTACAGTATTTTCATTGCTAAAGTCTTAGCACACAAGTCTGATGAGAAAAAATGTATTTTTTTAACCGACTTCAAAAAAGGAGGAGGTTATCAATTTGGTTGTATTTTTTAAAATGTTTGTTACCTCAGAACTCCGTCATTTATGAACCGATTATTAAAATTCTTTTATTATTTGAAAGGATATACTTCCAGATTGATCCTATTTTTAACCGACTTCAAAAAAATGAGGAGGTTATCAATTCGGTTGTATCTTTGTTTTTTTTTTAATGTTTGTTACCTCAGAACTCTGCCATTTATGAACCAATTTAGTAAATTCCTTTTTATTTGAAAGCATATACTTACAGCTTGTAAGTATATGCATATACTGACTAATTCTACACCCAGGGTTGGCTCCTGAGGAGGGGACTCCTCAATGGTCAACAGCACAGCCACGAAATTTTGTATACGCATTCACTTATGGTAGCCCGTTCTACGTTTCACCATGTCACGGCTGCTGCACCCAGGGTTGGCTCCCTACGAGGGGACTTCTCAACGGTCAACAGCACAGACACAAAATTTTGTATATGCATTCAATTACAACAGCCCGTTCGAAGTTTCATCAAAACAGGACTGTGACACCCAGGATTGGCTTCCAACGAGGGAACTACTCAATGGTCGACAGCACAAACACGAAATTTTGTATAGGTACGCTTTTAATTATGATAGCCCGTTTTAAGTTTCACCATGACATGGCTGCTGCACTTCTAAAAAAAATTGGAGTCGTTTTTTTTTGTTAAAATATTAATTATTTTTATTAAAATAAGTTTACATTCTTACATATAGTAATTTAGAGGGCTTAGTGATTTTCGAAGTCATAGAATTTCAATATTTATTTATTTTTTTATTTATACTTTATCCTATTTTTTTTAGTTACATAAAATAGATTGCGTTCATATTTTTTTAACACATATACATATTATAAAAATCGCGAAAGGGCATTACTTGTCAGGATTAAATCACCCCACTAGGTATACGCCTGTGTTGGGGTGTTGGATACAAAGTTCTGTGGTAGTTGCTGAGCCTGTACGCCTTGCCTGCTGTCCTTCTTCCGTCTCATAAAAAACAACACGTACCTTATATAATTTAGCATAATATAATATAACATAACATAATACAATATAATATAATATCATATATTATATCATATAAAACAATGTATCATATTTATATATAATATAGTATAACATAATAACATATAACATATTATAATCTGTATATATGTATATCCATAATTTACATCTGTATATCCTATAATTTGTGGTTAGAAATAATATACTTGGATAAATTGGAAGGTGGCTCTTGTCGATCCACAAATCCGGAACTAAAATCATAACGTAACCATCCCTCTTCCTCCCCCTCCTTCCTTCGTCACCTTTCTTTTCTCTGTGTCCTTATTTTATTTTAATAACTCGTTTTTATTTTGTTACTATCTTTTTTCTAGTTTTATCTTTGTTTGTTTTAAATAATTTTAATTTTAATTTTATGTGTCCAACGCAATACCTGCATTAAACTTAAGTTATTGGTTAGATGAGAGACATTGTCGTAAGGCAATAATATCGCGTTTTAAATTGAAAATATAAAGTTCTTATTATTATTGTTTATTATTAAATCGGGTAAATAAAGAATTACAGTAATCTGGCAATAACGGCAACAGTTGCACAACTCTTGGAAATTATTCTTTAATGGAATATTTATTGCCAGGTCAGGAATAGGCCCTCTGGTGCTTAGCATGGTTTCCGGCCCGGTCTCTCATCTGTCACGAATCTATCTGTTTTCACGGAATATGTTGCAAAAACCCTCGATGCGCCAGGAGGTCAGCAGGTCGACGTCTCCTACTTTGATTTCAGTAAGTTCTTCGACCGGGACGCTAATGATATACTACTCTTGTGCCATGCTCTACCAAAGATCGAAAGCATTTTATCCAGTATAGTGAGTTCATTTCATCCCCTTTTTACCAGGTCGGGCGTTTCTTTAAAGCCGAGCTTGAGTTCTCTTCTCTTCAATCTCTTCGCCAACAGCATCAGCAGTAGAAATTATCGATTCTACTGATTGCTGATGATTTGAAACTGAGCCGGTAGCCAGGCAGTAAAAATGCAATAAGGTTATTTTCACATTAGCAGGAAGAGAAATTGCTGGTTTTGCAGGCCGTGAGAGCTTGTATAAATATGATGACTGATTCCAGTCTGTTTGTTTGTTTATACTCTTTATTGTGAAAATGTCACAATGGGCTGGTTTATTGTCATATGACAATCTCTTACAACCAACCCTACTATGACGTGTTATATGTATGTGTGCGTGTAACATGTCTGTAAGTGTATGTTTTGTTATTGCATTCGATCGACAGAATTGAAAATGCAATTCCGGAATCGAACCCGGGACCTTACAATGTAAGATCAGGCGATCTAACCACTATGCCACCGGGCCGTGGCCCGGTGCCACCTTTGTGCCTGCTATGAATGAATATGGTCAATGAGATCCAAGTTTTTTACAACTCTTGAATACTCAATAGAGGCAACGAAGACAGATTAATCGACGACGTTTATGTAGTTTTAAATTATTTTTATTTCATTATATTCTGTAACGCTGTAGTTTATGTATTAAAGAAAAAAAAAAGGAATTTTAGAAAATATTTCTCTTTCTGACATTTTATTTTTAGGAAAGGTTCCGAGCGACTGCGAGAGATTATAAAACGATATGACACCGAGCGCCCTCTATGAATAAATTACCCTTGAGCAAATTTACTTTCTGTAAGTCGAGACTCGCTTGAATTTGCACAAACACCCTCAGCTTTGCTACTGCTACCTTTCCGGTTTCAGATAATAAATGATTACGGTCCTTCCTTTTCGTAAGGGGGTCTCTTAGTCGAGTTGATAATTATTTTCAAGAGTATATACCGTTCAACGAATTTTAAAAATGTGATATTAAAATGTTTCTTCTTTGTTTTTTAACCGTCCGAAAAAAAGGTAAAGAAAAATGTAAAATATAGCAGGATCTCGTAGAGATGAATCTTAAAAATTTCATTTTAAAATATTATCATCGATTTTGTATACATAATTAGAACAGGGTTGTTTACTGAGCAAAGTGAACAACAAATCTGCGCGGTTATAAATATTAATCGCTGTACAATCTTGTATGAAAAAGTGCGACAAACAAAATCGCTGACAGACTAAGGACTCGCATTTGGTTTGTAATTTGAGAGAAATTAAAAAGGAAAATGTATTAATGGTTCCTTTGGTAGCTTGATAGAAAATAACTATTAGTAACAATAATATCTGTATCGATTTATCAGTTAAATTTAGAGATATATTCATTTATTGAATAACATATATATATATATATATATATATATATATATATATATATATATATATATATATATATATATATATATATATATATATATATATATATATATATATATATATATATATATATATATATATATATATATATATATATATATATATATATATATATATATTTATTTATTCAATAACAATAAGAGCAATTAACATCCAAAATTGGCGAATTATAAAAATCGTCGTATTAACTACATAGGAAAAATTCTGTTTAATTCATTTCCATTTCTTGATGTCTAAGTATATCTACATAGCATGGCTTCACATAATAATCGAATCGCTCTCGCAACTACCACAACTACTACTACTAAAGGAACGTTAATCATAGCCATATGGGATTATTATTTGTTTTAGCTATTAGTATTACTGTGTGGGAGCTAATGGGCCCTTGCTGAGTTGGCCACGAAGACCCATTCTGTTCAGGGTTGGTCACACTCACGGGTCAACACCCATCTGACGGCCTCCACGCATGAAGTGCGAGCCCGGGCAGGACTCTGGCCTTATGGCTAGTTTCCCTTAGGAATCAACCTTCTGGCGCTCCTGGACGCTCTGCGCACTGTGCGGCGTAAGCCAATCGACTGTGCACTCTGACTAACAGTCGGAGGAGTCTCGAAGCATTACTCTTTCCTATATAGCGGGGGTGGTTGCGGACCTTACGGCGACTGCTCTTGAAACGACCATGGGCTATCCGATCCTGGGTGAACAGCCGGGCAGAAGATGCCGTGGTCCGCGATAGATTCGGTATACACCGTTTCACCGCTTCGTAAGGGAGATGACCGCGCAAGCGACCTTGAACTCGTAACAAATCGAGAGACCGAAGTAATCTGGTCGCAATAGGAAGTAAGGGCGTGAGTGTAAGCCCGCTGGGTAACACACTTCGTTATCTCGCGGTTAAGGCCTTGGCCTCTTACGAGCATGTGGCTGAGCTTGACGGTGGACTGTTTTGTCCAAGTCTTCTGCGTTCACTTCACGGGAGATAGAACGACTAATCGTTGAAACTTCCTGAGGTGACGGGTTCGCCCGTTGTAGTTGACAACTCTATTTTCCTAAAGTTGTATTGGATGCTTACCTATGAAGTTGCTGTTCCATAAAGGAAATTGAAAGCAAAAAATTTGTATGAAAAATGTATATTTAATTAATAGAAATATTGACCTCTATTATCTATGCATATTTGTCATTTTAATTGGAGTTGCTTAATTACTCTGCTGTAAAACTCTCGTAGACAGAAACAAATAAAACTTTGAAGGCGTTTTTCACCGACTCTCCAACGTTGATTTATTTTTCGCTTGTAAAAATATATCTATATTAAGAAAATTAAACTCTATTGGAGCCAGATATGGCAAGTACGGTGGGTGACCAAGAGTCTCCAGCCGCAACTCCTGCTACGTTGACACTGTTTGCAGTAAAATCTGTGGTTATATATTGTCATACAGAAGCAGTGGCTATGAGCGGTTGAGTAGGCTCGGTTATTTAATCACGAGCTTCCCCATCATTGCTTGCAGTTCTTAACAGTACACATTTATGATGACAGTAAAGCCAGACTGCAAGAACTTTGGCACAGGATCTCATATTTGAAAATAATGCGAATTTTCAATTTTACCATGGTTGCACAAACGAAAATATTTCAGAAAAAACAAAACAACGGAAAGACAAATAAACAGCTGATCCTTAAGGCCTTGAATTAAAATTTAATCCAACTCAAACGAAAGTTATCCACGTTCAAAATGGCAAGTGAGAAAAAACAGCTGTTACCTAGGTAAGGACCCAATATTTTATGCATTATATGACGTACGGCAAACATTTGCTAAAACGATAATACTCTATTATCACAAACATAAAGAATTGCACCAGCAAACAACCCATAAAATTTTAACACGAGCGATAAATAATGGTAACCACATAGTGCCCAAAATGAATAGTACCCATGCACAGAGACATTTTCTATACTTGGCACAGTCGTTGTTCAATAAAACTAAGGATATATACCCGGCATTTATACTCAAGGTATAAATAAAAAATAAATATAAACAAAAAAAGACTAACCCACTGGTTGAACACCCAGGGAAGGAATGAAACTGAAAAATTAATTAGCTTTATTCCTAGGTAACTTACCATTCCTAACATATTATTATTTACCTACTATATATTATGATTGGCATGCTTTTTGTTCTTTATATTATTATTATCACATAACTTTTAAGATTATTTGAAATTTATTTTTTTACTAAAATGTTATTTTACTTGATTTTATTTTTCAAGGCATTCTTCAGCGTATTATTTTTTTATTTAGCATTAGGCAGTACTTAATTATACGAATCTGAGCCTACCTTCGTGCGGACGTCTCGTGCAATCCAGTTAGGTTAGGTTTAATTTATTTGTAACTGATATTATTATTTTTGTAAAATAAAGAATTTGAATTTGAATATAACCACCACATATACAATTTTTTCTACTTTTTATTTTTAGTTTTAATTTGTGTAAAAACACATTTGTTACACTAAATCCTTTGTAAGATTTTTAAAAATCCCTGAAAATTGTAATCAAATGCTTCAGTTAGCGGTTCAACAAACAAACGTTAACTCAGCACAGCCAGATACAGACCTTCTAGGTTAGTTGGTTGTGCGATTTCGCCTCATTTCAGATATTCAAGCACATTTATATGCATAGAGCTATGTTTTTCCTCCTATACTAATGTTTATTTTTAACGATTCTGCATTTATAATAGTCTGTATGTCCATGTGTTTTTTTTTGTACATTATAAAATAAAATAAATAATTAAAAAATAAAATAAAAAATATATATCAACACACGTTTTCTCAGCAATTTCCTTTTTTTACACGACTGCCAACAAAAAAGGACTGTAATGTGTTTAGGTTTCATCTGTATATTTTCTGTTTCTTTATTCCACAACAACTTTCAAAACGTTCAAAGCGATTTAGAAGTATGTAGTATTGTTAGAACCATTATGTCATCGCGAGTGACATACGGTTAATTAGCTGTCGAAATATCAAGAGGGTAGTTGTCTAAAAGTCCAAATATCAATAAATTAACATAAATATATCGTATTCAGTAACAAAGGAAAGGCCTGTTCTATATTATGGTTAAAGACATAAACCCTAAATATTTCTTAAAAAACCGTAAATAAATATTTATAAATACATTAATTCACTTTTTGGAACGGCAGTCGTATTTTTTATTCATTTTAATATATTTATTTGTGTAAGTTTAACACAAAAAACTCCTAATGGCTTTTTACAATATTGATTTGAATATTTTTTTAAACGGTGCAAAAGATTTTAAAATGACGATCGATGAGGGAGTGTACAATATGTAGGTTAGGTCATTGATCTTGGTATGAAACGCATAGCTCCAAACATTGATAATTTTTTTCTTATATTCAGTAGCCCAATAGATGGCGCTCTAAACATGCCTATATACGGTCCTTAAATATATCCTGTCTTAAAATAAAACCATAATATTATAACTAACGAATTATTAAATCATAGCTCTTATTTTCGAACGTTATTTACATACAGAAACAACTTCAATTTGCTATACAGATTTCAATTCATAATAATTAGATGCTTTAATATTTAAGTAGACCAATAAATAGCATTCTAATCTTTCCTTATTATTTCTGTGATAGCGCAGCCAATATAAAAATGCGATAAATGCCACTAATAATTTAATGATATTATTGTTACTTTCGGTTATATAATGGGTTTATATAATCAATAAGTCCTTTGTAAAAAACTATTCATTTCTCCCTGAAATTAGGATAAAATAAAATTACATTAATTTACTACATGACAAAATTAATAGATATTTCTAAATATTATAATAATAAGCGAGATTTCTATTCAAGCAGTAAAACCATATTACGAGCTATCAGTTTGTGTGAATTTTGATGTTATCAGTGATGTAGAAAGACGAGAAACAGCTTTTAACCCGAAGCAGTCTGGCGGCAAATTATACCACCGTCGTACTAGCCGGTATGTCATACCCCGGCAAAAGTAGTCTATTTAAAATATGTTTATTTGATAATATAATAAGTAAAACTAAAACATTCCTGTAAAATATCAACAATAACATTTAATATAGTCAAACTCTTTTTATCTACGCATGAGCCGTTAGTCACATGAGCCGTTTTGCAGTACGAGCTGACTAATTATATCTGCAAAGCTAAACTGCAAGCAGATTTTAAACCCTTCGGCTACGTAACGACCACATTTGGTTGCACATCAGAACACCTTTGACTACGTAACGACCAATATTGGCGGCTTGCTCCCGGAGCGCACAGTAATATTTCTAATTCGAACGCATCCTAAAATCTATACAAAATATTTTATTATTATCATAGATACATAGACGGCCTCTAGAATAATTTCGCACGTCATTTCGCGTATATTTCTGGTAAAATTCCATTGTTAAAAACCATCATTTTTTTTTCGAGAGAAATCATCAAGATTTTCATTGGTTTTTATGAGCTAATATCAAAATATTTTTGTATGTAAATAAGCAAAACGAAATATTACCTTTGACAGAGAATCTAATAAAGATCATGATGGTATTTACAATTTCTAAATAGGGTTCCGTATTTTTCCGTAAGACAAGTACAAGTTAGAAATATCGAGTTTTTTTCACTTTTTCGAATTTCTCATAATTATGTAATTGTTTTACATATTAATAGTTATCTAATTGTTTCACAAAATGAGATTTTAATATTCTATATACAGAATTTCAATGCAATTGCTGTACAGTTATTCTTTTTATGATTACTATAGTAGTTCCATAGTTATAGTACTTTTTGTCGAGCGCGGCGATATTGCAAGAAATTCCCATAAATTGCCGTGGTCTGCCATGAAATTATGCCGCTGGGTTAAACTGTAGGCAAATGCTAATGCCTTGCCTACAGTTAAAAAACTGTAGGCAAGGCAAAACTGCAGGAATTCAATCAAAAGTGCAAAAGCAAATCAAACGATTGAAAAGTGCATGGGTGTGAGATACCCGGCCGGACTTACGCCGGGTTAAACGCTTTATAGTAGTGGTGGCAGATTTTAAACGACCGCCTTTATTTAATATTATAATTTTACTACGTCCGACATATCGGCTTTTAATCTGTAAATCGAAAGTGCTCACTTGTAACAGTGGCCGTGGGCCTTTTAAGAAGGTGCGAGAAATATATATTTTCGACTTTGTGAGCTATCGACTCCAAAGAAATATTTCAGATATAATATCAAAATGATATGGAGCGATTCGAATATAATATTAAACCGTAGTAATAGATTCTTGCGTTAGATATATGAATTTATACATAAATCTTAATTACATACCGAACTATGTATATGTTGTTTTGTACAAGAGTTCCGTTTTTTTCATGTTAACTTTTTAAAATGTAAATTTGTAAAAAAAAACACAAAAAACATGAATAAATAAAAAAAAGAAAGAAATATATTTTGAAATTCATTTTCCATCGACTAAACATTATTTAACCAAATCGCTAAAAACTATTTTTCGAACTAGTAACTATTATAAAAGTCATCATCGCACTAAAATGAATACAATTCATTCTAAATTATAAGTATTAAAATACCTACTATATTGTGATTTATCTTATTTTAACTTTAATTTTAAATTAATATCTATTTCATTCACTATACGACTATAATGTAACGTGCCCCAAGAGTTTCGCTTTGCTTGTTAATATGAATGCTTTAGAATGCAGAAATATGAATCACATCGGATCTGAATCCGACTTTGTACCAATTTTTCCTAAATCCAATGATATTTTATACATTTTTCCCACTCTTTCCATTAAGGACTAAGTAATGGCTTAGGATAAATCTAATTTTACCCTCCGAATAGAGGATCAGCGATGGATCAACAGCCAACCGCTCTCAAGGATTACGAGCGGTCACCAATTTAGACCGCAACTGACCGCTTAATCCCCCTGGATAAATTTTCTATTTAAAAAATCACATTCTGAATATTTCGAGTAGTCCAGGGGTTGGCGTATTTGGTACAAATGCTTGAATAACGAAAAACCATGAATGTGACGACATTTTCTGCAGTTTCATCATAAATCTATCGAATTTGTAAGTATTTTACATTATATTTTTAATTTTATTTCACTTTGGAATCTAACGAAATATATACGTTACATTAAAATATGTATTCGAAAGTCAGAAAATCCATTAATATGATTCAGAATATTAAGTTATAATAGAATAATATCGGTCGAATTACAATGTTTATTAAAAAAAAAGTATTTTCTTTTTTAGGTCATATATATGTATTATAGAAATAACAATACATATGTAGGATATAATAATCCACCATCACTATTTATGGACATTCTAGCTTTAGTAAAGGAAATACCCGCACTAATAATTGGGTAATTACATAGTTAATTACAATTCGAAATGAATTTTTCGGTCCCCGACGCAAATCTGTTCAGTAATCAATATAATAGTTTTGAGTTATTATATCTGTGTGTTCACAAACCTGCAGGTTAAACGGCCTGCAATTGATTTGAAATTTAAAACATAGATTTCCCAGGGGCAAAAAATAAGTGTGATTAATAAAAAGTAAAAAAAAATCTTCAAAAATGCTCAAAAACGTTCAAAATGTTTAATTGCTTGAAAGTTTGAAAATGTGCCCTGCAGGCACGGACTAGACATTAACATTTGAAACTTTGACTCATGTGAGTTCAGGTAAACAGTAAGATTTATAAAAAGTTCAAAAAACTAAAGATTTTCAGTTCCAAGAAACTAAAAAACGACAAACGAATACCAACATTATTAAATTAATATGTGCCCTTCTAGAATGGGTTAAACAATAGACTATTTGAAACTAAGGCTCCTCAGGAGTCATATAAGCGGTGTAATTCGTAAAAATCAAAAAAAAAAAAAGGTTTTCAGTTAACACAGTACAAACGACAAACAAATACCAAACTAAGACATGGCATATGCTAAACTTTAGAATTTAAAACTTAGGTCCCTGAGGAATCAAGTACGCGGTGTAATTCATAAAAAAAACACTTAAAAAGTACAAATGACAAACGAATACCTAAACTATTATATTGATATGTGACCCGCTTGCATGGGCTAAATTTTAGAATTCGAAACGTATGTTTCTGAGAAGTCAAGTAAGTAAGTGATAAACGAATACCAAAACTATTATATTGATATATGCGCTGCGGGCACGGCCTATATCTGGTATTTTTCATATATTTTCTTCTTTAATATTGAATATCTACTTTAAAATATTTCCAAAACATTGTACATTGCACTTATTTTCTTTAAAATTCGCCTCACGCCCCCCGTTTCCACAAAGCCGCAAAATTTGTTTCTCATGATAAAGAGCACATGTGCGTAGTCAGTTAAGAATGAAAAAAATCGCCGAAGTTGCGCCTCTTCCCCGCGAGGCATTGCGGGGAGTGGCGCGAAACAGGAGAAAACGAAAGGAGATATCATTTAAAATGCATTGAATACGTCCATTTGTAACAAATTATGAAATATGGCAGAGCTTTATCGAAAAGCGAAGCTGCTGTCTCCCCCTGGCCTGAGCGACCGCCGACGCACGGCACAGACAAGGGGAGAAGCGGTGATTCAAAACGAGAAATTCGGTTTCACGCATATTACGCGAAAAGGGTCGGGCTATCTTTCAAAATATTTTTATAATACTGCACTCGAAATGCTTTTAAGAATATATAATGATTTTTGAAGCTATTTTGAGGATAGTTCCTGTCCCCTATCTAGCAATATTCATAGCATATCCCCTTTGTAGCAATACAGTCCAGGTACAGGTTAAGCACGGTACGCTTACGGGCACGGCAAATTCCTTACTATTATTCGCGACAAGGGTTCGACAGTTTTCTCCAAAACTCCAATAGAGTTTGTGCGGGATGGCTCTAAACATTCCACGACAAAACCTTTCTTAATAATCGAGAACGCTTCAGATTGGGATCTGGAAGTAGATTCGCTACCCAGAAAGTGTCGTATGCTGGGCCCTACGTCTAGATATAATTCTTTACTCCCTATCTCGGAAGAAGGGGCTCTTATTGCAGAATTAACTGTTCAATGGAAATCAAATATTCCAAAAGACCACGAGTACAACTATAGTTGTCAACTACAATGGGCGAACCCGTCACCTCAGGAAGTTTTAACGATAAGTCGTTCTATCTCCCTGAAGTGAGCGCAGATGACTTGGACAAAAACAGTACACCGTCAAGCTCCGCCACATGCCCGTAAAAGGCCAACGCCTTAACCGCGAGATAGCCAGGAGTGTTACCCAGCGGGCTTACACTCACGCCCTTATTTCCAATTGCGACCAGATTACTCCAGTCTCTCGATTGGTTATGAGTAAAAACTAAATAAATACTGTGGCATCTCAAATGCACCCGGAATGGCTACACTGTCGACTTCACGTGGTGGAAGTTGGGCTCGTGGCCTGCCAGCCAAATCTCTGTTGCTGCTCTTTAAAGATCTTGGTGATCTTGGTGACCATAAAAATAATTATCTTCTTCCTAGAAAAATGATCACCGAGATTTCCACATCTCAAATTCTTTGGCTTCGAGGCACATTAAAAATGCGGCTACCTTAACTGTATTTAACACTAGCTGACCCGTGCCCACTTCGTTGGGAGGTAAAACTTTTTACTTGTGATGAAATTATGAGTGTGGTTCGGTTAGTACTGTGTGCTACGATTTATTTCCTGACTGGCAAAAGGAGGGTTATATTTTTACTGCATATGTATGTATGTATTTGCATGCCAATTTGACTATATTACCGTTATTTGTGAGTGTCTTCTTGTGAGTGTCTTATTTGGGAGTGTCTTATCTCTTTAACCATTTATGCAGTAAAAGGGAAATGATATGCAATAAAAGGGAAAAGTCTTTTGTTTTAAACACTTGCGACGATAAATTTACTTATTTTGATATTAATTCATAATTGTTGATAATATGGCCAATAAACATGACCTAACGATTTAAATTATTTTTTTAATATAAAAAACTACTTTTTGTGACTTAAATATAAAAGTTAGACATATGCTGTCGCTGACTTCTTTGTAGGCATTATCAAGCTCTACAACTTTTCTCTAGAGCTTAATCATATATCTATCATCGTTAAGGCAGCGTTAGTTAGAATCGTTTTCGTTCGACCGTTTTTTCTCCGACTCACTTTGCAAATCCTACTACCACGAAAAAGTCTTTTCATTTTTCGGATTATTTATAGCCTATGACACTCACAAATACCGTGTCTTTTTATTGGTAAAAGAATTTTTAAAATCGCTTCCGTAGATCCAGAGATTACTTCCTACAACCTCACAAACTTTACCTCTGCATAAATGGTTAAAGAGATAAGACACTCACAAATAAGACACTCACAAAAAGACACTCACAAATAATGGTAATATAGTCAAATTGGCATGCAAATCCATGCATATGCAATACATATGCAGTAAAAATATAACCCTTCTTTTGGCAGTCAGGAAATAAATCATAGCACTCAGTACTAACCTAACCACAATCATAATTTCATCACAAGTTAAAAGTTTTACCTCCCAACGAAGTGGGCACGGGTCAGCTAGTATAAAATAAAATGTCAAATAATATTATACAAGAGTAACCAAAATTAAAGAATTAGAAAGAGTCATAAGAATAGTCAAGGATACTATTTAATATTGACAAATGTTAGGATATACCAATTTGTGGATATTTTGCCGAGTGTCTTTTGTTGGTGAATGATTTGGATATTTTATGGGTACTTTCTATGTTATATCTCGCCAATTATATTCTAACTCGTTAAATTTTACAAATATCTAAATCCACTCTGATAACTGAATACATAGCAGTTACGGCATTACCATTAGGTCAGAAGAATGGCTTGCGATCTTCTAAAGCCTAATTTGTACGACCCCTTTCGTTAATTGACTTTTTATGTACACGTAAACAACAATTTAAATGAAGGTAAGCCGAGGAAACCTCAACCCATTAGTGTTGAATACAGGGGTGTAGCATTATCGATATTTTAGCAATCGATAAATATTTTATTGTCAGGAGTTCAATCAAAATTCAAAATCCAAAAAATAAAGTAGAAATCTTCGATACGAGATTTATTTTACCTGGGAGTAATGTATAATAATAAAACGATCGATTAAACTCATTATAACGCATACAATTATATGTGAATAAAGTCTTGTGAAATGTTTTGTTTTTTTTATTTGAATTATTACGTGGAAAGTAAGTGTACATTAACAGTAGATGGATATAAATTGAGCTACCAAGGAATTCACCGACCAGAATCGGGCCCATCATAATGTCCGTAGCATACTTGAATATAAGTCGGTCATCTGGTGTACAAGTGAAAACAAATACATTCAGATGATAGAGCGTATTCAAATGAAATTTTTAAGATATATTTATTACAGAAAATACAATATTTATCCATACTTATTTCCGTCCGATTTTGTGCTAGGAATGGTAGGATACAACACTCTTGAAACGCGTCGATATATTTCCCTAATTATATTTTTATATTTGTATATACATTATTTCAAGGAACTATTTATTTCCCAGAGATACTATGTAAGTTTGAATTATAAGTACCGGTAAATTACACAGCAAGGAGATCGCATCTATTGTTTAATGTGCCGTACTATCGTACAAATATTTTTGTAGACAGGCTAGTGGGGAGGGTTATAGCTCTTCTTAATTCCTTACCCATCTGAAATATACATCTTTTGTATATCCCCTTAGAAACTAAAAAGGCAACTCCCTACTATCTCATATTTATCATATTGTGTCTTTTACTTAGTTTTATATTTTTATGTTTTTTTCTTGTTCAATGTTAGCATTAATTTAGTTATGTAAGTCATTTATAATGGACTTACACTCTAGATTTAATATTCAAGGGCGAATTGGATTCGTCTGTAATGCTCTTGAATAATATTTGAAACTCATAAATAAATAAATAAATAAAATAAATTGTCTTCTATTTATACTCAGGGGGGTGAGTGGTGGACTCCGGACAAACGACCGTCTGTGGTAGGTTTAGGACAGTTGTCTTGCCACTTGTGGATGTTTACCATACTACATATTCACTTTCCCTTCGAATCCATAAGATTTGTGATGCGGAAATTAACATTATTGTTATATTTCTAATCATTAATAAATTAAAATTATAAAAAAAAATAATTAACGTTATTACGAAATTACATTAGGATTAAAACACACACATACATACATACACATTAGAATAAAATAGAATAAAATTATATTACACGGGCATTTTGCTAGGTGCGAAGGGAGCAAACCCCCATATTACTAGGGAGCAAATCAGTGCGTATATTTCAATATTAGCAATTCAAGGATAGTAGACCATGGATCCTTCAGAGAACATCCAAACATCATCGGCAGCATATAGACAGTGCAACCTGCCAGATTTAGTAATATTTTGTACACCCTGCTGGGTATCAAATTTGTGTTTTTTTATTATCTTGACAACTAAATGTTGAAAATAAAAAAAAACATCAAAACCAGCTGATTAATGTTTCGATGGATACTTTGAGTGTATTCATAAAGAGTGATTATAGGTTATTAGACATCATTATTGTTTATGTAATACTAGCGTCACTGACGGTTTTTTAGAAAGCGTTTATAATATAAGATCGATATATCGATTATTTCTTTAAAATATAATTACTGCGTCGGTACCACTCGAACAAGAACATAAATGTGGTCGTAAATAACAATTAGGAAAGGGCCACGATCTCAGCACCATTCGAAGCAACAACATAATATTATACTTAGTACAAATTGAATCACAATATTTGTATGAAATGAAAATGAATAAATATATTTTAACGTAAATAGATTGCGTACAAATGCCGAAATTCATTACAAAATTAATGTAAATAGATTTCGTACAAATGCCGAAATTCATCTATACTAATATTATAAAGAGGTAACGTTTGTGACGTTGTAGAAAATAATCTCTGGATCTAATAGAAAGCCACGTTATTTGTGAGTGTCATAGGCTATATATTAATCCGAAAAATGAAAAGACTTTTTCGTGGTAGTCGGATTTGCAAAGTAAGTCGGAGAATAAGCGGTCGAACGAAAACCTTTTTAACTAACGCTGCCTTAACGATGAGAGATATATGATTTAGTTCTAGAGAAAAGTTGTAGAGCTTGATAATGCCTACAAAAAGTCAGCAACAGCATATGTCTAACTTTTATGTTTAAGTCACAAAAAGTAGTATTTTATATTAAAAAAATAATTTAAATCTTTAGGTCATGGTTATTGGTCATATTATCAACAATTATGAATTCTTATCAAAATATGTAAATTTATCGTCTCAAGTGTTTAAAACAAAAGACTTTTCCCTTTTACTACCTATAATTTTCCTTTTACTCCATAAATAGTTAAAGAGATAATACGCCCACAAATAAGACACAAGAAGACACTCACAAATAACGGTAATATAGTCAAATTGGCATGCAAATACATACATACATATGCAGTAAAAATATAACCTTTCTTTTAGCAGTCAGCAGTACTAACCGAACCACACTCAAAATTTCATCATAAGTAAAAATGTTTACCGCCCAACGAAGTGGGCACGGGTCAGCTAGTTACAAAATAATAGTGAAATATTTTATTTTCTGACGCGTTCTCTGAGATCTCCTCTGGAAATAGCACTCAAAGAAAACAAGAAGCCACTTATTGTTTTTTTTTGTCATGATATAGGTACCTATTTTGTTTTCTTTATTTGCTAAGTATTGGCACCAGTTAAAATGTGTTGTCCAGTCGAGTAGAAGACATTTGAAACAGAAATAATGGGATAATAAACAGAATATAGGCAAAGTAAGAAAAAAACTCCCTAACTTTTCGAAGAATATGTACCAGGGAATCTAAAGAAAAAGTACATTGGATATATTAACACCAGGCATCTTAATCATTCAAGTAGACGTTAAACTTATAGCATGACTTTTTAGGAAGTATGTCTTTGTCTTTTAGGAAGTGTGTCGTATGTCTTTAATTCTTCTTCTGAAAGTGCCATCTCCTATCGGAGGTCGGCGGTCATTATGGCCACTTGGGCCCGTGATTTTTCGGCGCGGAGCAGCTTGAGCATACCATGTCGCAATCTTAATGGCTAACCCCCCGGTGATTCTTCGCACCCTTTGACCATCTAAGGTCTGCCGGGGATTGAGAGCCATGGTTTTATTGTACTCAGCCATAATGATTTTCCTGTGAAGGGGTTATGCGGTGGTTTTCCCGTTGCCTTCCGCATCGCTGTTTGTTACCGAGGTATCAATTGTGACCCTCGACTGTACTGGTCTCCTTGAACTCCACCCTTGGGTCTACTGCATTCGCAGCTGCCCACTGCAGGGATGGATGTGCTCATTTACTAGCGGCACATATTCGCCATGACACACAGTACTCATTGAACTTGTTTAACATTTTCTAGGTAAGTCCTTTCCACCAGACTTCCCACTACGTTCTCGTAACTTTGCCGCTGTATCGTCGGGGGATGTTTATTCAGTATATTTAAAGCTAACCAACATAACTGCTGGCTGTTCACTATCTGCCACTTGTGACCCCGATGGTAGCCTACAGCTAAGACTTATAGGGACGCGTCTTGTGTTAACCGCGAGTGAATCCAGATTTTAGAATTGCACTATATTCAATAAATTTATTATATAAATAAGATTTATTATTGAGAATACTTCAAAATATGTCTATAATACGATACTTCAATTGCTTTACTCGTAACTTATAAAATTCTCAGGAATTCAGTTGTAGAAATATATACCCTATCTTCTTTGTTATGTGTGCTAAATTAATTGGCAATTTTGGTAATACACATGGTAGTAATTTTTGTAGTCCAAATCTATTACCTACGGCTTTTTTACGACGGTTTTAATAAACTTTTGCGTACCTAATTTCACTAAATGTGTGGTTTAACTCCCTTAGCCCCCACTGCGACGATATAGTGAGCCTGGATCATACTTTAATTATATAGATAACGTTTGGAATGGCAAATTCTTAAACTATAACCTTCAATAGCAACTTTATCGCATAAATGAACTTCACGTAGGTAATGAAAAATATGCAATGCCCTCGTGCAAATATCGAAACTATTAAAACCAAAATGGCGCACGGCTAACATTATGAACGAGCACGAATTAATAGAACCAGACTTTCCTTTTTCTTTTTTTTAGTTTCGATAACAGCAGCTTCTGAAATTATGACAGATTAAAGAAATTGACTATAAAATGTCGTAAACTTGTTTTATTTTTTAGGGGAAGATGGTTCGAAATATATCAACACAACCAACCGCAGACGCTCGGTTCATCACAACCGAAGACAATCAACATAGAGAACCAGAAAACCTATTTTATTGTTGTAGATCGTGAAAGCGATTACATTCTAGTCGGAGCTGGCACTGCTAGATCTACGGTTGTAATTACATGGGTTGCAATAACTACGGGTCGCTATTGACAGTCTGTACAATAAAACAAACTGTATGTTTGGCATCAGTGACTGAATAATAGACAATAGGTTTGACAGACACCGCCAAAACAAGATGCCTACCACAGACTGTCAACATCGACCCGACCTTATTAGTTTGATGATAACATATCGTAGGATGGCGAATTAATGCAATAGTATGGTTTTAACGGTCCGCAGGGAGTGAAGCCTTTTGAAGTTGACAATTATATCGGAAATTCAGAAATCCAGAAATGATATGCCAGTTGTTGACCTATCAATATTTAACCGTCAGCCTGGGGTTCTAAAAACTTGAAACGGAAAATTCTTATATTGAATATCTAACTGTAACCAGTTGGCAGAAATAAGGAATATAGGAGGTGTAAAATAGAAAATATGGGAGTTACATGAAGGGACTCTATGAGGACCTTGAAGATGGATTCACCTACTGATCCCAGTTCTGTAATAAATTCAAATATTCAAGTGCATAAAATTCAAGATTTGATAGCAATCGATATTATCTAATTTACTATATGACAAGGAAAAACATTAACGCACCTGTAATGATGAAAGCTGAGAAAGCACTCGAATTTGTTGAATTATGTGATATTGTGAATCGGAAAAGCAAATAAAACTATTTTATTAATAAAATCTTTTTCTTATATTTTATTTAACATTTACATTTATTTAAAAATTAACATTTACGGTGTGCTTCCTTTATTAGATCCGAAGCACGTTCGGCGAACATTATAACAGCTGGATTATTATTTGCACTGATAGTGTCAGGGATAACGCTGGCGTCTACGACTCGTAAATTTTTAAAACCGTAGACTCGTAGGTTAGAATCGACGACTGCCGTAGAATCCCATTGAGGTCCCATTTTTGCTGTACCCATTCCGTGATATTCAGTGGAGGCTAAATTTAAAATGGCGCAACTCCAATAATCTCTACTAGGAAAATCGTAACGTCTACAAGCTGGAATATCAATTCTTCGTACAGTAGCTGTAAGCGCTTGAAACGATTCGGTCGTCACCAATTTGGATACTAGATCGATTCCTTTCAAAAGCATGTCAATTTCATCTTCACGGTTGAAGAATCCAGTATAAATTTTTGGATAAACCAAGGGATCAGTACTTGCTAGCGAAATATTCCCGCGAGAATTCGTAACTAAAAGCGACAGGTAGACCAAAAGTACTTGACTGTCGCGATTAAAACTATTCATAGAATCGCAAATTTCTGTCTTGAAATTTGCGCCAAAATTGCAATAACCCTGCAATCCAGCTGAATTAGGGCCGAAATTTACAAAATAAATTTGCATATTTGTAACTGATTCTCTAGATACATTATTAACATCTATCATTGCAGCCAACGGAATATACGGATTATGGCTCAAACCCGTCATTGCGTAAAATCCCTTCTGAAAGAGTACATATTCCGCTACATCATATACAATTTCATTTTGTGTTCTATCATCAGCTCCAGCATTGACAGTCAGAAAAACTGGGAATGTGAAATGGTCGTGTAAATTTTGCCCGACGGCCAAGTCAGCTAATACCGGGATGTTGAATTCCTGTAAATGTTTTCTAGGCCCAATTCCTGATAGCATCAATAAATGCGGCGTTCTTACCACTCCAGCTGATACGATTACTTCTTTGGTAGCTTTAGCAATGATATCTGCGCCATTATCAAGTCTTATTACTACTCCGGTAGCAGTTTTACCTTCGAAGATTATTTTAGTTACTAAAGATTTCTTGAAAATAATTAAATTTTTCCTGTTTTTTGCTGGGAATAAAAATGCAATGGCAGTGCTTGCTCGTTTTCCGCTTTGTACTGTTACAGGAATATTAGATATGCCATGCCTGGGAGGTCCATTTGGATCTACAACTGGTCCTATTCCTAGTTCTTCATAACCCTTTTCAATAAAGGGAATTATAGGATTAGATCCGTCGAATAGACTTACTCCCAATGGTCCGCTGTAATTATGATATTCACTCAGATCTGGATCATTTTCTACTCTTGGATCAGTCAAATTTTCGCTTTTCTTGAAGTACTTCAATGCTGTGCCGTAATTCCATCCAACGTTACCAGCGATTTCTAAATCGTCGTAGTTTTGCGGATGTCCTCGTAGGTATATGAATCCGTTAATGGAACTACTGCCACCCAATCCTTTTCCTCTTGGATATGCACACCTGCCATCTTTAGCCCCTTGACAACTGTGGCCATCATTCTCGGTTTTATACTGCCAATCCATGACGGTACCGGGCATCTGAAAAGTGTATTGTGGCACCACGCTTTCTAATGTTGGATCATCGCCTGCTTCCACTAAGAGTACTCTCCGACGTGCGTCTTCGGAGAGTCTCGACGCTAATACACAGCCAGCAGATCCAGCGCCGATAATGATATAATCGAAGATCAAACCTGTAATTTCAATTATGCATGCAATTTATGCTATAATTATCTTATTAAAAATGGTGATGAATAAGTGAGTTTTTACCTTGAGTATGGTGGGATCTATCAGGCGGCCAGTTTACCATCAAAAGACACTGCATTTGGAAAATTAATTCTATTGATGACGAAAATTGTACCCCTATTGGACCTGAGAGGTATTCACTACAATTGTTGCTCAGACATGCCGTAGTCATGGCTGCAGGATTAGATATGATAAAATGGCAAGTCATTAAATGCTAGCAGTATTAAAATATTTGTTCTGGCTCTTATTGCATGCATGCAATAAGAGCCAGCGCAGAAAATTTAACACAACATCAAGATAAATCAGAATACTATAATATATGTCAAATTCATCATAATGAAATGTAAAGTGAAATTAGTAACAAGCTTGTCCCAGTCACGCCATTTCAGTCTTAAAACATGGCAGTATAGGCACATATGTAATTCTTTAAAAAAACACGTTATTAGTTGTAATTTCTGTGCAAATTTTCTAAATATGGCGGTTTATTTAAAAATACGTTTTTAAAAATATTTATTTAAGTTGTAATTTACAGAAAACCATTAAAATCTGCCTTGTGAATCATGATCAAAATCCTAAACTGCGTCAATCGTATTCGCGTATTATTATTAACCTTATTGTATATAATTAAATATATATATATATATATATATATATATATATATATATATATATATATATATATATATATATATATATATATATATATATATATATATATATATATATATATATATATATATATATATATATATATATATATATATATATATATATATATATATATTTTAAAGAATTCGTTTAAAGGATGACACTTTGATGAAAAAATAAAAATACTAAAAGCCACTTACATAGCTGGAAGGTTTTCCGGACTGGACTGGGAAATGCTTATTGTTTAAACGAGATGTATTCTTGGATGAGTACCACTTTCGACGGTACACTGTAGGTTTAATTAAACCATCTACAGAATCAGAAGAATACATCTCTTTTAAACAATAAGCATTTCCCAGTCCAGTCCGGGAAAACCTTCCAGCTATGTAAGTGGCTTTTATTATTTTTATTTTTTCATCAAAGTGTCATCCTTTAAACGAATTCTTAAAAAAAGATTTTACAAAAAAACCAATCAAATATTAACAATATTATACAATTTTATCTTATGTTTTGAACTCTTGTAAATATCATATAGCCTTAAGTATAAACTTCTCGACCAGAAATTACGATTTATATCTTATTTCATGGGAACGAGCAAATGAAGTATTTTATTTTTATTTTCATTTAATAGCTGGCTGATAGCGAGCCCAGCAATCGTATATCGTCCTTTTAAAGAGTGGATATATTCGAATTTCAAATCGAATTTTCGAAATGTCATTCCGCATTTAAGAGACGATTGATTGTGATTTTTTTCATTGTTTTTGCTTAAATTTGTCTTTAATAAAGACATTTTATTTTGGTTTGCAAAAGGATACGCTTTGTTTTTGAGATGTGGATGAAGGGTGATCGTTCGCTAGCGATAAAGGGATCCCATTAAACCTACAGTGTACCGTCGAAAGTGGTACTCATCCAAGAATACATCTCTTTTAAACAATAAGCATTTCCCAGTCCAGTCCGGGAAAACCTTCCAGCTATGTAAGTGGCTTTTATTATTTTTATTTTTTCATCAAAGTGTCATCCTTTAAACGAATTCTTAAAAAAAATATATATATATATATATATATATATATATATATATATATATATATATATATATATATATATATATATATATATATATATATATATATATATATATATATATATATATATATATATATATATATATATATATATATATATATATATATATATATATATATATATATATATATATATATATATATATATATATATATATATATATATATATATATATATATATATATATATATATATATATATATATATATATATATATATATATATATATATATATATATATATATATATATATATATATATATATATATATATATATATATATATATATATATATATATATATATATATATATATATATATATATATATATATATATATATATATATATATATATATATATATATATATATATATATATATATATATATATATATATATATATATATATATATATATATATATATATATATATATATATATATATATGCTGCTTGATTACCAACTGTATAAAAAACACTGACAAATAAATTCCAAAATTGAAAACAATCGTATATTGTTTTAAATTTAATACAATCGCATCTTGTCACAAATCTTATTTATCGTCTGTATTCATTGCTTGACTCGGTAAATTGAATATGTTTTGTGTTACATTGGTATAACACTAAATTTCATTTATTTAAAAACCTACATACTTCGAGATTTTTGGTTTAGATTCGATAGGCATCAGGCTGTCCATCTCACCTCATTAAAACGTTGGCTTCATCCATGTGCAAATGTTTTATTACCTTTAGTAGCAATGCTACCATTCATAGATAAGATAACAACTATAAAATATGGGTTTCAGAAAAAATAAACTAGCACTTGTGACTCGCTGTCCCACTGTTGCTTCGGCTTGTGACATGTCGGCCGTCTTCAAACTTTCCCTTTCTCGTTTTCATGGCAATGGCGCTTATGTCCACGTGACTGCCAGATCTTAAATACATGAAAAAATATACTACCATTAAATTATATAAAACCAACGATGATTTCTAAAATTTTTTACCAAACATAGGTAATTATCACATATTCGGAGTTTCGATGATTTTTGAGCGAATTTAGCATTTTTCAAACCGAAATTTATGACTTACACTAAAGCCACTGCAAAATCAAATAAATAGCATAGAAATAAATAGCATAGGTCAACTCTTAAATAGGTGTGAATATATAGGTAAATAAATAGCTCCCGCAATAGAAAAATATATTTTTAATTTATTATTTCCTCATAGACCAATATATTTAGAGAGTAGTTCACTGAACGCCGCGCAGGTAAAAAGCGATCATTTATTTTACTATTTCCTCATCATCGGCTAAAACCAAGTGATTATATCGAGGGCCTCAAGCCTTGATTATATAGAGGGCCTGATAGGTCTTATCTACAAAATGCAATTTTACAGGAGGAGACTTTTCAACCCTGCAGTAAAACTGAATACGTTAAAAATAGTATGTTACTGCTTTTATCAATACATAGACATCTAATTAATTTAAATATGTTTCTACGCCCTTTCAATATGATCTAGATTAGTCACAAGTAAATATATTAAAAAGAATAATAAAACACGACTGCCTTTACAGAAAGTGAACTTGTTTGTATCAAAATTATTGTTATTTTTAACCGAATATGGCTTTAATAAATACATAAACATCTAATTTATTAAAAGATACTGTTACGCCCATTCAACATTATCTAGGTTATTAACAAGTAAATATATTAAAAAGAAAAAAAAAACACTACTGGCGTTACAGAAAAGGAAATTGTTTGTATTTATAATTATGTTTATTACGGTTTTTAAAAAATATATTTGTGGTTTATGTATATTTTTATATATACATGTATATTTCCAGAATGTACTCAGACCTTTCATTTGACACTAAACACGATATATTTATGTAAATTTATTGGCATTTGGACATTTTTGGACATTTAGATAACTATTTATTTGATATTTTGACATTTAATGTACCCTATGACACTCGGGATGACATAGCAATTCTAGCAATACCACACTCTTCTATATCGGTTGAAGCGTTTAGAAGTTATGGTGGAATAAAGAAATGGAAAACATACATAGATGAACCCTGAACACATTACACTCCTTTTTTTTAGGCAGTCGTGTAAAAATAGCGCAATTCGCCCCAAAAAGTCAATATTGCAAATGCTTTAGATTTGACCTTTCAGCTTGAGGCCTTCGATATTATAATCGTCGTTTGATATTGTCTGCGAGGTTTTAATGATAACAAATATTCATCGTAAATATCGTGTAATTACTTTCACAATAAAGAGTATCCATTATTATCTACTCTTTCTTGTAACCTGGGTGATTTTCGCTTCAAATCTTGCTAAGACACTCGATAGACATGGCTGAAGAAATTCATATTATATGGCAAACGATTTAATACCAGTAGCAAGATTATAAATAAGATAAAAAGCCTAGTCTACCCTGTACAACGGCGGCTGCAACGTCGCCGAAACGTCGGGTGCTACAAAATTCAAGCGGTAAATTCATTTTTTATGTTATTTATAATGACAAATAACCGCGATAGTCTCAGATTTCATAGTAGCAAGATAGTGACAAGATAATATTTATGCAAGGTTTATACATTTAGATATGTGGATCAAATACGAGGTAAACATAGCTGTTTATGAAGTACTGAACAAGTTTACATAAAAAATAGAACGATAATATTTATTTTTGAAATATGGTTATAAATAAAGATTGAATTCATTGAAACAAGCAAATATTTGAAATACAAATATTTGGAATGCAATATTTGAAATAGTTTTTCGGTCAATTACCTCAAAATTATTTTGCGCTACAAAGTTTTTTACTTTCCCAGCAGAAGAAAAGTATTGTGATCGGCAAAATTTATTTTTCGAGATGAAGACGGATATTTATTTATTTATTTATTTATATAAGTAATGCAAATATTAAAAAAGTAAACAATTTCAGCGTAGGAATTATGCATAATACTTTCAAAATTGAATCAAAAGCAGAAAAAAGAATACAATGCATAGTCTAGTGGCAACGTCACCCAACTAGGCCGGGACCTGTTCTAAGGTAAACATTTATTTTTGAATGTGCTTGCACAAATACCGTGTTTATAAGAATGGCATATATTCCATGATACATGGCATGATACATGTTTTATAAGAATGCATATATGCACAAAATAATGGAATTGCAAAACAATATTAAAAATGACTAAATACTTAAATTAAATAATTTAATTAAAGTTAGAAGTGGAAAATTAAAATGACAGCAAATAAATTCAAATCAATATATAAATCTACATACAAAAAAATATATATTCATTCTGAACCCCCCCCCCCCCCCCCCTTCCTCGGGTCGACTAAGATAATTACCCGACTGAATTCTGTCTGTGTGTCTGTGCTTATTCTACCACGATAGGGCCCAAACGATTAATCCGATTGAGCTAATATTTGTCATGCAGGCATCAAATAACCATCATTGTGGTTGAAGACGGTCTACCAGATGAAGGAGGGGGGGGGGGGGGCGTTAGTCATATTTCAATCTTAAAAGATGCGTCGTTGAGTCCAAAACCACATTGTGAAATTTCGGTTGGAAAAATTCAAACATTCAACGCGACACAGATATTTTTTGAATACAGCCATTTTTAAAAAAAACTACGTCATATTGGAAAATAGCCATTTTAAAACCACGTAAATATTACAGAAATACTACAAATATACTACATTTGCGAGGGGGGAGTTAGATAAGTCTACAGTTCGAAGGCGTTCGCGTCTTAGTTTATTTAGTCAACATTCAAATCTTTGCCCGCTCCGTTCATAGTAGTGTCATTGTTGATTTCCAACAGATATCTAAACGATTCTTATTGCAAATGTTTTTTGGATATGTTAATAATTTTAAAATATCCTAAAATAATCGGAGAAAAAAGATTCCAACGCATTTCGAAATGAGTTTCCCGGCTGTAAAAAGGCGTTATCGAAAGGGGAGACGGAGACGAAATTATTTGATTCCATTCAGAGCGAAATCGGTTTATTTTATATGAGAGAATTTTCAACTTTTGTAGTAATAACAGAATACGTTAAAAGTATTGGTTATGGCTTTTTATAAATACGTAGATATATAATTTATTAAAATCGAGTCAAGAATTTGAGAGTCGCTGTCGCAAGCGCATACCCTGGTACCGACATTTCAAATACGAGGGCTCCTATTATTATGATGGGTAGAAGGTGTGCTGATGTCATAAAAGAAACGCATATCATAATTGATCATGAATAAATACTTTAAGAACGTATACGTATGAATATAAATATTAAACTTTAATATATATGTTTCTAAATAAAGGCTTTTAAGCCACTTTATAAATAAATAAATATTCGTTTGATTCGATATTTTGCGATTGAGTCGTTAGCTTGGATATAGTAAGTTTAAATGTTTATTTAAATAATGTTTGTTAACAGTAAAGTGGAGAGAAAGACTCGCATCGAAATTGTACGCACCGCCTTTGGAAAAATAAAAAAGGTCCTTTGCAATCGAAATCTGAAAATACCACTTCGAATACGTCTTCTCCTGGGCTACATCTGGCCCATACTATACAGATGCGACACTTGGACTATTAAGGGAGATCTCAGGAAACGTATAGAAGCATTCTAGATGTGGGCATACAGATGCATGATGTTGAAATCTTGGACTCAGAAAGTCACCAATGATGAAGTTCTACGGCGTGCCGGCTAAAAACGCATGCTTTGGCAGACCATCAAACAGAACAAAGTTACATACCTGGATCATGGCCTGCATGGAAATTTAAATGTAGTGCAATGAACTCCATTTAAATGTATATAAAGAAAAAATACCTAAATACTTAAACCACCCTACCTTCTTTTACATAAAGTGGTGTATTTCATAAATAAAGTAAAATAAAATCGGAATTACCTTTGAAGTTTTGATTGTTCAAATGAAATATTTTATTTATTTTTTATTTATTTCAAACAACAAGATTTAAAGAAGAATGGCTATGGAATAAATCATGCAGGAAAAAAAGTTAAACCTATACTTATTGATTGGCTCATCGCATACCTAACTGAGCAAAAACACCCTAATCTAGGAATGCTGATATTGCTTTTCCGCGAGCTGATAGGTATAACGTTCGGTTATATAAATATTGGAATAAAGTTCAAAACATTCACACTTGCATAATACAAATACACACACACATACAGTTATTCCAGTTATTCCGACATACAACATAGTAGCGTCCGTAGCCCCGTTGAAACCGGTTCTCCTCGTTGTTACCGAAGCGGGAGCGGTAAATACTGGGATGGGTGACCGCCTGAGTGTTTGACTGCGTGATGCTACAAATGCCTACCTAGAAGATGGTGCCAATAGGCAACAAGGTGGGTTTCACAAAAAGGCATATGCCTTGTGGGTGAAAAAAAAAATAAAACAAATAAAATACACACAGATTAGTAGAAATAAATTATTTTTAAACCCAACACCATTTATTTTTATTAACACCATATATTTTCAGATTGACAAATCGGAAATCTCGTTAATTATATTATGTTTTAACCGATTAACGAAACTAACTAGTTATAGGTTTCACGTTTTAAATATGTGTAACACTATTACAGCTCATTTCGTATCATTGGATGGTTCCTTTTGTAATCTCGTACGTTTCGAAATAATTGACTCATCAACGCCTTCCAACATCACGTTTCCGTGTGTATTTTTTGCTTATTGACATTGGAGTGAGTCGTGTAACGCGGTTGTCGCTCTCTATTCGTGTCATTTGTGTAAAATAAATATTTTAGTAAGTTATTCAATTTAGCGGTATTAAACGTGATAAGAATTAACCGTGTAACCAGTACAATGGTGTTTTTTGCAATTTAAAAATGCGGAAATAAACAATAACTTATTGAATCAAATATATATGTATTCAAAGAATGCTTAACGCAATCCAATTATGCCATACAGATATGGAAATTTTCGATATCCGTTATTTGGGCTATGACCGAAGCAGGAAGAGATTCATTGTGAAACTGGTCGCACATATAACCTGTACGTTAATTTTCAGGGTAACCAAACATGTCCCAAACTTGTTTGGCTAATTCTAACTGTGACGGTTACACATCAGGACCAGTTGGACAATTATTTACGTCATCGATTCAATACCTGTTCGCGGCACAGTGTTTACTAAATGTGAACTGGCCAGAAGACGCCACCGATACATTAAGCGGTAAGCGATTTATAATTTACTAAGTCAATAATCATTTAAAATTTGTATTTAATTAGTTGAATTACGATAAATCAAACAGTTTCAAATACCATATCTGCTGGAGGATTTTAGTGGGTTTTATCATATGTTTCCGGTGTAATATGGTTTAGTTTAAGGGTCCTTCGTACTCGGAATTGAACACAGATGAACATAGATTCCAAACAGTTACAAATGACATATCTACCGGAAGATTTTGGTTGGTTTTATCCTATGTTTCCGAAGATGATCTAGTCTGAAGTCCTTAGGCTTCGTCGTTGAACGTAGGTAAAATAAATGACAAAGAAAATTTTTAAGTTCAACGATTTCATTGTACGGTTCAACGATTTCGATGTACAATAAAAGCCAGAAAATAATTATTACTGAACTTTGGCTATATTAAAATAAAATCCTGGTACATATTTAGGACATTTTCTTTGATTGGTGTTTTCTTCGCTGAAGGATACCATTTTGTATGTGGACTGTAAAATATCGCTATAGCGTTAAGTCCGCCATTTGTGCATATATTGTCTTTTTCTATGAAACCAGTGTAATATTCATTAAGTAATGCTTTTATAGCACAATAAAGTTATTCTATTCTAAACTATTCGATTCTATATTTACGAAAGAAAGTTCTATATTTACGAACTTAGTAGTATATTTACGAAAGAAAGGCTTGTAATGCCAGTCCTCAGCGCATAGCTGCGCAGGTTTTAACGTTAACCACTCTACAATCAATAGCGATAACTATACTCTAAAAATGTTATATCCTCTATATATTAGATGCCTGTTGCTTTGAAAAACAATTTCGATTATAAAAGTTGTTTTGAAGAAGTCATTGTTTTTCTTATATCTCGGGAAATATTAAATGTACCACGTTGAAATGTGCATCGGTCGACTCACCAAAAGCGATTTTGCGAGGGAAATTTAAAAATACATCAGGCTTTTGTCAAAAAATTTAAGTTTTAAAAGTTTAAAAATCGCACCCGTGACCGTTTTCTATCGACTCAAAACTTATCTCGTATCTACTAGGTTCCGTTTTAAAATATATTAAGGTTCTTTTGCAATTTAACCGTCTTCAAAAGATGTCCTAACCGACATTGAAACTAAAATAGATTCTGTCTAGCGATTCGTCAGTTTATCGCTTTCTAAGATTCAGACAGAATGTCTAAAAACTGCACGCACTGATAGTTTCGATACATTTAACATCTAACTTGACACTATTCAGCCCTGCCATTTAGATATATTAATGATAATACAAATAAACATCGTCAAAAGACGATTCAATGAACAGCGAAAACGACATCAAATTCCGTCCAGTGTTTCTTGAGTTAATCGTACGAGATATTTGTATGTATAATTCACTCAGGGGCTAACCATAAATTACGTAACTATTTTTTGCACATTGATTATGATTTTGCATCCATAATAACTCACACTGCATATATTATACCAAATAAGTCGGGTATTCGTTGTAGCAAAATATTAACCATACTCGTAAATATACATTCTGTTTTAAGTCTTTGTTTTTGTTTGTTTACTTTTAGATTTCGACTTCGATTACATTGTGATCGGAGCCGGTTCAGCTGGGTCCATAGTTGCTGCGAGATTGAGTGAGGACTCATGCAAAAATGTTTTATTGGTTGAAGCTGGGGGTTTACCACCATTGGAAAGTAACGTAAGTTGGACTATTGCTTTCGTGTTCTTAAAATATATATTGAAAGATTATTGCAAATCTGTCATTTGATAAAACAGTTCTAAGAAAGCGTAATATTTTTAGGTCATATCGTTTTCACCGCTCTCACTGAAAACGGCAAGCGACTGGCAGTACAAGACCGAAAACGATACGAAGGCATGTAAAGGCTTCGTCGGAGGGAGGTGCAACTGGCCTCGAGGTAAAACGCTAGGAGGAAGCGGCGCCCTAAACGGGATGCTCTACGTGAGAGGTCATTGCAAGAACTACGACGATCTACAGGCGGCTGGAAATGACGGATGGAACTGTAGCGAAGCCCTAAAATACTTCAAAAAAAGCGAGAATCTCGTGGAACCGGACATTAAAAACGATCCATATTATAGGTACTTTCACGGATATGACGGATTGATGGAAATATCCTCCTTCCACGGGACGAATCCTCTAAGACCTGCGATTATTAAAGCGTATGAAGAAATCGGGTCAAAGAAGGTTGAGGATATCAGTAACTTGAAGAATTACGGCACAGTAGAATTGTTGGGGAATATTAAAGACGGTATGAGAGAGAGCAGCGCCAGAGCATTTTTGGTACCATACCGAAACAAACCGAATTTAAAAGTTATGATTAATACTTTGGCTACTAAAATCGTGTTTGAAGGGAAAACCGCTACAGGCGTAGTGCTTAGTCTTCGGAATGGTACAGAAATTATAGTTAAAGCTTCTAAAGAAATTATTTTATCGGGAGGAGCTATTAATACTCCACAATTATTGATGCTATCAGGTGTGGGTCCTAAGGGACATTTAATTAATAATAATATTCCAGTCATTGCTGACTTAGCTGTCGGCCAAAATCTACACGATCATTTAGCATTACCGGTACATATAACATTGAATAAAGGTGCACCGATAGAGTCAATAGAAGAAACATCACTAAATGTGGCAAAACTAGTCACATCTAGAAATGGGCCGTTCACAGAAAACCTTCTACTCGATTTAACAATGTTCACAAATACTGAATCTAAGGATAAGAGCTATCCTCCTGATATCCAGTTACTACACTTATATTTCCGTAGGGAATCCACTGGTTTCAAAACATATTGTAAGAATATTCAGGAATTCAATGACCAAATATGCAACTCTTTGATTAATTATAATAAAGAATACGAACTTATAGTCGGGTTGGTTACACTGTTATCTCCGATTTCAAGAGGGTTTATAGAATTAGGCAGTACTGATCCTAAAATGCCCCCTAAAATTTATCCAAAATATCTGTCGGAGGACGAAGATCTAGTAAAATTAATCAAAGGCGCGAATATATTTCAACGATTCGTAAACACGGAGAGTCTCAAGAAGATTAATACCAATATCGAAAGGGTCAACGTCACCGAGTGTAACGACTTCAAGTTTAAGAGTAAAGATTATTGGGGCTGTATCGCGTTCAACATGGCAGGGACGCTATATCATCCGATGGGAACTGCGAAGATGGGACCGGCCACAGATAAAAGCGCTGTCGTCGATCCATATCTGAGAGTACACGGTTTGAAGAATTTGCGAGTAATAGATGCGAGCATTTTTCCCGGACACATTAGCGGCAATACGAACGCGCCTTCGATGATGGTTGGAGAGAAAGGCGCCGATATGATTAAACAACAACACAATAAAGATAATAAATGCTAAACCGATGTCGATCAATAAATTGTTACATAAATTAACTTGTTGTAATGTAAATCCTACAAGTCGATGCGGCTGCGTATACATGGCTGCGTCAAAAGCGCTTATTTACGACGCGGAGTCTATCTGTACCTGTTGGATCGATGGAGATACCTGGCAGCGGTCACAAGCGCCATCTCCTGGCAATAGTCCAGTCATATTAAGGGTTTCACCTTGGAATAGGAAATAATAAACTGGAAACTCGTATACACCTAACCTAACCTAACACCATCATTTAGGCGTTCTAAAAGTTATCTCAAAAGTCTCATAAAATCTCGTGTCTGCGTCGTAAGTTATTCAAGGTCAAACGTCACAAAAATCGGTATTTCGCGATTATCTAGGTTTCTGTAGCTCCTTCTGTAGCCCGTTAACATCTAAAATAAAAATTGTATAGCTTAAAATTTGCGACAAATTTCAGTTGTTGAGACAAAGGGCGGAGATGCAAAGTCAACTGTGGTACATGCATCACAGTATGTATGGCTAAGCGCTGCGCGCTCTTCGCTCTCTATCTACAAAATCTCTATCTTTATCTCTATCTATCATTCATTCCGAGGTTGACCCCTTTTTTGCGCAATTGACTGCACTAAAGGACCATGTTGCGGGTTCGGGTGGCGGGTCGAGTGAATGTCTCATGTTTTTTGGGCACTCATTGTTATGCTTTGTTGTATGGTATGGCTTGAACGGACGTATATCAGTTTCGTTTTCTCCACGTCGAGGATGAGACGAGGAAGATGGCAAGACATTTATATCAGAAAAGCCGTCTGCCGACTTCATACTTCAGACGACGTGAAGTAGGAAATCGTCCTCAGTTGTGCTAAATCAGCAGACGTAGACGATGGAATCGATGGTGTTTCTTCGTGAACTAAAATCGAAAATTAGCTCATACGAACGAGAGAAAGCATTTCGTTAGAGCAAAATGTGAAATGAATGCGTGTCACTTTTCCGAATTAAAACTACACAACGAAAATAAAGCCGCTGAACTAAGACCGCCCGAACTGTGTTCAAACTTAATTTAATGGCTATAAGTTTGATAGGTAGTTTTGGTGCGGGAAAATCGTCCATCGTTGATATCACATTCCGCTCGATCGCATTGCTATGACCCGTTCGTATGGACCAATTTACGAAGAAACGCTATCAGGCCCAATGTGACTTTATTTTCGCTCGTACGGTGGTATAGAGTGAGTCGATTCTTGGTTCCCGGACTTTTCACAACATTACCAAAGATATGTTATTTAAGGGCATCTTATTTGATTAAACTTTAATTACCTATTACCAAACTACCTATAGTCAACGGCGTGCTCTTGAAAAACAGAAAACCGCCAAAAGAACTTTAAACATACTTCCTAGCTTACTTCAAACTTTAAACTTCTGTACTCAAAAGTATTTATATAAATCGACCCAACTTCATTTCCACATATCCATGGCAAAAGGAAAAGGTATTTTAAGTATATAGGAAAAAAACGGAAAGGAAAGAGTAGACCTGGTTATCAGAAAGAATAGACTACGCATTGCTATTACAGACTGTAATTTTTATCAGGGTTATAAAGTTTGGGCTCCTGCATTGCTTTTGCGAATACTCTCGGATTGCATTGTTTTTAGCGATTGAAAAGCGATAGGTAATTGTGTTATACGGCATTACGAACAGTGTCGCCATCGCTATCGCAATGTAACGGCCATTCTCTCACCTTCCTATCGCTATCGATAACGTAAGAAGTCATTTGGAATTCGCGTCAGTCGTCTGGTACCCGCAATACAAAACATATTCCTCCTGAATTGAGGTAATTCAAAAACCAAGGCAATTCAAAAACGGATGACGAGTCTTTATTTTTTTTAATATTTCGTAAAACATCTCCGTACGCAGGCAGAGTCGCTTCGGTTTCATGAGATGATATCCGTATAAGTAAATTAACAATCATGTTTATGATAGTAAAATCTTGGAGCAGATACATTTATTCGTCCCCCCTCAACCAGCTCGCTTTTCTTTATAGAGCTTGTCATAATTACAACTCCGTATTTATGGATGTTGATATATTTGCCACATAAACATTAAAAAATCTAATTATAAATATTATATATTACAATTTAATTAAGTGATCTGTTTATTATGAAATTCTCTCCTTATCTTTGTGTTTACATAACTTTTTATTTTTTTCTTTTCGCTCTCATAACGTGCTACATAACTTAAATATTCAATTTATTTTATTACTTTCTATATTTTTTTTATTCTTTAATTACCATATTAATTTACATATTTATAAATCTATTTACTGTTTTTTTATTTTTTCTTTATTTACTTTATTTTTACTCTTTTATACTTTGAACTGATCAGATAGTAACTTATCAATTCATTTCAGCGTTCATTTTAAAGAAACCTTAACAAGTTCGCTTAAAAAATGCTTATATTTTTTAAATATTTTCGTTAATATATCTTTTTGTTTATATCGCATAGCGCACTATATGACCGTTTAATAGGTGGGCACATAAATAGGTTATGCTTGTTAAATTATGATTTAGTAAATATGTTTTGTTGTACTATCTGTTTCCCGAATAAAAAATAAGAAAATAAACGGCCTCAACACCGAAATAGAGAAGCGATCAACCGTTTGAGATGAGACGAACCCAACCAAAGTGGTACGTGTCCACAGTGCTGCGAAGCGTTTAACGGCTGTTGGTTATGGAAAACAGGACACTTTGCTACTGTTGTTTGGATAATCATCGTACTCTGAATGTTGATTGGTCCACGACCATTTTCTTGCAGATTTTTTTTATTTGATGAATTCCGTAAAATTGTCATGATATTGCCAGCGCTCACATGGCTAAACAAACGAATGTGTGAAGGCGGAAAACACAGAACTCTCGAGCCATCCTTTCTACAGTCCCGTATTGACACCTTGTGACTTCTTTTTGTTTTCAAAAATTAGGAACGAATTACGCGGTCATCGATTTTCATCGCCAGAGGAGACTGTCGAAGAATATGAAAAACCTTTTTTCGAGATCAACTCGGGAGGAGTGGAATAAATATTATGCAAGTTATTTTACACGTATGAAAAGTGTATCAATGTCAAGGAGAATATTTTGAGAAAAAACAAATTGATAATTGGCTATTTATTGCAATTTCTTTTATTAATTCCGGGGTTTAAAGTAGCAATTAAAAAGAGTTAAGAAGCTTTTAGACATGTTTCCACACATAAAATAAAACAATTACGAAATAAACAAATGGAAAGTATTTTAACTTTAAGTACTTTTGACAATCGTAGATAATAGACTGGACTAAGGACTATGAAAGTGACCTAAAAGGAGAATTAGTGTAAAATAAATATAAATAAATTAATATAATGGAACAAGGTTAATTCTGTGTTCACGCAAACGACCCTTAATATTCTCATTTGGAACGATATAGGAAACAATACAACCGTAGTGTAGTTTACAAAAGGAAAAAGATGCCGACGTATCTGAGTATCTGAGATGCCGACGTATATAGGTTTTTGGCTTCATCTGAGGTAAATAAAACATTGGTGTTTAGCCTACACTGATATCAAAATTCTGTTTAAACAAGTGTTTGTTTAAGAAAAACTAATTTGATAATAATATATTTTGAGCTCGGTTGGAAGTGGTTTATTCGTATTGTGTCCGTGCCGACGTCCGCATTCCTTTGAAAGGTGAGTAGTTTTTTTTTGGTTTTCGTTTTGTTTTGAGGATTGTTTTAAGTCTTTTTATTCTACTTTAGGGTTTGGCAATGGCTCAAGTTGGGCAAGCGTGTCTCACTCCAGAATGTGCCGCTTACACTTCGGGACCGATTGGATCGTTGTTTTTTATGTCAATACAATCACTGTACTCGAATATGTGTCAACTGAGACCGAATTGGCCAGATGATGCGACACCTAATTTAATAGGTAGGTAACAAAATATAATACATAATTGCAAAACTTCGGAGCATACCAGTATTTTAGTATCTAATTCAAAGGGAATATTTCACGCTGCTCTATAATTTCACCATTCGAGTCAAGCCTTACCTGGAGGTCATGTATTTTAGTTAGATAGATAGCCGTCGGCTTATAGGTCAAACAAGGGTTTATCGCCCGGGCTTTCTGACTGATTTTAAGAAGATCAAATATTAGAAATAGTGACGGTACTATAATGGATCCCTCTGGTAAGCCTCTAGAAACCTCTAAGAATTTTGCCCTTACACTCTTCTACACTTATGGGCTATCTTCTACATTTGCAATTCGTTTCCCATAGTTTTTACTTTCCAAAAAAACGTGTTAACAGAAGAATGTAAATAAAAAAAATCTTTTATTCGACCAAAATTTAGAATGTGAAAGTGTGGGTGTATGTATGCTTGTGCCTGTACCCGCTGTATCCGCCATTTGGTTACAAAATGGTGTAGTTTTAAAATTTTGAAAATCATAAATCAAAAAAAAAAAAAAATTTGACTTGTATTCTAAGGACATTGCCTACAAATCTTGTTTGCGCTAATTTTAGACATCTTTAGCGGGTTTTGAATTAAAAATATTTTAATCTGAAAATTGAGTAACATTATCTTACTGACAGATTTATTGCACTATCGGCTCATGGACTCCCGCTGAGATCAAAAGATAACCTGCTATTCTCTATCCCTAGTCACAGCACTGACTTCTTCTCATTCTCTCACCGTGCATGGAGTCCGTCTTTAGAAAGCTTTGCCGAAAAATGTCAGAAACGCGCCAAGCATAACAAGTTTTAAAAACAGTAAGAGATTTAAAATCTTCCTTAGCATTTAATATTTGAAATCTTCTACATACATTTCCTTTCCCTTTCCATTCTCCTCCTTTTTAAGCCTTAGCGTCCGGTTATTGATTAGACCTTTTCTATTTTTTTACTATACTTGCACCTCAAATAGTTTCACCTCCACTAAGGTTGGCTGTAAGAGATTGTAATTTAAGCAATAATGTTGTATATTGTTTTCTTAAAATGTGCAATAGAGAATTTCTATCTATCTATTTAACCCGGGCTACAACTCTCGAATATATCATTTATGGAAATCTTCCTTAACTTCCCGAATTGTCTTCTCAAGGAATGAGCTTTTTACTAGGTTTGGTTTCCCGTCTAGCTTCAATTGCTCCTTTCCAGTATGCTATTGCATAATTACGCTGTTGCATATAGAGTAATATAGGCTTTAGACCGCAATAAAATTCAAGGCTTTCTTACGTATGTATCTGTCCAGCTTCATGGCTGCTCCAAATGCCTCTTTATTATGTATCCAGGGTTAGTTTACATCTAAATTAGTAATATATTAATGTCTTTCTGTTACAGATTTAAATTTTGATTACATAGTCGTCGGTGCCGGTACGGCTGGATGTATAGTCGCATCTAGGTTGAGTGAAGATCCTTGTAGTACAGTACTGTTAATAGAAGCAGGTCCCGACCCGCCGTTTGAAAGTGTGGTAGGTTCTTTCTAACCTAAATAAGATTTATTAATGAAATCGTTTAATGTTTCTAAAAAATATATAATATAAAACTAGTAGTTAGAAGAAATGTACAAGTACTTTTCAAAATACTAGCGCTGGGCTGGGATAGGTTTGTATATGTCAGCTCTAATCAGCTCATACGTTCGACAAATAAAACTAATTACCGAAATAATTGATCGGGTCAGATAATATTTCGTTTAAAAGTTGCGGTTTCTGAAGTCATTTTAACTCAGGAACGCAAAAATCAATCTAAAAAATGTTTTGATGATCTTTCTTTCACGTTAATTCGGACAGGTAATATAAAGTTGGCTACCATACGGATGAAAATGTTATGGCAGTTCCCTGACTTGGTATATGCACGACACCTAAAATCAATTTACTCATTCTATTGTTGAATAAAACAACTTGGTCGGATGGGACAACGCGTTCTTGAAACATCGATGAACCGACAGTCGGACCAATAAAACCATTAATCATTGTTTTAATTATTGCATTAACATTTAATTAAGAGCGAAAAGCATTTTTTTTTTGTTGGTAATCGCAAGACGCAAGACGCTTCGCGTCAACCTTGCGTTGCAGGTGTGGGTGACGCTAGCGTAAATAGCGTAAATAAGACACCGTCTTCTTGTCAGCCGAGTGCTACCTGCAAAGAAGGTGAGAAGAGTGAAAGAGGAGAAGAAAGGCCTGATGTGAGGCGTGAGACTGATCAGACTCGAAGTTAGGCCCTATTGTACACTTACCATATAGGAGGAACAAGAGAGGAAAGGAAAGAGGGAGGGAGGGAGTGAGAAATGAGAGCGAGAGAGAACAAGAGAGAGAGGGATTCGAGGCAAATTAATTTAAGGAAAATAAACCATTTCACCAATACATTGCTAGAAAATATTTTTTAAACATAGAGGATTAATTATAGTTTTGTGTTGTTTAACATTTCAGATTACAACAGGTGCTTTGCTAGCCGGATCGCCATTTGACTGGCAATATAAATACGAGCCCGATGGTATATCATGCTTAGGAAGTTTAGGAGGTATGTGCTCGATACCCGCTGGCAAAATGATATCAGGTACTCACGGTTTGAACGGCATGGGATATGTGAGGGGTAACCGCTGGAACTACGACAATCTAGAAGCAGCTGGCAACATCGGCTGGAATGCAGAAAATGCACTACACTACATGAAGAAGAGCGAGCATCTGTATGCAAAGAGTATAGAATTCGACCCTCGATACACGAATTTTCACAACTACAGCGGATTGTTAGGAGTGTCATATTATGATCATAGCGCTGAATTAAGAGAGAATTTTATCGAGTCGCATACGAGTGTCACAAACCGGAGAAAGAAGGATATCAGCGATTTGGATAATTACGGAACGGTTGAGATTTTGGGGACAATTTTGAATGGATTGCGCGAGAGTACGGCGAAATGCTTCTTAGTGCCTTTTCGAGATCGCCCAAACATGAAAGTGATTAAATTAGCTTTGGCGCTGAAAGTCATTTTCGAAGGCAATGTAGCTAGAGGAGTGCTCACTCGATTAGGAAACGGGACGGTGGTGGAAATAAGAGCTTTGAAGGAGGTGATTATATCCGCAGGGGCATTGAATACGCCGAAACTCTTAATGTTGTCGGGAGTTGGACCGAGGGATAAGTTGATACCGCTGAATATACCTGTCATTTCAGACGTAGAAACTGGTAGAAATCTACACGACCATTTCGAAGTGTATCTTGTGATAATACTTAAGAAGACGAATCTAGAGCCGACGCCTAACGAAGCAGCGTTCGAAGTAGCAGAATATCTTGCATTAGGGAAAGGAACATGGGCAGGAATCGGCTTGAGTGACATCAACTCATTCATTCGTACGGACGACCAATATCAAACACAAGCCCCAAACGTCCAAATATCTCAAGTATTAGTAACGAACAACTCGATACCGCTGCCATTCTGCCCCGTAATATTAGGGTTCAGCCCTGAAATGTGCGCATCTATTCTAGCCAACAAATACGATATGGTTCTACTAACGGTTTCCGTTATGGGCCTGCAGTCCACTGGAATCGTCGACCTCGCCAGCACCAATCCGGATGACCCACCAAAAATATACTCAAACTTCCTATCGAATCCTCAAGACATTGTAACCATCTTGAAAGCGATTAAAATAGCTTTACGAATAGTCGACGCGCCAAGCATGAGAAAGATAGGCGCCGAACTAGCAAGAATCGCGCTACCGGCGTGCGATTGCTTAGAATATAAAAGCGATGAGTACTGGACTTGTTATATCCGTTATATGGGGCAGTCTGCATGCCACGAAACTGGAACATGCAAAATGGCACCGAGTAGCGACCCCAACGGTGTTGTAGATCCATTTCTCCAAGTCTACGGCACAGAAAAATTAAGAGTTGTCGACGCCAGTATCTTACCAGGTCTAATAAGCGGCAATACTAACACAGCGACAATGATGGTAGCAGAAAAGGGTGCTGATATGATAAGAATCGCTAACTAAATTATTGGTACTTAAGAACCAATAAAATGATTTTTTCTTATGTGTAGAAGAAATAATATTATTAAAATGTTAACTTTAACTAAATTATTGGTAATCTAAATAAGTAATAAATGGATTTTTTTTAAATGTACAAAGAAGAACATATGTTATTTAAATAAACATTTAGATCTAATAAAACACTTTTATTGCTAGTTAAAATGGGCCATATTGATCGATTTGTAGGTGCAGAGACTGACTATATTATTACCAATAAGTAAGATATCTGATGCTAAATAAGGTTATATTGTTATAACTCGTGGAAATTGATTACAGCTTATTATAAATAATCTTTTAAGAATTTCTTGCATGCATCAATTCCTGGTAATTCAATTGCAATCACTTTCCTTTAAAACCGGGATAGTATATTAGATGCCAATGAATGTTATAATTATATATTCCTTGCTGTAGATCTAAATATCTCAATTATGACCCACAAACATAATCAATGCTGTTACGATAACACTTCACGGGTGATAGAACGATCATATTTCGTTAAAACTTTCTGAAGTGACGGGTTCGCCTGTTGTAGTTGACAGTTCTAGTTGTTGTTACAATAAGTTGGATAAAAAGATACAGAATTATAATAACTCGGTTGTATTTACTTGCTAGATAAAGCTTAATGACAAGTATAATACGCAGAAAATTTAACAAGCATAATACCTAACGAATAATTGAAGTGAATACCACTAACATTATAAACATATCAACATACAACATATAAACAATATAACATATAAAATAGTAATGAAATTTGTGTAATTGTAATTTTCCACTGACATCAGTTTGTAGTTTGGACAAAATTATGTATTTGTCAATGGAGGAAAGTGGGGGAAGGGGGGTTCTGGACTGCCGACTGCATTGCTGGGAGATAGATTTCACGTTTTTGGCCCTTGGAACTTACGGGAGGAATAAGTATAGCCCTAAGGTTGGAAAGTTTGGAGACCCATGCTGTAGACGATGAACCTTGCATTTCTCTTAAAGAATGAAATTTACACCAGGAAATGTTTTTGCCTATACCGTAGTTTTTTAGTATGTTTTAAAAGGCGACATAAAATTAGCGAGTACCGATCAGTTAGAGCACCCTATAATAATCCCTAATTATTTTTAGCAATCTGAAGATATAGATAAAAATAATGAGTGCTGCATTTTTTTAAAACAATTATGTAAATACGCCGACAATACAATCGCTCAGCGCCCAAATTAAAGTCAGCGCATGCGATGACCTAACTCTAGAGTTTCAAACGGTAAAATACTAGAAATGCGCCATTTCTTACATCGGATAGGTACTCATCTGGCCATCAAAGAGTAAACTTTAAAAATGGGACCAGCAACAAATCCAAAAGCAGTAGTGGACACCTAATTACGAGTACATGAAGTCAAGAATTTGAGTGTCCTTAATGCAAATAGAATGCTAGTGTTATTATAGTATCTTATTATAGGATGTGGCGCATTTATGCGGGGCTATCTATGAAAATGTAATGTTTGTATATTCATTTAAATAAACGAGTTTTTGTGGTGGTTTTTATCGACTTGAATTTGACTTGATTCGAGATATTGTGGTTAGGTCGTTGGCTTTACCTCAGGTAAATAAAGCAAGAATGTTTAAACTAGTGTCTGTTTACATTTTTTTGTATGATAATATAGTTTGATATGTTGTGAGCTCGGTTGGAAGTAGTTCACCAGGATTTTGTTATTCGTAAATGTTCTTCTCCGTCGTTTCCTGATTACTGAGGATCGTGGCCACTAGACAGCGGTTTGCCTACGAGGCTCCTCCACTTCGACCTGTCTTCTGCATGGCGGGTCGGAGATTGTAATGACCCTTTTGTAACTTCTTTGATGAGGTCTTTCGATCTGGCCGGTGATCTGCCTCTGCTTCTTCGTCCCTCCATTTAACCCCCGGAAAGCATTTTCTCCAGATTCTCTGGGTTTCTCCTGGCAACATGATCGAAGAACTGCAGGACCCTTCTCATGTATACGAGAATAAAATAAGAGAATAAAAGTACGAAGTATTCGTAAATACACATTGGAAATGTCACTCGGTTTTTCTTTGTTTTAAAAACCGTATTTGAGGGATACCCATTGTCACAAGTTGGGCTAACGTTTTTCACTCCAGAATGTGCCGCTTACCCTTCAGGATCGATTGGGTCGTTGTGTTTTATGTCAATACACACACTATACTCGAATATGTGTCAAATGACATCCAATTGACCATATGAAACGAAACGTAATTTATACCATAGATAGGTAACAATGATGATACAAATTTGGGAAGTATTTGGAACGTACCCATAGTCTATATAACGTCTCTAATACAAGGTGAATTATTACGTGTTACTCTATAATTTTATGAGTCGAGTCGAGTTAGAAGAGTTAAGACGACGTGTTTCAACATATGAATAATATCAATTACGAAATAAACAAAAGAAAACTAACGTAATTTCAAGAGCTTTTTGACAATCGTAGACTGGGAAAAGACTATGAAAGAGTGGCCTAAAAGAAGAAGCGTAAAATTTATAGGAATAAATTAATTAACTCGAACAAGGAGTATCAATGGGTTCACGAATGGGTTCAAGGAGTATTAATGGAGAATGGAACAAGGAGAATTAGTTCACACAAACGACCCCAAAAAATCGCATTTGGAATGATATAAGAAACAGTAGTGTATTTTACAAAATGGAGAAGATGTCGACAGTCTGAGTCCAGAATATTTTATATAACTTTTTGGCTTCATCCGAAATAAATAAATCATTAATGTTTAGCGTAAGCTAATATCAAATTTCGTAGAAACACGTGTTTATTTAGGGGAAATTAGATGATACATTTTGAGCTCGGTTGAAAGTAGTTTATTAGTATTGTGTCCGTGCCGACGTCCGCATTCCTAGGAAAGGTTAGTAGCATTTTTGGTTTTTGTTTTATTTTGGGGATTCTTTTACGTCTTTTTATTCTATTTCAGGGCTTCGTAATGGCTCAGGTTGGGCAAACATGCCTCACTCCAGAATGTGCTGCTTACACTTCAGGACCGATTGGATCGTTGTTTTTATGTCAATACAATCACTGTACTCGAATATGTGTCAACTGAGACCCAATTGGCCAGATGATGCGACACCTAATTTGACAGGTAGGCGACAAAATATAATAAATATTTGGAAGTTTTCGAAACATACCACTATTTTATTCTCTTATTCAAAGGAAATATTTCACATTAATCTATAATTTTACCATTCGAGTCGAATCTTGCCTGAAGGTCCTGTATTTCTAACTGACTTCAAAAAAAGGGGGAGGTTATCAATTCGGTTGTATCTTTTTTATTTATTTTTCAATGTTTGTTACCGCAGAACTCCGTCATTTATGAACCAATTTGGATTTTTTTATTTTTATTTGAAAGTATATACTACCAGATTGGTAACATTTTTATCAAAATCCTGTTCTGATGATGGGATCCATGAGAAATTAAGGGATCGTCAAGTATTATCATATGATTTAGAAAATTTACATGTTGGTTCAATTCCGATGACAACGCATTTTTTTAATGGTAAGCATGACCTGATTCTACACCCTGGTTGTCTCCTGACGAGGGGTCTCCTCGACGGTTAATATCGTGGACACGAAATTTTGTATACTCATTCAGTTATGATAGCCCGTTTTATGTTTCACCATGACATGGCTGCTGCACCCAGGGTTGGCTCCCGACGAGAGGACTCCTTAACGGTCGATAGCATACACGAAATTTAGTATATGCATTCAATTACGACAGCCGGTTCTAGGTTTTACCAAGACAGGGCTGCGGCACACAGGGTTGGCTTCCAACGAGGGAACTCCTTAACGCACTTAACGGTCAACAGTGCAGACACGTAATTTTTTATACGCATTCAAGTATAATAGTCTGTACTAAGTTTCCCTATGACATGGCTGCTGCGCTTGTATAAAAAAAATGGAGTTGCTTTTTTGTTGTTAAAATGTTGTCTATTATAGTTTGATAGGTAGCCGTCGGCTTATTGGTTGAACTATGGTTCATAGCCCGGGCACCTGGCTGATAATAGAAACATCTAATATTAGAAGTAGTGACAGGCCTAGAATGGAATCCTGTGGGAAGCCCCTCGAAACCTCTAAGCTTCTTGATGTACACGGTTTGTATTTTACATATATTAAAAGTTAGAATTCCTCGTTTACCATAGTTTTAACTTCCCCAAAAACGGTATTAACAGAATTATGCAAATAAAAAAATATTCTATTCGGCCAAAATTTAAAATTTGCGTATGCACCGGATGTCCATGTTTTGAAATCCTAGAAACCAAAAAGGTGATTTCTGACAAATATATTTGCCTGTTTGTGTATGTGAGTGGGTGTATGTGTGTGTATGTCTGTTTGTTTCTGTACCCACTGTATCCGCCATTTGGTTTCAAAATTGTGGCGTTTTAAAAAAAATTAAATCACTTTAATACTGGTTCTAGAAAAATAAATAAATATGAATTGGATTTTGATGACATTACCTACAACTTTTGATCTTCTTTGAACTTCAACGGGCTTTAATAAAAATGTTTTAATCCGAAAATTAAATACTTTATAACTCCGTTATTATTAATGCTAGAAAGCAGAGTGTCTTAGAATCTTGTCTTAGAATCTTGAGAATTATGCCTCTAAATTTGTTAAGAGTCATTTACTAATATATTTAGTGGTTTTAATATAAGTTATTTTCTAATATATCTACTGATTTATAATATAAATAATAAAAATATTAAATAATGGCAAACAAATATGAATTTGAAAAATTATTTGAAAATTTAATTATTTTAGCCAATATTGTATGTCAACAGCGACGCATTGTACATATGTCGCTTCATCAAGACTAAATTTAAGAAAGTATATAATTCTGTCTATGAAGCAGATTTTAAAAACTTAAATTTGACTTAATCATAGACATTGAAGATGTCGCAGAAAACTCCGATGGGCTATATTTTTTCTCAGATAACCATAGCCTTGAAGATTTAAGGACACTAAACTTTAAATCATGGTTGGTACAGTCACGATTTCCATTTGCGGCGGCGATGATTTTAAACGATATACGGATTATCGCCGTTTGGCAACTCTGTTATTTCATAATACGTTGTCTATGTCTGACTCATTTGAACCATCCCGGGTTAAAACTCTCGAATATTTCATTTATGGAATTCTTGCTTAATTTTCCGAGTTGCCTTCTCAAGGAATGCGCCGTTTGCCCTGCTTGACTTTCCGTCTAGCTTCAATTGCTACTTTCCAGGGTGCTGTTGCATAAGGAGTAATATATATATATATATATATATATATATATATATATATATATATATATATATATATATATATAGGCTTTGGACCGCATTAAACTTTATAGATTCATGGCTGGTTCAAATGCCTCTTTAATATTTAGCCAGGATTAATTTACAAGTAAATTATTAATATATTCATGTCTTTCTGTTACAGATTCCGCTTTTGATTACATAGTCGTCGGTGCTGGTACGGCTGGATCTATAGCCGCATCTAGGTTGAGTGAAGATCCTTGTAGTACAGTACTGTTAATAGAAGCAGGTCCTGACCCGCCATTTGAAAGTGTGGTAGGTTCATTCTAAACTAAATGTGATTTATTATTAAAATAATTGAATGTTTGTACCAGAGATATACTGGGCCCGATTGCGTTTCTTCGTGAACTAAAATAGGAACTTAGTTCAACCGAACAAGACAGAGCAATACGTTAGAAGGGATTAGGAAATGAACTATCGTCGATTTTCTCGCACCAAAACTACATGTCAAACTTATAGACGCCCGAATAAGTTTGAACACATTTCGTGCGGTGTTACATTTAGCTGCTTTATCTTCAGTGGGTAGTTTTAATGAGGAGAAGTGACAACCGTTCAATTCGCATTCCGCTCTGACGTACTGTTCTGTCTCGTTCACACCAACTAATTTCCGATTTTAGTTCAAGAGGAACGCAATCGAGCCCACTATAAAATAAGAAGTAAAATTAAATGTACAAGTACTCTTCAAAACACTATTGCTGGGCTGGGTTCGAGTTGATATGGCAGCTCTGTTCAGCTCTAAACTAATTGGCAAAAACAAATCTAGTAAGATAATATTTTGTTTAAAAGTTACGGTCCCAGAAGTCATTGTGACTCAAGAACGCACAGTCCGATAAAAAAAATGTTGCGATAATCTTTCTTTCACGTTAATCTGTATAGGTAATAAAAAGTTGGCTACAATACTTATGAAAATGAAATGGCAGTTCCCTGACTTGATATATGGACGGCACCCAAAATTGAATTAGCTCATTCTATTGTTGAATAAAACAGCTTGGTTGGATGAGTCAACAATCAGACAGATAACCCTATTAATTATTGTTTTTTTCTGGTACTAAAAGTTCTTATACATACGTAGATATATTTGATTTCTAGCGTAAAGTTTTTTTTGTTAAAAGCTAGACGCAAGACGCTTCGCGCCTACTTTGTGTTGCGGGTTAGAGAGAAAATAATACGCTAGCGCAACTAGGTGTTTATTTCAAAATGTAGAGTTAAAGATGGAGGCTTCTTGACGGCCGAGTACTACTAGCAAAAGGGTGAGAAGAATGAAGGAGGAAAAGAAAGGTCTAATGTAAAGCGTGAGACTGGTCAGACGCGAAGTTAGGCCCTATAGTAGAAAGGAGAGAGGAAAGGAAAGAGGGAGGGAGGGAGCGAGGAAGCCAGAGCAAGAGAGAAAAATAGAGAGGGAGAGAGGGATGCTAGGCAAATTAATGTTAGGAAAATAAACCATTGCACCAATTGCTACAAAACATTTTTTTTTTAATATTGAGGATTATTTATACTTTTGTGTTGTTTAACATTGCAGATTACAACAGGTGGTTTGCTAGCTGGATCTCCGTTTGACTGGCAATATAAATACGAACCCGACGGTATATCATGCCTAGGAAGCTTAGGGGGTATGTGCTCGATACCCGCGGGCAAAATGATATCAGGTACTCACGGTTTGAACGACATGGGATATGTGAGGGGTAACCGATGGAACTACGACAATCTAGAAGCAGCTGGCAACATCGGCTGGAATGCAGAAAATGCACTACACTACATGAAGAAGAGCGAGCATCTGTATGCAAAGAGTATAGAATTCGACCCTCGATACACGAATTTTCACAACTACAGCGGATTGTTAGGTGTGTCATATTATGATCACAGCACCGAAATAAGAGAGAATTTGATCGAGGCGCATACGAGTGTCACAAATCTGAGAAAGAAGGATATCAGCGATTTGGATAATTATGGAACAGTTGAGATTTTGGGGACAATTTTGAATGGATTGCGCGAGAGTACGGCGAAATGTTTCCTAGTGCCTTTTAGAGATCGCCCAAACTTGAAAGTAATTAAATTAGCTTTGGCACTGAAAGTCATTTTCGAAGGCAATGTAGCTAGAGGAGTGCTCACTCGATTGGGAAATGGGACGTTGGTAGAGATAAGAGCTTTGAAGGAGATGATTATATCTGCAGGGACATTGAATACGCCGAAACTTTTAATGTTGTCGGGAGTCGGACCGAGGGATAAGTTGACACCGCTGAATATCCCTGTGATTTCAGACGTAGAAACTGGTAGAAACCTTAACAATCATTTCGCTGTATATTTAGTGATAATATGTACGAAGACGGTTCTAGAGCCGACGCCCAACGAAGCAGCTTTCGAAGTAGCAGAATATCTTGCATTAGGGAAAGGAACATGGGCAGGAGTCGGTTTGAGTGACATAAACTCATTCATTCATACGGACGACCTCTATCAAACGCAAGCCCCAAACGTACAAATATCTCAAGTATTAGTATCGAACAATTCGATACCGCTGCCATTCTGCGCTGTAATATTCGGGTTCAGCCCAGAAATCTGCGCATCTATTCTAGCCAACAAATACGATATGGTTCTACTTACTGTTTCCATTTTGGACCTGAAGTCCACTGGATTCGTCGACCTCGCCAGCGACAATCCGGATGACCCACCAAAAATATACTCAAACTTCCTATCGAATCCTCAAGACATTGTAACCATCTTGAAAGCGATTAAAATAGCTTTACGAATAGTCGAAGCGCCAAGCATGAGAAAGATAGGCGCCGAACTAGCAAGAATCGCCCTACCGGCGTGCGATTGTCTAGAATACAAAAGCGATGAATACTGGACTTGTTACATCAGTTATTTGGGGCAGTCCGCATGTCACGAAACTGGCACATCCAAAATGGCACCGAGTAGCGACCCCAACGGTGTTGTAGATCCATTTCTCCAAGTCTACGGTACAGAAAAATTAAGAGTTGTCGACGCCAGTATCTTACCAGGTCTAATAAGCGGCAATACTAACACAGCGACAATGATGGTAGCAGAAAAGGGTGCTGATATGATAAGAATTGCTAATTGATGTATTTATAATTAAACAAGGAATACACATTATAAATAGGATAGAAAACGAATTTACCGCGTGAAATTTGTAGGAACGCGTGAACGTTGCAGCCGCCGTTGTCTAGGAAAAATGGATACGGAAAATATCACGAGACACGCACACGATCTAATACAGACGAAACTCAAAAACCGAGCAGATCAAGAGCATTCTTACTATACGTCAAGGGCGTGACTGATCAAATAAGGAAGATGCTAAACAGATTCGATATAAAAACGATCTTCAAACCGACCCAAAATATAGGTCGATTTTTGAGGCCTGTAAAGGATGTAATACCACTGCAAACCCCGGGTGTATATAAAGTCGAATGCAGCTGCGGTCTAGCCTACGTTGGACAAACGAAACGGCCCATAGCCACGCGACTGACAGAACACATCAAAGCTGTTAAAAACGTTCAGCGAGAAAAATCGGCGATCTGCGAACATATATTGGATAGCGGAAGTAACCACTGGATGCAGTTTCAAAATCCCATTGTTCTATCCAAGGAACAATTCTACTCTCCTCGAATGATCCGGGAAGCCATTGAAATAAGAAGAACTCCGAACTTCAATAGAGACGACGGATACAAACTCTCTTCTACGTGGAACCCTCTTCTTAAAATGTTCCCGCCGCCGAACGCCGAACGCAAAGACGTAAAACAGGATACAGTGAGTACTGTGTCCAAGATGGATTTTCAAAATTCCCGCGCTCCGAGCCCGCCCCCCACCACCGTTATAACCTACTCAGTGGCGGCAGCGGTTTGCGGCCTACCTGCAAAACAACGGACTGACAGCTCTTCAGTCTACCCTAGACAACGGCGGCTGCAACGTCACCGAAACGTCGGGTCCTACAAATTTCACGCGGTAAATTCGTTTTCTATCCTATTTATAATTTCAAACAACCGCGATAGTTTTCGATTTTATATTAAGAAATACACAGTTTTTTTACGTGTAGAATAAACAAGATTTAAATAAATATTTCCACATAATAACAAATAGCTTTAGATATTTATTTATTTATTTATTTATTTTCTTTTATTCAGGAAAATAACAGTGTATAAAAGTAAGTAGCCAAACAAGATAGATATAAAAATTACACCAGAGACAATTTTCCACTAAATGTTAACATCAAGATTATCTAAATGATAAGAGACAGAAAAAAACGAGAAAAGAAAGGATAAAAACACGACTGCTGTTACAGAAAGGGAAGTATTGTATTTATAATTATTTTTATTACTTTTTCTTTGCGAAATATTTCTTGGTTATAATTTATCCATATAGATAGGTACATATATATTTCCGGAATGTACTCAGTCAGACCTTTCATTTTACAATAAACACGATATATTTATGTTAAATTATTGACATTTGGACATTTAGACATCTATCTACATAAAGTTGTACAGTTAATGTACCCTATGACACTAGGGATGACATAATAATTTTAATAATACCACACACTTCTAAATCGTTTAAAGCGTTTAAAATCTATGTGGAATAAAAGAACGGAAAACATATATAGATGAACCCTGAACATAATTTTGTTGTTCACTTCTTTTTTGTTGGGCAGTCGTGTAATAAAGAAACGGAAAACATAGATAGATCAAACCTAAACACATAACAATCCTTTTTTTGGACAGTCGTCTACAAAACTGTTATTGCTAGTTAAAATGGGCTATATGGGTCGATATGTAGGTGCAGAGATTTATTATCAATTAGCTGAGCCGTGCCCACTTCTTTGGGCGGTAAAACTTTTTACTTGTGATGAAATTTGCAACACCCTGTGTTGCAACCATCTACGATGTGTCCTTTCCTCTCATAAGTAATAAATAATAGTAAACATAAATAAATAAAAGCTAAAATAATTAAAGTCAAACAATGAGTGCCAAACGCTCTCTATAAATAAATTCAGACGCGCTCTACGCACTAATGCATTTTGGAATATTCTAGAAGGCCATTAGGTAGGTAGAAATCGTATCCGATAATCGCGAGCCGTCCAAAGAAATATACTCGCCGGTCATTACTTTTGGGTTGTGAGCGGTCCGGGGCGGGTTCGCCTCGGGCCGCCGCTCAGATAGAAGAAAACCCTACTTCGAATCACTCTAGTTTGTACGGATTTTAAAAAGAATTTTAATGTGTTAAATTCAGTGCTCAGATTTCCAAGGTAGGAATTTAATTATATATAGAGGATACTTAGCTCATGTCTCCAGAAACTATAAGGTGTTTTTTCCGTCATTACAGAAAACGCACCGTTCGGTTCGGGGACTGGTTTTTTTTTTTGTCTTTCTTTTTATGTTAATTCTTCTCCTTTCTTTGATTAAATTTTAGGATTAAATTCTCTCTTTATTTTTTTGGAAATTATTTTCATATCATATATCATGGTCATTGTCTTTATATAATTAGATCTCGTTATTTAGATCGGAATACTGGGGTATTCGTTTTGTAATTTGGCAGGCCGTAGGGCCATATGAATATTTAATTATATAGAAAATAGCCAATATATTCTTCTTCATTATTCAAAAGAGGTAGCGCGACACAACCCGGTTGGGGCTCACACATTTTTATTACATATTTTCTGTTCCTGGTTCTTTCAATTTCCCCATTTCTCCATGTAAGAAATAATTAAATTATATATATAAAACCGGCTGTACAAACCGGACATAAGGTAGACGGAGTTTGGCTAGGGTTCTTTCGGAGGAACGTGACCACCTCGCATATAAAAACTTTAATTAATAAGTACCCTATTTATTACAATGGTGATTTCCCATACGCTGAAATAGGTACCCCTAGAAATTCTTTATAACATACCCAAATAAAACTTATAAAAATTCTTACGTGTTCCGGTAAGATTGGTGCAATAGGTACGGTGCGATACTAGTATAAGCAATCCTAATTTCTAAAAAAACAAAAATTAATACTAGCATTCGCCATAAAAGAGCGAGATTAGAAATAATGGTCATAACCCGCAGGGGTGAAAGGTCGTAAAATAAAATTGTGAAAATATAATTTTAAATATCGTTCTTAAATATTTTTTGTTATTTTGATTTACATTTCCTCCTCCATAAAAGGAAATTGTAAAATATAATTTTAAATATTGTTTTTTTTTTAACATTTATATATTGATATACTTTTCCTCTTCCATAAAAGGAAACCGAAAATATAATTTTAAATATTTTTTTTAACATTGTTTTATCTTGATTTACGGTATCCTCTCCCATAAGGGAATCTGTAAAATATAATTCTTGTAAATATTGTTTTAAACATTTTTATTATTTTGATTTACGTTATCCTCTCCCATAAGGGAAACTGTGAAATATAATTCTTGTAAATATCGTTTTAAACATTTTTTTTATTATCTTGATTTACGTTCTCCTCTTCCATAAAGGAAACTATAAAATATAATTTTTTTAAATATCGTTTTCAAACATTTTTTTGTTTTATCTCAATTTACGTTCTCCTCCTCCATAAAGGAAACTGTAAAATATAAATTCTTTTAAACATTGTTTTTAACATTTCCATATTTGATTTACATGTTTTCTTCGTGAAATAAACTGCGAAATATAATTTTAAATACCATTTTAAATATTTTCTTTATGTTGACTTACGTTCTCCTCTGTTGTAGAATAAAACCGTAAAATACAACTTTGAACATTATTCTAAATATCTTATTAGGCTCGATTTACGTTTTCTCTTTGATAAGATAAGACTGGAAAATATAATTAAGAATATTCGTCTTCAATACTTTTTCTTTGATTTACCTTCCATATGTCGTAAAGAAATAAAGCGCATATTTTAAACCACTTCAACATTGAGTATAATTTCATTGAAGGGAAAAGGGGTAAAAAGAAACTATACAAAATAAAAAGGAGAAATATATATTTAATTATCCTCTTCAGTCGTATGCCTACTCCCTCTAATTACCTTACCTAAATATATTCTATCTTCCTTCCTCAATTAGTCTGTCAATTATAATTTGCCGTTCCCGTCTGTGGCATCTTCCTCGTCCTCTCCCAATTACAATTATCAATTTTCTCATTTGTTTAATATCCCAGATTTTATTTGATTCTCCTAATTTCCTTTGAGGTATATTCCCATTCCGTATAATTCCACATTTTATTTTATAACACGATTAGTCATTCTTTTGGGCAGACGTCGCCTCCCGCAAAGCGCCATCTATCGGCCGCGGAGTGAATCATAGTACCCCGTAGTAGTCGGTTCGCCCGTCGAGAGGGCGCTGATCACGGCCCCGCCGATTTCTGTTTTGTCGCCGCCAGCCGAGCGCGGAGACAGTTTACGAGCCAGAAATAAAGTAGGAAAATTATAGTTGCATCTCGACATTTGGAACGCAGAATTACACCAGATTTTAAACTCTTCCCTCTCCATATACCGGACGCCTCATCAAGGCGAGTCTCACTTCACGCAGGACATCGCACTTTTAAATAGCGCGCAGATTAGCGCGCTCTGAGAGTTCTTCCCACGACCCGTCTCCGATAAAACTTACTTGAATGAGCAGCCAGCCTCTCGAGCGATTACCCTGTACTCCCGTAAAATTCGCCGCGCAGAAGCCTGTTTCCGGTACGGGATCTGCTTGCACAACCAGCGAACCGCCCAGCGCCTGGTGGCCTGGCGCCCCATGCTCCTCGTAGCTACATTATCCCTCAATAATAGGTAGACATCTCTTATTGGCCACCAAAACGCTGTTTTTGCTTAATTAATAATAATAACATCAACATAGTATAAATTCGCATAAATAAACATCAATAATAGAGCGGTTTCGTTGCAGTTTTGTCGCCCAATCGTGGGGCTCATTATTATTAGTATTATTTACCCTATATAGCCTAACTTGGGCGCAGTTTTGGCGCCTCAACTTGGGGCTCAATTTTTTTCAAACTAAATAGATACACATCAATTTCGAATAAATTGTACATTTTTTTTTTTAAATAATAAAACTAATATAGCCGCTCTGGGCGTTGCAGTTTTGTCGCCCAATCGCGGGGCTTATTATTGTTATTTATCTTATATAGCCCACGTTGGCTGCAGTTTTGACACCCAACTTAGGGGCAGAATTTTTTTTCAAAAAATATAACAATAAAATACAAGTACAACAACCCACCCACCCACCCTATTTTACTGTGTATAACACATTTTAAAAAAATAAATATTTTATATTTATCGCATCGCACCGTCAACCAACCTACCGAACCACACACACAAGACACAACAATTTTCTTTTATAGCAATAATTTTCCTTAAGTTCACGCATATCTTGTACATTTTCAAACATTGTTGTCACATAATACAAACTGGTCATTATTTATCCGCGGAGACAGATCGAGTCCGACGCGCCAAACAGGCTTAGCAACTGAAAGTATCGTACTTAGTAGGTAGAAAAAAAATAAAAAACACACATTTCCGAGTCACTACAAAAAAAATCGCACCAAGAAAAACAAAAAATTCGAAAAAGAAAAACAACTCTAATTACGATTTCGACGACGAATCTCTCAACGGGAACAACAAATCACATCGGCAACCTTCTCCAAATCGGGAAAACATAGAACAGGACGCTCATGAGAGCACGTCTAGACACATAGATCCTGGAAACAGCAACTTGGCGAGGAAAAACTCCGAAAAAAATGAAACAGCACCGGCAACGTCAAAATCAAGGTTTCAGCCACCAACTTCGGAAAATATGGAGGAAAACCTAAACGAATCAGCAATAATGCAAATATCACGACAAAGAGCTTTCTCAAGCGACATTTTCCAGTCGAGCGGAAGGAGTAATACTCAACCAACTCTGTTCAAGTGGAAAATATCTTTTGACGGCACAGGAAAAGTTTTGGAATTTATTGAAAACGTCGAGGACAAGGTTCAATCGAGGGGCACCACTGAAAAGGAACTACTTCAAGGATTTTCAGACCTTCTGGAGGGTTCAGCCCTGAGATGGTTTAGAAACGTGAGGACTTACACGACCAGCTGGAAATTACTCAAGGCCGCTTTAATAAACAAATACGAGCAGTTAAACTACGAGACAAAACTTGAGAACGAGATCAGAAGTACCAAACAGGCTTCTAACGAAAACATGGACGACTTCATTACGAGGTTAGACTGCCTAAACTCCAGGCTAACTTCAAGACTATCAGACAGAGTCATCTTAGAAGTAGCAAAAATGAACGTTTTACCCATTTATCATACGTTGCTAGGTACAGTAAAGCTAACGGATATTGGGCACTTACTTGATGTCGCGAAAAATTTTGAGCAATACATGCTGCCAGCGTCATCGCAGACTACAAGCGCGACTCCGCAGCGAAACAGCTCACATTCAAGGCCAACGAAGGTTCCACAGGTTGCAGCTCTGGAAAATGCATATCCGGGACACCATATCGCCGAAGGAAATTTCTACGGTGAAAATGCGATGGAGCAGGAACACCATCAAAGCGCGAACATATCGTCAACCAATAGAGCTCAACACGCGCGTCCGCATTTTCAAACAAACAGACAGTACGGGAAAACCGACGAAAATTTTCGTCAAAGAAACCCGTGGGCAAATCAGTCATGTCTAAAATGCGACAAAATTGGGCACAACTTTAGGCAATGCAGGACTTATCCTATGCTAATATGTTTCAAGTGCAAAACACTAAACGTCTCAACCTCAAATTGCAACAATTGTAATCGGTCACAAAACCGGCAGAATACAAATCAGCCAAAAAACGCTTCGAACCACTTTCACAGTTCAGGGGTGTAACTGGTAAAGTGGAGAAACACATAGTCACCGCCCTAAGCGACCAGCTAGATACAAGGCCTTATGCAAAATTCAAAATTTGGGACGCGGAATACCAGGGTTTAGTCGATACAGGATGTTCAATTTGCATAATAGGTTTAAATACCCATAAAAAAATATGCAAAAATGACACAAAATTAAGAAAAACAGAAACTCAGTTATCTACGGCGGACGGAAAAGATCAACAGGTATTAGGTATTGTAACACTTCCTGTTCGATACAAATCCATAACAAAAAATGTCAACTTTCTAGTATGTCCTACAATAACAAAAGAGTTCATTTTAGGTATAGATTTTCTGCAAACTTTCGATGTGAAAATTTCTGTCGATTATAAATACAATATCCAACTGTCTCAAATAAATGAAAGCCGCGTAAAACACATAATAGACTGGCAAAATTTACTTCCCGAACAACGGGACGAGTTACAAAAAGTTATCTGTTCATTTGAGGACATTTCATTCGAAAAAAACGGTCTAGGAAAAACTCATCTAATCGAGCACAAAATAATAACGTCAGGGGATCCAATTCGCCAGCGTCCGTATCCACTTTCTCACGCTAAGGAAAAATTAGTCAAGGAGGAAATTGACGAGATGCTAAAAATGGGAGTAATAACACCCATAAGATCTCCGTGGTGCTCACCTGTAGTGGTAGTCACAAAAAAAGACGGGACGCCACGCGTTTGCCTCGATTCGAGGAAATTAAATTCCGTCACTCGGAAAAATAGGTATCCCATGGTATCCTCGAAGACAATCCTAGACAGACTAGGGAATGCTAAGTACTTATCGTCCATAGATTTATCAAAAGCATATTGGCAAATTCCTATGGAAAAATCATCCATCTGCAAAACAGCTTTCGCGGTGCCGGGCAAAGGGTTATACGCCTATAAACGCTTAGCTTTCGGCTTGTGCAACGCAGCTGCAGACTTACAAGCTTTAATGGATCTAATCTTTGGGCCTGAATACGATAATCACGTATTCGCCTATGCAGATGATTTAATTGTAGCATCACCTAATTTCAGGGAACATATAGAAACTTTAAAACGCGTCAGGCTAAGTTTAAAAGAAGCAGGACTTACAATAAATTTAAAAAAATGCGAGTTCGGTCGTTCGGAACTCAAATATTTAGGTTACGTAGTAGACCGCCAAGGTTTAAGAACAGATCCGGAAAAAATCAGTTGTGTCAACAATTTTCCACGTCCAACAAAAATCAAAGAGGTAAGAAGTTTCCTCGGTCTATCCGGTTATTATAGAAAATTCGTAAAAAACTACGCAAAAATAGCCGAACCGCTATGCAAATTAACAGGTGGGAAACGCGACTCAAAAATAAAATTCGAATGGAACGAGGAAGCTGAGGCTGCGTTCGTCGAACTTAAAAACGCACTGACAACAGCCCCAGTTCTCGTATGCCCAGATTTTTCCAAAGAGTTCACCATTGCATGCGACGCTAGCGACAAGGCAATTGGCGCGGCTTTAACACAATTTTCCGAGGAAGACCAATTTGACCATCCAATCTCGTATTTTTCAAAAACTCTATCTGCAACAGAACGCAACTACAGTGTTACAGAAAAAGAGCTTATGGCAGTTTTGAAGGCTGTTCAGCACTATAAAGAATACATAGATGGGGCTCACTTCAAAGTGATAAGCGACCATTCATCCTTAAGATGGCTCACGCGTATAGACAATCCCTCTGGGCGTTTAGCAAGATGGTCTACCATTTTATCTCAATATGACATGGAGATTATTCATCGAAAGGGAACACTAAACGTGGTGGCAGACGCGTTATCCAGGATCCCATGTGATGTGATATCCACTCAGGAAGAAGAAAATTGGTATGACAAAATAATAAAAAATCTTGAAGAAAATCCGACGTCAATTCCCGACTACAGGTTGGAAAATGGGAAATTATACAAATACGTACCGACTAAAAAAGGAGAGGACTTGCTAAGCCCGTGGAAACTAGTATTAAAAGAAAATGAGCAGGAAACCGCCATAAAAGAAACTCACGGCGGCGAATTTGCATCGCATTTCGGTACTTTTAAAACGCTAAAAAAATTACAATCGCAATACTTTTGGCCAAGAATGTCTCGTCAGGTGAAATCCTATATCAAAAACTGTGATATATGTATGGCACATAAGATCAAAACCACGCCACCCCATGGACTTATGATAACACCCAAGGCGGTGAGCAGACCAATGCACACTATCAGCATTGACCTTGTGGGACCGTTGCCTCGTTCTACTGGAGGAAATACATATATTCTATCCGTGGTAGACATATTCTCCAAGTATTGTTGGTTATTCCCTCTAAAAAAAGCAACATCAGAAAGTATAACGAAACACCTCGAAAACAGCATTTTCCTACAATTCGGCACACCGGCCGTTATCATATTAGACAACGCCAGCTACTTCAAGTCGCGCAAATTCAAATCGTTCGCCGAAAAGTACAAAATCCCTCGTTTGTTTTTCGGATGCAATTATGCTCCCCAATCGAATGTTGTAGAAAGGTATAACCAGACCATAGAGACGTCTCTCGCAATTTTGGTAGGAAAAGACCAGAGAAAATGGGTAGAATTTCTGGGGAAAATCCAAAACGCCATTAATTCGCACGTTAATCTAACTACAGGCTTTTCTCCATCTTATCTCATGTTTGGGAGAGAGATGATTATTGATGGCCGGTACCATAACATAAAAAGCTTCATTCCGGAAAATGAAAATGAATTAGACATAGAAGGCAGGGAAAAATTCGCCGAAGGTCTAAAAAGCCTGGCTGACACGTATGACATTGTCCAAGAAAAATTACTTGAGTCATTTAAAAACAACGCGAACAGGTACAATTTAAGGCGGAAAGATCTGCGTCTAGCTCCTGGAGATACTGTGTGGGCAAAAAATCACACCCTATCTAGGAAAATAGATTTCTTTTCAAGCAAACTTGCACCTAGATACATAAAATGCAAGGTTGTAGCGCGCAAATCGCGAACCGCGTACGAACTAGAGGACGAAACAGGTAAAAACAAAGGAATTTTTCATGTCAGACATTTATTTAAAGGCTAGTGACAATGTCTAAAAACTAAATTCATACTATCTCCTAGGAAAACAGTTACGCAAGGGAAAATAATATCGTTTATTCCGAAAGTCGCTAAGTACTAAAATACTCTTGGGGTGGGTCTCGATCTGAGCTCCGTGGACCGGTAAAAGAAAGGAAAAACATGTTTGACAATATATAATAAATGATTAAACACTTTATTAACACAGCAACACACTTACACAAACACATACACGCCACATAAAAAATAAGACATATATAAATATTTTTAAAACTCAAAATACAAGCACAAAACTTTTTTTTTTTATTTTTTTTTTTCTCACCAAAGCCGGCAAAAATAACCAGCTTTGGCGAGAACAATCTGAAGAATGATTGTGATTCGTCAAGCAGAGAACATAACAAATTAACAAATGTATTTTCTCAAAAAATAAAATAACAATATTATACTCACGACCAAAATATGACTTTTGTTCTTAATGTATTAAAATTACGGGTTAGCAACACCATACAACCACCCTAAACGGTGACTAAAAAAGTGCAACATTTACTATTTTTTACAAAGCATATGGAATCCCTTATAAGATAAAACGCCGACTCCTGAGGTTAAAACCAGGCTAGGTACAAATCAATTTGGGTAAACAATGCAATTTTTAATTTTATTTTTTTTATGTTCATGAACGAACAATTTTTAATATAAAATATTTTGAGCGCACAATGTGCAAACTTGCTCCACAATCCGAGGTTAAAACCGGAGGGGACAAGAGGAAGAAGGAGTTTTCTTATTTTATTATTATTTATTTACAAATATGGAATGCCACTCAAAGAGTGCTTCCTCCAGACGAACGTGTCAGGACGCGCCTAGCGAAACGCAAAATGATCACGACGTAGTCTAATTATATACTTACCATTATTTATTCTTTCTATACAAGTCCACAAATATTGGTCGTGAGAAAATCTATTAAAACATATGTATATATCCCAAACTTATAAATATATATTCCACAAATCCCAGTACTTTGTATTAAATCACCTCGACTCACCACAATATAAACATACATTGAAAGCCAAGTTCAACTTTAAAACCATAATTAAAACTCAAACTAATAATAGGGTAAAAAATAAGTTTGACACAATCAGGTGAAGTATGAAAGGAGAAATGGAAGGAACGACTTGTATGAGATGAACGAAAGGAGTATGGAAAGTCGGCGTTAGGAAAACCCGTTTGATGGAAAATGGAAATATTACACCTACACTATTTTCTATTTTTGTTATAAACAAATAGATCATTTATTTTAGTTTGATTTATCGCATAATAAAGCGACTGTGTTTATATCGTATTGACTCGTTCACACAGGATTTAAATCCAAAATTACATGCTAGTATCTCGACACCGATGTGAATCGTTTCACCTTACTGGGATACAAGCAAGTAATGATTATACAACGGTACACATTGACTTTAAACGGTGGCCTTGACACTAAAAGCTCGGCTATACCAAAATAAAGATCAAACAAAAACAGATTCTGTACACTCAAGGATAGTGACAAATCTCAAGTCCTTATAATATTTCCCCATATAAATTTTTTAACTCTATTTATCTGTTTGTAACGAACAAAGGTGGTCACGCACCATTCGGAGACTCCGAACCCAAAACAACTATTTTTAAAATTCAAATATCAGGAATTTATTCGACATATTTTCATTTTGATTCATTTATTTATATTTGTCCCTGTTTGAAGAAAAAATAAACCGGCCCATAAGCCGTGAATACCCAACCAGATTGCGATCGCGCTACGTACGTAGTTTAGGAAATAGTAATAATCGGGATTTATAAGCTATAGATCAGTCAGCAAAGACGTAAAAAAAAAAAAAAAAAAAAAGATATTCTTAGTAAGTAAATGAGCACACCTAGCAATAGTAATTACCAAACCCCAAAAACCAGTCCCCGGCGGAAGAAGAAAGAAGAAAGAAGAAGAGGAGGAGCGTCCCGAGGTCCAGTTTTCGAGCAGCTTCCAGTCGACATTTGAACACACTTCACCACAACCACTGCGGAGCATCCCACGGACTCCGTCAGCAGTACGGAAGAACCCGCGCAGGCCGAAGGCAGCCGCGCGGGGCGGTCGCGCAGATCGTCCGAAAGGGCTGGATCGCGCGATCGTTGCAGCCTACGCACAGGACCGGCACAGTTGGGCGACTACACCCGCCCGGTCGCTGTAGCGTTCGCATTCGCGCAGGGGCACGACTCTCCGTCAGCTATTTCGGCGAGAGACCGCGCAGGCTGAGGACAGCTACGCGCTGGCGATCGCGCAGTTCGCCACCAAGGCCAGAACGCGCGCTCGTAGCAGTCTACGCACAGGGCCGGCGTAGCCAGGTGTCTACACCTACACGGTTACTGCAGCGTCTCGCGTCCACACACGGACACGACATCATAGAATACGAGTATCGCACCTTCATATGTATAGTATACTAGCAATGGACTACAACTATATTTTGTTTTGAGTGTCAAGAAAGACAATAATTTTGTGTAAAGTGCATTTTTCCAGAAACACTAGTGTACGAGGAATTGTGCATTAATTCCAGTCAAATTAGAAATTCATTTTACAAAATTCCATACAAGGATCTACAAGCCGCAATAGCAGGCTTAATCAATTGCAGGATTCCGCACGTCCCAGTCGGACATCCCACTAATATCAGACTTTCTTTGTTAGCATGTTACAAGACTGAACATCCCAGCTGATGGACCTCGGCCAACGCTTCACCGCAACTCTTCACCTCCGCGCAACTTCGCAACCGTCGGCGTCTACGTCTTCACTTTAGTAATTTTGTAAGTCGCATCCGTACCAGCCACCACATCTGTTAGCGACAACCAAACTTACCGGAATACAACAGCCCATTCATTATCATATTTCTCAAACCTATTAAATTAGTAAAACGTGTTAGCTTCTTACTAGGCATCGTGATGTATGATCGAGGGCGGCGTAGCGCCCTGCGTAGCACTGTAGCATTAGCGATAGCATGTGTTCTCACCAAGCCGGCATTGCAACACCCTGTGTTGCAACCATCTACGATGTGTCCTTTCCTCTCATAAGTAATAAATAATAGTAAACATAAATAAATAAAAGCTAAAATAATTAAAGTCAAACAATGAGTGCCAAACGCTCTCTATAAATAAATTCAGACGCGCTCTACGCACTAATGCATTTTGGAATATTCTAGAAGGCCATTAGGTAGGTAGAAATCGTATCCGATAATCGCGAGCCGTCCAAAGAAATATACTCGCCGGTCATTACTTTTGGGTTGTGAGCGGTCCGGGGCGGGTTCGCCTCGGGCCGCCGCTCAGATAGAAGAAAACCCTACTTCGAATCACTCTAGTTTGTACGGATTTTAAAAAGAATTTTAATGTGTTAAATTCAGTGCTCAGATTTCCAAGGTAGGAATTTAATTATATATAGAGGATACTTAGCTCATGTCTCCAGAAACTATAAGGTGTTTTTCCGTCATTACAGAAAACGCACCGTTCGGTTCGGGGACTGGTTTTTTTTTTGTCTTTCTTTTTATGTTAATTCTTCTCCTTTCTTTGATTAAATTTTAGGATTAAATTCTCTCTTTATTTTTTTGGAAATTATTTTCATATCATATATCATGGTCATTGTCTTTATATAATTAGATCTCGTTATTTAGATCGGAATACTGGGGTATTCGTTTTGTAATTTGGCAGGCCGTAGGGCCATATGAATATTTAATTATATAGAAAATAGCCAATATATTCTTCTTCATTATTCAAGAGAGGTAGCGCGACACAACCCGGTTGGGGCTCACACATTTTTATTACATATTTTCTGTTCCTGGTTCTTTCAATTTCCCCATTTCTCCATGTAAGAAATAATTAAATTATATATATAAAACCGGCTGTACAAACCGGACATAAGGTAGACGGAGTTTGGCTAGGGTTCTTTCGGAGGAACGTGACTACCTCGCATATAAAAACTTTAATTAATAAGTACCCTATTTATTACAATGGTGATTTCCCATACGCTGAAATAGGTACCCCTAGAAATTCTTTATAACATACCCAAATAAAACTTATAAAAATTCTTACGTGTTCCGGTAAGATTGGTGCAATAGGTACGGTGCGATACTAGTATAAGCAATCCTAATTTCTAAAAAAACAAAAATTAATACTAGCATTCGCCATAAAAGAGCGAGATTAGAAATAATGGTCATAACCCGCAGGGGTGAAAGGTCGTAAAATAAAATTGTGAAAATATAATTTTAAATATCGTTCTTAAATATTTTTTGTTATTTTGATTTACATTTCCTCCTCCATAAAAGGAAATTGTAAAATATAATTTTAAATATTGTTTTTTTTTTAACATTTATATATTGATATACTTTTCCTCTTCCATAAAAGGAAACCGAAAATATAATTTTAAATATTTTTTAACATTGTTTTATCTTGATTTACGGTATCCTCTCCCATAAGGGAAACTGTAAAATATAATTCTTGTAAATATTGTTTTAAACATTTTTATTATTTTGATTTACGTTATCCTCTCCCATAAGGGAAACTGTGAAATATAATTCTTGTAAATATCGTTTTAAACATTTTTTTTATTATCTTGATTTACGTTCTCCTCTTCCATAAAGGAAACTATAAAATATAATTTTTTTAAATATCGTTTTCAAACATTTTTTTGTTTTATCTCAATTTACGTTCTCCTCCTCCATAAAGGAAACTGTAAAATATAAATTCTTTTAAACATTGTTTTTAACATTTCCATATTTGATTTACATGTTTTCTTCGTGAAATAAACTGCGAAATATAATTTTAAATACCATTTTAAATATTTTCTTTATGTTGACTTACGTTCTCCTCTGTTGTAGAATAAAACCGTAAAATACAACTTTGAACATTATTCTAAATATCTTATTAGGCTCGATTTACGTTTTCTCTTTGATAAGATAAGACTGGAAAATATAATTAAGAATATTCGTCTTCAATACTTTTTCTTTGATTTACCTTCCATATGTCGTAAAGAAATAAAGCGCATATTTTAAACCACTTCAACATTGAGTATAATTTCATTGAAGGGAAAAGGGGTAAAAAGAAACTATACAAAATAAAAAGGAGAAATATATATTTAATTATCCTCTTCAGTCGTATGCCTACTCCCTCTAATTACCTTACCTAAATATATTCTATCTTCCTTCCTCAATTAGTCTGTCAATTATAATTTGCCGTTCCCGTCTGTGGCATCTTCCTCGTCCTCTCCCAATTACAATTATCAATTTTCTCATTTGTTTAATATCCCAGATTTTATTTGATTCTCCTAATTTCCTTTGAGGTATATTCCCATTCCGTATAATTCCACATTTTATTTTATAACACGATTAGTCATTCTTTTGGGCAGACGTCGCCTCCCGCAAAGCGCCATCTATCGGCCGCGGAGTGAATCATAGTACCCCGTAGTAGTCGGTTCGCCCGTCGAGAGGGCGCTGATCACGGCCCCGCCGATTTCTGTTTTGTCGCCGCCAGCCGAGCGCGGAGACAGTTTACGAGCCAGAAATAAAGTAGGAAAATTATAGTTGCATCTCGACATTTGGAACGCAGAATTACACCAGATTTTAAACTCTTCCCTCTCCATATACCGGACGCCTCATCAAGGCGAGTCTCACTTCACGCAGGACATCGCACTTTTAAATAGCGCGCAGATTAGCGCGCTCTGAGAGTTCTTCCCACGACCCGTCTCCGATAAAACTTACTTGAATGAGCAGCCAGCCTCTCGAGCGATTACCCTGTACTCCCGTAAAATTCGCCGCGCAGAAGCCTGTTTCCGGTACGGGATCTGCTTGCACAACCAGCGAACCGCCCAGCGCCTGGTGGCCTGGCGCCCTATGCTCCTCGTAGCTACATTATCCCTCAATAATAGGTAGACATCTCTTATTGGCCACCAAAACGCTGTTTTTGCTTAATTAATAATAATAACATCAACATAGTATAAATTCGCATAAATAAACATCAATAATAGAGCGGTTTCGTTGCAAATTATGTGTGTGGTTTGGTTAGCACTGAGTGCTATGATTTATTTCCTGACTGACAAAAGAAAGGTTATATTTTAACTGCATATATAGGTATGTATTTGCATACCAATTTGACTATATTACCGTTATTTGTGAGTGTCTTCTTTTGAGTATCTTATTTGTGAGTGTCTTATCTCTTTAACCATTTATGCAGTAAAAGTGAAATTATATGCAGTAAAAAGGAAAAGTCTTTTGTTTTAATCACTTGAGACGATAAATTTACTTATTTTGATATGAATTCATAATTGTTGATAATATGATAATATGAGTGTAGATTTTTTATATAAAATACTACTTTTTATTACTTAAATATAAAAGTTAGACATACGTTATCGCTGACTATTTTGTAGGTATTATCAAGCTCTACAACTTCTCTCTAGAACTTAATTATATATCTCTCATCGTTAAGGCAGCGTTCGTTAGAAACGTTTTCGTTCGACCGTTTTTTCCGACTTACTTTGGAAGTCCGACTACCACGAAAAAGTCTTTTCATTTTTCGGATCAATATATAGCCTATGACACTCACAAATAACGTGGCATTCTATTGGTAAAATAATTTTCAATATCGGTTCAGTAGATCCAGAGATTACTTCCTACAACATCACAAACTTTACCTCTTTATAATATTAGTATAGATAAGTAAGATATCTGATGCTAAATAAGGGTATAGTCAGTGAAATAGTTAAACCCCATGAAAATTGTTTACAGCTTATTATAAAAAAAACACATGTGTATTTTGCATTTATCGATCCCTGGTAATTCAATTATAGTCACAATCCTAAAAAAACGGGATAGTATATTAGATGCTAATGAATGTTATCAATATAGATTCCGCACTGGAGATCTAAATATTTCAATTACCACCCACAAACATAATCAATGTGATGATTACACATAACCCTTTGATCTATATTCCAACTCGAAGTGAAAATTCCACTAATACAGCAAAGACCACTTCTTTGTAAAAGCTAAGGGCTGGTTTGAGTCCTTAGTCTGTTGATGTACATGCTCGGGCCACAACTCAAGAATTAAATTTCTGAAGAAGAATATTGCTGGATCGCAGTATCGCATAAAAATAATTTAAAAAAATCGGCGAACACAAATCTACAACACACACATGAGCGCAAAACTGTTTCTCACCGTTAGCCACCAATCATGTTAATGAATATATTATTTATAATGACAACTTATTTATCTAAAAATACGTTTTAACCCTTCAGGCCTCGGCCCCTCAGCCGATTGGCAAGTTGATGTCCTAAAAAATTTTAGTAAAAATTAGTAAAAAAAATGAATTATGACACTGTCTCGCCAAAACATTAATTACTGCCAAACCACTGTACCCATAATTAAAATATAACGTATTAACATAATAAAACATAATAAAATAAAAGAAATTAAATTAAAATAAAATTAAAACGGGGCCGTCACGCTGAATCGTGTTGTGCCCAATATTGGCCAATTGGGGCTCTAGGGGTTAAGAAAAGCACATTTAACACCCAGGATAACAGCAGGTTTTATCACCAGTATCACAAACGAAAGAAATTAAACGTTTGATTATCAGATATGGCCCTCTCAAACATAGTGTCGTAGATGACCAAAAATAGATGACAAAAAATATCGCAATCTTTGCAACTATGTATTTGATCAATATAATAAAAACGAGAATGATAATATCAATACCAAATAGTATTCGACGATGACACAGTTGTAGATGCGATTAAGCACTAAGCTTATTTTTAGATTTTAGTGCTTTTTCAGAGCCCCAAATTTGACTAAGGCCAGAATTCTGGCTAAATGCATATCCACAGAATTCTGGCTGAATTCTGGCTTGGTGCATATCCACGAGTGCAAAATCCCTCCCCCCCCCCCCCCTTGAACCCTCACCACCATACCCCCCACCCAACGCGTTGTGGGGTACAACGCTACCCCCTGCAACCATTTTTAAGAATATTTTTTACGACCTTTTCAAAGATTTTAAATAATGTAAAGAGTAGGGAGTTAAGCCTTTTAAGAGTTTCTAAAAACGACACTTTCATCAAAACGCACATTAGACTTTTATCTACCAATATATATCTAATATTAAACATGAGTAATTCGTTGTTTGGCTGCAAAATGATACTACGAAATGATGTGATCGGGTTTACAGGATACACGTAAAGTTTTTCACTTAATCTAAACCATTAATTTACCTAAAAATTGTTTTCCTGATATGTCTAAGACCTTTCATATGGTGTTAATACTATTATTTCTTACAAAGTATGGTAAGAGGTATTGGTTCATAGGCCAACATAGGTATTGGTTCTTCACCTAATGTGTAGATCGTAAGCAATTGATTAAAGCTGGTACTGGTAATGATTTTAACCCCTCCTACTTGAGTTAACCATTCTTGGTTTGACGCTTACAAATGCTAAGATTTGAGCTAATCAATTTTGGTTAGCCAACGGTCACCTTGCAAAAAATCCATTTAAAAAATAGAACGCGTTTCTAGATAGATAGATAGATTAGAACCGATAAGGTTATAATGTTTTATATGTCAAATTTCAATGCGATCATTTTACAGTTATTCTTTTTATGATCCGTATAGTGGTTTACAAGTTATAGTCGTTTTACTCAAGGTCATTGACTTGCGCCGAATTTACGCGGGAAAATGTCGCCGGCGTAAGTGACAGCTGAATTTTTACTTCGCGATTGCAGGGGTTAATGACATCTCGAATTTAGTCTTTGAGGCTTCGCGGGGTAACATTATTGGACTAGTCTGGTCCCTTATCTATACAAATGTAGAAAGAACATTTTGTAAGCAACATATTGGTGGACAAATATCAAGTTTTTTTCTGACGACGCAGCTGTAGTATGTATGATATGGGGGTAACTTGGCGTGGTGGGCTGTGCTTTGGATACCGCACGAAGGAACAGAAATCCATTATTATTGTCGATTCTATGGAGCGATTCTGTTACATCTCTGATCTGCTATTCATCGAATTCAAAGCGTTGGATATTCGGCAGTCTTTGTAAAATATACTGCTTAGTACGGCGAAGAGAACTTGTCAGATCACCTTCTAAGCGAACATCAGGGTCCATCGACGAGAAGCGAGGTCCAAGGCTGCGTACCAGTACTCGGTAGAAAAACTACTTCGCACAAAGGTATGTCACATTCATTGAATCAAAGATTCTCAATCAGATCTCCCGGCGTTAGGTCCAATACAAGAAGCAATCAATCCTTGAGGCAATTGAAGCCTCTGACTTAATAGTTCATAACTATAAGTTCTCAGAACAATAGATCTCGCGTTTAATAGAACCATTAAAAAGGCCATCATATGGAAACAAAATAAAAAAATAAAAATCTCAATAAATACGAATAAGATAGGTACTGATATATTTTATTTTTCAGCTCCTTATCCTGATCCTGTCATCTCTACGGGGTGTTTTTAATAAGTGACATCCTTAAAGTGAGTGAATCCGTACACGCAAATAAACAATTTCAGAAAAAAAATTTTTTTTTTGTAAAAATTAGAAAAATTGACTGATAAATAAAAGTTTGACAAGCATTGAACGCACTGCGCAATCTAATAGGCAAAATATCTCGAAAAAATAATATTCGCAATATTTTACCTACCGCTAGATGGCGCAACGCGCTCACCTCTTTTATACTATTTTTCAAAACATGTAATTTTTAAACTTGATTTATAATTATTTTTAATATTGTTTTTAAAAGAAATAGTTGTGGTTTATGTATTTATACAAATACATAAATATATGTATATTTCCGGAATGTACACAATCAGATCTTTCAATCGACACTAAACACGATATTTATATATATTTATGGTAATTTATAGACATTAGGACATTTAGACAACTACTTACTAGATATTTGGACAGTTAAGGTACCCTATGATACTCGCGATGACATAACGATTCTAACAATACTACACACTTCTACATCGGTTCAAGCGTTTAGAAGTTATGGTGGAATAAAGAAACGGAAAACATAGATGAACCCTGAACATTTTCACTCCTTTTTTGTTGGGCAGTCTTGTATCAATTTCAGAGCACCTTTAAAATCATCTAGGTCATATTGTCATAGCTTATTGAAGACATTGTTTTTTCATGTATTTAGATTTGATAAACATTACCCATACGATATAATGCCCTTTTATTCTACTTATTATCTATTTACATATTTACAGTTGCTTAATTGGAGAACTATGTAATTTAGGTTGCCCTTATAACAGGTATATACTCGTAGGCCACGCGTAGGTAGACTTCGCTCAAATGCCTAATTATTTTCATTAATATATGCACACAGTTGAATAAATCAACAGGTCCAGGAGCAGGTGAAGAATAACGTAATAGCGCGACTTAAAATATCGATGAGGGACGTCTTCAATATTAATGTTGGTTGTTTTAGGTTAAGGACGTTGATGTTAAAGTAATATTGTTGAGTATGTTGTACTGAAACCTCCGATGGACTTCATCCTCGCATGTCTGTCAAGATTGTTCCACATTGTTATAGCTGCATATCTCTATATCCAGAATGGAGCATTTGTAATAAGTCGTTCGGATCAAACCCGACCGGTTTGAAAATTCATTGCGCAATATTTAATCGCTCTTGCGTATTGTTATTTTGTCACTAAATAGAGCACTAAGTTGTTGTTAATGCTTGGCAACGATCCCTGCGCTATGGCTGAAAATATACAATTAGAAGGTCGAAACTCTATCGATGTATTTTCGCAACGTCAAATATTCAAGTGTATGTACCTTGAAGGACACTCAGCAACCGAAGCACTTCGAAGACTAGTAAACGTGATGTGTACTAATGCACTCTCTCAAAGGACGGTTAAAAATGGTACAGTCGCTTTAATATTGGAGACTTCATGTCGGGGAGCATCGTGGAGGCGATCACAAATCTGGATCCGAAACTGAGAGCGCCTAGAGATGATTCAAGAAGCTTTTCGTAAATCAACATCTTGGTCGGTAACCTCTCTGTCGGCTAAGACTGATATACCAAAAAACCACCTGTTAATAAAAAAAATATTAAAAAAAACTCAACCTGTCAAAAGTCAACGCCAAGTGGGTTCCAAGTAAATTAACTGAAGATAAAAAATTGTGCGAGTGGAATATGCAAAAAAATAAATAAATACGTGCATATAATCAGCAACCAAGCCGTCTCAAACATACCTTGGCCATTGATGAAACATGGGTTAGCCTCCACCGTCCACCTGAGAAGGACTAAATTAAAGCATGGCTTGCCTCAAGGAAAAACGGCCATCACCTGTGTCAGAATCAAGATTTGGACCTAAGCTCATGTTGGTGTTAGCGACGGACTACAACGGTATATACAATTTTTGGACCATCTGATGGATCAATGGGGCAAAAGTCACAAGCACATGGTTGTTAGTGACAATGCAAGGGCTCACCGTCTCTCATCTGTAGAAGGCTGAATGGATCAACATAATATTGAGATTTGGATCCATCTACCATATTCCCCAGTCCCTGCGATTACAGTTGCTTCCATCAACTAAAGAGAAGAACTGGTGGCGTTGCTTACCCTGATGTCAATACATTTCAATAAGCTTTGGATATAGATATAACGGAAGGCAACAAACATGGGAGGTACGAGTACAGTGAGAAAGCTACCTGAGCGCTGGCAATCAGTTATACATTCGCAGGGTGGTTACGTTCAGTCGATCCTTAAGTACCTACAGGTATTAAGACATAAAAACTTTATCTTTTATTTAATATTTTCTGTGCGCGGGTTTGATGCGAACGACGTAATATATACAAATCGTTCCTTTCTATAAAAGGAGACACGTGGTGATTGGGTGAGACGTAGAAACAAAATCTGGCAGACATTTTGAAACAGCTGAATACGTTTTGGGTCCAACTTATGGAGGCAGGGTCATATACGCAGTCACCGTAGCCGATTATGGATAAACTAAGAGATAATCTTTCTTGAGATAATCTCTAATTCTAGCGAATTAGTTGGAAGTTGTAACGATGGTGTAGTGAAGATATATACCTTCAGGTAGGGTATATACCCAAATTTATATATCATTCTAGCACCCGTACCAATATAGTAAGGGTGCTATAATAATAGGTATAGCACTAGACAGCCAAGGAATGCCATTGGCATCAACCGATTCGACCATATCCCAAAAAATGGGAAATTTTCCTGGTCCATTTCGCATCATTTCAACGATACTCGATTGGTTTGAGGTATGGATTGCGGCTTTATATCTGCGATGATATCGGCAATATTGTGTTTTTACGATATTGTAGTAGTTTGTATTATTGCAATTTCGAATATCATTTCCTGTAAACGAAAAGACTGATTTTAACGCAATGTATACTCTATTTTAGTCTATGCTACTAGGAATTAATCTATGTATGTAGCTAGAATGGATATCGCCATTTCTGTTTTGCTACAGTAGCTAGACACAAACGCGGACATTTGGGGTAGATTGGTCTATCATATGGGGTTAGTTGGTGCCGGTCAATATCTATATGCATAGTAAAATCACAAAATCGAGATATCGTTATCAAAATGTCAAAGAAAGATATAAGAAACGATACATTGCAATTTCAATAGAATTATACTCTAATGGTGATAATAAGTATGATTATTATAATGATGATAATAAGTAACTTCACATTTATATTTTATACTGTTTTGGTTTCATGTAAGTTAATGTTATTATTAAGCTTGGTTGATATTTTCCCATGTTTATTTTTTCCTATCTAATCTACCTAAGTTGTTACCTATAAATACCTAAGTTGTTTGAAATGGAATATTATGGCGTCAACCTACCTCATAAACTGCGCCAAATAAATCCGATCACGGGATAGATTGACTTACTCGACTCGGTTTAAAGCAATATTACACATATCCCATTTCAAACCAAATGTTGGCACTTTTAATTTTCGAAACAAACGAGCTAAAATCTAAGAGTTTCCGGTATTTAATTTTTAAAAAGAACAGGCAAAACATAATATAATATTTTAAATATAGACATTCTAAACGAGCTTAGAAGCTTAGGCTTTATATTTGAAAATTTAAAAAAATAAAAATTATGAAATAAACAAAAGAAACTAATATCAATTCCAGAACTTTTTACAATCATACATGGAAAAAACTAGACTGAGAAACAGAAAGAAAATGACTAAAATTAACGAGCTCGAATACGCTTAGATCTAAGTTCACACAAACAACCAAAACATCGCATTTCGAACGCTTTTACTGACGCAGATGATTTCAATGCAGTTTCTAAAGACGAAGACATCATAAACCCTTTGAATCAAATAAAAGAATTAAAAAATAAGGACTCTCAAATAATCAAAGTCCAGCTACTTTCCTGCCTCGAATTTCAATTTATAAGCGATGAATACTGAAAATGTTATGTTGAATAAACGCCGTTCAGGATGTTTCAAGAAATAGGTACGTCGATAATGGGACTAACATCTGAGCATTCTGCAGTTGTCGATTCAGAATTTCGGAATTGAGTGTCTACGTTGTTAAGAATTTGAGAGTTATAGACAATATCACCATCCCTTCTACTATATTCGGCTGTTCAATAATAACGATGATTATGGTAGCTGAGAAAGATTCAAAATAGCTTACAGAGCTGATGATTTCTAGGAATATACATATTAAATTAAGGAGTTTTAAATTCGAATTCTACTACTATCGCACACAATATACTATATATATTAATAAAGTGAATGATGACATTTGTTTATAAAAATATAAATATGATTTAAATACCTTTGACTTGACTGTTTATCAATTTAATCAATGCCAATCTTGCTTACTCACTTACCTGAAAAAATGTTATTGAAATATAGTCCAAAATATCCTTCTATTTTAATATTTGGTAGATTATCGTCATCGGTGTTCATTGTTAACTAAATGGTGTCATCAGCATGTCTAATGATATTAAGAAGAATATTAAATATCTTCAAGTTAATGTGGATAATTTTCTGCAAACACGATTATGTAAACTACTCATAAATGTCTACTAACATGTCTACACACATGTCAAGTAGACATGTATCTACACAAATGTCTACACACATGTCTAGTTGAATCGGGAATATTGGTCGCATTTTTTCCTCATCTCAGTTTCTCTTTGGTAAATAATATCTGATTGTAATAATGAATGTAATGAATTGTTTGCTGCCAATTAACTTTTATTTAATTTATATCAGCGGAATCCTTAATTTTAGGAAATAAAAATATTAAAATGATAAAACAACATGTTTACCAAAAAAAATATCATAAAACCATTCTGCCTCTGGGCGTTTGGACAGAGTTTGTGCAATGGGATAATTATTTTTATTTTATTAATTGAGTTACTTATGATTAGGTATACAGTTCATTGATCATGTAACGTTTGCTTCTTATAATAATTATATAAATTATTTAATCTATACTAATATTATAGAGATAATACGACATAGGTATGGAACCGCGACCGTGTCGTTTATCCTTACTAATATTATAAAGAGGTAAAGTTTGTGACGTTGTAGGAAGTAATCTCTGGATCTACTGAACCGATTTTGGAAATTCTTTTACCAATAGAAAGCCACGTTATTTGTGAGTGTTATAGGCTATATATTAATCCGAAAAATTAAAAGACTTTTTCGTGGTAGTCGGATTTCCAAAGTAAATCGGAAAAAACGGTCGAACGAAAAGGTTTCTAACTAACGCTGTCTTAACGATGAGAGATATATGATTAAGTTCTAGAGAAAAGTTGTAGAGCTTGATAATACCTACAAAAAAGCCAGCGTCAGCATATGTCTAACTTTTATATTTAAGTCACAAAAAGTAGTTTTTCAAATTAAAAAAATAATTTAAATCGTCAGGTCATGTTTATTGGTCATACAATTATGAATTCTTATCAAAATAATTAAATTTATCGTCTCAAGTGTTTAAAACAAAAGGCTTTTCCCTTTTACTGCATATAATTTTCCTTTTACTGCATAAATAGTTAAAGACATAATACACTCACAAATAAGACAGTCATAAAAAGACACTCACAAATAACGGTATTATAGTGCAAATACATACATACATATGCAGTAAAAATATAACTCTTCTTTTGGCAGGCAGGAAATAAATCATAGCACTCACTACTAACCGAACCACACTCATAATTTCATCACAGGTAAAAAGTTTTACCGCCCAACGAAGTGGGCACGGGTCAGCTAGTAATTGATATAGGGAGGTTTAACACATTTTACATAAACTTTCCTGCCAATAGCACATCTAACTAGGCGATAATTTGGCCCGTCTTATGGCATTTTTATAAAGTTTTAAGAAATGAAATGTTTTTTTAACAATAAATTATGTGGACCCACCACTTGTATATACACATAAATATACCAATTTTTAAAAATATATAGCTTTGTAATAAATAAATACATTTATAATTTGAATTTAATTAAGAATAATAGATAAGTGATCCTAAATTAATTGTCGTGTGTTGCGAAGAAGTTCATCAGATTTTAAGTAGCCATCTATTAAGGTTTGCTTTAAATATGTTAGAATAATTTTTCATGTCTTCACTTAGGGAATTATATAATTTTGGGGCTATGTAGAACATATGTCTCTGGGCAAATGTTTTCCTGACTGACGGAATTATATATTTGATACTTGCGGACGTTCTTGTGTATAAATTGTTTTGAGTTCGTGCATGGTCATCTCTAGTTTTGTAGAATGCAACAAGCGCTTGCTTAATGAATATCTGTTTGGCTGATAGCACATGGGATTGAGAAAATAACAAGGCAGATGGATGACGCCGGTTTTTCCTGTGTATTACTCTTAGTAATAATTTCTGCGCTTTTGTCAATCTATCCAGATTATGATTATACTATCCGCAGTACAAAGTGGCGACTGGGGCAATTAGAGACAGTTGACGTAGGGTTGGTACCATGTCGATAAAATATTTAATATTTATATAATAAATTTACCTGCTAAAATTAGATAGATACATAAAATTCCTAGATTTAGCCAAAAGCAAAAGTAAATACCGTAATAGCTGGTAAGTAGCTAACCGATTAGGACTATTAATTGTGGTAGCCGTAACAGTTCGATTTCGACATTTTATGTCATTTTAACGACACTGTTGTCAAATTAGTTTTCGTCTACTATAATTATTGTACGTATTATGTAGGTTATTAGGCATTATTGATAATAAAATATTCTGCTATAAAAGGCTTAATGTCAAAGAGCATAACTCATTCGTTACACGAACTCTATTTGTGAATCTACATCATGATGGAAGATTTTTGCAAAACCAATTTGACCAAGTTAAGAGGTGATGTTAACCAGCAAAGCCGGCAGGTCATTCTCAACATTTATAAGTGGTTGCATAAGTTGAAAGAAGACCCTGATGTCATAAGGAAAATTGGTTTTCAACAACTCTAGATCGAATTCGGAATAGAAATCGAAAATCTCCAGGACGAAGACCTGGCCAGAGCACATATAATTGACACCCACCGTCTTGTTATTAATCTACAAGACGATAGTGACAGTGAAGACGAATACGAATAGCTTGCTGACTTTCTTTGTTTAGTTTCATAATTTTTTTTTGTATAACATACGAATATTATAAATTTGATACTTTTATATTTTTATGTTAATAATTCAATATCAATATTTATATTTTTAACCTATTTAATATTTATCGTAATGAAACAATACTGAAATAATATTTATTTTCCACGTTTCATTACTTTATCGACATTCCTTTTGTATGCGTAAAACTACCTGCACTACGGTTGCGAGTATCGCTCCATAAGGCCGTGCAAGTGCGAAAGAGATAGCACGATTTCGATTATAAATGACCTGACTCGCCACTTTGTAATGCGGATAGTATAGTAGTAGCGCCCCATGCCGCGATTCCGTAGGACAAAATACTCTTGACAATTGCTGGAGGGGTCTGGATATGTACGCTTCCTAAAAAGCGGGATCGATGTAATCGAAGTCAATCTATTTGAAAAATAATATGTGAAGTTAATATACAGCTTAAATATTAAATTCGATTTTGTTATTATATTAAGACCCAGTGGCATGCAAAAGGCACTTCCCTTGCAAACAAATCTGTTTTTACTATAAAAAAAAGAGTTTTTCTGTATGTGTTCGTGTAACATGTGTGTCTTGTTATTGCATTCTATCTACAGAATTGAAAGGCAATTACGTTAATTTTATCCCATCGAAAAAAGATGACCAATCCGGAAATCGAACTCGGAACCTAATGTAAGATTAGGCGACCTAACCACTAGCCTAACCATCAGCATCCAGATCCATCATTTAAAAAGCTTTTACCCTGATGATTGGAATCACGCATAATATCTAAATACATACATGTCTAATAATATTTATGTAATTGTGTTAGAATTTATTCTAAATGTCATAGAGTGACGAACTTACACTTACCTTATAAACGAATCTATTATACATGAATAGGTAGTCAAATGCCTAAGGTATGGTATAAACATATTTATACCACAATAAGTTCCATGGTATCAAGAAAACCATGGACGAAATTCGATGAAAAATCTCCTCTGAAGAAATAAAAAAAAAATCTTTAATATCAGAGCCAAAGAGTTGAACGACATATTAAACAAATTGGAAGCCTTTCGAAGTTCAAAAGTCTCAGTCATTTTCGTTAGTTGTTTAACCGACTTTTAAAAAGGAGAAGGTTATTAATTCAGTTGTATCTTTTTTGAATGTTTGTTACCTGAAAACTCTGTCATTTATGAACCGATTTGGAATATTCCTTTTTTATTTGAATAGATATACTTCCAGATTGGTCCCATTCTTAACAAAATCCTGTTCTGATTATGGGATGCATGAGGAATTGAGGGAAATTCTCAAATATTATCACATGAAGTTAAAAATTTACATGTTGGTTCAGTTTCGATGACAATGCATTTTTTTATGGTAAACATGACCTGATTCTTAACCCAGGGTTGGATCCCGACGAGGGGACCCCCGACGGTCAACAGCACAGACACTAAATTTTGTTTACGCATTTAGTTATGATAGCCCGTTCTAAGTTTTACCATGACACGGCTGCCGCATCCAGGGTCGGCTCCCTACGAGGGGACTCCTCAACGGTCAACAGCACAGACATGAAATTTTGTATACGCATCAAATTATGATAGCCCGTTCTAAGTTTCACCATGAAGTGGCTACTGCTTTTATTTAAAAAATGGTTGTTTTTTTTTGTTAAAATTTTGTATAATATCGATATTTCTCTGCGTATTTCTCATAAATATAGAAGAGTATGAAATAAAATTTACTCACATGAAACAATAGACCTTTATCTATTCATTTATATGAAATGTATACTTAAAAGATTTGTAAAGATTGTATATGATGTATAGGATGGGGCCCCTCGTTAATGCGGCTTAACACTTGTATAAATACGTACCCACATACAGTGCAATAACCCTAGCCTCTGGATTGGTAATAAAGAGTAAAAAAACAAGATAAAACAGACTTTACTCTGAACAGAAATGTCTGAGACGTGTTTTAACTCCAGTTGTAGCAACCATTTTTCTGGATCTTTTGGACAATTGCTGACTTCATCGATCCAGTTTCTGCTAACAGCTGATTGTATGCTGAAAGAGAACTGGCCTGAGGATTCGACCAGTCGAATTTCTGGTAGGTTATACGAGATGTTTTGTAAAAGTTTGACATGTTCATATGTTTTAAGTGCAGTGGTAAAAATTACAGAATGGAGGTTCGATTACATCGTTATCGGAGCTGGTAGTGCAGGCGCAGTGGTTGCAGCTCGGCTTAGCGAAGATTCTTGCCGAAGAGTTCTTTTAGTAGAGGCTGGAGGTGATCCGCCGATCGACAGCATAGTAAATAAATAGATTTTTTTCTTTAGTTACTAAATTTTCAAATACATATTATTTTAAAATTTTAGGTTCCGGATGAATGGTCTGCGCTTTTTCTATCAGACTATGACTGGCAATACAGAACAGAAAACGATTCTAGAACATGCCAAGGATACCAAGACGGCAGATGCTATTGGCCTCGGGGGAAAATGCTGGGTGGTTCGAGTTCGATGAACTCGATGCTCTACTGCAGAGCTCACTTCAAAAATTATGACGACATGGAAAAAGCCGGAAACCACGGATGGAACTCTAGGGAAGCTTTAAAATACTTCAAAAAAAGCGAACATTTATTCAGTAAAGTATTAGAAAATGACCCGATTTATGGAAAGTATCATAACACACACGGATTGCTAGGCATCTCTCCGTTTAATGGAACAAATCCTTACATCATTCCGATTATTGAATCTTATAAGAGTATCGGTTATAATTTAAAGAGAGATATTGGAGATATGATTAACATCGGAGTTGCTCGTGTACTTGGATTTATAGAAGACGGAAAGCGGGAAAGTACTGCCAGAGCATTTTTAATACCAGCTAGAAATCGGTCTAATTTATTCATCCTCAAAAATGCTATAGTAACTAAAATATTATTCGAAGGCAAAACTGCTATTGGCGTTCAAATAGAACTGCCATCAGGCATTGTAAGAACAGCTGCAGCAACGAAAGAAGTCATCGTATCTGGTGGTACAGTTAACACTCCCCAGTTGTTGATGCTATCAGGTATAGGACCTAAGGAACGCTTAGCGGAACATAAGATAACAGTGGTTAAAGACTTAGCCGTCGGTGAGAATCTACACGACCACCACGCGATTTACATATTCTTTAGAGCTAACGAAGGGGCCGCACCTGAAACTGTCAATGAACAAACACTCGATTTGGCAACATACTTGGCTTATAGACGTGGTCCTTTAGCGCAGGTCGAAGCCTCTGAAATAAACATATATATAAATATTTACAATGACAATGCAAAACAATTCACCCCTCCCAATATTCAAATCGATCATATAACATTCAGAGTGAAAAGTGAAACCCTAGATGTTTATTGTAACGTTGTTTTGTTATTTAATGCTAAAATATGTGAGTCATTACTTTCGTATAACGCTGACGCTGAAATAATTATGTTTTTGGTCGCCGTCATAGATCCAAAGTCGAGAGGGTTTATTTTACTAAACAGTACTAATTATAGAGATAGCCCAAAAATATTTACTAACGCTTTTACAAATGCGTATGATATTAAAACGCTTGTAAAAGGTGCTCACGTTGTTGAAAAGCTAGAAAACACACCATCTATGAAGAACTTAGGCGGCGAACTATTGAAGTTAAATATACCAGAATGCGATAGATTTAGATACAGAAGCGACAAATATTGGGAGTGTTACATATTGCAGACTGCTTCAACTGGATTCCACCCAATGGGCAGTTGTAAAATGGGACCTAAACACGATCTTAAAGCAGTCGTAGATCCAGAACTTCGAGTACACGGCATAGAAAATTTAAGAGTGGTAGACGCAAGCATTTTTCCTAGTTCTATCACCTGCAATACGAACGCTCCGACGATCATGGTGGCGGAACGAGCATCTGATCTCATCAAGAAAACTTACAAGGATGATAGCTGCGGTCCATAAATTTAAATAATTTTAATGTTTAAATTATGTTCAGTGGCATGAAAGAATTGATAGTCGTAAATCAAAAATAAATTTAGAACACAAATCAATAAATGATGTCAAAATACGATAAATTTTATTATTTAAATTTTAAACATAATTTTGTCCTACAATTCTGGTTAACTTTTAGAGACCACGTTAACACAGTAGCCATTTCAATAAAAATATAAAAATGTTGCAGACGAGTTTTAATTTCAACATGTTTATCTATCTAGATACTCATATCTAGGTATTTCTTGGTCAAGAAACAACATTTTCGACTGAATTATTATTCATTTCTCAATGCTGTAATGATATAAAATCGAACGCCTCCTGTCAAATAAAATACTTAATATCTAAACCAAAACAAAGCCATGTAAGCACACCTATTGCCATCTATACGCAGCAATGGGAAGGCAAGGTGAATGGTCTTCAAAACGTAAAAGTAGTAATTAGTCGATTCATTCATGATCCCAAAATTTAAATCAATTTCAAAACGTGTAGCGACATCTAGCGGGCAAAAAGCGAGAAATGTTACCGTCGATAAGCAGAGAACTGTAAGAAAATTTTACTGACGTGTCGGCAAGAATATAAAATATATTAAAATAAGATTAAAACTCAATAAAACAATAAAACGTTTATATATTCGTTAAAAATGAAGCGTAATAGCAATAAACCACTAAATAAAATAAAACTAAATAGGCTTTAGAGAAAAATAAAGGAAAAAACGATGATTAAAGAAACGCCGAAATCACATACAAAAATGGGTCTTCAAAAGATGCATGATAGAAACACAGGATATTTAGAAAGATTTCAGCGACGACACGCACTATAGACGTAGTATAGAATAAGCACTATCCTCTGAAACGAAAGTAGAATCTGAAAACAGAATAAATAGTTAGCAATAGATTTAAATATCGCCGGTAACGAATTCGCAGCCGACCTCGAAGTGACAGTTCAATGTATGATTAAATTGTCGTACTTTTACAAGAAAAATCGCCACTATAGACGATAATGCTAATTACAGCCGATATAGATAGAACACACAGTAGATAGACTTACTAGAATAAAGCCAATGAAATAAGCTATTTTATGAGGCAGAGCATATATTCTGTACGATAGTTTACAGGGAGAATCTAATGTTTGAAACTGAATAAATGACGATTTGACGGAAAAATAAATCCGAATTAACCACGGCAAGAAAGTGTTGCCATGTTTTGACATCAAATAGAGTCGGAATATCGTACAAATTTTTATCACTAGAGGCGCTGTAGTTCAGAAATAAAGGAAATTTTAAGGTGGACCACTAACAAAAAAAACAGACGAGCGTCTCAAGGAGCGTCATATGCATATTTGGCGGGAAGTTTTGGAGGGAAAGCCATATCTAAAAAAACCGACGATAATACAAATATTAGAGTATACAGAACGAAGAAGCCAGTTAAAAAGGTCATAGGTGACATATTTTTAAAGGAAACGGATGAGTAATTTCGATGTAAAGAATTGTTTTCAAAATGGGTCACTGAAAAACCTACTAACGCCGAATAACTTTTTATAAAAACCATATAGGATTATAGTAGAAAAAAAATGAATAATAATAGCCGTAATAGTTAATGAAATAGACATACTTTTTGGAAAAATATACACGTACCTTTAGAAGCACATAGCGCCGCGAGGAGGCAACATAAAATTAATATATATGCAGAAATTAGATGCAGGGGATACAGATTATAAGGGAAAAATAAGGAAATCAGCTCAAATGAGTGAATTAAAGAAATAAGAGTGCAAAAATAGCTCGATGTGCACGAAATGGTACGGAACCCCAATGTGGAAAAACGATAGTTGGTAACCAGACAGAAAAAGCATGATGGCCGCGTTATTTTGCATAGGAAGGGGGTGAAAAGTACATCTAAAAATGGAGAAATTGCCGTATTTTGAAGGGTATAAAAAGGCGGTGGGCGATGCCAAAATCAATTCAGTTTACCAGGAGATCCACCGCGTAATAACCTCGTCACCCAAACGTCGAAAAAGTGCCGGAAAATGTAAAAGTTCAAGTTAAAACGAGGGAATGTGGGCAGAAATGCTGTCCACATTCCCATAAAAATCATGTAGAATCTAAGTGAAGTTTTTTTAACACATATTTATTTTATTAGAAGCGGTACATCAATTATTTGGCGGGAAAGCAAAAATATTAAACAGTGCTAAAAATTCGCAGAGAGATAGACGTAATAACAGTAAAAAACCCTCTATAAGAGACGCCACGTACATCAATTATTTGGCGGGAAAGCAAAAATATTAAACAGTGCTAAAAATTCACGAGATCATATAAATGAACCAAGACAGACATTCGCAATAGATTTCGAATCACAAAGACAACTTCAAATCAATTACATCTTTCAACAGAACGGGGCGAAAACAATCGTACGAGACGGCCGACATCCCTACGATGCAGCTGTCAAAATTTAAAAAACAGTTTGTTGTTGTTATGTGTTAGTTATTAAGAAGTGTATAAAGGTGTTAAATTAGTGTAAGGTATGTGATATTGGATTGGATGGCTGCTTAATACAAGTAAGATTGTTCAAATTATTATAATTGCAGTATATCCGTGCGTTATAACTGCCGAAGCTGGCCATACTTATAAAACTTGTTATTGTTGATAGTTTTTTTTATATTATGCAAATATGTATGTTGTCATAAGTATGAATAAGATTAATGCGTCTTAGACTGTTTCGCGCCATAATTGAAATAGAAAGCCAATACCATCTGCTTTTCGTACTGCCGCTACTACATTGTTAGCGTGAACCTTTTTTTATAAGGCCAGTACTTGATTGGGACTGCAGGCCGTCAATAAAAGACGAAGCCTCATTGATTGAGATATTTGAAACTGCCTGGTTTCACAGAGACAAAGTCCGTGAACCAGCGTAGCGATAAACTAAGAAAAAAATGTATATACGTATGTCGTAATTGATTCGATATACACAGTAATATAGGTTATGATAAGTTGTGTTTTTGTGCTATATTGCGTATTGTCATATTATCCTGTTATTGTTATTTAATGCAAAGCTACAAAGAGAGCCATAATATATGTATATGAACTGTATCAACTAAAAATTTTATTTTACAATATATCGAATATTTTGCCGGAAAAAGTGTTCATATTTTTTTAATCAAAAGAATACCCTACCTGAGAATACAAATAGACTGAGCTAAATCGTAATTAGAAATTGATTCGATAGATCAGATGCAGCACTAAAGGATGGACGAACGCAGTAAAGGGATACGCGAGATTGGCGCCTTAGTATAAATTTATCTCGTAATCCAATAAATATATAAGAAAAATAACTCCTGAGTTCACGACGCACTGACAGAAGACTGTAGCATCCGTCAGTGTGATAAATAGTGCAGCGACAAATCAAACAAAGTCCGATATTCAGTAATGATCAACAGCGTACTTATAAGGACATTATAAAAAAATCCCAGCTGATTGGAGCAATCGTCAATCGATATTGAGAAAGTGACTTAAAACTGTTAGCATACATTGATCTGGAAGTATTTAACTATAGAACACCTTTGATAATCCCCTAGATAGGAATTGTGTCATAGAACATCAAAAAATCAATATTTCTCATCGAGACGAGATCTTAAAAGTGTAGGTTACAAGCCGATCTTAACTTATAAACCTCAAATTGATTCAAACTATCTAAAACCAAGTGCATAAGGATCTAACAAATTGGTCTAGACACATAGAATACTCATTATTATTCTTCTTCTTCTTTTGGAGAATACATTTTAGTCAGGACAGGAGAATTTCATATATGAGGGAGATCGTACAAGAGAAAACAGGGCTATTCACTTGAAATCTCTATTCTCTGCATACTTTGAATATCTTTATACATATATTAGCATCATCCTCTTCTAGTCACTTCTCCGTTCAATCTTCTTCATCAAGCGCTTATCGCTGATGATACGTCGCGCACGTTTAAGTAACAAATATTGCTAAATATTATTATTATTGAATAATATTAATTGATGTTAGTGTTAATAATATTAATAAATATATTAATATTAATATTAATAATATTAATAAATATATTAAAAAATATCGCTACAAAATGGCTTGCCCAAAGTGTGGCCAATCATGATCATTGCGAGATATTGTCATCTTACATCGTACATTATACAAATTAAGTTAAAAGTAAATAGGATTATATTAAATAATAAATAAAAAATAAATTCTCTACAATTGCTACAAAATGGCGCCCAACGCGGGGCCTGATTAAAACATTTTAAAGTGAACGGGAACTACTTAGTAGAACATAAACATAGTAATAATTAATACTTTTGAATAAATATCGTTCGTTCATCGGTGAGGCTAATAAATATATAGATACTATCATTGGATGATAATATCATTGGATGTTAATACATGTATATATTGGTTCTTTTTGTGAGTTTTGGCGAGGAATTTGAAATTTCACTCGCGAATATTTTATTGTTTGCTTGTTTGTTTTTTGAGTGTTGACGATAAGGTCGCACCACATATATGATAAATGTTAAGTTGTAATTACTATCTAGCAAATACTATAATATTGTTTTTCTGTGTTACGGTGATACCATCGCACAGATCATCTTGAATGTTTTGATGTTATCTTGTTAAATATTTGCAATATTAGCAAGTCGTTATATCAGAGGTTGATTATAAGATATATAAGATTATAAGATATAATAGTAAACCCCGTTCTGCGAAAGTGCGAATTAATATTTTTATGCGAATCATAATTATTAATCTTCTTTATAAATGTTCTGTCTTGTCTGCATAAATTATTATAATATCATCTCGTGAATTGCAAAATAAATATAAAATATTATAATAATAAATAAAAAGATTTCCAATATAGAAAAATAATAACAATATAAATAATGTCGTATACCGCATCAACGTCAAAAAGACGCCGATTAGCATTAGATATTGAGCAGGGCCGTATTAGGAGCATGTTCGATAGAGATGTTAGTCCGCATAATTCCTTATATGAGTATAATAGATTAACAGAGCAAGCAGCTGATCAGGCTTTCATAGATAAGGAAAGAGAGAATATGGCTAATATAATAAAAAATTTAGAAGAACAGTTGAAGGAGGCAACGATAAATAATAATAATATCGCTTTAAATGAAAATAATACAAATAAAATAATAAAGCAGGAAGGTGCATATGTGCCACCAACTGCGGGAAATATAAATGATGTGTTTCGTTGGGGAATTAAGTTTACCGGAGAAGGATCAGTATTGGATTTCATTGAGACGTGCGAGGATAGATTGAGGTCTCGACGCGTTAGCGGAAATACATTAGTAGAATCATTTACCGAATTATTAACTGGACCCGCATTGAAATGGTTTCGTTCAATGAGAACCGATCAGTTGACATGGTCCGAGTTAAAGAAGAAGTTAATCGAGCGTTTTGAAGCTTTGAATTACCAAATTAAAATGGATAGTCACATAAGAAATCTAAAACAAAAGCCCCAACAGAGCATAGAAGAGTATATGACCGAGGTTAGAGGTTTCAACGCACTATTGCGTGAACCAATAAAAGATACAATTTTATTAGAAATACTAAAAATAAATGTTGCCGATCGTTATAAGCCCATATTAGGCGCACAAATTCTGACTACTGTCGAAGAGCTCGTAAAGTATGCGAAAAACTTTGAGCAATACATAAATAAAGAGGAAGCTAACCCAATTAAAGAAGTATATCGCGGAAATTATAAGAAACCGATGGTCGCGACGGTTATAGAAAAGAATAACTATAATCAAAATAAGCGCTATAATGACTTTCCTAGGAATGACCAGCGCAATACAAATGATATGCCGTTTAACAATAATAGATTCCAAACATCAGGTAGAGGGCGCGGAAACATGAATCGTGGGCGCGGGGGATATAACTTCTCCGGACAGAGTAGAATTGTGAACGAAATTAGATGTTTGAAATGTGAGGAAGTAGGTCATCACTTCACCACATGCCGGCAAATAAGGGGTAAAATCTGTTTCGGGTGTCGTGCGGAGGGCGTGACAAAATTTGAATGCGCCCGATGCAATAATAATAAGGGGATATCAAATATAAATAATATAAATAGAACGTCGGGAGATGTAAGGAACGATCAAGATTCAGTAGTGAGACCAGTCTCTCGTCAGGAGAATTCGGGAAACGAATAGAAGCCATTCCGTTAGGAAGATTTCATATCAAGGATTTAATGAAGGTTAGCGGACGGTGTTAAAACTTACAAGTTATTATATATACATAGAGTGCAAAGATAATGTCATTATTATTATAGAGCAGAGATACGCAACCTTTTGTTAAAATATATTTTAAAATGCCTATTTTTATTCAGCGCTACTAATAGTGACTGACGATTAATAATTTATTATGATGTTCTTTTAGGGGACATAACCATAAGTAGTTTGCTTGTATTATATGAATAGTCAATGAATTATATTATAGTAAACATACCATTTAATTACTACCTATCAGTACCTTGTAACAATATTCATTCCATCCTGACCCGCATCCTATTCATAATCCTCAACCACCAATCCTACTCACACTCCTTAACTACCAACTCCAATTTTCCCCAAACCTTACTTACACTGTACTGAAACGTTTTAACTTTTTGAGTCGTCATTAAAAATTTGCTTTTAAGCAAGGCGTTGACATTTCATAGGACAAGAAGATAATTAGTTTAAAGTAGTTACACATAATTAAATATATATGTATGTATATAAATATGTATGTGTATATATATATATATATATATATATATATATATATATATGTGTATATATGTATACATACATATACTATATGACAGAGGGAGTTAGCAACATCCGCTAATCAAAATATCATTAGAGAAGGGAAATTTAAAAACATTATAATATAAATAATAGTGGACAACATGTCTCACTACATAATAAATATATAAATAAATAAATTAAAGATAGACATCACGTAGTCGAAGTCAACGACACCGGAGGTTAACGACAATAATAGTTAAACCTAAAGGGGATTTTAATAATATAATAATAATAAATAACCATATACGGAATAACGTTGATTAAATACCGTAAAATAATGAGGATGAAAATATGTTCTGTGGTAAAATTTTATAATAATGAAGTCTTGTGTGGTATAAGCCGCGACAAGATATATATATATTTTTTTTGTTATCAAGATATTTAGAGTAGTTAAATATGGAAATATAATAGAGACAAATATTATGATAAAAATATAATAACGTGTGCCATATAGTACATGTCCGGTTATCAATGTATATGGAGGATAATAAATATATGTTTAATAAGTATTAGGGAGCTAAACCTTATACCATAATATAGATACGTATGTCATATAACATACGTACGGTTATCGATTTGTAGGGAGGATAACGATATATAAAGATAACAACGATGTGGCAGTAAATGATCTTGGGTTGATAATGATGATTTTTCGGTGGGTCTGAAGACTGACATGTCGGCGAACAAGCCATAGGACTGCAGGGCTAGGACGGATGTTTTTTTTGTTAGGAGTTTATAATAGGAGTGATTCATGACGCTCCGGAATGCCTGGTGACGGTTTAAATAGGTTCGTCCAATAATCCGAAGCGCAGGGTTCCAAAATAATGCAACGAGTTGAGTGCGTTGGCATTTTTCCCCAGGGCTGCTAGATAAGGAGATAATATTCGATTATAGGCTGATATGGGTCCTCTCACGAGCTCGTGTAGATTGGGACGGGGGTTTTGGAAGATAGGAGATATAATAATTATTATCTATAATATTTAGTTGAGAAGTTGAAATAGATATATAGAAGTTTCTAAATTAGTTTAAATATTGGAGGAGATATACAGTAACGTTCCAAAAGAATGAGGCGAAGTATGAAGACGCAATTTTAACTTAAAAATATCTAACATGAGATGGAGACGATGACGGGTTGTAATTTTGGTATGAAGAGATGTATGAAGAAGATACACGAAAGGGAATGGATGAAAGATAGTATCTTAAAAGGATAAGAGAACATCCCGGATTCTGACTTATTACATGAGAAGTAGCTTCAACATAAAAAAATCTGATATCAGTAAATGCACAGCAATAGTCCAGTTTAGTATACATACGTTAGATTAACCATAATTTATCTATACAGACGGTGTAAGTTCGGCGTGAAAATTCATACCAGTTATAATATTTTTTTAAATATGATATATCCCATGCTTAGGTACGAACTTTGGTTTGTACGTCAAGGTCGAGTACTCAGGTCAGTGGCCTAGGGCGAATATTTAATTATAGTACCCAAGAGACTCGCCATGGCATTCGCATATTCAACATAGTTAGTGAGTTAGACAGAATAAAGTTTCAGGTGACGCCCGTGTAAGGATTTAAAAATTCATCGGTTAGCGCACGCGTGATTCGGAGAAAGAAATGAAATTAATTTAGACTGTTCAACGGAAGGAAGTAGTATTTATATATAACTATATTATTGATAATATAGCGAGAGAGATGAAACAAGTAGGCGGAGATGTGATCGAGGACTCGGAAGTAATTCTGTTGAGCAGGTGCACATTGAAGTGAAGGAGAGAGATTGAAAGTTGGATTATTATCATACGTATATCAATATTATTAATATATGATACTGAGAATTTATAATTTTTTTTAAGGGAATAAAGCAGTGGTTGCTCTAAAAATAATCAAATTAGAATGTTATTGAATACAAGTAGATCAATTATACCACAGAACATAACATAACGAACTCAAATATAATATAATATGATGAACACAAAGTATAATACGATGCGTTGAATTTAAAGTATAACATAATATGATGAAAGCTGGAGATAAATATAGGATATAACCTGAATGAGGAGATGTAATAAAATAAAAAAAGGATGAATACATAATCTAAATAAATATAATGAGGATAATATAAGGGGGATTTATAAATATGATGACACATCAATAGACATAATATCAAATAAAATAATATAGTTCAAAATGGGAGATAAGAAATAATAAGAGAGCGACATGAAGCGATAACAAAATATTTTTATAACCCAAGAGCTAAAGTAAGAACTGGTTGACTACACGTATGATGAAGTCACGTGGTTCCTCGAGGGCGAGCAACGATCTGGGGAGGGGGTATTGTAATGATATAAAATCGAACGCCTCCTGTCAAATAAAATACTTAATATCTAAACCAAAACAAAGCCATGTAAGCACACCTATTGCCATCTATACGCAGCAATGGGAAGGCAAGGTGAATGGTCTTCAAAACGTAAAAGTAGTAATTAGTCGATTCATTCATGATCCCAAAATTTAAATCAATTTCAAAACGTGTAGCGACATCTAGCGGGCAAAAAGCGAGAAATGTTACCGTCGATAAGCAGAGAACTGTAAGAAAATTTTACTGACGTGTCGGCAAGAATATAAAATATATTAAAATAAGATTAAAACTCAATAAAACAATAAAACGTTTATATATTCGTTAAAAATGAAGCGTAATAGCAATAAACCACTAAATAAAATAAAACTAAATAGGCTTTAGAGAAAAATAAAGGAAAAAACGATGATTAAAGAAACGCCGAAATCACATACAAAAATGGGTCTTCAAAAGATGCATGATAGAAACACAGGATATTTAGAAAGATTTCAGCGACGACACGCACTATAGACGTAGTATAGAATAAGCACTATCCTCTGAAACGAAAGTAGAATCTGAAAACAGAATAAATAGTTAGCAATAGATTTAAATATCGCCGGTAACGAATTCGCAGCCGACCTCGAAGTGACAGTTCAATGTATGATTAAATTGTCGTACTTTTACAAGAAAAATCGCCACTATAGACGATAATGCTAATTACAGCCGATATAGATAGAACACACAGTAGATAGACTTACTAGAATAAAGCCAATGAAATAAGCTATTTTATGAGGCAGAGCATATATTCTGTACGATAGTTTACAGGGAGAATCTAATGTTTGAAACTGAATAAATGACGATTTGACGGAAAAATAAATCCGAATTAACCACGGCAAGAAAGTGTTGCCATGTTTTGACATCAAATAGAGTCGGAATATCGTACAAATTTTTATCACTAGAGGCGCTGTAGTTCAGAAATAAAGGAAATTTTAAGGTGGACCACTAACAAAAAAAACAGACGAGCGTCTCAAGGAGCGTCATATGCATATTTGGCGGGAAGTTTTGGAGGGAAAGCCATATCTAAAAAAACCGACGATAATACAAATATTAGAGTATACAGAACGAAGAAGCCAGTTAAAAAGGTCATAGGTGACATATTTTTAAAGGAAACGGATGAGTAATTTCGATGTAAAGAATTGTTTTCAAAATGGGTCACTGAAAAACCTACTAACGCCGAATAACTTTTTATAAAAACCATATAGGATTATAGTAGAAAAAAAATGAATAATAATAGCCGTAATAGTTAATGAAATAGACATACTTTTTGGAAAAATATACACGTACCTTTAGAAGCACATAGCGCCGCGAGGAGGCAACATAAAATTAATATATATGCAGAAATTAGATGCAGGGGATACAGATTATAAGGGAAAAATAAGGAAATCAGCTCAAATGAGTGAATTAAAGAAATAAGAGTGCAAAAATAGCTCGATGTGCACGAAATGGTACGGAACCCCAATGTGGAAAAACGATAGTTGGTAACCAGACAGAAAAAGCATGATGGCCGCGTTATTTTGCATAGGAAGGGGGTGAAAAGTACATCTAAAAATGGAGAAATTGCCGTATTTTGAAGGGTATAAAAAGGCGGTGGGCGATGCCAAAATCAATTCAGTTTACCAGGAGATCCACCGCGTAATAACCTCGTCACCCAAACGTCGAAAAAGTGCCGGAAAATGTAAAAGTTCAAGTTAAAACGAGGGAATGTGGGCAGAAATGCTGTCCACATTCCCATAAAAATCATGTAGAATCTAAGTGAAGTTTTTTTAACACATATTTATTTTATTAGAAGCGGTACATCAATTATTTGGCGGGAAAGCAAAAATATTAAACAGTGCTAAAAATTCGCAGAGAGATAGACGTAATAACAGTAAAAAACCCTCTATAAGAGACGCCACGTACATCAATTATTTGGCGGGAAAGCAAAAATATTAAACAGTGCTAAAAATTCACGAGATCATATAAATGAACCAAGACAGACATTCGCAATAGATTTCGAATCACAAAGACAACTTCAAATCAATTACATCTTTCAACAGAACGGGGCGAAAACAATCGTACGAGACGGCCGACATCCCTACGATGCAGCTGTCAAAATTTAAAAAACAGTTTGTTGTTGTTATGTGTTAGTTATTAAGAAGTGTATAAAGGTGTTAAATTAGTGTAAGGTATGTGATATTGGATTGGATGGCTGCTTAATACAAGTAAGATTGTTCAAATTATTATAATTGCAGTATATCCGTGCGTTATAACTGCCGAAGCTGGCCATACTTATAAAACTTGTTATTGTTGATAGTTTTTTTTATATTATGCAAATATGTATGTTGTCATAAGTATGAATAAGATTAATGCGTCTTAGACTGTTTCGCGCCATAATTGAAATAGAAAGCCAATACCATCTGCTTTTCGTACTGCCGCTACTACATTGTTAGCGTGAACCTTTTTTTATAAGGCCAGTACTTGATTGGGACTGCAGGCCGTCAATAAAAGACGAAGCCTCATTGATTGAGATATTTGAAACTGCCTGGTTTCACAGAGACAAAGTCCGTGAACCAGCGTAGCGATAAACTAAGAAAAAAATGTATATACGTATGTCGTAATTGATTCGATATACACAGTAATATAGGTTATGATAAGTTGTGTTTTTGTGCTATATTGCGTATTGTCATATTATCCTGTTATTGTTATTTAATGCAAAGCTACAAAGAGAGCCATAATATATGTATATGAACTGTATCAACTAAAAATTTTATTTTACAATATATCGAATATTTTGCCGGAAAAAGTGTTCATATTTTTTTAATCAAAAGAATACCCTACCTGAGAATACAAATAGACTGAGCTAAATCGTAATTAGAAATTGATTCGATAGATCAGATGCAGCACTAAAGGATGGACGAACGCAGTAAAGGGATACGCGAGATTGGCGCCTTAGTATAAATTTATCTCGTAATCCAATAAATATATAAGAAAAATAACTCCTGAGTTCACGACGCACTGACAGAAGACTGTAGCATCCGTCAGTGTGATAAATAGTGCAGCGACAAATCAAACAAAGTCCGATATTCAGTAATGATCAACAGCGTACTTATAAGGACATTATAAAAAAATCCCAGCTGATTGGAGCAATCGTCAATCGATATTGAGAAAGTGACTTAAAACTGTTAGCATACATTGATCTGGAAGTATTTAACTATAGAACACCTTTGATAATCCCCTAGATAGGAATTGTGTCATAGAACATCAAAAAATCAATATTTCTCATCGAGACGAGATCTTAAAAGTGTAGGTTACAAGCCGATCTTAACTTATAAACCTCAAATTGATTCAAACTATCTAAAACCAAGTGCATAAGGATCTAACAAATTGGTCTAGACACATAGAATACTCATTATTATTCTTCTTCTTCTTTTGGAGAATACATTTTAGTCAGGACAGGAGAATTTCATATATGAGGGAGATCGTACAAGAGAAAACAGGGCTATTCACTTGAAATCTCTATTCTCTGCATACTTTGAATATCTTTATACATATATTAGCATCATCCTCTTCTAGTCACTTCTCCGTTCAATCTTCTTCATCAAGCGCTTATCGCTGATGATACGTCGCGCACGTTTAAGTAACAAATATTGCTAAATATTATTATTATTGAATAATATTAATTGATGTTAGTGTTAATAATATTAATAAATATATTAATATTAATATTAATAATATTAATAAATATATTAAAAAATATCGCTACAAAATGGCTTGCCCAAAGTGTGGCCAATCATGATCATTGCGAGATATTGTCATCTTACATCGTACATTATACAAATTAAGTTAAAAGTAAATAGGATTATATTAAATAATAAATAAAAAATAAATTCTCTACAATTGCTACAATGCCTTATTAAAGAGGACATGACTTATAACAACGGTCGGCTGTAAGAAATCGCTAAACGGTAAGCCCGCCGTTTGTACTAAGTTGAAATAGAATTTAAGTTTTCTGTACCAATGTAATTATTTTTAGTACAATAAAGGTATTTTTCATTTTTTCATTTCACTTATAGTAATATAATAGAAATACAGGTGTAGATAAATACCTAATATTTTAACTTGGGAAATTTTCAATGTAATTTTGAATTTTAATTCATTAATAAATTTTGTCAGTTTAAAGTTTTGTCTCCTTGGTTTTTATAGCTAGTAGTATAGGTTATAGGTAGTACCGAAATGAGACTAGAATATCCAAACTTAAATGTGTATTAGTGGAAGATAATGGAGTCTGCCATTTGAAAGTCCGATAAGGGCCTTTTAAAGTTAATATTTAAAAAAAAAAAAACAAATAAAAATAAAAATCAAATAAGCTGAAAGGTAAACAGTAAATAAAATAAAATACAAACGGAGCTGCCATGGAATTCACCGACCAAAAATCAAGCCCATCATATATAATTATTATACTTCTGGGAGGTGAACGGTGGATTCCGGACTAATGACCGGCTGTGGTAGGTTTAGGACAGCTGTCTTGCCACATGTGAGCGTTCACCTTATCACCCATTCACTCCCCCTTCGAAGCCATAGAATTTGAGATGCAAAAATCGCGGTTTTAGATAATTTTTCTAGAAAGGAGTTGATTATTTTCCTGGAGAGACCAAGATCTTTAAAAAGGTGAAACAAAGATTTAGCTGGCAGGCCACGAGCGCCTACTTCCACCGTGTGAAGGAGAACAGTGAAGCCGTTCCGGTGACGGCATTTGCGAGATCATGGTATTTATTTAATTTGTACTCGTGGTCTTTTGGGATATTTGATTCCCATGGAACAGTTAATTCTACGATAAGGACCATCTTCCGAACTTGATACAAACGGAATTTCACATATGAAAACGACTCCATAATAAGGCAAAGGCTACAAAGACGTACTACCAAATGCTGGACGGTGGCAGCTCAATTAATATCATGATTCACTGCAGGGGTCATTTCAGCGACTACGACTATCTCGAAACAGCAGGAACATAATGCATATATTTCGAACCAATATATCAAGGAAAGTCATCACTTGTTCGGTCACTAAATCGAGAATGATCCTAATATAGCTATAATCACAATTACGATTGCATATTAGGTATCACTTCATTGAATGGAACTAATGGAATGTTAGTCTTGACTGTAAATGCTTTCATATAACTTGGTCTAACACAATAGGCACATATTAGCGATATAATAAATTGCGGAATGATTGAATATTAGCATGGAAGGCAGGTGGAAAAAGGGAGAGTACTGCAAGGTCATTATGGGTACCGTTTAGACACAAAAAAACAATGGTTATTCAAAAGGATACCTTAGTTACAAAAATAATATTCAATGGTTAAACCTCTGTCATACCATCATAATGCTATTTCAATATTTGTGAAAATCAATAAAGGGGCTCAAATTAAAAAAAAATAAATTAGAAGAATAGAATTTTTTTGAAGTCCACAGTACATAGTATTTAATAATGGATTTTATTCGTCTATCCAATATATCTATCATCTGGAATGGAAATGACAGTGGTGAGAATAATTTAACCCTTTAATTTGTGAAGTAAAATCTCGCCCGTACCGTTTCGAACGTGAAACCGTCGAGCGTGAAATCGGCGTGTATCGACGGCCTTGAGAAAAACGTCCATAAGTTATAAACCACTATGCGGATCATAAAAAGAAGAACTGTAAAATGATCGCATTGAATATGATTTTTTTAACTGCCCATTAGACATTTTGGCGTAGGTAGGCGATCGTCCCGAGCGGGACGTTACACATTGGAGGGGAAAATGCTCCAAATATGTTATTAAATAATGTATTGTTGAATCTAAATTCTACATCAGCTCAACAATTTTGCAGTTTTTGTATTCCCTAATGACCAAATGTAAAATTCAGAGTTTACATTTAACGAAAATAATGTGATTCATGGGGTTACCGCTACTTAGGTCAAAGATTTAGAGAATATGAGCCCGATTGCGTTTCTTCGTGAAATAAAATGGGAACTTAGTTCAACCGAACGAGACAGAGGAATACTTTAGGACGGAATATGAAATGAACTGCCGTCGATTTATCAGCACCAAAACTACCTGTCGGACCCATAAACACCCGAATAAATTTGAAATCATTTCGTGCGGTGTAAGATGTAGCTGCTCACTTTAATCTCTAAAAGTGACAACCGTTCATTTCACATTCCGCTCTGTCGTACTGCTCTGTCTCGTTCACACAAACTAGTATACGATTTTAGTTCAAAAGAAACGCAATCGAGCCCTATATAAAACTAAAACTAATTTCGAATCTTGAGAATGACAAGAAAATATTCGCGAAAATTCTCAGTGTCGATGATGGTTTTTATATTTAGTAAAGGCTGGTAAGTTCGTAACGCGCTTAAAAACACTCGGTGCGATGAGGGGTTATGATACAAAGTTAGCAAAATTTGATATACCAGATTCTATAAATATCGAATTCGCAAGTGATCGATATTTAAAATGTTCTATATTTTATATGGTAATAACACTCAGCAACCAGATAGACACGGGACCTAGCTACGATCCAAAAGCTGTTGTCGACCCAGACCATAAAATATGCGGGCTTAAAAATATGACAGTGGTATATGCTAGCATTTTACCTAGTACTATATGCTGCAATACAATTATTGTAGCTGAACATGCTGCTGATGTTATTAAAGTGGAGCAAGAACAATAATAAAAAACTTTTAAAATTTATCATGTTGTTTTATTTTTTCTATATAATAAAAAAATACTGAAATATAACTCAATGCCATTCATGAAGACATTGGAAACGGTTTTACTAAAACCAAATAATTTTAAAGGTAACCAGATCACAATGGTTTTAAAATCTATGGATAGCATATAGGTGGTATTAAAATTAATTATGCACCACACTTGACGGGAGTTACAATAATAATTGATGGGAATTGGTATAAAAGTAATTACCCCTTTGTTAAGTTAATAAAATTCTTATCTGTTAATGTCCTTAAAAATGCACGATGTTGTAATAATAACATACATAAAACATTCGACTTTTATTGTGAATATTTCTAGATAACAGCTAAAATGTCGCAGACATGTCTAAACTCTAGCTGCAGTGATTATTTAAAAGGACCTATCGGCCAAGTGTTCACTTCCTCAGTTCAATTTTTATTCGCAGCGCAGTGTCTTTTGAAAGAAGACTGGCCAGCTGATTCACGCGATAGAATTACAAAATGGACATTTGATTACATCGTTGTTGGGGCAGGTAGCGCTGGATGTGTGTTGGCATCGAGGCTCTCTGAAGATCCCAGTATCAATATTTTACTTGTCGAAGCTGGTGGAGACCCGCCTTTAGAAAGTGTGGTGAGCTTGTTTGTGTGTTTCTTTGTTTTTACTCATTATTGTGTTCAGATTTGGTTTTTTTATGCAGTTTTAGTTTTTAATTTTTTCTACTATTTGCTTAGTATTCAAACACATTTTTTTTAATTTTAGGTTCCGGATGAATGGCCTACGCTTTTCCTATCAGACTATGACTGGAAATATAGAACAGAAAACGATTCGAGAACATGCCAAGGATACCAAGACGGAAGATGCTATTGGCCTCGGGGGAAAATGCTGGGTGGTTCGAGTTCGATGAACTCGATGCTCTACTGCAGAGCTCACTTCAAAAATTATGACGACATGGAAAAAGCCGGAAACCACGGATGGAACTCTAGGGAAGCTTTAAAATACTTCAAAAAAAGCGAACATTTATTCAGTAGAGTATTAGAAAATGACCCGATTTATGGAAAGTATCACAACACACGCGGATTGCTAGGCATCTCTCCGTTTAATGGAACAAATCCTTACATCATTCCGATTATTGAATCTTATAAGAGTATCGGTTATAATTTAAAGAGAGATATTGGAGATATGATTAACATCGGAGTTGCTCGTGTACTTGGATTTATAGAAGACGGAAAGCGGGAAAGTACTGCCAGAGCATTTTTAATACCAGCTAGAAATCGGCCTAATTTATTCATCCTCAAAAATGCTATAGTAACTAAAATATTATTCGAAGGCAAAACTGCTATTGGCGTTCAAATAGAACTGCCATCAGGCATTGTAAGAACAGCTACAGCAACGAAAGAAGTCATCGTATCTGGTGGTACAGTTAACACTCCCCAGTTGTTGATGCTATCAGGTATAGGACCTAAGGAACGCTTAGCGGAACATAAGATAACAGTGGTTAAAGACTTAGCCGTCGGTGAGAATCTACACGACCACCACGCGATTTACATATTCTTTAGAGCTAACGAAGGGGCCGCACCTGAACCTGTCAATGAACAAACACTCGATTTGGCAACATACTTGGCTTATAGACGTGGTCCTTTAGCGCAGGTCGAAGCCTCTGAAATAAACACATATATAAATATTTACAATGACAATGCAAAACAATTCACCCCTCCCAATATTCAAATCGATCATATAACATTCAGAGTGAAAAGTGAAACCCTAGATGTTTATTGTAACGTTGTTTTGTTATTTAATGCTAAAATATGTGAGTCATTACTTTCGTATAACGCTGACGCTGAAATAATTATGTTTTTGGTCGCCGTCATAGATCCAAAGTCGAGAGGGTTTATTTTACTTAACAGTACTAATTATAGAGATAGCCCAAAAATATTTACTAACGCTTTTACAAATGCGTATGATATTAAAACGCTTGTAAAAGGTGCTCACGTTGTTGAAAAGCTAGAAAACACACCATCTATGAAGAACTTAGGCGGCGAACTATTGAGGTTAAATATACCAGAATGCGATAGATTTACATACAAAAGCGACAAATATTGGGAGTGTTACATAATGCAGACTGCTTCAACAGGATTCCATCCAATGGGTAGTTGTAAAATGGGACCTAAACCCGATCTTAAAGCAGTCGTAGATCCAGAACTTCGAGTACACGGCATAGAAAATTTAAGAGTGGTGGACGCAAGCATTTTTCCTAGTTCTATCACCTGCAATACGAACGCTCCAACGATCATGGTAGCGGAACGAGCATCTGATCTCATCAAGAAAACTAACAAAGGATGATAACTGCGGTCTACAAATTTAAATAATTTTAATGTTTATTTTCTGTTCACTGTCATGAAAAAATCGATAGTTGTTAATCAAAAATAAATTTAGAATACAAATCAAGAAATGATGTTAAAATACGTCAAATTTCAATATTTAAACATTTACCGTCTTTTTGTACTAAAATTCTGTTTAAAACTTTAGTCCACGTAAACACCGTAACCATTTCTATAAAAATATTAAAATGACGTGACGTATATGTATCTAGACCTATTGTCAAGTATTTACATTATTATTCATTGCTCAATGCTTTAATAAAGAAGACTGGGACTCGGATGCATATAATAGAAATACAGGTAGAGAGATACATAATATTTCAATTTTGAAACTTCCATAATTTTAATTTATAAATTAATTTTGTGAGTTTGAAGTTTTGACATCTTTTTTTATATACCTGGTAGTACCAGAGTAGCAGCAGAACTTGAAGATCCAAACATACATATTTTAATAGTGAAAGCTGGCTGGCGATAGAGTAATATCACGGCCCGGTGGCATAGTGGTTAGGTCGCCTGATCTTACATTGTAAGGTCCCGGGTTCGATTCCCGGCTGGGTCACCATTTTCCGTTGGGATAAAAGTAACGGAATTGCATGTTCAATTCTGTCGATCGAATTCAATAACAAGACACACACTTGCAGACATGTTACACGCACACATACATATAACACGTCATAGTAGGGTTGGTTGTAAGATATTGTCATATGACAATAAACCCGCCCATTGTGACATTTTCACAATAAAGAGTATAAACAATATCGAATGGAACGCAAAAACTGCGAACCAATATTTTAAGGAAAGTGATCAATTGTTCGGGTATCAAATTAAGCATGATCCCAGAGCGATATATCGTAATTGTGATATTGGTGATATTGCATATCATTTCATTTAATGAAACTAATGCAATAATAGACTTGACTATAAATGCTTTCATAGAACTTGGTCAAAAAGAAAAGGCAGATATATCGGTGTCTGAGAAAACTGTTTATTTAAAAATCGATAGATGTAATTTGTAAGTGCGCTAGACACTTCACTAAATATCTTTCCTAATAAATTCCAAACTTAAATTCATAGTGACAGCATATTTTTAAAATGTCTCAATAATAAATATTACTAGTGAATAAAGTGCAATTAGGCAGTCTGGATTCACTTACGGTTGACTCAGAACGCGTCCCGAATGTACTCGATTGCCGTTTGCGTATCGTCTATTTATCATGAAAAGCAAAAGTTTTTAGCGCAGGATTTTATGTTTCTCCACTGAGAAACATAAAATCCAAAGAGCCGCCAAAGAATCAACACTCGGTGAAATTAATAAAATAATGGTAAATATTTTTCTCCATTTAAACTATTCGTTTATTTAAATCAGATCAAATCAATACATAGTTGTATAGACAGTTGTATTACATTTACATTTGGCCGTGATATGATTGAATTCTTCATTAATGATAAATTCTTCTATTAATAATAAAAACATAAAAGGTTACTCGTAAGAATAAAGAAGGTACCTATTATTGTAGCATTAAATCGAGTCTCACCATTTAGTTTACCAGATAAAAAACACAGAGTAAGATATGTAGAAAGTAAGATATAGAGATGTAAGATATAGAGAAGATATGTAGAATTTAACTCAATAAGCAGTGATTCTATTACATTGAATATAATGAATAATGTAATGAGAAAAAAAAAGAAATTTATAAAGAACATAATTCATTCTTTAAAATACCGATACAATTAAGTTTTTTTTAGTATACATTTAATAAATATAATGTCAAAAAGAACAAAAACAAATGTGACGATTGTCAAAAGTAAAATAAAATGTCCTAATGATTATTTTGCAAATAAAAATAGTCAAGATATAATTATTATGTGCCTACCTAATAATAGAAATAGTCAGTACATTTTAGTCAAACAAATTGATTAAAAAACTATTACAGAAATATATATAGTCGAGATGCATACAGTTTTAAGAGATTGTTAATGTCGTACAATTATCTTTCAATGAGATATAGCTGGAGTTTATTTTTAAATTGGGGCATTTTCCTTCGCGGCATATTATTTTGATACTAGAGGGTAGCTTATTGTAGCATATAATTCCGACGTAGTTCGGATCCCATTTAAAATGACAATATCTTACATCGACCATTTATAATAAAGATATCAATCAGCACATACAGCTCAAATATTTGTAAATAAAACATAGAAAAAAAAAACAATTTCAAAATGTGCAATATCAGACGTGTGCAATATCAAATGTGCAACATAGGGTGAATTGCACCAACCGGCCTGTTAAATTATTCTAACCATCGTTAGCTAACCACGATAAACAATTTAACAGCCGGTTAAATTGTGTTGGCTTGCACCAACTATTTAGACGTGCCGGTTAACGTGCCCGGCCGGAGTTCGGAAAATCCATTTTTGATCGTTAGAATATACCTATCGAACTTTTCAGCTCATCAGCTGTCAATTTGCCAAACGCTTTTGTTCATATCTCGCTTTCGCGTATTTGCTCATCAACATCAGACTTATCGGAAAACATTTAAGGAGCGCGATTACCGAAAAAAATCAAAATAAGCGAAAAAACCGGGGCTCAGGGGACGCGATCAAATCTAACATCGAAAATTGACAGCTAGCGTTTGACAGCTCGCTAACGGCTGGTTAGTGGCGCTAACCGGGCACCAGGGCTCGGTTAGGGAATTTAACTGGGGGTTAGCTTAACAGAGCATGGTGCCAAGCAGTTTCGAGTATTTACCTGCGGTTATGTTCTATAAACACGGTTATCTATCTTAATTGAGCTTGGTGTAAGTCGCCCTTTAATTGTTTACAACAAAGTCAATACTTAATTGCTACTTAATCGAGCTTGGTGCAAGTCGCCCTTAGGGCGACTTGCAGCAATCTCGGTTAACCCCGTGAGTATGATACGACCAAATCTGGTTCTGAAACAATTATCCGTTGAGTATGATACGACCAGATCTGGTTCCGCGTTTTTTTCACTTCTTTGACGTTCTCATATTTATTCATAATTATCTAATTGTTTTACAAAATGATATTTCAATATTCTATATTCGAAATTTCAATGCAATCATTGTGCAGTTGTTCTTTTTATGATTGGTGTAGTAGTTTCGTAGTTATATAGTACTTTAAGGTCGATGTCGCCGAAAATCCTGCAAAAGAGACAGATGCATCCATGAAAATACCCATTTACTCCAAGGGTTAAGATATACACGTATAACCGTGTTTAATGAGTTTCCTAACTGAGCCCTGGTGCCCAGTTAGCACCACTAACCAGCTGTTAGCGAGCTGTCAAACGTTAGCTGTCAATTTTCGAGGTTATATTGATTGCGTCGCCTGTGCCCCGGTTTTTATGTTTATTTTGACTTTTTTTGGCTATCGAACTCCTAAAATGTTTTCCGAGATGTCTGATGATGATGAGGAAAGACGAGAAAGCGAGATATGAACAAAAGCGTTTGGCAGTTTGACAGCTGATTAGATGAGAGCCTTCCGTCCGCCATTTTGAACTGTGCTGTGATTGATGCGAGAGATCTCGATTTTAGTTGCGTCTATGTTTATGTTCTAACACTCAAAAATGGATTTTGCGGACTCCAACCGGCGTTAGTTAGCCGGGACGACCAAATAGTTGGTGCAAGCCGACATAATTTAACCGGCTGTTAAATTGTGTATCGTGGTTAGCTAACCACGGTTAGCAGAAGTTAACAGGCCGGTTGGTGCGTCACTCATAATTACTCATTCTTAACACTTAACTACACGCGATTGATATTCTAACACAAGTATACGCGTGGTGTATTTTGTATACCACTATTAAAAGTTATCGTTTCCGACAGATATGAACCTATCAACGACGCTTCAACAACAAGACAGGTGGTAGGTACAAGTCAAGGACAATTCAATAATAGGTTAGATGCGCACGCAGCTTGCGGGGATATATTACAAGGTCAATTAGATCATGTTTACTCTACATGGTATATTGTATACAACAACGCGTGTAGTCAAGTGTTAAATTGTTAAAAAACATTTTAAAAACAAGTAATAACGGGTGTTGCAGGATCGCCAGAGCCAAAACAGTGCCTATAAATTCTTGTTTAGGTATTATTTATTATTCTAGCAATAATAATATTACCACCTGCTTTTACGAGATTGTCTGACTGTGGAAACTTTTAAAATATTTGTTTTTTTCCCGGTTCGCTTAAAGTGAAGTTATATCTTATCAGACAACATCGCGACCTGTTAACGTTTGGTCGACTTTTAAAATTGTTACGTTGAACTTAGTTTTAGAATTGCGTGATATCTGAAAATTCGCTAAAGTGATTAACAAAATCAACGTAAACTCATTTCGATACCTGACAACCCAGAAAAAAATAGTACATTAAAATAAATGATGGACTCGTACTCGTGAATAAGCAATTTATTGCATGACAATTTATTTTAATGAAAGAAGGAAATATATGCCCTCAAACAAAATGGAAGCTTGCCTGCAATCAAATTGTAGCAGTTATTTATCTGGTCCTATTGGACAAACATTTGCTTCAGCAGTCCAGTATTTATTCGCATCGCAGTGTTTAATAACTCATAATTGGCCTGAAGACAAATCGGAACAAATTAAAGGTATGTTGTATGCATCATAGGAAATCTGTTGCTCAGATGTATATTATCGCTACACATTTTGGACAAACATGAGTTGAGTATATATTCGACTTGAAAATTCCGGAAGAAGGTGGTAAGTCCCATATACAATATTTTTCCCTGACAAATCTATGAAAGCATACTTTTGCACGTCCATTACAATCACATTACATGTTATTATTGGTTTTTTCCTTTGTATATATAAGGAAACGTAGTAATTTAATAGATAGGTATCAAGAATGTAATTCCTAATGGGATCTCTACACGATCAAGCATGTTTGTCAAGCCTCGCGTCGCGGGCTGGGAGGTGATCGTAAACCGCAGGAAATATGCTTTTTTTATCATTTCCCAAAAATGCCTTATTTTGTAATTTATACCAAGGAATCACGTCATTTGTCAATCAATTACATCTAATTAACGTGACTACCTGGTATACAACTAAAAAAATAGGCATTTTTGGTAAATATAAAAAAAATGTATATTTCCTGCGGTTTACAATCCCTTCCCAGCCCGCGACGCGAAGCTTGACAAGCATGCTTGATCGTCTGAGAGCCCTTTAGATTAAATAATATTGTGCAATATATGTACAAGGTTAGTTTTTACTACAGAGCCCCTCATCTGGTGTGTGATTATGTACATGAATTTAATCAAGAGAATTCCAAAACAATAGTTTTTTTTTAAATATTTTTAATTATTAATTTTATGTTTATTTCTACACAATAACTTGAGTTAAAACTATGATTTGGGACATCGAAAATTCAGTATCAAAGCCTAAATTTAAAAAAATGTAAGTAATATTCGACTTCGAAGTTCTTTGACTTTGCTATATATCCCGATACGCCACAACAATTATCTTACAGGCGGCCGGCTTTTATACTCAGGCGGTCAGCCATCCAAGTACTGACTACACCCGACGCTGTTAACCTCGGTGATTTTACGGGAACCAGTGTTTCAACACGGCTACAAAATAATGTCATACAAACAGTAATTGCGTAATATAAAAAATATATACGAGTCCAAAAAATATGTTTTTCTAATCTAGTTTACTGTGTAGGTAGAATCACCTATTTTTCTGGTGCTCACCAATACAAACTAACCCTGTATATGTGAAGTAATTGACCTTCAGCAACTATAAGTGGGAAACAATTAGTAAGTCTAAAAGTCTATCTAAATCCTTAACCCCTCCTATGGCGGGGTAAAATTTCTGCCGGGATAGTTTTGCGCATAACTTTTAAACTACTATACGGATCGTAAAAAGAATAACTGCAAAATGATCACATTGAAATTTGAAATATTATAACGCCACAACATTATCTCGTAAAACAATTAAAATAATAATGAATAAATATTACAGTTAGCACAGCGCGGAAAGCGTCTAACCAAAAATGGTTAGCTCACATAGGAAGGCTTAAAATATAAGAAGATTTTGAGAATTATTATTGTGATGATGTATATGTTCAAAATACCTATATTAATGTTGTAAGAATATTTTGATTTCTATTGAAAAGTAATATATGTATTTAAAAAAATGTATTAACCTCGTTTTTTTTTGTTGTTGATCTGATAAATTATGAAATTGTGACTTCCGATTGTAAGTCCCTTCAGCCAAAGAAATATCCCAAGTAACACACATTGGTTATTATAACGGTCACGGAAACGTTATCCCTGCAGCGTTTAGTCACAAGAACTGGCCATAAAGCAGTTATTATATATAACTGCTATATGACCGGATTAGGCGCATTTTTACGGCTTTTAGCTGAATAGTGGCTGAATAGCGGTCATACCGGCTACCTTTGGTGGTATAAGCCTCCCTTATATAGCCAGCGGCTGTAAAAGTGTCTCCAATTGATACTTTTTTACAACTTCTAGTCGGGTAATTTTTTTTAATGATATAGAATGGTAACGAAAGAAAGCTGCATGATCATTTGCCGTCGCAAACATAGTATTCCTAATGGCTACTCATATATTGCATTTTATTGAAATTGAAATGACTGTATTGTAGTTTAATACATCAAATTCTCTTGCGGACATCATATCATCGACAATATTAGGTAACATGTCTAACAAAATTTTAACGAACTTCAAAATATTAATGTTTTAACTCAATTTTAATTCGTAATTCTAGTTTAAAGTTTTATTGTAAATTAATTTTATTTTTCGCAGTAAAAAAGAACACTTGCTGGGTATTGTTCACACACTAACAAATAGGATTTATCTATAATACGTGTATTTTATGACTTAAAATGCCTAAAAATATAATTCAAAAAATTTCAGTTATAAAGATTTGAGAAAAAATGGCCGCTTCGCTTATATGGCATCTGCAACTTTAATATAACCTTTATAAAACTATAAGCTGCCTAAGTGAGGTCCCACTGACAACAATATGACTATAAGCTGTGTAAGGGTGGGTATTGTAACCATTAGTTGGAGTAAGGGTAATGTAAGGGTAAGGGTGGGCCTTTGGTGGAGTAAGGGTAATGTAGTAGCTTTAGTTTTGTTCGTTCTATAAAGGTTATTTATTCGACTACTATACAGCTCTTAGTTATAAAATGGTTATAAATTAGTAAATTACCGTTATTTGATTAAAAGTCTTTATACGATAAATTATATGACTAAAAGGTAATATAAGCCAAATTGCTTTAAATGACACCTTTACATAGCTGAGAGTTAATCTGAACACCTTATGACTTTTAATCAGCTTAAAGATATATTCGGCACTTCTTATATGGCTTTTGTGCTTGTTGGGTATGAATCGATTATTGTATTAAGCGTCAGTTAATATTAATTAATTGTTTCAGATTTAAATTTTGATTACATTGTAATCGGAGCTGGTAGTGCAGGATCTGTAGTAGCATCCAGGCTTAGCGAAGATGCATTCAGAAGAGTTCTTCTCATAGAAGCTGGCGGTGATCCACCATTTGAAAGCGAAATAATATCGGCTTGGGGATCTCTAATAAAATCAGAATACGACTGGCAATATAGAACTGAAAATGATTCCCGAGCATGTCAAGGTTGCAGAGACGGAAGATGCAGTTGGGCTAAGGGAAAAATGCTCGGTGGGGGTAGCTCAATGAACGGAATGGTCTACGTCAGAGGGAACTACAGAGATTACGACGATCTACAAAAAGCAGGAAATGAAAACTGGAACGCCGATATCGCTATAAAATATTTCAAGAAAAGTGAAAATCTCACAGACCCAGAATTAGAAACTAATCCATATTACAAGAAATTCCACGGTAGAAATGGTTTGCTGGACGTTGCTCCATATCGATCGACGACCAATGTAGCACTGAGAAAGCATTTGATTGAAGCATACAGGACAATCGGCTATGGCGAAGTAGCAGATATAAGTGATTTAAAAAATTATGACGTAGTTCAAGGGTTGGGCACAATAAAAGATGGACGGAGAGAAAGCACAGCAACAGCTTATCTCGTACCGGCTCGTGATCGTAATAATTTAGTATTGTTCAAAAATGCTCTCGCGACCACTTTGATTTTCGACGGAAAAAGAGCAACCGGGGTGAATATACGTCTTAAAAATGGCACTGAAATCAAAGCCTTTGCTCGTTTAGAAGTGATTGTATCAGCGGGTGTTGTGAAAACACCCCAATTGTTAATGCTGTCTGGGATAGGACCAAGGTCCCATTTAGAAGAAAAATCGATTCCAGTGATAGCTGATTTAGCGGTTGGTCAAAATTTACACGATCATCAAATGCTGCCCTTTTTTATAACATTGAATGAAGGAGCTCCTCCAAAATCGATTGAAGAAAATGCAGTTGATATCGCACAATTCCTAGCATTGCGTAAAGGCCCATATTCCGACATTAATTTCGGCGATATAATGACGTATTTAAATGTCAATAATAAATACAGAAAAGATGCTCCAGATATACAATTTCATCATATACATGTAAGAACTCGTTCGCCTAGTTTAGTGAGTTTTTGTAATGTCATTCAAGGTTACAATGACCAAATATGTGAGTCTCTATACGAATTAAATAAAAATAATGAAATGCTCATGATTTGGAGTGCTACCTTGAGTCCAAAATCGAGAGGACATATAGAGTTGACTAGTTCGAACCCTGACGATAAACCTAGAATTTTCGCTAATTATTTCTCAGAGCCCGAAGATGTTGATAGTTTAGTCAAAAGCGCTTCTGTTGTAAACAGATTGGTAAACACCCCGATTTTGCAGAAGTTTGGGGCTGAACTACGAAAACCAAACATTCCACAATGCGACGGTTTCAAATTCAACACTGAACCGTATTGGAGGTGTGCCGTTTTCGAAATTGGCGCTTGCTATTGGCACCAAATGGGAACTTCAAAAATGGGACCGCCTATAGATCCGAAGGCGGTGGTCGATTCCAAACTTCGAGTTTACGGGATCGAAAATTTGAGAATAGTAGATGCTAGCATTATACCTAGTGCTATATCTGGTAATACTAACGCTCCAGTAATAATGGTGTCTGAAAGAGGGGCTGATTTTATTAAGGAAGCGCATAAAAATGACTGTAAGAAAGGAAAATATAATTAAATAAAAAAATATTGCATATCCAGAGGGTTACTTTTTAATTAGTGATATACTTGAAGTGGGTCAGTGCAAGCAAATTAGACATTTTTGATAAAAAAATGGGAATAACACAAATATTTGAGAATAATATAAAAAAGTATATTTTTTGTTTCTTTTTTTTTGTTTTGATCAATAGCATAAAAAGATTTAGGCCCGACGCCATCTAGCGGTAGGCAAAATATTGCAAATATTGTTTTTCAGCAATATCATACCTATTGCTAGATGACCCAGCGAGCTCAACGCTTGCCAAACTTTTATTTATCGATCAAATTTTTCAAATAAAAATAAAAAAGTTTTTTTTTTACCAAAATCGTTGCCGTTTTGCTTGTACTAATTCACTCACGCCAAGGATGTCAGTAATTTAAACTCACATGTATTTTTAATCATTTTTGGAAGAAACGCAAAGCCTAAAAAATAAAAAGAATAATAATATGTCTTAAATCACCGACTTGTATTTAAAGTAATATTACCGTCGACATGACGTCTTGACATGAGTTTTCTTACGATTAACAAAAAAACATAAAATATGTACTAATGGTATTTTTTATTATTTATATGATAAGTATGTACATTAAAAATACATATATAGCCAATGTATAAGATATAAAAAAATAATGATATATAATTAATAACAAATAAGCTTTTAAAAGGAGGGCACATTTTCCCTTAAAAGTATTTGGACATTTCGGTTATGGCATATAAAAAATATAGACTTTCATAACATCTCAGCAAATGCCTACAGGAAAAGGGCCTACGAAAAAAGAAAATCATCCACATTGTTTACAGCCTAAAAGTAGAGGACATCACTATGCATGTGTGATATGACATCTTCTGAATACAAAGTAACCGTGTGATTTAATATATTTAGGAATAGATTTAGTTTCATTGTTTTTTCTTTGTCATAAAATAAAGAGTTTTGAATTGAATTGAGGCGGTCGTTATTCCGTAGTCCACCAATCACCCAGAAGTGTAATAATAACATTATTTAAGGGACCGAATCCGGTCGGTGAATGCCATAGCCGTGCCGTTTGTATTTATTATTTATTATTGTAGGATGCTGGTTCTTCTGCATCTCTGATAGCGTCAAGTTTCAGTTTGTATTCTCGTAAAACAGTTCTGAATCTTCTACTTCTACTTCTACTAACTAGCTAATTAATATGAGTAGGCCTCTTAGTGGCTGACGCTAATAAGGGTCAGACAGTATCCTCTCAACCCTTATTACAGTTTGTGCAGGATGGCTCTAAAGGTATAAAACAATCCACTGCAAAACCTTTCTCAATAATCGAGAAAGCTTCAGATTGAATTATGGAGGTCGATTCAGCCTCTGATCAGTATAAATTCTATTGAATAATATCCAAATCGAGTATGTATATTACTCGAATATATGTCCGATACCCGTGCACGTGAGCACTTTAAATTTAAAGAAAGCTATATTATTTAATGTAAATTTTTTAATACATAGTAAAAGGCGATAAGGAATTGCACAAAACAATAGTATTGAAAAAGGCACCTAAGAAATGTTACAAATAGATATATCAATGCAGATATAGGGTATATTATATAATGCTTGATTTTAAAGCTAATATCATATATCGTCTAGCTATTGATTTTAAGCATAATATCATATAGCTATTGATTTTAAGCATAATATCATATACATAAAGTATTATGCATATAATATTAATATATCGTATAGTATTTCTTATTTTTCCCAATATTTTTATAATCGTATTTATATAATTGTATTCTAATATAAATATGTTTATACCATAATATATTTATTATTTATTATAATCGAATTTAGGTATCTATGTACTTCCCATATTATTACATTAATATGATAGGTATATACATTGTAATATTTATACAGATATAATATTATATATTAAAATTTAATGAGGTACATTTACTATTTCTATAAATAAAACGTTAGTCAATTTAGTTCTTTATAAATTAAATCGCTAATTTTAATTGTTTACTCTGACCCGCCTAGATACAGGACATTACAGTCCTAGTTAGGTGGGCACTGACCGTTTGCTACATTTGCGTGTAAAATTTTTCCGAGTTACTTTATAACATTGGTAATAATGTGGCTATATGTATAAAAAAATTAATAAAGTACTAAATAAATAAAAAAAAATAAAAAAGATAATTAATATTGTTCTTTAAACATACCTAAACAAATAAAGGAAATGTTCGAAGGTCGATGATGCTGTAATATACCTAGAATAATGTTCATTTATTACGGTCGTTGTTACGTCGGCATAAACACGTTTTAGTGTCGATAGCACACACGGGTCCAGAATAATTATTATTTACACAGTTGCTGAGGTACATACAATACGAAAAAGACATTTAAAAGATAAAAGAAAAATGGAAGAGTTTGTACAGCAGGAAAATTAATTGTCAAATTCGTAGAACCTGTCTCTGTGATTGGAAGTGTCTTCAGTTACGTAAGGTAGGATTTTGTCTGCTTATGTACATTACAATTATATTACATTAAAAAATACAATCGCGTGTCATTCCAAAATAAAAGAGGTGCAGACTTTATATTATTAAATAAATCCGCGTTCTAAAGTAGTAACTGCTGTGGTCTTATTAAAATAAGCTTACTTCACAAAATTGCACTAATATTTGTGTTTGCGAAATCAATCTAAAAGAACAACTGTAATGGCATCACCGAAGTGCAAACCTGAAATTCACGTGGAAGGTGACCAACTTGCGCTCAAATTAAATTAAAATATTTGAATCGTACCACCCCCCCCCCCCCACCCGAATAATTTCACGAATAAAAAGATGCTCCAGAAATTCGTTGGATTATTTAATATTCCTGATAATCCTAGTCTTAATAATAATAATAAAATTCTTCCCCGGTAAACTTTTTACATCTCATTAATTAGTACGTAACATTAATAAATTTTTCGACATTATTTTCGTCCGGTGAAAAAACGCAACTGGCCCCATTATTTATTTTTATATACACGACTGCCCAACAAAAAAGGAGTGTAATGTGTTCAGGGTTTATCTATGTATGTTTTCCGTTTCTTAATTCCACCATAACTTCTAAACGCTCGATCCGATTTAAAAGTATGTGATATTGTGAAAATTATTTTGTCATCCCGAGTGTCATAGGGTAACTTAACTGGCAAATATCTAGAAAACAGTTGTCCGAATGTCCAAATCACCAAATGACAATAAATTAACATAAACTCAAATTCAAATTCAAAATTCTTTATTAATCTATAATATTACATATATTTTTAAATTCCAAGCCATCCTAACTAGACCTCCCCTGTACTAAGGTAGGCTTAATATAAGAGAAGGTAGAGTGGTTTTCGTAACTTGCTGTATTATCTTTGTATATTATTATGTTAAATTTAAGAAGATAGATATGTCTCCAAAATAATAAAGCGTACCTAATAATATTATACGCGTTTATAAATATATCATGTTTAATGTCAAATGAAACGTCTGATTGAGTACATTTCGAAAATATATATGTATCTTTATGGATAAAAAAATAAACCATATAAATATCATTAAAAAATCCGTCATAAAAATATTTATAAATTCAGTGGTTGAGTGTTTGTAACGGCAGTCGTGTTTTTTATTCCTTTTAATATACTTACTAATTCAGTTTATAATTAGTGAAGAGCTAAGACACAAAATATTTTATCAACAGTAATTAAATAATACAAATAATCCAGAAAATATAAAGGTCGATTACCTAAATGTCCTCACACGTGCACCTAATAAACCGTATAACAAATAATCTGATTTAATATGCATACAAGAGATAAAAAGATGGAAGCGAATTAGTCACATACTTATTACAATAATCTCCAGTATTAGGTGTGTAGGTCGCTTATGTTTAATAATTTGAGAATACTGGGTCTCCTTATTTTGTTTGTTTTCTATTTGTAGTCTTGCGAAGAAAATGGAGAGCGTTTGCCTTTCGTCTGGTTGTTCTAGCTATCTTGAGGGTCCAGTTGGTTTGATTTTTACCACGGCTCTCACCTGGCTGTTCCAACAACAATGTTCAATTGGGGAAGACTGGCCTGCCGATGATTCCAAAATTACCGCAGGTATGAAATTCTTAGTTAATTTTGTTGATGTGCTTATTTTGGTTTTTATGATATTATTTCAGATTTAACTTTTGATTACATCATTGTGGGCGCTGGTTCCGCCGGATCTACGATAGCATCGAGGTTGAGTGAGGATTTTTGTAGGAGAGTTCTTTTAATAGAAGCTGGTGGAGATCCGCCTTTCGAGAGTAATGTGAGTAGACAATTGACTTTTTCTTCACTCCTGTTACTGTCTCGTCATTTCCTCTCCAGTTTGAAACTGAAGCTTTGGTGTATCTCACTGTAATGGTATTCCTGCTAATTTCGTTAAGGTCGACGCCACAATATCTAATAAGGCATAAATTATATTCCGTTAAAAGCGTTTTCAAAATCTCGTCGACATCGAGTGAAGATTCTTGTAAGACAATTCTTCTGAAAGAAGCTGGTGGAGATCCGCCTTTCGAGAGTAATATAAGTAGGCAATTGACTTTTTCTTTACTTCTGTTACTGTCTCATCATCTCCTCTCTAGTTTGAAACTGCAGCCATGGTATTTCTCTTTGTAATGACATTCCTACTAATTTCGTTACCGTCCACACCACAATATCTAAGAAGGCATTAATTATATTCTTTTAAAAGCGTTCTCAAAATCTCGTCGAGGTCGAGGGAGGATTGTTGTAAGACATTAATTCTGATAGAAGCTGGTCGAGATCTGCATTTCGAGAGTAATATGAGTAGACAATTGACTTTCTTCATTCCTGTTACGGCCCCGTCATCTCCTCTCCAGTTTAAAACTGCAGCGTTGGTATTTCTCACTGTAATGGTATTACTGCTAATTTAGTTAGGGTCCACGCAACAATATCTAAGAAGGCACTAATTTTATTCCTTTAAAAGCGTCCTCAAAATCTCGTCGAGGTCGAGTGAGGATTCTTGTAAGGCATTTCTTAGGATAAAAGCTGTTTGAGAACTGCCTTTTAAGAGGACCATGAGTAAACAATTGACTTTTTCATCACTCCTGTTACTGTCTCGTCATCTTCTCTCAAGTTTGAAACTGCAGCTTTGTTATTGCTCACTGCAATGTATGTCTGCTAAATTCCCTTAACGGCCATTTCATTGTGCCACATTGATCTAAGAATGTATTAATGTCTTTAATGTAACGTTTACGTCCACTCCATGTTGATCTAAGAATGCTTATGTATTATTTACAGTTGCCAGGGACAGCAGCCGCAATGCAAAAGTCAGCAGTCGACTGGCAATACCAATACGAAAGTGACGGAGTCGTCTGCAAAGGCATGGTCAATCAATCGTGCAATCTTCCCAGAGGAAAAATGTTAGGAGGAAGTGGAGCTATAAACGGAATGCTCGCGGTGAGAGGACACAAGACAAACTACGACAAAATAGCGGCTAACGGCAACTACGGATGGAACTATAACGAAGCCCTTAAGTATTTCAAGAAAACTGAAAATTTGACGGATCCAGCCGTTCAAAACGATCCATACTTCCGTAACTTTCATAACTACAGCGGTCCGTTAGGTGTCGGTCTTTTTCATTCGACAAACGCGGTTGGGCAAACCTTGATCGACGGTTATAAGCAAATCGGATCGCGCGAAGTGATAGATGTGAATGGACCATCCAATTACGGAACGGTGCGACTTCAAGGCACAATTAAAGGTGGAAGGCGCGACACCACTGCTCGTTCGTTATTACTGCCCGCAGCAAAAAGAGAAAATCTAATCCTTTTTAAAAATACACTTGCGACTAAAATAGTGTTTGATGGGGACGTTGCTGTTGGTGTGGTTATGCGGTTCTCTAATGGAACAGAAGTCCAAGCGACCGCTAGTAAAGAAGTTATTTTATCTGCTGGAGCTATCAATACTCCTCAATTGTTGATGCTATCGGGGATAGGGCCTAAAACACACTTGGAGTCATTTAACATTACGGTGATTTCTGATAGACCGGTCGGTCAGAACCTCGACGACCACCCAATGGCGCCGGTTGTGATGACCATCAACGAAGGCTCGCCGCCGTTATCGCAGCAACAAGCAGCAATGGATGTAGCACAGTATATAACCAATAGAACGGGACTATATGCACAAAACGGTTTATTAGATGTATCAACGTTCATGAACACAGGTTGGGACACAACAAAACCGCCTAATATACAAATGCATCACTTATTCTTCACGACGAACGCACCGCAGTTGGTGCGATACTGCAGATTAGTACTGAGCTACAACGATGATATATGCAACTCTATATTCGGCTACAACGCAAACAGCCAAATCTTGAATATCTTGGTTACGTTACTCGACCAAAAGTCGAGGGGGAACATCCAGCTCACCAGCACTGATCCAACCGTCTACCCGAAGATCAATTCTAACTTCTTCAGAGCTGAAGAAGACGTCAAAACTATCATAAAAGGAATGAAATATGTGTCTCGATTAGTGAACACGCCAAGCTTGCGAGCACTAGGCGCCAAGATACGAAGAATCAACATCAAGGAATGCAATTCCTTGAGTTTAGAATCTGATCAATACTGGAGGTGTATTATATTCAACATGGGGAGTACACTATACCACCCAATGGGCACAGCTAAAATGGGACCGTGCAATGATAAAACTGCTGTCGTCGATCCAGAATTACGAGTATGCGGAACACAAAAATTAAGAGTGATCGACGCTAGTATTATTCCCGTTACTATAAGTGGGAATATCAATATTCCGACTATTATGTTCGCGGAACGAGGGTCTGATCTTATTAAGAATACGTATAATAACGACTTATGCGCAGATCAGTGAAATATTTTCAAATACAAAAGTTTCATATTGTATCTATTTGATTAATTCCTTATTACCAGTTTGCCTCTTGATTACAAGTTTGTATGACAAAGTGCTGCAAGACGCCTTACAAATGTTTTGTCGGGTTGACTCCGGAACCCCGGAGAGCGCCGCAAGGAAAATTAAATATATCTTTCGCAAAAGTGACTAACATTTATCAGTTTTATACCTTCGACATAATTATAATTTATGTTTTATGCATAGATTTTTTCCTAATTTTGCATATGACATACAATCTCCCTACTTAGAATACACACATACTTATGGGTCGTTACCATGTAAACCCAAAATAACACCACTAAATAGCATCACAATTTTTATTTATTTATTTATTTATTTATTGGGTAATTTAAAATTATCTACATAAATGGACATATACAATTACAATGTCATAGCCAAAAATCCAGTACCAAAAAACTGATAACATGTTATGCCAGAAACTGTTGCCATTGTTCCTATTTTAATGTCGCCTAACTAGGCAATAGCCTGTTCTAAGGCAGTCATTTAAATGATTTTATATATATATATTACGAAAAATATTTAAAAAAAAACTAAGTAGTGTAGAATATATAAAATTTGGGAGAATTTATACATTAAGAATTATTATTAATTCCTACAAGCTGGAAAATTTGATATAAATTTGATAATAAAACAAATAAATTGATAATATAAAATTCTTAACCTCAAAATAATCATAAAAGCGATGCACAATTAGCTAGTATTTAGATAAATATAATTGCTTAAAAATAGAGTGAGATAGTCAAACCTAATTATAAAAAATAAAAATTAGTAAAAAGAAAAAAAAGGGAAACAAAATACAAGATCAGATGAAGGATATAAAATTGTTAACAATCGTATAACCACAATAAAAAAATATTTACAAATAAAAAGTATTTAAGTTATCATAATTAGTTAAAAATACAGTAATAAAATTAAACCTAATTATAGAAATTAAAATTAAGGAAAACAATAAAAATTTGATTTCAATGAGGACATATAAAAGTATTGAAATAATCAATAAGATAAAAGAAAGATTCGCAATGCTAAACGCTATAATAAAGACCAATAATGTCATGAGAATATAAATATTATAAACCGGTAAAATTGCTGAAACATAACAAATAATGTAACTTTATGTTGTATACGGATAGGTATATTGAGGTTCAGAATACGTTCAAATTACCGCTTCATTTTGTTACACTCTTAATTACTATCAGAATTACATGGTTAAAATCAGTGTAAAAGTTCAAAAATGCTATAACTGGGATAATGTCCTCATCCATTTAAAACGTCTGTCGGCCAACGTAACCTTTATAATCTAAAAGACGAAGATAAATCGTGAGTTCGGATCCTTTCAGCGTGTACAAGTTTTTCATTAAAAAAATAACAAAGTTTATTAATTATTTTCCCGATTATTTTTTTAATTCTGGATGTTACTGACAACTAATGAAATCTTAGTTTTGTAACTCGATTTTATTATTTTACTAACTTAGAATTTGACAGAGAGATAAGTTACTTTATAAAACGTAGTCTAAAAATATAAAGCCGTTCCGGTAGTTTTTACCGATATTCTTCCGCGTATTACTCATAAGATATAGAAAATTATTTAATAAAACTTTAACCACAATAAAACTTTAGACATTTACATTTACATATTCGTCGTGTCCAATTGACGGCTAAAAGCCGCTCTTGGACGTGTCAAAATAATTGGGTTAGGTAGTAAGTCTCGTTACTACTCTTTGACAATACATAGGTAGTCAAGATTTTAACTCCTAGATTGTCAAACTATAAATATATATAATCAAAACAGAAGCCTAACATTTGAAGTAGTTAGTAATTCGAAAAGTTACGTAGTCAAATTCTATGGCAATTAGGCAAAACTTCATAAGTCATAAATACCATTTTCACAGGAGAGCATTTTGAAATTTATGACAATTTCAAATCTGTTAATCTATTTTTTTTATATAAGATGACTCTCGTGCTCTCTTAAACTATATGTGTAATTTTAAAATAATATGTATCAATAAAAAGATAATTAGCTTATGCTACTATAACCACCTATCAATAGTTGAGAAAAAGTACATAATTTACACATTTATGTAGTTTTGCTCATCTCAACAATATATAACTAGTGAGAAAGTACCTGCTATAACTTCTTTTATATTGTGCTTCAAGTTATGTAGTTTTGCCCAATGAACGAGTAAAAAAACGCCGTTAAATGGTCATTATAACTCATTTTGACCAAAAAACGACTATGTAGGTACCTAGTTTTGCCTAATTGCCACAGAATTATTCATCGTAGTATTCAAATTGCCAGTAAAACGTTAAATAATCAAATTAAAGCTATGCCATGCATTTTAAACTAAAATTACAAATATAAGACCATATAAAATAATGAGACAATAATGCTCTACTTTTTTAAGTAAATTAAATGGACACAATATTTCAAAAATCATGGGCCTCAAATTTGGCCAGACTTTTGTCGAACTATTCGTATAACATTTATATTTGCGATGTATTGTTTTGGCACTTCCCCATAAGACTAGAATAAGAAAAGAAAAGCTGGACGATGATGCGAATTTTACGGTTCTAATTATTCTGAAACATAGCCAAAGTCAGCAGGGTGTTAACTGCGTGGAAAAAAGTTTACAAGAGCATCGCGATATCCCGCTGCTTGGGTCGCCCGGTGACTGCGAATATATCCGACATTAAATTCCCCTGAACAAGAAAAATAGCATAGTAAAATAAATAGTAATAGTAAAACAAAATACTGCCACCTGCTTCAAAAAAATCTATGATTTCATCGCAAGTTACATAAAAGAACTTTAATTTGGATATAAGTCAAATGTCTGGAATTTTATACCAATTCCTGGAGAATATCATAAATCGAAGCGTATTTTAAATAAATTTAGAATACAGAATAAGAATAGAATAGCTTTATTGTACTATAAAAACATAACTTAATGAATATTACACTGGTTTAATAAAAAAGATAATGTATTCACAAATGGCGGACTTATCGCTATAGCGATATCTTACAGTCAACCAGTATTTAGAGTAAATGTATTTGATTACACTACTCAATTAGACGATTATATCATACTGAGCCGCGCTCTTAAGAGGGATTTTTATCTATTTTTAAAATAAATAGGGGTCTTATTTTCAAGCAAAATTTAGAATTCGAGTTTGCATCATATCTCCACGTTTTGAGATCCTTGGAATCCAGAAAGGTGATTTCTGGATAATGTCCGTTTGTGTACGGGTGTGTTTCTGTGCCTGAATGTATCTCAGAAACCCACTGTATCTCAGAAACTTAAAAATAAATTAGGACCAAATATTAAAAAAAAAAGTTTTTCTAATAGTAACATCGTAAGAACGAGTTTTCAAAATCTAATAAGAGATATTCGCCAATTTGTTACAAGATCACGTGCGGCGTTTTCAAAATTTAAAAAAAAAAACATAGTTCCGGTAAAACTTGATCCATTTAACTAATTAAATATGATTTAAAATTCCGAGGATATTTACTTCAACTCTTGCTTAGGTCACTTATCGGGATCTTCTGCAGTTTTTTAATAAAAATATTATAATATGAATATTGAATACTTCTTAACCCCGTTATTATGAATGTTAAAATGGAAAATAAAAGTATCTCAGATTCTTGAAAATAACGCCTATAATTTTAATGTTAGTCATATCGGAATATCTTTAGTAATCTATGAGTTTAATAATTATTTTTATAAATGATGGGTAGAGAATGAAAAATTTGAAAATCGAACCTGATAATAGCGATTATTATCGAAAAGAAAAAAACAAAAGTTTTTGAAATTCGAATGCAAATAAATTATCCAGTACATAGAACAGCGATGCATTTTATGTCGCTCCATCAAGACGACACTTGGGAAAATATATGATATTATGTACCTACCATATATTTGCTCGTGTAGATAAGTCTTTGTAACCACACTGTTGATATTAATTACTGGTTGTGGGCTCCGTCCACAAAATTGTAGCTGCAATATTATTGCCTCCTATGAGTTATGCGAGTGCATTTTGTATGTCGGGTTCAACAAATTGTAATTTGTAATTATACCAACTGCGAAGTCTGTGAAACGATGCGTCGAACTAAAAACGCGCAGAATATATTCAGATTTATTTATTAATTATTAAGTCATTCAAAAATAATTTAAAACAATTTTATCTTAGGAACTATGCACAAAAATATTTTAAATATTGGATAAATAGTAGAAAATGAATACATTTCATAGTCCAGTGGCAACGTCACCTAACTAGGCCGGGACCTGTTCTAAGGTGAACGTTTAATTTTGTGCGTGCTTGTTCAATACTGTGATTATTACTAAAACAAAAATAAAATAAGTTTGTATCAAAAAATTAAAAATAAAATTGTAATATAAAAATAATTATTTCATCACAAAAGAATAAACATGCAACAACTATGTTATAAACTACTAAAAACTTAAAATTAGCAGTAGAAATAAATAGATGGCTGTTTTTTTTATACTTAGGAATCTATATTATTTCTAATTAAAACACAGTATCAATGGACTTCTATATAGGCTATTAATAGATAATTTTGTAGAAAAAAATATGTATCAAATTCTTTTTTGTTGCAACATTATTGGCCGCGACCCTGTCAATTTCTGCTGCTTTATCGCGTTATATTGAATCTTTTTGTGTGTCCATATAAGTATACGAAAAGCTCATGGGGTCGTTTATTATGATAGAACCTTCGCCTTTTATCTTGATGGTTTGAATCTTAAGGCAGACCAGAGATGTATTTTTTGTGATAACTGCATATATAATATTAGGGCCACTTTGGCGCAAGCCCGACATTGTGGTCGCATGATTCTTCTACTTCTCTGGGTGCCGTGCCATGACTGTAATTCTCAACTCTCTAAAAGGTCATATTTGGAATAATCATATCCATGGTTTGCAGATCGAATACAAGGTTATATAAAAAATTAATTATTTATTAAAAAATATATATTTAGGAATTATCTTTACACAGATGTCTTTAGTCCCAACTCAGCCCGACTTAGCAACTTGTGACTTCTTCATGTTCCCAAAAGTTAGGAACCGATTACGCGATCAACGGATTTACGCTATTTATAACAATTTTACACAAAATTAAGCGTGCAATATAAAAAAAACATATTGTTTCGGATGTCACCAAAGAGGAGTGTAAACATATTACAAAAATCGGTTTATATACATACGTATGGAAACTAGTATTAACGCTCACGGAGGATATTTTAACAATTAACAGTAAATTGATTTTTAGCCATTTATTTTAGCTTTTACACGACTGCCCAACAAAAAAGGATTGTAATGTGTTCAGGTTTTATCTATGTATGTTTTCCGTTTCTTTAATCCACCATAATTTCTAAACGCTTAACCCGATTGTTGGAATCGTTATTACATTATTATTACATCGAGTATCGTAAGGTTCCTTATAACACTTTATAAGGTACCTATACCAAATATCAAGTAAATAGTTGTCTAAATGTCCAAATGTCCAAATTCCAATAAATTAACCTAAATATATCGTGTTTAGTATCAAACGAAAGGTCTGAGTGAGTACATTCCGAAAACATACATGCATATTTATTTATTTATTTTATTTATTTAAGTAATTCAAGAATAATTTAAAACAATTTTATCTTAGGAACTATGCATTAAATATTTTAAACATTGAATAAATAGCAGAAAATGAATACATAGCAAAGTCCAGTGACAACGCCACCTAACTAGGCCGGGACCTGTTCTAAGGTGAACGTTTAATTTTGTGTGTGCTTGTTCATAATTGAGATTATTACACAAAACAAAATATTTTTGTAACAAAAAAAAAAAATTAAATTAAAAAAAAATTAAATTGTCGTAATAAAATAATTATTTGATCACAAAAGAATAAACATGCAACAACTACCTTAAAAACTATTAAATACTTAAAATTAGGAGTAGAAAATAGACATGTAACTAAGATTAAGAATATATATACACATATATACATACATACATACACATACAGATATATTTAAAAATAATAATATTAAATACAATAATAAAACGTAAATTTAATATGATATAAAATATAGTATAACATAAAATTCTAAATATTAATGTGTTCGAATTAGTATATTAATATATAATGTCCAATATTTTTGTGATTTTTTGTAGTCCCTCTTTTATAAGCCATTTTGTAAGTAGCCTTTTAAAGTGGGTCTTATTTTGCGTCGATTTTATATCACCAGGAAGAGCATTGAAAAACCGTGGGGCTATGAATGTATAGGAGCGCTGACCAAAAGCAGTATTCATTCTGGGTACTATTATATTGCGGTCTTTGGAATACCTCGTTCTTATGGTATTTTGAGAAAAAATATTTATTTGGTCAAACTTAGTATAGGAGAGTGTGGCTTTTAAATATAGTTGCTTGGTATCCAACACATTATACTCCTTGAAAAGATCTTCCGAAGGATATCGATACGGCTTTCGCATGAGAATCTTTAAAATCGACTTTTGTGCAATATCTAAGGGGTAAAGAATGGTCTTAGAACAACCGCCCCATCCTATCACCCCGTAACTCAAGATACTTTCACACAATGCATAATAAACGCTTTTTAGTGTTCTCGGGTCTAAAATATTTCTTACCCTTTGAAGGTATATCCCAGTTTACGAACTTTAGATGCTAATAAATCTATATGTTCTTGCCATCTTAGTTTGTTATCTACGGTGATGCCTAGATATTTTGTCGATTCCACTCTTTCTAAAGTATGACAGCTGCAACCAATTTGTCTATTACATGTATGAATAATGACGCTGTGCTCCGATGGGGGTTGGCCTTTAATATTAATACTAAAGGTAATTAATTTTGTTTTCTCTATATTTAGACTAAGCAGCGAGTTATCCAACCGATTCCTAACTATATGCATGCCTCTGTTGGCTTTTTCAAAGGTCGTTTTCCAGTCTTCACCTTCAAATATAATTGCAGTATCGTCGGCAAAAGATATGGTTTACCCTACTAGGTCACATAGGTTATTAATATAAATTAGAAATAGAATAGGCCCGAGCACACTCCCTTGAGGTACCCCAAACGATATATCGACAGGATTACAGACAGTATTATGTATAGCCGTGATTTGCGTTCTATTTGACAGATAGCTCTTGAACCAATCTAGAGCGATTGCTACACAACCAATGTCTCTTAGTCTTAGTAATAGTTATATACATAAACCACAAATATTCCATAAAGAGACAGTAATAAAAATAATTATAAATACAATAGTTCACTTTCTGTGACGGCAGTCGTGTTTTTAATTAGGTCGACCTGTATGTAATTAAAAGCAATTAAAAACATCGATATTTTCAAGAGATCCATCGGAGTCTATCTGCTTAAAATCAACATGTATGCTCATAATGACTTCTTAACATATTTTGAAAATACATAGCATCGTATCTACCCATTTAATCTAATACATATTATTTACCGTTGATTGTTTTGTTGTAAACTGTTATCATATAGTCTATGTTTTTGTAAATTGGTAAGTTTAAAGCTATATATTGTATATCATCTCTTGTCTAAATTGAGTAACTAGTTTAAGATTAATTACTGCCATTCCGGTTGTATTGGAAATAAATACTTTTTATCTTTTATCTTTTATGTAACTATGTACCTAATGGAATCTAAAGTACCTAACTAATTTAACCATCTTCCAAGAGTCGTGGCGTCATGAAAATTGGCAGCTGTATGTAGTTCTGATGATAATACAATAATATCGTACTGTCGAACTGATCTGATGATGGAGTCGGAAGATATGAACTGTAACTTCATGATGGAACATCGTATCATAGCTGTGTTTGAACTTGTTAGAAAAGTCTTGGAATGAACTTTGACCACGATTAGGTTTCAAGGTCTGCTGATGAAGCCGGGAGATAGGCACTGGCATTCCATGATGGAATATTGTATCATAGCCGTGTGTATGTGAATATCGTATCATAGCCCAAAAGCGTGTTTTTAGTGTTTTTTAAAGTATTAATTTATTCAATCTTTTTAATATATTATATTTTCTTGTTTCGTGTTCATTCCGGAACCCTTCAGTTTGGCCCTCGTAATAAAGTCATTATAGCTGATTTAAATAATTTATATTTCGCATCGACGCACAGCACGAGCCTCTTTCTCAGTGTCAATAGGTCGCATTATTATCTTCACCTCCCCACTCCGCCTACAACTTCAACGGAACTGCAAATACGAAGCTTGTTCGTTTTACGCACTTCATCATATTAAACTATGTTGAGTCTTTCACGCTGACAAGGAAATTGAAATTTATGAAATATTTATTGTTATTGTACTAGGAAGCACCCCCATGTAGGTTATTTAAAAAAATGATTTTATTATATGAAATTGAAGACTATCGCGGTTGTTTATTTATTTATTTATTTATTAAAGAAAAGAACATTTTTCACGCAGTACATTGTAAATTTAACATTAGAGGCTTAAATGTAAATAGTAGCAAAATAGGAAGCACCGCAGACCACAATTTTTTGAAATCAACGCCGCCTAACTAGGCCTAGGCCCGTACTAAGGCAGGCGTACCAAGTAGAAAGTGGCTTGTGCATACTTTAGAATACTTAATAAAATAATACAAAAAATTAACTAATAATAATAAACATTGTAATTTGAGTGTAGTGTGATGTAACTGTAGCTGTAGTGTGCTGGAAAAATAACATTCAATAAATGGTGAAATAATCAAATTGAATAATAAGAATATAATGTCGTAATAAATACAAAAAAATATATAAATAATAATAATAATAAATCGAAATAAATGGAAAAATGATATAGTAATAAAATTAAATAGTTAAAGAATCAAATTAAAATTAATTTTGAAATTATAAATGAGATAAAAACGAATTTACCTCGTGAAGTTTGTAACACCCGACGTTTCGGCGATGTTGCAACCGCCGTTGTCTAAACTAGATAACTGAGGTTGCAACATCGCTGAAACGTCGGGAGTTACAAACTTCACGCGGTAAAATCCTTTTTACTTGATTTGATTATATTCTTCAGTTTTTGTTAGTTTTACATAAATGATCAAAAAATCGGTTGCGTCACCACAAGACTTCCCCTCTCTCGGCCGGCGGACGAACCCGCTTGGGTTCCGTTCTATTTGTTGGCCCTTAGCTGAGAAACGACAATTATCACAATGTGATAATTGTCGCAACAAAGCATCTGTGTACCGAAGTTCAAGTCTTTAAGTCCAATACTTTGAGATTTAAATATGACTAGCTCTTGCTATGGCCAAATGATGCTTGCATGCCAAATGTCAGCCTAATAGAGTGTTGAGTGTGAGAAAAATGTTAGTGCTAGTAACTCTCACTAAATTCCAGACTGAGTTAGGAGAACAGGAAAAAACCAGCAATCTCGTGTGACAAGAAGATCGAAACAAACAAATTTTGCAATACCACTCAGGAGATCCGCTTTTGGCCAATCCAGTTTCTCTTATCTTGCCCCCAAATTTTATAATTGCCTACCACCAAACATTAAAGACATTAAAATTTCATATACATTTAAAAATAGTTTGAGTGCCTACCTCTCAAGTTATACAAATGCAGATATTGAACACCTTATTAGATAATTGAATCTTTATAATAAAAACATAATAGTATATGTAGTAATATAAATTGATGATTTCTAAATATAATTTTATTTTTATTTTTGTGAATTTATTTTGTATATTATTAATACATATTAATACCTATTACTACATATATAATTATATATTAATTTTTATCATGTTTTAAAATAAAATAATAGCTTATTGACAATTTTCATAACATTTTCTTACGAATTGTTAATTAGGTAATTAAGATATTTCTTTTACATTATGTGTGATTTTGCTTATTTATATAAATATATTATTATAGATTTCTTAGGATAATTAAAATAAATTGTTTACCATGGAACAGGCGGCAGCCTAGTTAAGTTAAGACTTTTGTATATTGAATCTACTTATAATTTGAAATCAATAAATAATTTGTAATTTGTAATCGGATTGAGCGTTTAAGCGCTATCGTGGAGTAATACAAACAGACAGACACAATGAAGTGCATTTACAATACTTTCCCTTCTGGTCGTTTGGTGGGTCGGGAAAGTAATATAATAATATAACTCAATGTTATTTTGGTGCTATGAAATCATCTGCAATGCATATAGTAGGTACGTTCACTATGACCAAGGTAGACAAACACAACCGACATCCTAGACTTCAAGAATATGTGAACGAAATTTTACAAAAAGTAAACTGTTTCAATCAAGACTCAGTCAGGCAACGTATCACGATCTGAAATCAATAGTTGCTGTTGACGAACTTCATGGGGTTTGAGTACTTTTAGTATTTAATAGGGTGTGTACCTACTAACAATGCAATTAATTCTGGATCAATACCTTTAACCTCAAGAAAAGTTCTACGATTAATGCAACACTACCTAAATAATCAGCTTATGACTGTTACACCTATAAATGTGAAGAAAATCGAGAAACTAAAGCCCACATATATTTGCATTGACAAAAAGAGAGTACCAAAGTAAATTAATATTAAAAGGTTAACAAGGTAAACCAATATAAGGTAAATTATTATAAGGTATATTAGATAGCTTAAACATTAATTACCGATATTAAATAAGGAAACGGATACGGAAGCACAAATATATAATGTTTTCCGTTTCTTTATTCCGCCATAACTTCTAAACGCTTAAACCGATTTAGAAGTGTGTGGCGTTGGTAGAAACGTTATGTCATCTCAAGTGTCATAGGGATGTACCCTGTTCAAATATCATGCAAGTAGATGTCTAAATGTCCAAATGTACAAATATCAATAAATTAACACAAATATATCGTGTTTAGTGGCAAATGAAAGGTCTGACTGAGTACATTCCGGAAATATACATGTATCTATTTGGATAAATACATAAACCACAATTATTTCGTGAAAAACCGTAATAGAAGTAATTATAAATACAATAGTTCAGTTTCTGTAACGGCAGTCGTGTTTTTTATGCTTTTTGATATATTTACTTTTTCAAGCTATCAGTTAAAAATAAAATGGGTCCAGCAATTACAAAACCCCATATAATCAGCATTAGTGCATAAATTTTTTATATAAAGTTTATGAGTGCATATTTCAAACTGACCAAATTAAACACGTATCATATTCATAACCTAAACTAAGAAAAATCATAATTAAACACTTTTTTTTTTATCCTATAAAATTTTATAAATTTAGTTGACTTATCGCATTGTTATTAATAATCGATTCCATTATCTTCCTTTCCCGAATAATGTAGCATTTAAATGAGACTGTTACTTTATATTATGTTTAGTTTGCTGTAAAGGAAGCCGCATTATGAATTTAATATATATATTTGAGTCATTAAATGAAATAAATATCTTAAATATACATTTGATGAAATAATATAATGATAGAAATAGTGAGGTAATATAAAAATAAAATAATAAAGTATAGATAATATAAAAAGTAAAAAAGTATAATAATATATTTGTAATATAAAAAGTAAAATACAAAAAGTTATAATATACATAATAATATATTTGTAATGTAAAAAGTATATAGTATATGTAAAAAGTAAAATATAAAAAGGTATAATATACATATTAATATATTTGTAATGTAAAAAGTATATAGTATATGTAAAAATAAAATAGAAGAAGGTACAATATACATAATAATATATTTGTAATGTAAAAAGCATATAGCAACCTATGTAAAAAGTAAAATATAAAAAATTACAATATACAAAATAATATATTTGTAATGTAAAAGGTATTAGTATATGTAAAAATTAAAATATAAAAAGGTATAATATATTTATAATGTATTTATAATGTATTTTAAAACGTAATAATATATTTATCATGTAAGAAGTGTATAGTATATAATATTTGTAATGCAATATTTTTTTAAGGTACAATATATAACAGCGTAATCATCATAACAATATTTTACAATATTTAACAGATGAAGAAATATTAATCAAGATGAAGGTTGTGAAGTGTTCAATCGCTTTCAAACAAGAATCTAATGAAAAATGAAATATATACAAATCTTGAAATGTTATATTGTAAGATCTATAACACACTCTATAAAGTACATATTTTGACCATAAATAGTATTGACAGTCGGCAGATGAAATAAGTCACACGAGGCCTAGTGAGGCCTAGTTTAGGTGGCCTGTTGTTATAGGTAGGTTTTCAGTGAGTTATAATCTACTAGGGGCTAGCATAGCAGGATTACATGGTCGGACGGACCTAGCAGGCCATCTCTAATTAATTATTGTTAAAGTTTCTTGTATGTATTTAGTCCTGATGTTAATAACCGGTCCGTTATCAGTGGGCAGACGGTGGGCGCGTCCGCACTTCAAATCCATTTCAATTTGTTTCGCGAGGCCGGCTAACCTTAACGACAGCCTTAGCCGTAACCGTCGGTTATCGTTAGCGCTCGCATCGTGTGAAACATTGCCGCAGGGTCAAGTTCACCACTACTTCTCAAACTGTAATGATTATTTATCATCCGCTGGTGATATAAAAGTTTGATCTAGAAAGATTTTTGTAGAAACAAATACACGGAAATTCACATTCCCCGTGGCAAAAACACAATGTAATACCATCTCAGAGACTAGCATTTTATCTCTAACACAAACAATTTTCCTAATCAATACTATTTAACTTTTTCTAGCGTTATTAAGATAGATATCAAACAAGTATTATAAGCCCAAAATATTCTGTAAACTATGACCGTCGACGGAGTTTACCGTATTGAAACATTCAGAATTTACTAAGCATCCTCGACGTGTCCTCCATCAAATTGTCATTCATGCTATTTGTACACGTGTGTACAATTTTGAAAGCTATCTTTTTGCTTAAAATAAAATAATACACAAATTATAATTGCGTAAATTATATTTTAACGCTTTGAGTCGTGAAGCTTGTTTTAAAGTTCTCTAATGAAACCCCTATACAAAATACCGTGGGTCACATATACGGATATGTGTCGTTGGTCCACTGACCTTTAGTCAATTTGCTGGAACCGGCGGGTTCTTAAACCAAATATAGCGTTGGGCCTTTGATGTGTTTCGCTAAACCGCCATGCAATTAAAAGACATTCCCGTAAATTATCTGACTATTTTTCCCAAACAAATTCAAGTGATCCACGACATGCATGTGTGACCTTTATGAGAGCTATTATAGTACATTTTAAAAAAAAAAAGGTGGTATCGCAAAAGTAATTACGAATTAAAACAATTAATGGAAAATCAGTGATCAGAACAGGCGGCGCGTACCGGCTTCCTACCTATATCTTTACATGACTTCCCACCAAAAAAGGAATGTAATGTGTTCAGGGTTCTTCTATGTATGTTTTCCGTTTCTTAATTACACCATAACGATGGACCCTATTTAGAAGTGTGTGATATTGCTAGAATCGTTTTGTCATCCCTAGTGTCACAAGGTACCTTAAATGTTCAAATATTATGTAAGTAGTTATCTAAACGTCCAAATGTCAATAAATTAACATATATAGTGCTTAGTGTCAAATGAAAGGTTTGATTTCCTATTTCTCTATCATATTTACGTTTCCTATTTCTCTATCATCTTTACGTCAAGTAGAAATCGAAGGCAACGTCATTGGGTATTCTAAAGTTGTAAAGAATTTAGGCATACTCGTGGACGAGACATTTTCTTGGCAATCACAAGTCAACGAAGTAAGCAGGCGAATATATAATGGCTTTCATAGCCTTCGGAGGTTGCAGAGATTCCTCCCTGTAAGCACTAAGCAAACCATAATTCAAAGTCTGCTTCTGCCGTTACTAGACTATGCCGATGTCGCATATTTGGATCTCACCGAAAACAGACTGGATAAACTTGAGCGCCTACAGAACGTTTGCATAAGGTACATATTCAATCTGAGGAAGTATGACCATGTTTCCGAGTACCGATCAAAATTGCAATGGCTTCGTATACGGGACCGGAGAAATTTGCATATCCTTTCACTTCTATATAATGTCCTACACAACCCTACATCACCCTCCTACCTCAACGAGGCTTTTACCGGATTAGGAAGTCATGGTCTCCCACTTCGTTCAAGTCAGAATAATATCCTACGTATCCCAAAACACAATACCACTTTTTTTTCCTACTCCTTCTCCGTACATGCAGCTCGACTGTGGAATCAGCTTCCTTTAACTATTCGAGGCGCTAGCTCGCTGTTCACCTTTAAGCAATCATTGAAAAAGCACTTCCTTTCACAATGAATATTAATCATAAATTCTAACCTTTCCGTTATCCCCTCCCTTTCCTTACCTTATTTTGGCAGTTTATTTATTTACTTATTTATTTATTTATTTATTTGTTAATATATCAAAATATGTATGTATATACATATACATATACATACATATAATATGTCAAACTCAAAAATTTATTTATATATCTACATTTTACTTTAGATACACACACAATATATATTATATGCTATAATTTCAAATTTAATTTTAGGCTATAATTTGTTGCCTACTCTTCTTTTCACACCAGCATGTTGGTTGACTGAAAGATATTGCTGTAGTGTAACAATAAGTCCGCCATTGTACCTTATTTTATTGTGCAATAAAGAGATTTTCATTTCATTTCATTTCATTGAGTACATTTCGGTAATATACATGTATCTATATAGATACATACAAAAACCACAAAAAATCATAAAAACCGTAATAAAAATAATTATAAATACAATACTTTGTATAACGGCAGTCGGGGTTTTTTTTTAATTATTTACGAATATAGGTGTATTCGTAGATTTGAATCTACGAATACACCTATATTCGTCGCCAGGACGAATGGGCGTCGAGAATGTCCATTCGTCCTGGACGTTCTCGACTCCCAGGACGTCAGAACAGGATATCGCCCATAGCTAGGAGAACAGGGTCAGCAGAATTAGTAGTAGAAGGCGGATTTGTCGAAAATTCAGAGACTTCCTGAATTATGATTTAGCTTTTCTCTATTTTTTTTGGCTTCGCACGCTGATGAGTACCCGATTTATGTTTTATTTATATCATCCTTAAGAAAAATTTACTACACCACATCGTCACCGATGTCATCCGCACAAGGCTTGCGGCATCATGTACCGAGTCAGCACTCCAGAGTCCTCGAGGCTCTAGCTAGGGCCCGCCGCTGCAACGCACCGATTGCACCGAGTGCTTGCACTGATTGCCTCGGTGCAACGCACATTGCATTTACTGTTTTAATTTCCCGGCAGGGAAAGTATTGTGAAAGCCCAATTTTTTTTTCGAGATGAACACGGATATATACATTTTGACCACCCTCGAGACGATTACAACCATTCTCAGACTGAAGTCTGTCTGTGAGTCTGACTGTGTGTCTGTGTGAATTCCTTGACGATAGCGCCTAAACGCTTTATCCGATTAAGCTGAAATTCGGCATGCAGGCATCATTTGGTCATGGCAAGAGTTGAAAAGATTGTAGTTAATATCGGTTCACTAAAGGGCGTACTAGTCAAACTTCAAACTCAAAATATTGAAGTTAGAGACTAGAAATTCGGTACACAGGTGCATAGTAAGTCCGAAATCACACTGTGAAATGGTTTAAATATCTCTTAAACAAGTTGGCGCAAAATTAATAATTTTTTGCAAACGGCGTCGTACGTCAATCATATTTGACATTTGTGAACTGGACAGCTGCAGTATACAAACAGACATGCAATGGAGTGCTATACTCTGCAAGAGCGTTGAATATCACTCAAAATCATTTTTTTTATTTAGTAAAAAAGTTTTTCAAAAACAAAATTGGATGAATCATTTTGCGCCACCTTGTACAAGCGACGCGAAAAAATTACCGCCGTATTTAAAAAATGACTACATCTTATTGGAAAATAGCCATTTTAATACCACGGGAATACTAAAAATTACTTAAATATACAACTTACATTTTTACAACTTACAACTTACAATACACAACTTTTCTGTTTCAAATTCCCACGCTCGATGCCGTTTATCAATTAATTTCCAGTTTCCGATCTTTCTACTCAGCTTTGCTCTCTCCATTGCCCATCTCTTCAGCGATGCCTAAGTAAGTCTCGCGAGGTTCGACGGCCGTCAATCAGCGCGACATTCTTGCTTTCGGCGGCCGCGCAGTACGAAATCGCCGACTAAAGAGCCCACAAAAAGGTAAAAGGCCGCGCTATTGTCATGCATATGGCCACCATTATGAGCCCGGTAGCCGTATAATATCCGAGAGAGGATTCACTTGCGAGAGCGAGAGAGATGGAGGAGAAAAAGCGACGACAGCGCAGACGCTTTATGAGATCAGGTGGACAGAGGCGCGAGCACACGATCGCGTATTAGAATTCGGGCAAATAAATTAGAAATATAAAATCGAAGACTATCGCGGTTGTTTGACATTATAAATAGGATAGAAAACGAATTTACCGCGTGAAATTTGTAGCACCCGACGTTTCGGTGACGTTGCAGCCGCCGTTGTCCATGGTAGACTGAAGAGCTGTCAATCCGTTGTTTTGCGGGTAGGCCGTGTACCGCTTCCGCCACTGCGTAGGTTATAACGATGGTGGGGGGCCGGGCTCGGAGCGCGGGAATTTTGAAAATCCGTCCTGCACACAACACTCACTGTATCCTGTTTTACGTCTTTGCGTTCGGCGTTCGGCGGCGGGAACATTTTAAGAAGAGGGTTCCACGTAGAAGAGAGTTTGTAACCGTCGTCTCTGTTAAAGTTCGGGGTTCTTCTTATTTCAATGGCTTCCCGGATCATGCGAGGAAAGTAGAATTGTTCTTTGGATAGCACAATGGGATTTTGAAACCGCATCCATTGGTTACTTCCGCTATCCAATATATTTTCGCAGATCGCCGATTTATCTCGCTGAACGTTTTTAACAGCTTTGATGTGTTCTGACAGTCGCGTGGCTATGGGCCGTTTCGTTTGTCCAACGTAGGCTAGACCGCAACTGCATTCGATTTTATACACACCCGGTGTTTGCAGTGGTATTACATCCTTTACATGTCGGCGTAGCTGCTTCAGTACATGCTTCAACATTGCCTGATATCCTGCTACTTTCTATGGAGTGGCGATTATTACAAACAAATCGACGGAGTAGCAATGGGATGCCCTGTATCGCCGATAGTTAGCGACTTATGTATATTGAACATTTTGAAGAATTAGCCATAAAACCTCCAAAATTAAGCCCAGTCTCTGGCTTCGCTACGTGGATAATACCTTCTGCATCCTAAAAGGCAACATTCAAACGGTGAATGAATTCCTGGGTCATCTAAACTCCATAAACCCAAAAATCAGATTCACCTATGAAGTAGAGAAGGACGGCTCCCTACCATTTTTGGATGTCATAGTGACGAGGAGAAGTGACAATACTCTCGGACATACGGTATATCGGAAGCCCACACATACGGACAGATATTTACATGCAAGCTCACACCATCATCCCTACCATCTACGTTCAGTGCAAACGTCCCTCGTGAATCCCGCAAACCCCGGGTGCAAACCCCGGGTGTGCATAAAGTCGAATGCAGTTGCGGTCTAGCCTACGTTGGACAAACGAAACGGCCCATAGCCACGCGACTGTCAGAACACATCAAAGCTGTTAAAAACGTTCAGCGAGAAAAATCAGCGATCTGCGAACATATATTGGATAGCGGAAGTACCTAACCACTGGGTGCGGTTTCAAAATGCCATTGTGCTATCCAAAGAATAATTCTACTTTCCTCGCATGATCCGGGAACCCATTGAAATAAGAAGAACCCCGAACTTTAACAGAGACGACGGTTACAAACTCTCTTCTACGTGGAACCCTCTTCTTAAAATGTTCCCGCCGCCGAGCGCCGAACGCAAAGACGTAAAACAGGATACAGTGAGTGTTGTGTGCAGGACGGATTTTCAAAATTCCCGCGCTCCGAGCCCGGCCCCCCACCATCGTTATAACCTACGCAGTGGCGGAAGCGGTACGCGGCCTACCCGCAAAACGACGGATTGACAGCTCTTCAGTCTACCCTGGACAACGGCGGCTGCAACGTCACCGAAACGTCGGGTGCTACAAATTTCACGCGGTAAATTCGTTTTCTATCCTATTTATAAATTAGAAATAGCTTAGGATTTAATACAGTTCTCAGAAAGCGCTAATAACAGAAGTATCAGACCCCAAATATACCGGCAGCCATCTTCCTGAATAACGAGAAGCCATTTTTGACTGAATTTGTCTGGCACGAGGGCATCAGCTTGAAGATGACGACGCTCTCCAGAAGGACGTTGTCGCGGTGGAAGACACCGGTCTTCAACCCATCGCAGCAGTTTATAAAGCATGGGGAAAAAAAGATCTTGCCAAGAACTGGCCCTTGATGAAAACATAATGGAACAATGCCGAACTACACTGGAACCAATGCGACATTGATATATTTAATTATTTATTTCTTATGGAAACATATACCGTTGCTTTACATAAATGTAAGGCCGTTTACTTGTTTCCAGCATTTTACAATAAATGTTTAGTAACTTTATTTGAATTTAATTAATTTAATCTATCTAAAAGTGGAGGATTGGAAGTAGTAGAAATTTAAAGGGATGGTCTGTATTTATATACATATGCATTAGGGCCTCGCTTATCCGAGGTAATGTAGACCGAGGGTACCTTGGATAATCGTAAATCGAGGGGGAAGCACCCGGTAAAGTTTATAATGAATGAAAATTCGTAGTCAATGAAGTAAAAGAATACATCTATTATATATTTAAAAGCCGTCAGTTTAAAAATTTATACAATACATACATTCATAAAATATAAAATACAGCACTGCATAGCAAAACAGTAGCAGAGGCGTAAAGCGACCTTTTCGACCTCGATTAACCCGTAACTCGGTTTATCAAGGCTCGGACAACCGCGGTTATACTTATCTACATACCTATTTAAATACATATATAAATATATGCGTACATATTTAAATCTATATGTTGAAACTTAGTATTATATAAGGTTATAAGACGGTATATAAGGGCATTTCGCGTATAATTCGTATTTGCACGTTGCAATTATAATGTGTGAGGAACTCTAATCATTTGAGGTGAAACATTGTAGGAGAGTCGTTAGAATGTAACCCAAACATTGAGGGGAATACATCAAGGGTGTGTTCTCTCCCCTTTCCTGTTCAATATTTAAAAAGATTTTACCTCGACTTCTCTTGAAGAAAATTGAAGGTATATAGATCAACACTGTTCTTGTCAACATTTTGCAGTATGCAGATGAGCTTGTTCGGTTGCTAACAAATTTTAAGGACTTACAAAAACCTCCGAACAATGTTTGACCGCTTGCTTGCGGCTTAGGCAGACATCGCAGTTAAGCATATTATAGACTTTGCAGGTTAGCATAAAAAGTAAGCTTATTAAAGTGAGGGGATGACTCGGTAGTCTCTTGGATGGCTCCAATGACCGGTAGGATAATATACAAAATCCGCTGCAAAATTGGACAGGCTCAAAGTGTAATTCAAAAACCCGAAAGAGTCCTTTGCAACAGAGACTTAAAATTTCTCTTCAACGTCGTTTGGTCAAATGTGGCACTTTCTGTATGTATCAGAGGCCTGGACCTTGCCCGAAGACATGTCATTCGAGATATGAACAGACTAACGAACGATGAAAATATCGCAGACAGCAAGAATACAGACGTTTTGAAACAAGTTACGAAACACACACACATACTGTCGCAGGTGGATACATATCTATGCTGAAGAACTTGCGTCAGTGGTTTGGTTATTACACCACATCTCTCTTCAAACGCGCACCACAACGTTATTGGAGGACAAAGCACTTGAAGAAGAGAAGAAGAAGAGCTGAGAAGTAAAACTCGCGTTGGTGGTATCCAACCATCAGCGGAAGGAGAACAAAAAGAAGAAGACAAATAAAATAAAGCATCACCTTCGTGTGTTCCTCTCGCTAGTGGTCCATGTCACGGCTCAAAACCGTGCCTCCTAATATGAATGATAAAGCAAGACGGATGCGGGGCAATTTGTTGGCGTGTTTTCTATCTTTGTCACTTTCTTATCGCCGCGAAGACGACGCAAGAAACGGACGGCTCGCAGAGACACCTCTTTTGTCTACACGGCCACAAAAGTCCAAGTCATCGGAATAATTACTCAAGAATTACTCGCGAGCGACACAGCAGGCAAGTTAAAAGTAATAAAAGGACACCTGTTTAAATAGGATTGTGGCGATGGTGATAGTGAAATAATCGTGTTCAAAATTAGAAAGAACTAGCTGAAACCCGTCGAGATCGACGGTCAGTTTATCGACAGTAATGTTTAAAAAATAAACGGAAACATACTTCCTATTTATGTACAAATAATATTTCTTTAGATTGATTCAATTACGTTGTGGTGCCTTGCTCATTTGATATAAGCAAGGCTCTACACTGTTATTTAAAGGTGAAAACCTTTAATTGGCTCTCTGTTTTGTTACTCCGGCTTTGTTAAATTATAATTAGCTGTTGGTTTTCCTGAAAATAAATAAATAAATAAGATCAGGAATGTCACCAAGGTCGTGGAGAAAACGAATAGGAGCAATCGAACAACGATGCGTATATGATATCACGTGTGACAGAAAGTAAACAAATAATATCTCCCCAATTTAGCTTACTTTAGCAACTATAGACTAGATGGCGGGGAAATTATTAAAATCTTTAAAATTTGTTTTTAACTATATTGACTAAAAAATCGGTTGTGTCAACCCTAGACTTTCCCGGTAAGCAGACAATCCCCTGCGCGTGCCAATCCCCCTAACCCCCCAACCCCCCTCAACCCCCACACCCCTTCTTCCAACCTCCCACTCTCACTCTCTCTTCCTTCTCTCACCAAACCCCCCTCTTTCTACCCCCCTTTCAAACTCACCCCCAACCCTCCCTCTCTCTCCCTCTTCTCCCCTGACATCAATTTCCCTAACCCCCACCCCAACTTACCCCTTCACCACCCTAACCACCCCCTACTCCCGCCCATCCTTCACTCCCTCACCTCTCCCCCGCGCGAAAATCCAGCAGATGGCACTATATTTTTTTTTTATTTTTCTCTTGTGCTGACTTTTTTTATTTTTCTGTGTTGATGACATATCTACAGACCGAGAGCTTTTTTTGGACACCTCAAACACATTTTTACACCTAGCCGTTCACATAATTTGGCGGTTACAGTAAAAACATGTTAAAAAACATATGTTTCTCTTTTGATGACTTTTTTATTTTTTCCTATTGATGGCACGTCTAGAGACTGAGGTTTTTTAGACACCTAAACCAAATGTTTACACGTAGCCGTTCTCACAATATGGCCGTTACAGGAAAAAACACATTTCAAATTAATCGATAGATTTTGAATATTTCTGCCCATAGAAGAAAAAGATGGCACTTATAATTTAATGTTATTATTGTTATTATTAGTTAAATTAATGGGTTTTTATAATCAATCATTCCTTTATAAAGAACATTTATTATTAATGTTATAGATGACCAAATATTTTAAAAATACTAATAAAAATATTAGTCTGGCCGTCAATGTCATCAGTGCGATCTAAACATAGCTTTTTCAGATGGATTGCCAAATCGCATTATGCAGTTAAGCAATCTACCATGCATAATCAATAATATAGAAAACCTCCCTATTACATATACGGGGTATTTTATTGAGATATTTTATCATTTTAGACGACTGCCCAAAAGAAGTGTTATGTGTTCAGGATTCATCTATGTATGTTTTCCGTTTCTTTATTCCACCGCTTGAATCGATTTACGCTGTGCGTGTTGACATTCATTATTTGACGGAGTTCTTCCTCTTCGCGGCCGTCAGGAATAGATCCGGTTGGCCTAGTAACGACGAGAAATATTTGGAATATAATTTAGCAAAAAAAAAGATACAGAGTGTTTAATTATTACACTCCACAAAATATTACCGATTTTTAAATTGCCGTTTTAGGTTCTTACGAGTTTATTCCAATCCACCATTTTGGGATAGTATAAAACTACGCATTTGTACTCGGAAGAAATCCGGTATGTATTAATGATGAAACCCTGATTTTTTATTCCACCATAATTTCTAAACCCTTGTGACGCGCCACCCCTCACTAGACTCCAAGTTGTTTGATGTGAGGAGGTGGTGTCAACTTGCGGGTTATCTCTGTATTGAACGTCGATTGAATGTATATCAGAAGGTATTTATTGTATCAGCAGGAATTTATAGTGATTTATATTGCCAGTTTGTTAACGCTTCCCGAATAAGTCAGGGGTTGACATTAATGCGGTGGCTATCTGCCTGAAGTTACGAGGGTGCATGGATAAGGATTATAGCTTGTGCTCAGAGTATCTTGTACTCGACATGGCTCGAGTCTGTAGGAGTTCAGACTGATGCTTGCTCGTCTCGATATGAGGAAGGAAGGAAGAGGTACCCAGAATGGTCGGACCCGTTGACCCAACTCGTGAGAGGGTTGATTCCGCAGCTGTCTCGGGGGGAGTGATCATTAGAGAAATGATACCCTGGTGCTATTTTCGTCACCTTATAAAGGCCGAAAAATTACGCAATCCAAAATATTACGAGTAAAAATTTTGTTCAATGTAACTGATTTGACAAAGTAGTTAAAATTCGTGCTAATTCAGCGCTGCACGAGGTGGAACAACGGCTGTATTGACGTCAGTGCATTTCACTGGAATTCAATGCATTTGTTGACTAGCATTAACGATACTTAAGGATCGTTACACCCTTTAACCGATTTCGAAGTGTTTCATATTGTTAGAATCGTTATATTATCCTGAGTGTCATAGAGTGCCGATCCTAAGCTGTTAAAATGTTGAAAAATAAAAAAAAGATATCATGTTTAGTGTCAAATGAAAGGTCTGGTTGAGTACATCCCGTAAATATACATCTATTTATATGGATAAATATGTAAACCACAAATATTACATTAAAAACAGTAATAAACATATTTATAACTACAATAGTTCACTTTCTGTAAAGGCAGTCGAGTTTTTTATTAATTTTATTCTATTTACTTGTACGTGTAGGTATATATTATGAATAACATCAGTTTGTGGTTTCAAATCCGAAACAACAGAAACTAGTTTCATTAAATGAACGAGTACATACGAATGCTGCTTGATTTACTCGACTACCGTTCGTCGAGTACGGCAGTAAGCGAGCGGCCGCGTACTCGGAGCAAATTAGCCGCGGACTTTTCCATAAAATACGGCACAATGGTCGGCGCTCATTGGTGGGCAATTATCGAAACGAAATCTAGAATGGCCGCGCATCTAGATCGCGGTGAAGAGGCAACGGACACAGGCCCTGGACAATGACCAATAACTCTCCCCCTTGGCTTCGGTTACGCTGGTAGAATGCTCCTAGTGGATGGTGTTGTCGGATGCGCAACGAGCTCCATCGCCGATTTGGGCTAATTGGTGTGCGCTCGATTGCTGCACAAGAATTCCACGGATGATCACATATTTTATTAAGATGTGCAAGTGGCGGACTAAGACAACTAGAGCAGTCAAATGCAACGGTCAAACCGTCACATCAGAAAGTTTTAACGATATGAGATCGTTGTGTCCCCGTGAGGCACAGTAAATATATAGCTAAAGCATTATAGAAAATAGGCCCATTTGTTGAAATAAAAATCTACTCTCCATTGCAGAACTAGGGTTGTCACACACAATTTATTTATTTATTTCAAACATACTTATAAAACACATAAAAATGGTCATACCAAGTAATGGTGCGAAGAACCAACGGCCCACATTCACATGACCATACTCAGCGCATACCCAACTAGGCCAATATTGCCTGTATCTGGGCATACGACTTATTTTCTGACTTAGGTCGAGAGGCCTAACTGACGTAGGTACTCATATAGATACATATACCTGCACATACACACATACATATACATACATACACAAATATATAAATATAACGATCTAGATATATTATAGTATTATTCTTTTGCATTATATTACAATATATTACATTTTGTTTAATATATTATATCATATTATATAGTATAATAGTAAATTTATGCAGAAATATATTTTTTTAAGATATGACTTGCAGAAGTTCGTTCTCTGTCCTTGAATGACCTATGTCGTCAAGAAACCATTTTTTAATAATTTTTTTTGAATAAAATGGTTTTTTCTATTTCCTTTATATTGTCATCAACACGGTTAAATATTTTCGGTGCTATATAGTTGAATTGTCTTTGGGCAAATGAAGAATTAACTCGGGGAACGGCATAATTCAGACCTGCAGATGCTCTTGTAGTTCGGTGTTGCTGGCTTCGTGGTCGTTTATCTGAGGTTCGATGAAAAAACATGAGTGACTGTTTCACAAACAGCTGGCGTATATCTAACACCTTACTTTCTTTGAAAAGCATGTTGGAATCATATCGTGGGGGCCTTCTATTGATTACCCTCAACAAAAGCTTTTGGGCTTTCACTAGAGGATCCAAGACAGATTTCGCACATGCTCCCCAAGCTATTATTCCGTGTACACATAAACCCTGATACAGGGCCATATAAACCATATTTATGGAGTTCTGAGTTAAAATAATAAATTAATTTTAATTATTAAAAGAATTATAAAGCATTTATATGGCTTCTTTAATAATCAAATAATCGAATGAATCAACTAGTTTACAGATAAAATTAGTTTAAAACATTAACATTTAAGGAGATTATTCTTCGTTATTATAAATTGACTTATTTTTAATTCCACATCAAAAAACTTACCACCCATCAATGTATACTTATCAATTAAATAATGCCTGGAGGCCGCCGGATGGGTGTTGACCCGTGCGTTTGACCGACCCTAAACAACTGGCATCTTAATCGCCAAACTGCAACAGGATACATAAAGTCCCCGGTCTAAGACACCTCGCCGTAGCATCAGAAGGAGTAAACTGGCAGGGCGATCGCCACACGATAGATGACGAGGTGATTAGATGTGGAGGATGATTACCTAAGTGTTGCGAGACCGGTGGTTAATGGGCCCTTTCTGAGGTGGCCACGAAGACCCATTCTGTTCTGCAGGGTTGGTCACACTCACGGGTCAACACCTTATCCGACGGCCTCCTCGCATGAAGTGCGATCCTGGGTAGGACTCTGGCCTTATGGTTAGTTTCCCCTAGGAATCAAACTTCTGGCGCTCCTGGACGGTCTGCGCACCGTGCGGCGTAAGCCAATCGACTGTGCACTCTGACTCAGTCGGGGGAGTCTGGAAGCAGTACTGTTTCCTATAGAGCGGGGATGGTTGCGGACCTTAAGGTGACTACTCTTGAAATGACCATCGGCCATCCGATCCTGGGTGAAGAACCGGGCAAAGGACGCTGTGGTGTGATTCGGTATACATCGTTTCACCTCTTCGTAAGGGAGAGGACCGCACAAGCGACCTTGAACTCGTAATCAATCGAGAGACCGGAGTAATCTGGTCACAATTGGAAGTAAGGGCGTGAGTGTCGGCCCACCAGGCAACATTCCTGGCTATCTCGCGGTTAAGGCGTTGGCCTCTTACGGGCTTGTGACGTAGCTAGATAGTGGACTGTTTTTGTCCTCAAGTCTTCTACACTTTATCCAGGGAGATAGAACGAACAATCGTTAAAACTTCCTGTGGTGACGGGCTCGCCCGTTGTAGTCGACAACCCTTGTTGTTGCCAGACCATCAGCTAAGATTTAAAAAAAATACTGGGCATGGTGGGTTATAATTCCCTTAAAATGAGAGTGAGAAACGCAGTCATGATCGCCTACGACCTGAAGAAGAAAGGCAGGTACTTACTGTTTGTGTCTCAGTCTCGCTCCGGCGGCGGCCAAGATTGCTATCGTACAAATCCCGGGCCGTTATCGATGATCCCACCGCCGACATGAAGGGTAAACTGCGTGCAAGCGAACGTTTCTTTTATGGTATCGATTAAAGATAGTATCGACGTTATCGGGCGGCACGGGCTGCCTGCCGGCGTACGTGCCCTGTATATCGACAAGTGCGTAACTCGATAAACAACCGACGACGACTCGAGGCACGTGGCGATCATAACGACCCTGGGGTGAATTGCTAAAGTCGAAATATCGATAAATATTGCGAATGTGCATCAAATTATAACGAATGTCGTATATATTAGTTAACCAGCCATCCTTTAAGGAGGTGAATCAGTACGAGCAGGTAAACGGTAAACAGTTAAGAAAAAAAAATTTTTTAACAATATATTTTTTTTTTATTTGAAAATTGTAATAACTTGACCGTAAAATAAAAGTATGAAAAATGCTACCTAGAGGTAGGTAAAATATCGCTAATTAGCAGTATTACAAATATTTTACCACCGCTAGATAAGCGCATTTTGCTCAACGTTTCTTATACTATTTTCCAAAAAGGTAAATTTTCCATATTTCATAATAAAAATATTGTTTAGATTTTTTTTAATTTTTTTTTTCTACAAATCAAAAGTTGTTTACTTGCTCGTACTTCAAGAATGCCGATTAAGATACCCAAGGACGCTTTTACTACTCTTTTTGGAAGATAACAAATGTGGGGCGGTGTCGACTACAACGGGCGAATCCGTCCCCTCAGGCTGGTATAACGATATGTGATCGTTCTTTCGGCCGTGGAATGAGCAAAGAAGACTTAGACAATACAAATCTACTGTCTAGCTATGCTAACATGCCCGTAAGAGGCCAACGCCTTACGGCGAGGCAACGGGAAAGGTAGCCTCGCCCCTTGACTACCAGTTTTGAAATGATATCTCCGTCTGCAATCAACCATCAGGATACTTCCTTCCGCCCGACTGGTAACAGGTTCGAGGTCGCTTGCGCGATACTCTCCCTTAAGTAGCGGTGATACGGTGTCTACCGAATCTATCGCAGACCACGGCATCTTTTGCCCGGCTCTTCACCCGGTATTGTGTAGCCGAATGGTATTTTTAAGAGCAGTTGCCGTAAGGTTAACAACTATCCCCGCTCCATAGGAAACAATACTGTTTCCAGACTCGCGCAGCTGTCAGTCGGAATGCACAGTCGATAGGCTGGGGCCGCACGATGCGCAAACCGATCAGGAGCGCCCGAATGTTGACTCTTAGGGGAAACTTGCCCGTAGGCTCTAGAACTCTGCTACCCGGGCTCGCACATCTGCGTGGAGGCCGCCGGATGACCTGGGCGTTTGGCCGACCCTACACATGGCTCTTAGTGGCGAAATCGCAACAGGGCCCAATTGCTCCCAAAGTCGTTCTTTAAAACTCACTTCAACCAGGGCGAAACCGCGGGCAAAGCTAATATTTCAGAAATTTCAGCGACGCCCGCTGAAAACTCTCTCATCCAGTGAAACTTTATGAAGCGCCCGCCCGCCCAAATGAAAATTCCGGCGTCGTCGTCACGTATTTTATAACGTATCTACATTAATCACGTGGCGCGTAGCGGCGTCTCGCTCGCTCCCCCCGCCCTACGTGACCGTGGCGGCGGGGCGGCGGTGGGGGGGGGATTGGGCGTGACTGCCGCCCTCGGCACGTGCACGCCCAACTCGGCCGCCCAACCGGCGAGTCGCCCGCCCACGGCGCCACGTACACGTCGGCGCGGCCCTCACGTACACCCTCACGGCAAACACTGCCTAATGTTTCGGTCAACACTTAACGCGCCGCTGAGGAATTTATACGAATTTTATGAGTGAATCTACTGCGATTTTAAAAATATCCAGGTAAATGAGGGGATGAAATCAGAAACCTTACAACATTCTAGATTAAATTATACCACGCCAGCTAAGAGGTCCCTAATGCAGACCTCCAGTATACCAAAGGGCACATTATATGTACCGAATAATATTTATTAATTTTAATGCAGTATAAAAATATAGGAAAGAAGGTACCTAAAACCTAACTTATTCACCCTTCGAAAGTTAATATAACCCTTCGAAAGTCGACATAGACCTCAAAAATGAGATTGCATGGCATCTCATTTCTCGGCGATTCAAAACATCGATATTTTTAAAAGATCATTCGAGTTTATGTGCTTTAATAATAATGTGTAAAAAAACACTAAAAACACGCTTTTCAATTCCAAACTCTGATCATGATACGATATTCCATCATGGAATGCCAGTGCCTATCTTCCGGCTTCATCATCAGATCTTGAAACCTAATCGTGGTCAAAATTCATTCCAAGACTTTTCTAACAAGTCCAAACACAGCTATGATACGATGTTCCATCATGAAGTTCCAGTTCATATCTTCCGACACCATCATCAGATCAGTTCGACAGTACCATATTATTGTATTGTCATCAGAACTATATACAGCTGCCAATTTTCATGACGCTACGATCCTTGGTAGATGGTTAAATTAGTTATTTTAGATTCCATTACATAGTTAGTTACATACAGGTCGACCTAATAAAAGCGTGTTAAAAACACCTCTGCGCATAACAGCTTTTTAAAATATTAAAAAATGCATAGCATCGTACCCACCGATTTAATTTCAAGTATATTTTTTATTGTCAATTGTTTTATTGTAACTTGTTATGTTATAGTCTTTGTTTTTGTAAATTGGAAAGTTTAAAGTAATTTGTTTTATATCATTTCATGGCTAAATTGAGTAACTATTTACTTTATTTAATGCCATTCCTACATAATTGTAATAGTTGTATTGGAAATTCTTTAGCTATGGGAATGAAACCCACGACGGCATCTTTTCAACCCTCAAAAATTAATGAATACTAATACATAATGGTGCATAATACATATTATATACCAAATCAACATACTAATATAATATAATGGTAGCTTATTCAAGGAAGACGACTTTACTCGCATATAATCACATATTTGCACAAATACGGAGATCGGCCGTCCGCAAGTTGTCTCAATAGAAAAACCACCGATTGTGGTGTTAGCAATCCAGCGGAATGAATGGAATCGACCACATTTACTTACAACAATTCTTTTTTTTTAATGTCGTATCACTTCTTAAACAGATTTTGTATACAGCATAGTATTTTGAAATTCTAATAATAGCAATAAACAAACGCGAGCGTCACAAGTATCATAGAATGAAATCAACACTCAACTCAAATTGCATCACTAGTCGATCGAAGAGGCCAGCGCACATGACTGATGAGGGAAGGTGCGAATGAGATATGTGAAAAAATTGCGTTTTAACCCTTCAGGCCTCGGCCCCTCAGCCGTTTGACAAGTTGAATTAGTAAAAAAATTGAAATATAACAATATCTCACCAAAAACATTAATTACTGCCAAACCACTGTACCCATAATTAAAATGAAATATATTAACATAACGAAACATAATAAAATAAAACAAATTAAATTAAAATAAAATTAAAACGGGCCCGTCACGCTGAATCAGTTTGTGGCCGATATCGGCCAATCGGGGCTTGAGGGGTTAATGGGTATCCGTGCGAGCGAGTAGGATAATCGCGCCACATGAATGAGCAAGCGAGTTAGTTCTACATGTGCACTTATGTGCGGCTTTCCCAAATGTTTCGTACTTCAAGGTCGTGGACGCTTAGAAATGAACAAATAAAAATTGTATATATGTTTCATTTTTTACAACTACTGTTCCAGGTGTCAGTACTGTTCCAGGTGTCAAAAAACTTTTAATGTTAGTAAGTTAAGGAAAATTCAGGCAGGGCGTCTACGGAAAACAGCACGGGGTCTATGGGTCAGGAAAGCATGGGTACCTCTGGTCTAAACTGTTACGTTGATTTGCTTATGAAATGAAATAAAGAATAATGAAACCACGGTGTCCTTTTTCCACAATTTTATTATTTGCTAAAAAGGAAATAATAAAAATTTTGAATAATGGTTTGAATGGATAACCATGACACGCGGTGCATTGACGGTAAATGATAGCAAATGACAGTCGTGACAGACAAAGACTTTAAAATAAAGTAGGTCGCTGCTTGAAGCATGCTCAAGCCGCCTACGCTGCACTGACAGATAAATCAATGTATATAGTCGGCTCCTTCAAAGTGTTTGGTGCCGGCACCGGGGCAATTTCTACGGGACGTAAAGTACGTGACCCGACGAGCTTCCAAACGCGGGTCACGTGCCACTTGGGGAGTAGGGGGATACCGAAACGGGAGGAGGAGGGGGAAGGGGGCTAGGACCACGTGACCGCCCGCTTTTTCCAAGATGGCCGCCGCGTCACGGTTTATGTGTGCCAATGGCGTACGTCCGGTGGCGCGACTCGAATCCTAAATGAAAGGCGCGCCCGCGCCGACGACTAGGGGTTGGCAACTCTACTACCAAAAGATGTGTTCATTTTTCGTTTGTTTGTAGGACGTTTATATTAATTACTTCTTTTTGAAAAGGTAAAAGCGCTGGTGCTTCCATTTCATACACTATTGTTATTGATTATATGCATATTGGATATATTATGTACCCTCCAATGTACTTACCAATATCATCTCAAATAATAGATTTTATTTAAAGAACTACGAGGAAAAATTATGTGTAGGGTGACTTCCCAGATTTTTAACTTCCCTAAAATTATTATTTGTAGGAAGTTATTGCTTAAGTGGCTAATAAAGAGAGGACTTATAAATAATACTGAAAATAAAGAGTATTGACGAAATATACCTATTATTAAAATGGAGCATTTTTGAAACAGAACCAGAAAAAATGTGTTTTTAAAAACAAAATGGTTTTAAAAAGACACTAACATTTTTTTAGTCTACTGTGGAATACATATTACTCAAGATTATAATACATTTTATTACATGGAAATGCATGCAGTAATTCAAATGCTATTAAATTTTGTATACTTGCGTACAGTCCTCAGCGGAGAAGAACAATATTAACAATATTATTATTTTTATTTTTTTTATAAAATATTTTTCTGTTCATGAAATGAGGTCTAGTTTCACCCTATCTTTTATGCCCATTATTGTTTTGGATCTTGAGCTGGATTAGTCCTTTGGTAGAATTTATTATTACCCGCTATCTATTTGGAATAGTCATACAAATATTTAAACGAGGTATTTCTTTGACCGCGACTTTTTATTGAACATTTATTTATCATCAGATCATTAATAATAAATAATTTTAGGCATTTTTTTATGTATACTATTTCATTAGTAAAACCCCTTCTTTGAATTACCTGGCAACTCGCTCAACAACACTATGACTGACTGTAAGAAACTGGCGTAGTGTGATAAGCCGCCATTTTGCAAAAGTGTAATTGTTGTTGAATAAAGAGTTTGTCTAGCCGGGGACTGCGATAAAATTCCGTGCGTTTTATTTTTGAAAAATCTGTGAACTATAAAATCACATGGAACCGCGTAAACTACGGAAAAAAATAGGTCCGATTGCCACATATTTTTTTGCGGTGCGTTGCATCTAAAGAGTAGTATATACAATACTATAGAGTAGTATACTAAAGACTGTATACTTTAGAGTATACTATAGTTTTCATACTATAGAGTAGTATACTATAGAGAGTATACTATAGAGTTTCCATACTATAGAGTGTATACTATAGAGTGTATACTATAAACTAGTATACTATAGAGTGTATACTATGGAGTCTACTATAGAGTTTCTGTACTAGAGAGTAGTCTACTATAGAGTGCATACTATAGAGTATCCATACTATAGAGTAGTATATAACCCTGCGCACTGCGGAAATTATTTGACAGGCCGCTGGCAGAGTTTTGCGTAAAAAACGATAAACAAAAAAGTCTAATTATAATTCTACCGTAGTGCCCGGATTACAAAAATGCGCTTGTTTTCTCATCTGGCATAAAAAAACGTACCGTGACACACTGCGCCGCATTGCTCCGTTATGCTTATTATTACTTTATAGCAAGAAAGTAGTGCACAACCAGTGCACAACCTCGTTATGAAGGTAAATACTGAGCTTATTCAAATAAATCCATGCGTGTTTCCAACTTTGTCTTGTAATAATGGGCGCAGTTTCGGTGTGATAGTAACATTCGAAAGTGCCAATATGACAACATTGCGAAAGTGCCAACATGTACAACTTGGACAACAGTGCCAAGTGCCAAAATAAAAATAAAAAAAATTCAAAATGTAAGCCTACTAAGAAATTGCTTGATTTGGAGCAGCGATCGGGGATTAAGTTTCTCGCAAAGGACAGTAAGAAGCCGAAAGAGATCCGCGAACGTATGGTGGCGGTAAACTCTCTTCGGGAAGCAATTTAAGGTGGTCTACTGAAGTGTTTCTCACACTGGGCGACTCACGACAGAAACGTCTTCAGAAATGTGCAAGGAAACGAAGATTACATTTTGGCAGACAGAAGGCTGAAGGTTTCCCGCATAGCTAATATAAAACATCTTGACATGTCAAAGGGGTAGTTCCGCGGATGCTCACGCGATTTTAAAGGTGCCAGTATTTCCAGGAACTTAAAGCTGATTGGTGAGGACACTGTGACTTACTTTAGATATTTAGTATATAGTGATGAAAAGCAAATATCCGGTGTCTTAAATAAAATCAATGCAGTGGAAGCAAAGAACTTGTGACACCTTCGAAAAGTTTAAACTGGAGAAATTGGCTAGCAATCATGGCGAATGTCTTCTGGGATGAGAAAATTCTTCGCTTCTGTGATTCATGCCACATAAGACAACTTAAACAGGAGAGAATTACGCTATTACTATGAAATATATGCAAAATTCAATTAAGGAGAAAAGACGTGAAAAACTCACATCAAACATGCTGCTTTTTCACGATAACGCGCCTTATCACATGCCAGAAAAAGCAGAAGTTGCCATTGCAGGCTGCTTGGTTCAGCAGCTCAATAGCCCACCTAACTTTATTGGTGACCTGGCTGCCACAGAAATTTCCTGTTTAGATTTTTTTTTATAGCCGATGATAACTTTCCTCAAACGGCAAAGAATTTGAGACAGCGGGGACTGCTTAGTTTTTAGAGTAATCAAAGGATTTTTTTTCAAAGGGATAACGTAATTTGAAAGGGATAACGTAATTAAGGGACTGAAAAAGGTGACTAAAAAGGACATCGAAAGTAAAAATAAAATAGTTTTAGGTATGCAATTGTTTTACTTATCGAACGCCACTAGTATATACCTAATAAACTACTTTCGAAACTACCTAATATTATAACGTTACTCGTGTTGAATATATCGCAAAAGCAGCAGTTCATCTTCAGCTGTTCATGGGACTGGCACGTAAATTGTTACATTTCCACGAAGGTTTGCTGAAAGAGATTGTACTTTAGGCAATAAGTCGCCGTTTTGTATGTTTTAAAAAAAAATGTGGAATAAAGAATGTTTATATATATAATTTCTGTTTAAGACCTGCAAAAAAAAACATTTTATATGAAAAACTATCATGAAAATCATTTGATGCATCGTTTCTATATATACATATATATATATATATATATATATATATATATATATATATATATATATATATATATATATATATATATATATATATATATATATATATATATATATATATATATATATATATATATATATATATATATATATATATATATATATATATATATATATATATATATATATATATATATATATATATATATATATATATATATATATATATATATATATTTATATATATACATATATATATATAACTATATATATATATATATATATATATATATATATATATATATATATATATATATATATATATATATATATATATATATATATATATATATATATATATATATATATATTTAAATAATACCACCTGAAGCGGTTTTTATGAGGATAAGAAAAAAAGGATTTTTATTTTTTTAAATAGATTAGCATTGTTGCAAACCCCTGGAGCACTCCCGTAGCTCTTGCATATTTTTCAGGGCACGTATCCGGTGTACGGCGTCGCGCCGCGCTGCGAGTCTACGCTTTTACGCTTATGAAAAATGACTGTAATTTCATACTGAAACTCCGCCGTCCGTAGCTCGTAGAGGCCTCACCATTCCTTTGCTATAATAATAATATAATAGGTTATTCTTTTATTTAAAGTCTGTCTGTTTTTGTATTACTTTTAATACAAAATCAGACCGATTTTAACTTTCAATTACAATGATAGTGACTCTGTTTACTGTAATGATTGTTACTTTATCAAAAGATGAAAAAGACAGTGCTATCAGAGTTAGCCACTAACAAAATATGAAAGTGTAATTAAATGTCAACACCTTTTTTTCGACTTTCAACGATCTCAAATCGTTTGAGACCTCCGGAAGTTATTCAGAGAAACTTAATCTTCATAACGTCGCTTGCGTCGGGTCACTCGAGGATAGGCTCCTCTCATATGATGTACATTGTACGTTTTCTTTACAATATTTTAAATAATAAAATAGGCAGTCCTTTTAATGTTGGCAGTGTCTGTTACCGAATCCCAAAAAATAAGACCAGAGCACAAGACCTTTTTCATCTAGCGAGTGTCAATACTAATTTCGATGAAAATATGATCGCACAATCTAAATTTTCAAGGTTTTTATGCATTTAATGTATCGTCAAATACTTGCTTCAGGCCAAGTTTGACACCCGTAAGTAAGACATGGGAGAATGCATGTATTATAAAGTTTACTTTTTACTGACATTGACACAGCCACGAACAAAAACAACCAAAAACTTATAGTATGCCAACGAAATATGGAGCGAAGCATGCTATACATAAGGCTACAGGACAGGTGGACGACCTCAAAAATAAGGAAAATAACAAAGGTGAACGATGTTTTGAACAAAATTAGAAAACTAAAATGGAACTGGACTGGTCACATCATGAGAACCAACAAAGGAAAATGGACGAAGGACGTAATGGAATGGTATCATAGAAATGGGAAAAGACAAAAGGGACGTCAAAATAAAAGATGGGAAGATGACTTACTGAAAGGATGGAGAAGGTTGGCTTGAAACAGAGATGAATGGAAGAAAATGGGGGAGGCCTATGTCGAAGGACAACCTGATCAAAAAAAACTGGTGCTGAAGAATATGATACCTTATTTAAAAATTAGATTAAAATTAATAAAATATATTGTATTATCACATAAGGCAAAATTGTACAATACGATCAGCGTGTAAAGGCTTTTATTATTATTATTATTGTTACTTGCTTCAGAGATTAAAATCGCTATTCACAGCCTTCGGCTTGATTAGTATTTCATCTTGTAATTGTAATGATTGTTATTAACATTACGTTGGAAATATTGTATTATGTAATATGTACCTATTTATGTATATTATATATTATAATATTATTTATGGTGTCCATCGAGGACACCGTTAATATAGCTAGCTAACGGACGTGCTCGGAGGCGCTCCAGAAATGTGCGCACAGCCCGTTTCTGCATTATGAGGATACGGTCGCGGTCTGCCGTTCGATTCCACAATTAGGAAAATAAAAGAATAAAAAAAAGCTTCATTGTACTAAAAAACTAACAATCATAAAGAAAACTGTATTTCTACTTTTAATTAGTACGAACGGCGGACTTATCGCTTCCCCATTTCTTACAGTCAACCGTTATATTATTAAATAAAAATAAGAGGCCGTCCACGTATTACGTAATTACCGAGGGGAGGGGGGGGTTGAAGTTGAGACTTACGGTTGATTCGTGGGGGGGGGGGGGGTGCCTTACGTAATCGACTTTGATCGCCGCATGGCAGTATTTTTGGTCTAAACCTGCACGGAAATAGCGCAGTGCCGCACCGAAGATATCTTGTATGCGTGATGTGCTTTTTTATAGCTCACGAGCTCATCTGCGGTTGAGTGGCCCAGGCCTGTTCCTGCTTTGGCTGGCAAGCCGGCGGCCGCTCTGCGTCGCGGCGGCAAGGCTGCAACTCTGGCCTAGCGCGCCGCTGCACGCTCCGACTCCATCGCGGAAACATTGACGTGCTCCAGTGGCGCATTACCTATGGCGGATTTGTACATGGAGTTTCTCAGTAAGTTCGCCAAAGCGTTTTGACTCTCTAATTGTTTTAGATTAAAAATGCACATTAAATGTGCATTTTTAAATGCATTCCTAAATATTTCTTTCTCTTTAATACCGTCTTCACAACCACTGCGGGTTAAAGATTAGGATGTGTTAATTAAACGAAGGAGTTTGAGATTTTGAAATTAATTTGGATTAATAAAGTGCATTTTAGAAAGCATTCTAAAATGTTTTTTTCCACTTATCGTCTTCAAACACTTTACAAACGCTGGGTTTACGATTCTTCACATTTTCCGCAAATTCGGTTGATTACGTAATCTGGGGGGGGGGGGGAGAGGGGAGTCAGGCCGCTGTTTAAGTTTGTTGACATGAGGGAGGAGGGGGGGGGGGGGGTTGAACATCCCAAACACGTAATTACGTAATATGTGGATGGCCCCTAACTAGTTAAACAGTTTATCTCAGTAACTTAATATACATACATATACATATACCTACGTCCACTTTATATACGTCAATTATAATATACAGGGTGAGTTTTAATTAACCGACAACCTTCAAGGGGGTGAATCAGTACAAGCAAGTAAGCAACTTTTTTTTTTTATTATTTTTTTTATTTTTTTATTTAAAATTTTGAAGTAGTTGACTGTTAAATAAAAGTTTGACAAGCGTTTGAGTTCGCTGCGCCTTCTAGCTGTAGGTAAATATCTTTAATAAACAATATTACCGATATTTTGCCTACGATCGTTCTCAGCGCTTTTCATACTATTTTTCAACATTTTTTTTTCAAAATTAGAAAAAAAATATATTCTTCCGCAATTTTCTATCAAAAACTACTTACTTGCTCGTACTCATTCAGCTCGTACTTATTCAGGGTGCCAGTAAATACAAACTCACATCGTATACAATAATAGATTCATAGGTACTAAAGTTAAGTAATAATACCTACTTATATAAAATGATAAATATTACACTAAAGACTGTTCACTCAAATAAGGCGAATAGTTTGCGAGGGGGTCGAAGCTTACCTAATATTTTGAGGAAAAAAGATTTTTTTTTAATAAAACCCTAAAACAGTGTGACGAAGTTGCATGACGGAAGCAACGATAACATACGGAATCTGGTTCTAAAGACGATCAAAATGGACGGTAAATGAATAGGTGACAAAAGAAGTCTAATATGATGGTATTGCTATGGTGTTGTCTAACTTCATCTCAGTGGAACACCAGGACTTCCTAATAATTGATTACAATTCAACTCCGTCTTATAAAGTCCGTGAACATACGCAAAGTAGCATGCTCTGAGCGCCACTCTGTCGAGGAGCGGCAATGTACGTTTTAATTTTTCTGGATTTCTATTCAACTTTTCATCGAAACGATAGCATCGAATTTGTGGCAAAGCTACCCGCCCGAAGATGGCGCATCGACCGCTCTCAAACACAGGCTGCTCTGAAAGTTGCGCGTGAAGTTGGGCAATAAGGTACGCGGATGGTCCGGGCACATCCGTACACGTCCGCGCGCGATATTACGGAGCCGACAGTCCAGGACGTGCCTCGAATCATCAACCGGACTCACATAAATAACGGCTTTTCGGCTGCGAACGCAGAGGGGATCCGCTGGCGCCCTCACCTATCGATTTTTTGCGAATTATTTTACGTCGTCGGATGAAAAATGGGGAAGGCTAAGTCGGTCACTGATAATATATTTTGTTATCGCAGGATGAAGTTTCAAAACTGTCAAGTCTGACCTGATCATTAAAATGGTGTCAATCAATGTTTGATCAATGATTTTAATTATATAGAAAAATATATTTTTCTTTATTCCTAGCACACCATGGTACACACCCAAATGATCGGCAATAGCCAAAACGACGTATTAGGCAGACTTTGTAAATTACCATTTTGAACATTACTTTCGGAAAAACAAATATTCTTGTTCCTAATCTTATTCTTATCTTCAAATTTGCTTCTTTGCGACATTCCACGTGCTTTCATGTTATGACCGCTACTTGAAAATTCAAGGGTAGGGTGACCGGTCAATAAACGCCCGTATGAAATATTCACAAGGCTATGAAAGTCTTGGAACTGCGCGGTCAAGTTTATTCATTTTAGGACACACCCTATACCTGCCTCCCCTGAACGAAAAAGAGGTATGACTCAATAGGTTTGATCTTTTTAGGTTAAAATAATAATTACTACATTTACTATAAACAGCAGCTGGGCGAGCCTGAATTTTCTGATTATCATACATTTTATTTTAATTTTTTTATTTTATTGCAAAAATTACAGATAGAAAATATATGATACTAGTATTTTAAAAACAAATTCAAACGAAACAAATTTACTATCCTATGAATAGTTTGCAATGCTTGCAATACAAATTAACAGAAATAACATGAACACGTTGATAGTAGAAAAAAAATATAATAAAGCTAATAATTAAATATAAGGGTAGGAAAAGTAATAATTAAATAAGTTGTTAATAAGGTTATTTGGATAGAGCAAAATAGAAGTATGAGTAATTGGATAATAATATTTATTATACATAATATGATATAATACAATAGTATGTTAAAATATAATAATCATATAATACAGTACATTAGGATGGCAGTTAGTGTAATCTTAAGAAGTAGGAGATAGGCTAGGTATGATCGAGTCTTTTATTAAATTAACGGAATCATAAAATAGATCTAAACATTTACACGATTTATCAAAAACGCGACACATTCTGGTAAAAGGTCTATTCGACTCGATGTTGTTATTGCAAGCGACAACCGAAAATGTTTGAGAGCTCCTCGTTAGTCGCAAACTTTTTCTAGACCAGCTGGGCTGTCTAGTCGATTGTGTAAAAGCTTATGGAGACACGTTTTATCAGTTATAGTCCTACGTGTTTTTAAGTCTATTAGGTTGAAGTGAGAAAGCCGCTCTACATAACCTTTCAGAGTATTTCTGAGGCCACATTTGTTCGACATTGACATGGCAGTCAAGGATTTGACTATCGATTTAAACCTGCTGCTCGCTAAGCAATCACATTTGGGTTTAAACCATTAGGTTGTCAGATATTTAGATCGCATGCGATGGTTAAACTGAGCTTTGTTTAATGCTCGCTTCATCGTCACGTCAAGAATCCCTCAAGACACGGTACTTGCACCCGTTCTCTAATCTTTATATACCTTTGATATCGGCGATAACTTCTATTACCATGTATGCAGATAACTCAAGTGTTTCCCTTTTTCCATACTGACTATTTAAACTCTGCAATAAGCAAAAAAATAGAGACCTATCTAATATATCAGTCTAGTAAAAGAGGCATGGGTTTACTCAACCTCTTTAAGCCTTCATATGTGGTAATAAGCCTTCATACCGGGGACCAATGTGTGATTACTTTCCAATCTTTTCTATTTTGTGTTTTTTGGCCATTTATATAATTCACGATTTTAGTTATTTATTTCCTTAAACATATTTTAATTTATTTTTGTTGTTTTGATTTCGACGGTTCGATTTCGACCCATTTATTATTTATTGGTTAATTGTAATATTTTTTTAGATAGTTTTATATTTTATAGGTGATATTAGAGTAGGTGAAATTAATTATAGAGATTTATCTTATATTGTTTTAATGGTTGCATTTTAATAGTTTATTTTATGTTTGTCTTAACCACATCCTAAACTAAAATATAATTTCTAAAAATACAAAAAAACAAATTATGTTGAATTCTAATGAAAAATTGTACATTTTGAAAGTCTTATTGTTTTTGAGATTAAAATGGGTTAAGTTTGTCGATATATTGTTTGTTTAAAATTGGCGTAAATATAATCCCAGCTAAATCGTTTTTTGATCCTTTATTGCGGTAAAGCCTTTAATGTCTAACGACAAATATCTTACAGGCGGCCGGCTTTTATAACATTACGTGGCAGTACTAAGGCGATTACTTATTCAAGTACTGTCCACGCAAGATGCTGCTTAACTTCTGTGATCTAATGGGAACTAGTGTTTCAACGCGGTTACGAATGTTAAGGACGTATTTTTTGATCTTTTTGACTGATATTATCAACGGATTTCTCATAGTATGTAGGAATTAATAAAAGATTGTATTTTTTTCAAATCATCGAAACAAGCCCTTTTAAATAATAGTAAACTCGAGTGGGTAAGAAAAAAACGGCCCCATTTGAATCGCTAATATCCAGATATAATTATGTGTTCAATATTGAATTGTTCGGTATTGATTACGGACAAAATTGTTTAAAGATTAATCCAATGTTTACATTCGCGGGCCACCAATCGACGAGGTGGAAATGTGTTGTAAACGCGCTTTAAAAAAATCGAGATGAAGACGGAAATATTTATTATGAGCCCTCCTGAGACGATTAAGACCACTTCCAGATTGTAGTCTCTCTGTGTGTCCGTGTGTGTGTGTGTGTCTGTGTATATGTATTCCTCCACAATAGCGCCCAAACGATTAATTGATTGAACTGAAATTTGGTATTCGGGCAAAATTTGGTCATGGCAAGAATTGAAAAGTGTGGTTGAAATCGGTCCAGTAGTCATATATCATCCTCGAAATATTGAACTTAGAGACTTGTTGGGACTTAATCGCATATGCAAGCTGAAATAATACTATTAAAATTCCGCCATACATTTAATCACGTATTAACATCGAGGCGCTCGAGGCTAGCCAAGAAAATAACCGCGCTGCCTAATTCGGTTGTGCAACGGAACCCAACCGGGTTCGTACACCGGTCGAGAGATTAGATCTCGGCCGGCTCATCGATATCATTTATGAAATTGATATTCAGATGAATTATGTAGTTGGCTACTTGCTGGGAGAGTCTTTCTGTAACAGTCAATATTTTTGTTGGTCGAGAAACACAGGCCCAGATAATCGCCGGTGGTTGAATGGATAAATAGACAGACTGCGAAGTCTTAAGAGTAGCGTTCCGTTTGTAGAGTTTAGTAAAGAATCTCCATGCATCGTTAGTTGGGGAATGTTTGCGTTCAGCTGCCCTCGCGTTTCGGCAATATTAAGTGTGGATCGATGCCTCCTGAAAAAGGGTCATTCGCATTCGTATCTCGGACGCTCTCTGGGCGGACGCACGATTCAGGGCGATCGCAGCGCTGAAAATGTGAAACACGGACGCGTCTACGACGTGCTACGAGGCGTAGACGCCCATCATCGACTACAACGGCACGTAGGTGTATACATCTACTAGACACGTGCTACGCGTGTACGCTCTACGACCATACTTTGTTAGCTGTTGAATAGTCTATAGGTCGATTATTATAACATGAGCCGGTTGAAGGTTGGGCATTCGTGCTATGAACTAAAGTTTAACAGAACAACTCGTGGCTCAGCTCCTATCCGAGAGCCTTTACAAAGGGGTCTTTTTAATAAAGTAACTCTCTCTCTGAGCAGTTTATTCCGCTAACGGAGTCTTGTATCTGGCGGATTACAAAGTTAGTTTTCTTAAGACGAGGCTGCTGAGCTTTTATCACAAGGCTTGGTGGTATAGTGATTAGGTCGCCTGATCTTATATTATCAGGTTCCGGGTTCGATTGCCGACTGGGTCACAATTCTCCGTTGGCATAAAATAAACGGAATCGCATTTTCAATTTGGTCGACTGCATACAATAAATAACAAGACGTTACGGACGTTACACGGACACATACAAAGTATGGTTGATTGTAAGATATTGTCTTATTTATTTATTTCCCAAAACATAATTAACTTTACAGATGATTCCAAATCGTTAATTATTTTTCTAGGCTATTATTCTAGAGTATAACTATTATTCTACTATAGACTATTATTATAATTCTACTGGTAATAATATTATTATTACTCTACTCCATTACTATTACTATCCTTATTATTCTAATATATAGATTATTATTCTAGACTAGCAAACGAGACAGAGGAATCCATTAGAGCGTAATATTAAACGATTATACTTACATATATCTAATGTTAGTCTAACCTTTCTTATTATACGAGTTACTACTTTTAAAAAATTTTAATATTGCATTCTACATATTATACCTATAAACCAGCTCATTGTGAAATTTCACAATAAACAATAGAAACAAATAAACAAACAAACAAACATACCTTTGGCAAATCAAACATACCAAAGCAAAGGATTCCAAGGGTTGTAATTGTGCACAACAGGCAGAAGTTCGCGCAAGTGACTTCATTTTAAAGTTTATATAATTCACACAAGAAAGAAAAATTTATTGAAATAGTAAAAAAAACAAAAAAAAACTATCGCTGACTTTTAACACAATTTTAAATAGGTTTTCACTTTATTGGTAAGCAAACTCTGTAAATAATATTTTTAAAAACTATTTGTAATCAAATGCTTACTCAGTATATTGCAATTCCAATTACAATTTTATTTTATTGTGATTGATGTTTAGCAACAAGGAGTTTTACATTATTTCAGTGAGGTACAATCTTTTAAGCTTACAATATTTTTTGGAACAAAATTGCTTACAGAAATTGATTTAAATAATAAAAATACACGAAACCTAATTTTGATTTACATTACCTTAAAAATAAAAGCAATTCAAAATAAATATATAATCAAGAGAATTAGTAATATATAGACAAAAACAATAAAAAGTGTTTAAATATATATATATATATATATATATATATATATATATATATATATATATATATATATATATATATATATATATAT